>CAOLHI010001522.1:0-600000 GCA_948474755.1 Ctenosaura bakeri
ACTTTCCCAAGAAAGAAACATTCTTCTCCCTCCCTCGTGTTCTTAACACAGTGACGCACTCAGGCGCACACTAGCTTGAAGGAAGTTATGCTGGCTTCCTGTCAAAATATATTGCACAGGAACTTTATTTTTGTTGCTTTACTGACAGTAGATTGAAAGCCCATGGCATTATCTACCCTGAGTATCTAGAGCTTTAGGAGGAATTAAGGCAGCACTGCCTTGAGCGAAGTCTCTGCTAGGCCCAACCATCTATTTGGATTTTGGTGTCAATGTTACTTCAGGGATGGCTTGCTAACAACAGCATAGTACATGGGGGTGGGGAGTAATGTTTTTTACAGCAATGTTAGGACTCAGCTTCCAGTGAGCACAGAACAGGGAAATGAAAGACAAGAATACTTTTAAAAGGGAGAGTAGAACCTGCCCTGCCCTGCCCTGCCCTGCCCTGCCCTGCCCTGCCCTGCCCTGCCCTTTTGGTATAAGGAAACTGCACACATATCTCTTTTCAGTTTCGTTCCTTGGCTAATGACCAGAGATGAGTGTTGGCACACACACACAGAAGTTGAATTAAGCAAACACTTCGTAAGTGTTCAGAGTTAAGTGCAAAACTGACAAAACCAGAGGCTGTTTTGTGGCAGTTTTAGGGAGACATTTCAATTCAGCACCAGCTCAATCTATAAGTGACACGCTTAGGCCACCAATTCAAAAGACTTGCAGCATGATTAAGTACTGACAAGTATAGTGCTGATGGACTGTACCTACAGTTCTGACAGACAAAGAATGATGGGAAAGGACTCAGAATGAAAGTCAGCCAAACAGAAGTATCTTTCAAACACTATTTGAAAGCTAAAAGTGATGGAAAAGTTCTAATTTCAAGAGGTGGCAAGATACTGCAGAGGTAATGCCACTGAGACTCAAGCCAGAAGCAACAAGATTCTGTTGCCTTTGAAATAGACAAGCAATTCAGAATCATCTGTAAGACTTACCTAAACCTCATCTACCCTGCTATTTTTCTCACAGTGAGACTCCAAATCCAGAGGTAACTTCCACCAGCTGGGAAGAAGTCATGAGGAGCAGTGTGTGCAGACAGTGAAAGAGTACATCACCCTCTCTATGCACTCATAGTTCATGCTTCATACTGTCCCCATCATCCCATTCTGCAGGAGTTGAACAAAGCACACATTCTATAGCCCATGTCATACCACTACTTTCTGGTTTGTTCTGAAAGGTCTAACTATGGCCCTTTGCACCCAAGCTTAAGAACTGTCTTCAAGTGCAGATGCAAATAGAGTAAGTAACATGAACCTCCACACTTCGTAGGTAAAACAAGGTTTTTGTATTGACCAGGCCAGATATAAAATTCCTGAAACATGGCATTTTGTTCTTTTTTGGTCAATAGAGCAATATTTTCCACCAACTGCAAGTCAGGTTTCAGCTTGGAATGCTTGGGGCCCCCTGTGTGTGCTATCAGAAAAAATATAGTATCAATGCGTGCTAGTTTAGAATTTTAAAATGTTAACTATGCAGATAACCTTTTGATGTTTATCTCAAAGCTTCTACAGTCAATCCCTGTCTTGATGAAACTGATTAATAATTTTGGTAAGATCTCCAGCTATTCAATTAACTGGTCCAAATTGGGAATAATGCTGGTTGGAGACAAGATAGACGCCAGCACTTTTTAAAAATGGCAATTTTGATGCTTCCAAATTCTATTGCTTATTTAGGTATAATTATTTCCAGATATATATCTTAGATTGTTAAACTGAATATAATCAAGTTAATAAAAAGATTTTACATAAGATCAACACAGATGGGCAGGTTTAAAGTTGAATTTATGGTGTAAGGTTAATACAGTTAAAATGAACATTATACCAAAACTTGTCTATATTATTTGTGGAATTTCTTTACTTATATTCTGTAAGATTTTTTTAAAAATTACAGTAATACATGTTTCAGAAATTGGAGTGTGTGTCTTTTCCTCCCAGAATATTGATGAAAAGGGTGCAACTTTCAATTAAAGAAGATGAGAAGAATATGACGACAGACAGTGGCAAAATTAAACATATGTTTTTTTGCACTCTATAAAGAAAAAAGGGACTCATCAGAGAAAATAAAGAGATGCTTAAATTTGCTGAATCTGCCAAATATCACAGATGCTCAATGGACCAACCTTAATGCAAAAATAACCATAGCATTGTTGGGAATAGCAACCTCAGAATGCTCAAAATTCACTTCCTAGTTAGCATGCATGATCATTGGCCATTTCCGCACTAGACTGTTATAGCACTATTATTCCACTTGCAACATCCGAGGGAATCCTGGGGTTTGCACTTTCAAGAGGGGCTGGCCCCAGGATTCCATAGGATGTTGAAAGTGGAATCATCGTGTTATAACAGGCTCATGCGGAAATGACTGTTGTATGCTTACAGGCAAGACAATTTACAAATGGCCTTACATTTAGATATTTGGTCTGCTTTTATTTAATATTTATTTCTCCTTTTATCTCCTTATACCTTATTGCTGTAATGTCAGAACATCATAATACATAATTGAGAGCATTATAATGTTATTTTAGTTTGCAAAATCATTTTTTTAAAGTCAACTTTGATCTCAGGTTCTTGCCCTGGTTGTAGCTTCCGACACTAGCAACTTCCTGTGGGACTACTGATCAGTCATACAGTCTAGCTCTAGATTTAGACAGAACTATCTACACTCAGCTGCAATCCTGACAGCTCTAAGACTAAAAAGCAACCACTTGTAACATGAGGCTGTGAGAAATTACAGAGACCAGGAATGGGTGGGCTGCTTGTGAAATATATGGAAGCATGTTTGGAGGAGCAAGTCAGTGTTATCAGTTTAACTGAAGAAACTTCCAAGGAGTTTCCCTTTTGGCATAGAAGGACAACAAGCAAGAAGGAGGTCTGGAAATTATCTTACTACTGCAAAACACACAAGTCTCTTTGGAACTTTTAGCTACCCATTTGTAGGGCAATAATACAAAGGTAGTGACAGACAAGCAAGCTTGAGAACCAACACCAAATGAAAGGAATGATTTCACAGCTAAATGACATCACTACTTAGCTCCAGGTCATGTCAGTTATGTCACTGAATGTGTCATTAGGCTTGTTTTTAACGTGCCAACAATTCGTTTCCAGATTACATAGAGGATAGGGATTGAGAAACAGAAGACATATTAATTTGCATCTAATGAGCATACAGTCAACAACTCTAGGCCAAGATAAGTATCAAGTATCAAGTGCTAATGATGGAAAATATAACTCACCTAGTTAACATGATAAGCGTTGGCCAAAGGTTGCTTTCAAATGCGCAGTTCGTAGTGCTACCAATTAAAACACATGGAATCTGGACTCTCCCTTCACTCTTCTTCAGTCTGGCAAAACCCACTCCCACATTTTAGTACCTTTTAATGCCTTTCAATGTGTTTCATCAATGAGTGGTTTTTCACACCTACAGCTGATCTTTTTAGGAAATTTAGAGTTAACCCTCTCCCTATTCCTTGGGTAAATGTTACAATTCAGGAAGGGGGATGCCTAGATATTGAGAAAAGAGTAGAATCAGTTGGTTTTGCTGACTTTTTTTTTTTTTTTTTGCACAACTTAATATCATGATAGTATGCATTTTTTTCTGGATTTCTACCCAGTCCCATTATCAAATGCAGCTAGGGCTCTCTTGCTGCCTCATAAGAGGTAGGGGAACAGCCACTCCACATTACTAACACCTTGTCTCCACCTTCCTCCTCTTCCATCACTGTCCTACCACCTTTCCCCTTGGTTTTACTCTCCATCTACTGCTCATCCTCTAGCAATGACAGCACCATCTGCCTGCCTGCTTACCTGCCTTCTATTTAAACCTGCAATGGTCATTTTGTGCTGTCACTACTGTTTTAGAGCAGTGGTTCTTAACATTTTCTTTACCAGAGACCCCCTTTAAATATCTTGGTTGCCATGGACCCTCAAGACTTAACTCAATATTTAAAACCCTAACGTGCATCAAATATTTATTTAAAATCGCTCATCAAAGGTCATCATATTGGGAGTGAAGGGAGAAACTATTACAAATACACACTCCTTCTGTATTGGAATGATTCCACACAAATATAAGAACAACAACAAGAACAACAACAAAAAGAACAGGATCCTGTTCTCCTGAAGGCAGAAGATGGGCTGAGCAGCTGAGTGACAACACAGCAGCGAACACTGAAAAGGATAGCTGGAAAGAGTGGGACCAAATGAGAAGAGGGGGCACTGTTACAGTAGGTGCCACCCCCTGGCAAGAAACTGGAGGTTGGAGTAATGGATCATTGTTGGAAAAATAGGCCACCACTCAATTCAGGCGCAGCTTATGAATAGAAATGATGAGGCATGCTTGGGTTCTTTTATGTATGAGTTGCTTCAACCCATTTTTGTCTTCAACCTCCCCACTTTTGACCTTTCCCCCTCCCTCCCTGCCTCTTCCTTCACTCATCTTGGTCTCCTTCCCTCCTGATGAAGGTGAAACAAAGGGTGGGGGGTGTTGCAGTATTTTTGATAGTAGACTGTATTGCTTTCCAGGCTGAACAGCCTTTGAGCTTTTTGTGAACCCCCTGTGAGGACATGGACCCTGGAGGTCTGCAGACCACAGGTTAAGAACCACTGCTTTAGAGAACAAGTAGGCAGCAGCATACAGCAAGGGTGGGCGGTTCTGCAGCAGGGCAAAGGAGGGAAGCATGGCACAAGTGTAAATTGAGTTTAGCTGGGGGAAAGGGGAGAAGGGGGAAAGGAATGGAGATCCTAGGCAGGAGAAGAAGTATGGAAGTATGACATGAGACTAAGAAATGGAAGCACAGAATGGAGTCATGAGAAGCACAGTGGTTGGGTGGAGGCAGCATGGAAAGTGTGATAGCAAAAGCTGAGGCAACAAGGAAAGGGAGGGTGAGAGATGCAACGGTAGATTGTAAGAAACAAGGGAGGGTGCTATGACAGAAGAGCATGAAGAGGCAAAGGAGGGGGAAGGAGAGGAATGGGATGAGAGGTGGTGAAGTGTAGAGTTAAAAATGGGGGAAGGAGATATGGTGAAGATAGAATGTCAGGCGGAAGAAGGAAGGAGTGGCACAAGATAGTAACACAGGAAGAGAAGCAAGACAGTAGTAGCAAAGCCTCTGAAGTGGTATGGTTCACTTAATCACCCTTGGTGCTCCACAGCCTGAGGTGGCCCCCTAACTCTGCCTAATGGATAAGCTGCTTTTTCATTTCTGTTCCTGAGGAAGGGAGATTAGCTATGGGAGTAAAGGTGTGTAAACAAAATACTGTGCATCTAAGAGAAATGGCAGCAGTGTGCAAAGGGATACACACAGCCCCCGAGTCTGTTTAGGGGTCCCGATAGCCTTCCAGACAGCACCCCCAATATCCCCACCCTAATTAAAGTCTACATTTGCAATGCTGAAGGTTTCCAGGAACAGGAGCTTTATGTTTCAGGAGGTCTGAAAATTTGCCACACATCCCAGAGCCACACCACATCCCAAATCCAGGTACTGGGTTTCACGTTACACAATGATAACATTTTGATTCCACTTTAAGTGCCATAGCTGCATCCCATGGAATTCTGGAGTTTGTAGTCTGAGGAGGCACTGGTAGTTTCTGACTGAGAATTCTAAATGCTTTCATAAATTGCAAATCTCAAGATTACACAGGATGAAGTCATGGCAGTTCAAGAATTACTGAACTTCTAGCCATTTCCCATTTTGATCTATTTTTATAGTTATAAAACTGCTCTGTGGAGGAAGGGGTTTTGATGAAATTATAGGTGTTAGCCAATTGACATTACCCACAGGTAGTTTTCTTCATTCAGAGTAAAACATCCTGAAAGGCAAAAGAATAGACCTTTTACTTCCAGAGGCTATGATGTCCAAGGTGGGGGTATGTATGAATCGAGTGTGGCAGGAATGATTCTAAATTATTCCCATTTCTCTTATGTGACATCTGTCTTTAAATGTGGAAAATGTGTTGCCACTACTATCTGTTTTCATTCCTTGTGCCTTCTAGTTTTGATTGGCTCATGAGATTTCCACTGAAATTATGCCTTAACTATTCCTGCTAAACTGAAAAAATGTTATTTTTATTACTTCACTGATACATAGCACTACAGCAGTGCAGTATAGAGGTTTGAGTGTTAGATTATGGGCCAAGAGACTGGGGTTCAATTTCCTGCTCAGCATGGTGCGTGGTACCTACACACATCCACAGAAAACCCTGTGATAGACTCACCTTGGAGTTGCCTTAAGTCAGAAATGACTTGAAGGCACACAAAACAACAGCAGCACATTTTAGATAATGTGCACACCACATTTCCACCTCCTAGGTGAGCCAGAATCACCTTAACAATATTGAAATAATTTGTACATGCACATACACCTCTCACAACATTCCTGTAACTGAGGGCCTTTCACCAAAATTCAGCTTCATTTCTAAAATGGCCATATCTTAATTGCCTGGGCTTCTTTTTTTCAAGACACAATCATATAAATGTCTAATTTTCAGGTTCTGCTAGTAAATAGGGTGTTTTGATGTTGGTTCCATATTTCAGGGCTCTGCTAGCAACTGCAATAACTATAATATGATTTTCATCATATCTTGTATCATAAAAACATTACAATATTGTTAGCAATTTTAGAAACATTCAACAAATTTGTTACACTTCAGAGTAACTAGTTTTTCCTACAACAAGGCTATTGTTTCAAGCTAGCAAAATAATGCCATTTATTATGAACTGTAAAAACCCACTAAAAACAATAATATTTTTAAATGAACAAAAGCTTCAGTAACACATATAGAAAACTGCCAAATATATAGCTCTTTATCAACTGGTAAAACTCTGATATGGATGCAGAGTAGAAACACAAAGGAAAGCAAAACTTCATCACTATTTTTCTATACAAACTAATTCCTCATTAAAGTACAGATAACTGCAGTGCATAGTATTTCTTTGTGTCTGAATATGACATTACTATGTTCTACTGAGTAATCCCAACATATCAATGTTCCCACCATAGCAATGTTCATACAGGGAGGATTAGAACATTGTTCAAAGGGAATACTTGATCATTAGTCTAAAAAGCTATTTTAACACAACCAGTTTTTTAAACAAATATGACTAAGCATGCATTACAAAAGAGTTATTCTTCCATGGTGTACAATCTGCAGCTGATCTTTGGGGCATGGTTCAGATGAGCAAGTACACTGCTTGATTATTGTACATTTGATGACTGTGAGCCATTTCATAAACTGAATGGGATGGTAGTGAAGGGGGACACATTTCTTAAATGTTTGGAGTTACAGACAGCATTGTGCAATGTAAGTTTCTTTGCTTGCTACACATACATATATTCCTGGCTAAAATAAATCTAAGGGACAAAAAGATGGTTGTGCTGATGTACACTGGTAGGCCATAGTCCTTTATGGCTCAGCACAAGGTAGGCTCATATGTAGGTCTATGCAAGACTGAGTCACAAACCACTACCACCTGTGACTTATCGAACAACCTCTGAAGCCATCCATATAGCCATTCCGTGCCTCATAGGGAGCAAGGGAGATTGCAGAAGAATCTGGCTACATCCCCACAGACAGATACAAAATGATGACATCAACACTGAGATCTATTGGGTTCCTTTGGAGGTCTCAGCAGTGCTGTAATCACTACATGCCTGGCTATTGGGATGCAGCTAGAAGCTTCTGCAATCTGGCCTGCTCCCCACAACTAACGGAATGACCAGGGTGGAAGGAGTTTTCAGAGGATGGTCAGTTAAAAGGGAGGATGTCACTTTGGGCACTGCAGAGGGAAGAAGAGAATATCAATCACCATAACATTAGCGGCGGGGGGAAAGGATGTATACATATATAAGGAAAACTTATTTGTGTATATGTCTCTAGCACAATGCCATCTGGAGTCCAGCAGGCACAAGAGAAGACATGGCATCCAAAAGACACCATGGGCTTAACCCAAGGTTATAGCTTTCCCTCTATATACCTCTGCCACTCTAAAATAAAGGCAAAGAAGTCCCTGAACTTTAATTGTCTCCTTAGTAACAGAAGCAATGTTAGAATTTTCACTATTATACTTCAGCATTTGATATGCTTCAAATCTGAGTGGCTGAGGCACATATGTGAAAAATATGACAGCCCTGTTTCTGCTGATATTCCTGTAGGAAGTAGGAGGTTACAGAGCTTTGCTCATGGCTCTGCTCACAGAAAAGAGTGTCCCAACTGTCTGGGATGATGGTGGAAGAGGTTGCAAAAACAGACTTGGTTGCTGCTTTATCTCACCCAGCTTGGCTCCTGCCTGGCACAACAACAGGCACCAATAACATACCACGGTGCACAGCAATCCCAGCCATCACAAAATTTTCAAAAAACAACACCACAATCTTCAAGGATTCCAAACTAGCCAGCCTCATTATCATCCAGACAGGCAGCATAACATGCCTTGATTCTGCCCCTGCAGATTTACTCCACACATAGTACTGGACATCTTAGTGGAGGGGTGCAAGGATGTCTTGTAATGCTGACTGGATTGGCAATGGAGCTGGCTGCTTTTGCAGGGTGGCTTCCCTCGGGTGTTATTTTTACAATGTGTATATTCACAGAAATTCTGTTGCTCTGTGTTTTTCTCTTGGGTTACTGTGTTGCTTTACAGACTGTATTAACTGTATATAATTATCAGAACTTTGGTAGGGTATGGTGGGTATAAAGTATGAGATGAGAGAAACTACATAATTTGGAGCACTGGAGTCAGCTGGGGCAAAAGATTTGGAATAACACTTGGGGAGACTCAACCCAGCTAACTAATTGACCATGCCAGGATAGAGTCTGAAGACAAGAACTAAATATATTTGCCAAGTATCTGAAAAATCTTAAATCTTCACCCCAGGTGAAGAGCCAGTGGTCTAAGAAACAAAGTGTTACCTTTTCAGTTAGGATTACCATATTTTGAAAAGCAAGAAGGGGTCACATTTACCAACTTAACTACTTCAAATCACTGATTGCTGTTGACAACTCTCACTTTAAATGCCATTATTATTATTATTATTAATTATTATTATTATTATTATTATTATTATTATTATTATTATTACCACAATACTCATCATCATCATCTTTATTTATATCCCATTTTTTTCCTTGGAAAGACGAAAGACTCAAAGCGACTTTCAGTACTTTTAAAAAAGAAAACATAGTTAAAAACATTTAACATACAAAAGGTAAAACACAAATTAAACAAACAAGTAAGAATTAAAATAAAGTTAGAATATAGTCCTCCCTTCACATTCACAAGGGTTTGAGGCATAGAACCTTCATGAAAATGGAAAAAATGTGAATAACTCCCTCATCTGCTCCCCCTCCCATTCCCTGCCACAGCTGCTCTCTTCCTGTTCCCATGTAAAATGGAAGGAAATGGGGGAGGGGAAGGTTCCCAAGAGCCTTTCTTTCTGAGTTCCCCCTCCCACTTCCCATGTATTTTGCCCTACGGGAAGGGGTGGAGGAGAACTGGGGAGCGGGACGCATGCACGCTGCAAATAATCAAATTCAGGAATGTCAAACCTGCAAATGTGGAGGGAGGATTGTACATATTAAAAACAACTAACAAATCACAATTAAAAATAAAAAGCAACTTTCTTCATCCAGGCAACGATCGCATATTGAATGTGTGCTGAAATAGAAATATCTTTAAATGTCTACAAAAAGAAGGCAGGGAGGGTGCCAGTCTAACTTCTCTGGGAGAGGAGTTCCAGAGCCTGGAAGGAGACAATGAGACAGCCTTCTCCTGTGTTTCTACCAAATGCATCTGTGAAGGAAGTGGGACAAACAGAAGGGCCTCTCCAGCAGATCTCAAAGCCCTGGGTGGTTCATAAGCATATGGTCCTTCAAATAACCTGGACCTGAGCTGGGTAGGGCTTAAAAGGTCATCACTAGCACTTTGGACTGTGCCCAGAAACAAACCAGCAGCCAGTGGGGCTAATGAAGCAGGGGGTTGTATGATCCCTGTAGCCAGCTCCAGCTAACAACCTGGCTGCAGCTCTTTGGACCAGCTGAAATTTCTGAACGCTCTTCAAAGGCAGCCCCACGTAGAGCGTGTTACAATAATCTGACCGGGATGTAACCAAGGCATGTGTTGCCATGGCCAGGTCTGACATCTCAAGGAACGGGCGCAGCTGGTACATAAGCCTTAACTGTGGAAGTGCATTCCTGACTACTGCTGAGACCTGGGCTTCTGGCACAGAGTTGAACCCAGAAGCACCCCCAGGCTGTGGACCTGCATCTTCAGGGGGAGTGTAACACTGTTTAACACAGGCTGAATCCCTATTCCCTGATCTGCCTTTCAACTGACCAGGAGCATCTCCATATTGTCTGGATTAAGTTTCAATTTGTTTGCCCTCATCCAGTCCATTACCACTGACAGGTACAAGTTTAGGACCAAAACAGCTTCCTTGGTTTGTGGTGGAAAGGAGTAATAAAGTTGGGTGTCATCCACGTACTGATGGTACCAAACCCCAAAACTCTGGATAATCTCACCCAGTGCTTTCATGTAGATGTTAAATAGCATGGGGGAGGGGGGAACAAAACCGAATGAGGTACCCCACAGGCCAAAGGACAAGGGATCAGAGTTCCCTAGTACCACCTTCTGGGTTCAGCTCTCCAGGAATGAATGGAGCCACTGTGAAACAGTGTCCCCGAGTCCCATCCCTGCAAGGCAACCTGAAATGATACCATGATTGATGGTATCAAAAGCTGCTAAGAGGTCCCTCAGAACCAACACACCACCCTGTCTAGTTCCCGGCATAGGTCATCCACCAAGGCAATCAAAACAGTCTCAGTGCCATAGCCAGGCCTGAAACCAGACTGAAATGGATATAGATAATCAGTTTCATCCAGAACCCCCTGGAGCTGGGAGGCCACCACATACTCCAGAACCTTGCCCAGAAATAGAATGTTAGAGACTGGCTGATAATTATCCAAGATGGTGGGATCAACAGAAGGCTTTTTAGTAGTGTTTTTATAACAGCCTCCTTGAGGCAAGCTGGAACTCAACCTTTGTTTTAAGGAGGCATTAACCTACCCTCTGTCTACTCAGCCAGTCCTCCTTGAGCTTTTTTTAATAAGCCAGAAAGGGTAAGGATCTAGAGCAGTGGTTTTAATATATCTCCAAGAATCTCATCCACATTATCAGGCTGTACAAATTGAAAAGTGTCCATTACCACTGGACAAGCAGAGGCCATATCAATCATAGCATCCAAGTCAGACTGGATCCAAGCGATTCTATCTGCAAAGTGGGCTGTCGAGTTGTCTGGATTTTCCTCTCTTAGACTTGTGTGTAAGACCTCTGATCACTCAAAACAGCTCTGCTGGCTGGCTCTTCGCAGATGCAAGAGAGACAAAAAAGAATTTTGCCTTAGCTGTCTCAATTGCTACAGAGTAGGCTCTCAGATAAGTTCTAGCCTGTTGTTTGATTGGATGCATTCCAAATTTTTCACCAACATCACTCCAGTCGCCTTTTCACATGCTTTGACCAGCTCTGGGGAAAATCAGGGGGCCGGTTTGATTCCACTAAATGAGAGAGGATGCTCGGGGGCAATTGTGTCCACTACCTGGCCCTTTCTGTATTCCAGAGATCAGCCAGGACAGGACTGCCTGTCAGGGTAGCAGGAAACTCTCCAAGAGACATCAGGAATCCATTCAGATCCATAAGCCTCCTGGGGGAAACCATCTTAACCACTGTGGAGGCTCTGAGTCTCAGTGAGTCTAAACCCCATCAGCTGATCTGTCCATGACAATGGAACTATAGATAATTCCTCTACTCCGAGATCACATTCACCCCACCCACCACAGAAAACAAGGTCTAGAGTGTGCCCAGCAGCATGAGTAGGACCCGATACGACTTGGGGGAGACCCACGGTTGTCAAGGCAGACATGAAGTTCTGAGCAGCTCCTGACAGGGTGGTTTCAGCATGGATATTGAAATTCCCCGGTACTACAAGCTGGGAAGATTCCAACACCAAACCTGTAATCACACCAGCCAGCTAAGGGAGACCGTTGTGCAGTGGGGTGGGCGATACACCAACAGAATCACTAATCTGTCCCAGTCCCAGGTAAACACAGTCAAACCCAAGAACTGTGGGATTGGAGACCTGCACAAGGAGATGGAGTTTGGTAGACTTCCGTGGCTCTGCCTCCCCGATCCTCAAGTCTCACCTGCTGCTGCACAGAGAGGCCTGATGAGAAATTAACTCCCCTGCACCCAGCCTGATCCAACCAGGTCTCTGTGATGCATGCCAGGTTGCCATCCTCATCCAAGATTATGGTGGCTGTCTCCCCATTAACTGACCTAGCATTTACCAGCAATGTTTTCAATCCAAGGGCAGAGCTGCCAGGACCATCCAGATTATTTGAGTTGGGGGACATTTTAGGGACAACTAATACCCTATTCCTACCCACATATATAAAACTGTGATAACTGCTATTAGAAATACTACTAAGCTTCATTGTATTCAAATAACAACAATTTTGCCTTCCCCTTTCCCCATCCTTGCCTCTTCCAACAGCCACTTAACCTGTTCCACTCAACTGTCCTGTTTCATTGCCTCCGCATGGTTGGGGGTTCCCTCAGACTCTTCACTCAGCTAGTTCGCCTTCTCTCAACAGGCCTGTCTCTCTTCTCCTCTCCCCCACTGAGTTGCGCTCTCTCTCAATCTCTCTCTTTCTGAGTATTCCACTACAGTAGACTCCATTCTTTCACCTAAAGGAGTTCTCAATGGAGCTAACCATGAAGAGACAGTGTCAACAGGCAGGAAGCAAAACAGCAGCAAATATTTTAAAAATCTGGACATTCCAAAAATCTCCCTGTGCAGAAATTAGCTCTGAAAAAGAGGATATGTACAGGAAAAGGAGGACATATGCTAATATTTTTAGCTGAGAAATTGTATGTCACTTAAAGCAGGAAGGATATCCAAAGGCACACTGGATCTAACCTCTAGTAGTAGCAGTGTTGGTTGAAATATGAGGGGAGAGGGAAAAAGTTAATGTTAATGTTCAGTGGCAGCAATGCCATTTCTTCTGAAGTTCAGATCTCAGGACAGAAACGACGGGTTTTAGGTGAAAAAATAAACTGCCTGGCAGATCAGGGTAGAACCCTATGAGTTGGGCAGGCAAGATCTTTTTGTGCCAGCTGGGGAAAAAGCCTAGAAGCAAAAAGTGATAAGCAATGTAAAGTACCTGGTAACAAGGGTACACCAAATTTACATTTCAAGATAGTGTAATGGACAGAAATGATGGGTGGTGGTGCAATGAGCACCACATCCTAGTTGCTTTAAATGGCATTTTACGCAGTTTAAGAGTCATTTTCCTATTAACACTAGTCCCCCCACACACCGTAATTAATAATGGAGCAAATTACTACATATGGGGAGGGGATTCTGTAAGAAGTGACATGATTACTTTTCAAAGGAAACTTTTGGCTTGACTATGCTTGAGCTTTAGGATAGTGCCTATTAAACAGTAGAACAGAGCAGCAGGACAGAACAAGTGGCAAATCTTTTCACATCAAGTGGAAAATAGCCTGTGCTCTTGTTTCATTCTAAAAGTGTCATTTCTCTCCATGGGAATAGTAAAAATTCTGAAATATCCCAACAAACCTTATAATATGGCAAGCATGTGAAATTATATTTAAAATCCAAATCCACATTCATTAGCATTGGTGGCACAGGATCCCTGCAAAAGTGGGAAAAATGCAAATAATAAAATGTGTGTGTGTATATCTGTGGGAAGGGGACCAGGCATGGTGGCACCCAGGGCCCAAACCAGGTCAGAGAAAGGAGAGGGAAGGGGGATGTTGGCCGTATTTCCTCTCTCTTGCCCATTGGGTGTCGGAGAGCACTGGGAGAGGGTTTGAGGTACTGAGAAATCAGGCTGCTAGCCATACTTAGCTGGTAAGGCAGTGGCTGGTGAAGGCAGAGGAGGACCAGAGGAAGGTTTTTAAAGGGCTTCATAGCCTGATTGGAGCCACTGAGAGGAAACAAAGCAGTTGGAGGGGGCAGGGTTGGATAATCTTGCAAATAACAAAATCCCTGAAAGTGAAAACCATAAATGGTGAGGGCCAACTGTATGTAAGTTGAGGGTCAACTTTCACTTTCAGAGTACAAATGAGGAAAGCAGTATGATAAATTATATATTATTGCAAAATACACTCAAGGACTGTTTGCCTTCACCAGCACTATTTATCATATTTATAAGCCACCACTTACGGTAAAATCAAAGCAGGTTTGAACAATGTACTTTGTATTGATCTTTGCTTCCTCCAGAAGCAGGTTTTTTTTTAAAATACACATTTTAGAAACTGAAAGCAGTTTGTACACAAATATGATTAACAAAAAAGAAGAAGAAGAAGAAGAAGAAGCAGCAGCAGCAGCAGCAGCAGCATCTATTGTTTTGTGAGAAGCACTCCTGAAATATAAATAGCCCCCATACATTATAAATAAAGGCACACTGTATTAGCAACTGACTTATGATAAATAAAATATGAGGGGATCCAAAGAAAGAGATACCAATCTTAACACAGAATTAAGCAAAAACAACTCTATAAAGGAAGAGCTCCTGGGAGGAACACATTGTTTCATTTAAAACCACTATACTTTAAAAGGTGGATAAGGTAAACTAATGTTGTAAAAGATAAAGTATAAGTTGTAATGTAACAATGTTAAAAGTAATAGTGTATTGTTTGTTAAATAGAAACAATATATGTATGGAATGTAAACTCAGATTCAACTGGAAAAAAGATGCTTGGAAGCGGGGGGGATTTTTTTTTATTCTGTATTCAAAATTTCAATAAAAATTATATTAAAAAAAATAAAACCACTATACTTTAATCCAAAACTGGACAAAGGGGACAGACTGGTAAACATATGAGCTAGAGGCACCTTTGTTCTATGTATGATCTGACATTTTCAGAAGATCAGACATTACTGAACAAAGTTTTCACTTAATCTATGAAGAGGAAGGTAGTTCTCTTTATTTGTATGGCCACAAAATGCAAAATTATAATGTTATTTTTAAAGTCCTGTAATTTAGTCAGAGATTACTTTACTGTGTTTGAAAGTCAGCAGAATCTAATCCTCACTGATATAAGCAACAAGCACTTTCACGTATGGCTTACTGGCTCACTACATTGGCAAGCCCTTTGGACAAGATTTGTGACAAAACAGCTTTTGGCAAGTATTGTATCTAGTGACTCATGCCATAACCTACCACTGGGTTGTGAACATCTACTGCTCCATAATCTAGAAAGAATGCAGATGAAAACAGACATAATATGTGTTAAGAGAAAAATCCCCCTCCATAACTTGTCAGAGACTTAAGAGTGGGACAATTCCCTTTGGTAACTAATTACAAATATTATGTCCTCTACTTCTTGAATCCCACCTCAGTTATTAAAAATCTGCGAGAGTATTTTACAGAAACACAAAATGGAAGCCTGCCAGTCTGTTCAGAGCCAACTCTGAATAGGTCACCCTTGGCTCAGTAACAAACCACAAGTGGAGCATAAGGAAAACACTAACTTTGTTCTCTTGCACATGTTTCCAGTTTCATTTATCTCTGCCCTCTTCCCAAAAGGGCAGACTTGCCACAATCATCATTGAGAAAGTAATATACAGAGGGCCAAAAAGATCTCCACTACATAGTTTTAAAAACAGTTGCCAATAAGCTATTACCGCTAAGCAATACAGTACAGTACTAGCAAGAATGGCTGAAAAGCAGAAATGTACTTCAGTATATTTTATATTTTATATATTATTTTATATTTTATCTTTTGCACATTCACTAAAGGATTTTTTTAGAATTGGTGTGAGCATCACACCAAACTTCTCTGTCCACAAATAAAAAGGTAAATTGACTTGAAAACAAGTACCTGGAACCCTGAAAGGAGCACAGATGGTTCAACAATCAAACATTTTCTCCCTTCTAAGCTGTTCCTCCTCAAAACATGAGCCAGCCACTTATGTCAGCAACCAACATTAATTTTTTGTACTGATATGAGTTCCCAACAGGAGGGAAAGTATACCTGCCATCAATATCACTGACATATAACATTTTAACTTAAGTCTCCACATCAGTTTACAAAATCAAACTGTTGAATTATGCCAAAAACCCACACAAAGAACAAGTAATCAGTCATAGAAAGAAAATTTGGCTACCATAATGCTGGAGGAAGCGGAATAACTTTGTTTACTTCTCACTTAACTTACTAAGGATAAGAATTCCAGGACTACACAAAAAAGGCCCTGCTGTGTTACATACATTTACATACACGTAACATGTACCTTGGTGATGAGGAACAACTGTATCAGGAGAACTTCCTCCATATTTTTTAAATATATAGGCTGTCCAAATCTTTATTAGCCTTCTCTCTAAAAAACAAGAAGTTCTATTTCAGTAACACCTTTGATTCTATGTTACCAAAATATTTCATTCAAATTCAATCAAAGGTATTAAATGGGAAACCATGATCCCTATTGCCTGTTCAAATAATATCACTTATGTGTGCAGCTTTGAAACTGTGAATATCAGTCAAGAATCCCAACTAGGAATAGTTCTTACATGTTCATTTTTGTTTTGTGTATCTTGTATCAAAACATATTATTTAAGGTGGCAATGCTTCTTACCATTTCTTGTTGCAAAATGACAAAATTCCTTGCCTCCCCAAAATCTGTGTACAGAATACAGAAGAACCTTTCAACTGATATTCTAAAAGGAATGGACAATGGTTAAAAATGAACATTCAAAATTCCAATGAGAAACAGCTTGCCATTTTGCAAGCTAAACAAGACAGAATTTCTGTTGCCACACAAACAGGCCATCTCCACATGGGTTATTAAAACATTAAAAAATTAAAATTATTAAAGGTTATTAAAACATATTTATAAATCTAAAATTGCTACAGGTTTACACCAGTGCAACTAATGTAAGAGCCACAATACTCCTAGAATAACAGTTTCCTGTATATCACAATAGTCGATTCTCAAAGGCATTACAAGAAAATCCTGACATTAATTCCTCTGTCTTCACAACGCAAAGGGATCTTTGAGATGAACCAAGAGAAAGAAGTTGGTAGCATAAGCTTTCAAAGACCTGAGAGTCTATTTCATTAGACGCACATGATGAAGCAGACTTAAGTCTATGGAAGCTTATGCTACCAACTTCTTTCTCTCAGTTCTTCTCAAATGTGCTGCAAGACCCCTCTGCATATTGACCCAGACTAACACACCTATGTCTATGAATTCTATCTTTTCCCAAGCAAAATTCAGACAGCCCTCAAAAATGATAATTCATGTTCTAGTCTTCTGGGTTAAATCACTGATACTTACACCATCATTTGCTAAACTTCTAAGCAAAATACAGTATGTTTTGGTTTGTATCATTTCAAATATCAGCTGAACAATATACAATGCCTTCCAGTTGAGTTATGGCCACCTGTGAGTTTCATAGTATTTTCTTAGGCAAGGAATACTCAGAGGTGGCTTTGCCAGTTCCTTCTTTTGAAATATAGCTTACAGCAGCCCACATTCACAGGCAGTCTCCCATCCAACTACTAGCCAAGACTGACCCTGTTTACCTTCCAAAATCAGGTGAGATCTGGTGCCTTTAGGGTATTTAAGTAGTAAAGAAAAAAAATACTGTTCCTTTTGTATTTGAATGTTATTTGAACTGAACTCCCTGTAACCTGCACTCTTTCCTCATCCATCACCAGTGGGAAAAGGGTAATAATATTAAGCAGGAATGTCCAAAAATAATTGAATTGGGATCTCCCTGACCCTAAAAGATTAGATCCCTTTTAACTTACACCAAGCATTAGTTAACAGGGCAATGAGATCCCCCATTCAAATAAATGTAGGTTGTTAAAGTAAACTAGCCAACCCCACACCCCACAGGAACAAAATGGTGAATTCACAGCCTGTCCAGACACCCCATAGAATCCACACAGAATCCCAGGGGGCAAGTATCACATGGCTACAGACAACCAGTTCCTAAACTCACAATGTTTATCACCATTTTCAGTGCTGATTTGGTCTCAGTGCTGATTAGGCATTGTGAGTGGCAGTGATGTAGACTTTAGCTGATTAACTTGGACTCAAGTTGGACTTAAGTCACTTCAGTGATTCAACTCGGACTCAACTCAGCAATAAATGATGCACGTGACTCGAGACTTGTATATTTCTAACTGACTTGTTACCCTTGGTTCAGTAACATAACACATTCATCCAGAAACCTTACAACTCTGAACAATGCTTCCATCCCTTTTTTGCACACTGGTCACATGGCAATTTGTCTCAAGCCCAAAGTATGGCCACACTTCTCAGAGGGGAACAGCAAATGGGTTAGGCAATGGGCATGAGGCAGGCTTAAAGTCTGCTGAGCAGCCTGTACCCACAGCATATTGGAGGAGCCTTCTAAAATGTTTCCTAAGAGCAGAAAAGATTCACCCTTAGAGTGCAGGTTGCATGTCTCAGAGAGGAACAGCAAATGTGTTAGGCAGTACGGAGGAAGGCTTGAGGAGGAAGGATCCTTCCTTTTAGAGCTTCTGAAGCTTCAGTAATGGGGAGTAGGAAGGATCCTATTCTCCATTTCCAAAGCTAACTTTATCATACTCTGTCCAGAAATTCTGGAGTACAGTCTGGGGTATAAAGTTGGTTCCCAGACTTGAGACTTGACTTGAAACCTGACTTGAAACTATCTTCAAGGATTTGAGACTAGACTTGAGACGTGAAGGTAGAGACTTGAGTCTTGACTTGAGACTTGGAGTAAAAGACTTAAATACATCATTGGTGGGTGGTTTGAGATAAGTCCAGAGTTTGAATCTCTACTTAGCCATGGAAACCCACAGAGTGACTCTAGGGAAGTGACACGTTCTCAGCCTCAGCGGAAGGGAAAGCAAATCTGCTCTAAACAATTCTTGCCAAGAAAATCCTATGACAGGTTCACTTCAGGGTTGCTATAAGTCAGAAACAACTTGAAGGCACACAACAACATAAAGCAGTTAAAGCATGCAAGTCAGCACACTCAGTACACATCTCTCCTCAGCCATCTGCTCATTAAACAACCTTAGGTAAGTCCAAATGAATCTTCATTATTTGATTGCATGTCACTGAGGATAAGCCCAAGAAACAATGACCATAAGATATTGTTAGTAATATCTAATTAAAAACTTCTCAAATTTGAGATTATTTTTCCCAATGTATTTAGCTTGCATAGAAACATGTTATTTAAAAATAATTTGTTTTATTGTAGCTTATTATCTCAATACTGAGATCTTATATCAGTATCTATCTGCTTAACACTTGAATAGCACTGTAGCTTTTTCAGAGTAACCACTCATGGCCATGAAGAACAGACTAAATCCTTTGAAAACAAATACGAAGAATGAGCACTGAAAAATCGCAGACAATTCTTCTGGTGATTGAACTCTGCCTGACATATTAAGCTCAAGACCTTATAGTAGACTGGTGAAAGAAATGCTAGCCTGCATTATCTCCAAAGTTAGTCATTTGTTGCACCTCTGACTTTACATTTTAAAATCCTTTACTGCCTGGAAACTATTTTTATTTGCCCCAACCAACCAGGCAAGTCTAGTGATCACTTAGAAACAAAGCTGGAAGGAGATTGGTAATCTCATGCAAAAGAACACTGTAATTGATAGCACTTCATTTTGGATTAAAATATCTGGAATAACTTGCACTCACAGTGGAGCCTGAGACATAGGCCCTTTTCGCATGGCATTTTCCATGCGAAAGAGGGCCTGGAGCATCACGTAATTGTGAGGAGCGATCTGCACGACGCACTCACAATCATGTGACGCTCCAGGGCCAGCAGGGACTGATCACGCACCTTTTCATTTTCGGTTTGAAGCCGAAAATGGTGTGCAAACACGCATTGCTCCTGGGCCCCATGCACACTTACCTGGCATGCAGAGCCTCCAGAGCCGCGCTGATTGCACTTCCTGCCCCAGTGCAGCCCAGGAAAGTCCCAGGCTGCACTGCGGAAGGCAGAGGTGGGGCTCTCGCGTGAGCAGGCAGCTCGTGGGGAGCTGAAGGACCCTGGATGCGAAAGCCTCTCGCTGGAGGCTGCTCACGTGACCCTCGCACCCCAGCGCTGGAAAACAGTAAGGTGTGGAAAAGGCCATAAGATTGTATCAGCAGTGCTTTCAGCTGCTGCATTACCAAGATGCTTACAACAGTTAGTTTATAAGCATCTTGATAACAAAGATGTGATCAGTAGATGCTGGCACTGATTTGTCAAGAATGAATCCTGCCACAGTAAATGCGTGCCCTTTAAAAATCAGTTACTAGTGTTATTCGTTTAGTGGATCATGAGACATTTGTTATTTAATTGATTTCAGCCAAATATTTGACAAAAAGAATCTATGGCATTTAGTTTAGCAAGGTGGTTAATTTACAGTTTAGTAATGCCATCACTTGGTTTACAACTGGCTGAAAAGCTGTACTCAAAGAGTACTCATTAATGGCTGCCAGAAGGAGATTTTAGTACGGTGCCATAAAACTTTGTCCTGGGCCTTGTATTCCCCTACATTGTTATAAATAACTTAGAATGACAAACAGGTGGAAGAAATCCTTTTTAATGTTGTGACAAACACATTAGGAGGGATAATTAACACTTTGGAAGACAGAAATATTCTTCAAAACTGCCGTGAGAGAATGGAAAAAGGGGATAAACTAACAAGATGGAATTCAGCAGGGACAAATACAAAATTATGCATTTAGACTCCACTAAAAGGTATGAGTTTAGAATGAAGACTATCTAGTTTGGCAACAAGAAAAAGTTCTCAGTATTTATTTGTCAAACCTGAATCTTAGCACTGTGATGATAATATAAACAAGAACAATGCAATTCTGGATTGCATTAATATTACTACATTCCCAAGTCACAACAAGTTCTACTTTTTTTCTATAAAAGTCACCCTTTGTCTAGAGTATCATATCTATCATATCTAGTTCCGGGTGCTGCAGTTTAAGAAGTATGTAAACAAACTTGAACAAGTGCCATGAATCTGCTGCCTCAGAGTGTAGTGGAGGCTCCTTCCTTGGAGGTTTTTAAGCAGAGGCTTGATGGCCATCTGTCGGGAGTGCTTTGAGGGTGTTCCTGCATGGCAAGGGGTTGGACTGGATGGCCCCTGTGGTCTCTTCCAACTCTACATTTCTATGATTCTATGATTCTATGAGGGCGACAAAGATGGTTAGGTGAGGAAAATAAATCCCATGAGGAAAGGTTGAAGGAATTTCTCACATTTAGATTAGAACATCCAAGACTGGAGGTGGGCTGGGGTACACAGTAGCACTTTTCAAATACACCAAGAGCTGTTCCATAGAAGAGAGTGATGATCTTTACTCTGCTGCCTGGAGGGAGAGACTAGCTCTACAGCACCAAACAGCATAATCAAATATATGTCTACTCAGAAGTAAGTCCAGTTGCACTCAGTGGGGCTTACTCTCAATAAAGCTTGTATAGAATTGTCACTAAGTTAGAGAAGGGAAGACTTCAGCTGAATGCAAAGAGAAATTTAATGATGAGCAGTTTGGTAATGGGAATAACTGGAGGTTGGTTCTTCCTGGCTGGAGGCCTTTAAGCAGAAGTTGGACAGACACCTATTGGTGATACTCTTATTCTGGATTTCCTGCCATTCAGCAGGGGGCTGGAAGAGATGGTGTACAAGCCCATATATCAAATCAGTTCACTTGCTCATGTAGAAGAGTCTCCTGACTTGTTGGAATTGGACACTGAAAAACTAATTCATATGCACTTCTGAGCAATTCACTTCTCTTTGTTCTTGTACTGTTGAACTTCTCCTTCTTATGCTTGTGGTCATCACCTAGATTGGAATACAGTGAACCCTCTACTTTTGTGGGGAGTCAGGGGTGCAAGACACCCACAAAAATGTAAAAATATAAATAAAAGCAAAAATAGAAATCAGGACACTCTTTTTCTTACCTGAGAACACTTTGCTAGGAATCTCTAGGTCCTCCAGCTTGATTGGAAGGTCAGCTTCCAATGGAAGTGAACCACAGAATTGTGCCGGAGGACCTAGAGAGAACATATTTTCTCCTGAGCCCTCCAGCACAACTCTATTGTCTGCTTCTGGCAGAAGTGGACCATAGAATCACATGGTAGGACCTAGAGACTCCTAGAAGGAACATTTTTTCCCCTGTGGCAGGGTTAATAGTGTGAGAATTTTTAAAAAAATAAACAAATTAAATAAACAAAAAATAACCTGTCAATAATCAAATCCACACGTGCTTAACCCAGGATTGTGGCATGGCTATTGGTCATACAGATTGGGAGGTCATGGGAGTTACAGTTCAAGAGAGGAACTTTTCTAAGGTTTGATTATAGCATATTGAAATCCAACACTCTATTCAATGTATCACATTGGGGTCTATGTTCCCAACACTACAGTACTATACCGTAATTTTTGGACATATTTATAAATGCCATATCTCCTAGAGTTTAATCTAATTACTAACCTTAATTATGTGATTTCATACCAAACTGTTTGATCATTACATTCATAACCAAAAATTAATATCCATTATTTTCAAGTATCTGTCTGCAATTCTAGAACAAACTATTCCTTCTTTTCAAAGATTCAGCATTGCTTTGAACTGTTCCACATGCCATCAAGGTGAACACTTAAGACTTTGTCACTTTGTCACCTTCCACAGTTACACATTTTCCTCAGACCATAAATTGTGCAAGCTGTCAGTTCACAAGTACTTATTTATTAGTAGGATTCTAATTATTTTGAAAAAAAAATACTGCAAAGACTAACACACCAACTTGGTAGAAAAGAGTACTGCAATCAGCAGAGTATAATTCCAAACAAATATGTTTATATTAGAAATCAGACTCTAAACAGCTCCATAGCCTTCATTTTAAATAAAAACCAATCAGGCCCCCAAAAACAAAACTCTTGCCTGTGGGTCATATTATGCAATAGATTTTTCACACAGACCTCACTCAGCAAAATGTAACAGGACAAGGTACCTCTCTCTCCCCATCAAAAATAGTTCCTGTGCAGAGCCTTACAAATATTTGCAAACCATCAACCAATTCTATAATGAAAACAGTCGACAAACCTCACGCAGTATTATCAATAAGAATTCTTCTAAGTATTTCTCTTTGTTTCGTATACAGCAACACTGGATCTTCAAAAAAGCTTTCCACTGTTTCTGGCCGCTGCCTTACTGGAACCAGATACGGGCAGTACTTTTCAATTATTCAAAATTCTAATCCTTTACTGAGAAAGATAGATAGCCATAATTATCCATGTTACACAGAGTGGATGAGGCCTCCCTAACAAAGATTATCTATCTTTTTTTGTTCAGACCGTAACTCAAAAGGTGAAGTTTCCAACGACATGGAGATGCATGATAACCGGACGTCATCTGTCAAAGCACAAGAGTTTGATTCCGCGAAGAAGTAATAATAATTCTGCCTTCCACAAAAGCCAACCATCACTTACAATACCTTGTAGAATATTCATTGAGTCTAGTGTTTTTGTTTTGGTTATTCCTTCTTGTGTTTCACTTTCTTGCGCAAATCATTTGATACTATAAATGGCTTCGTAGTCCCTTCTCCGTGAATAAATTTTAAATTGCCCCACTTAAAACTCAAAGAGTCAAGAGGCCGGAAACTGAGTCCTGACAAAGGTAGAAACAAAACTGCATTACACACCCATACAAGAGAGAGCATTTTCGGCTTGGCTTTGTTAATTCCCTCGTATCGCATGAATGAGGGACAGGGGGACAGCATATAACCAACATTTCTGGCTACATGCACTTTCCTCTCCGAGGGTGGTGGTGGTGGGGAAACCCTGGCCATTTCCGCACTATCCTGTTATAGCGCGATGATTCCACTTTCAACCTCCTCTGGAATCCTGGGGTTTGCAGTTTCGGGAGGGGCCGGCCGGAAACCCCAGGATTCCAGAGGATGTTGACAGTGGAATCATCGCGCTATAACAGGCTAGTGCGGAAATGGTGCCTGAAACGCAGCAAGGAAACTTAAAGGAAGGAGAGAGGAGAGGAGAGAGGAGCAACACGCAAACATAACAGAGCAGCCACAAAAACGGTCAGCACGCCCTCCCATACAGACAGGCACACGGCAGATCTTCTTTTACACAACTAGGTCTTCGATTCTCCCCCCTCCATACAGTAATAATAATCTATTTGATGGCACCACCCTGACACAGAGGACGAGGGGCCGCAGCAGCTCCTGAAGGAACCACTAAGAGACCCCGGAGGTCGCTTGTGCGTCAACGGTAAACAGCAAGCTGGGGGGGAGGGGGAGCCTCTTTTTATTTCCCTCGCGCTTTCTTGGAGCGACGGCGACGCTTTTCACAGCCCACTCCCAGGTGGCCTCCGGGTCCTACCCTGGAAGAAGGCTGTGTATTGGCGGGGGGGGGCAGAAGACAAAATTCTCCCGCCCTCCCCGCGACCTCCTTGCCAGCCCGCGTCTCTCTTCGCCTTTCCCTTTTCCCAGTCACTTACTTTTTCCTGTCTAAATTCTCTGGGCTTTAAACGGACGAGGCGCTGCCACCGGGCTCTTCTCGCTCTGCCAGAGTCTCTCCGGGCTCTCGTCGTCCAAGCCGCCGGGAAACGGCTCTGTGGGTCGGTCTCTCCCGGGGTGTATGTGGTGTTTGTGTTTTTCCTCTATTTCAGAGAGAGAGAGAAAAGGGGGGGGGGTTGGAAGGTTACCGGAGAGGAAAGAGAGGACAAGGGTGGGGGAGCGTTTCGGGCTTTTTCTGCTTCACTGAGGAGGGCTGAGGAAAAGGAAGGAAGGAGGGAAAAAAATATTCCACCGACAGATAGTTGCCGTGTAATTAAAGCGAGCGAGCAAACGCGCTTAATAATTGAATGTACGGAACAAAACAAGGGAGGAGGAGGGGAGAGGGAGGGAGGCAGGGAGGGGGGAAGAGTTTTTGCTGGTCAGTAAACTTGCAGCCGGCCGCCGCCGCTGCGATGAGGTCATTGGTGTAAAAATAAAGAGATGGCGTCATTTGAAACCAATCCCAGTGAATGAACTCAGCCTGAGGGAAAGCGGGGGAGGGGGGGCAGAAGAAATGAGGGGCAGAGAAATGACGGCGAGCCTCTCTTCCACCAGCCTTGGTTGCTTTTTTTCTATGCGTCTCCCCACCACCAGCCTTTGGTATCTCCCTCTCTCTCTCTCTCTCTCTCTCACACACACACACACACACACACACACACACACACACAGGCAGAGCATTCTTGAGTTTTCTTACGCATTGGGAACTCACCGCTTGGCGTGCAGGGAGGGGGGGCGGAAACAAAAACGCATTTCTGTGAGGATAATATTTTGAGGCAAATCTTGAAAGGAGGCAGCCTGGCTAGGGGTGTGCTCTTCAAAAGGACGAGGCAGCGGCTCTTTCTCTTCACAGGTCTGACGCCGCGTTTCTTTTCAAGCTTCCTACTTTTTCGAGTTTCAGAAAAGGCCTCCACCCTCGCCGGGTATTGGCCATGTCCGCACTACAGTGTTATAGCGCGATCATTCCACTTTCAACCTCCTCTGGAATCCTGGGGTTTGCAGTTTCGGGAGGGGCCGGCCGGCCCCTCCGAAACTGCAAACCCCAGGTCCAGAGGAGGTTGAAAGTGGAATGATCGCGCTATAACACTGTAGTGCGGACATGGCCACTGTTCAGAGGACCGGCATGACTTCCCCTCACTCCCCTCCCGGACTGCTCTGTCTTTGCCGTTGGAGGTCTAGACCCCCATTCCTCTGTTTGTCCCTTTCCTTTATTGTTTTCCTTGGAATTTTACTTCACCTATATAAAACATTGCTTCCATTGGGCTTTGCACACATCCCACAGGCCATTTCGACATTTCACTCTTATAGCGCGATTATTCCACTTTCAATATCCTATGGAATCCTGGAGTTTCCCACCGGCCCCTCCCTAAACTGCAAACCCCAGGATTCCATAGGATGTTGAAAGTGGAATCATCGCGCTATAAGAGTATAGTGCAGAAATGGCCACAGTGGCATACATTAGAATCCCAAATTAACCCTAACTCCTTAAGACATAGCTCTTTGCACATCTGTAATTGTTTTAAAGTCAATCCAGTGAGGAGTACATGTTCTCCACCCCCCCCCCAACTTCCACGTATTGATTGGATTCTCCTGTATACAGAGCCTACTCTTATATTCCTTACAGGTGCAGAGACTTTGTATGTAAAATCACGGACTCTGCACCTTCTAGAAACAAGTAAAGTTGTTTCCCCTGCTTCCAACCTATAAAGTACCTGGCACCCTAGTTAGCAACACAACTTTAGCAGAAGTCCCTTTTCAATTTACGAAAGCCTAAAGACCCAGCAACTTTGGTTCTACCAGCTTTCAGATTTACATGAGCAGAGTATCCATACATACCTTTAATGCATGTGCAATCTGTGTACACACATATATGTATACACTTTATTAATCTGTGCTCTTACAGTTACTCATATGTAATCAACATGTGTGCACTGTTCAGATTAGAGATCTGTATACCACTGTACAAACTGTATTCAGGGGTTATAAAAATAGTTTAAAAATTAGTATACAAGGGGACCTTCACAGTAGCTCCACCCCCTCTATCATCATTCTCCTTATGAAGAGCAATAATCTGAAGAAGAGATGTTTCTCCTATAACCAAAATTCAGAGTTCTCAACTACAGAGAGCTTCCACACATGCAGAAGATGCTCCCCCCTTCAGACCCTTTAATAGAGCCTTCCTTTTGTTACCGCAGTTTCTAGCCCAGACTTGTGGGATATTAGATATCATTTTGATATCAATAATTTGGCCTTCTATACCCTTTCCTGTCTATGTGCTTGCGAGACCCCCAGACAAGCTTGCATACAGGCACGGCCGCTAATTGCTGAAATATTCCATGCAAATACAGGCAGGCCAGACATAGCCAACCTGCCACTTCAGGAGACCTCAAGGCAAGTACCACATTATGTATGCACGCTACTTACAAAGGACTCCCTGCCCTGAGCAGGCAGCTTGACTAGCTGAATACTCAACTGTCAAGCACTCCGCGTTTGCATACTGGCCACTCTATTGACAATTTGGTCTTAAGTCAATCATGTAAAATACTGACCTTTCGGAGGCTTTGTTTCCAGCCCGAAACTCATTGTTATCCCCGAGAATGGACTAGCCTACAGCCACATTTTCCCCTATAAGAACTCCTGACTTTGAGTGCTTCCTTGGATCGCTCTTGGCTTCCATCCCGCCTTGCTGTCGCTTCGTTCGGCGAGCCTTCCCCTCAGCTCCACATGCTGAGAAACTCCACTTCCACGAACAACTTCTTCAGAATACCCGGGCTTCAGGGCAGGTGTAGTATTTCCCATACAAAATCTCCTCTTAAAATCCCTCTATCCAACTCCAACCTTTATTTCTATAGTTCTCTGTGTGAGTGTGTTGCATACACTTGTTTGGCTGTATATTAATAAAAACAACAATTATTATTTATTTCTGTTTGACTCGGCCTGACCCCGTAGACATTGGGTATAAGATCTCGCTATGTTGCCCTGCCTCTCATATTGCTAGCTTGTGCTCTTTTGACTAATTCCCAACTTTGTAATTTGGAGCGCACTTAGGTGTCCCTCATGGGACCCCCAGAAATCAGGGTAACACTTTCACCTCACACTCATTCTAGAAGGTGGAAATGCTTCCCCTAGGCGTAACGACTGGCAGTCAGACTTTTTTTTTATAATAATTTTTTATTAATTATATAACTGAAAAACAAAAGCAAAAAATTAAACACCATGTGTTATACATAATAGTGAAAAAAAAAGAAAAAATTTTTTTTTCCCTTTAAACAACATAAACTTACATTATTTTTTTTCTCTTTTACACTTGAAATCATAACCTTATTCACCTTATTCCATATCATACAGCTTATACATTTTTGTTACTTATCTTTAATTCTTATTTTCATTATATTCATTTTTAATATTATAATTTCATTCTTAATTCTATATTTTCGGCTTCCATTTAACCTATTACTATTATTAATTATAATCTTATTACTTCAAAGCCAGTTAACTTTTAACTTTTTTTTTCCTTTTAAAAATTAAACATCACATATCCAATTTCATCAATAGATCACAAGTTTAACACACACGCGTAATATAAAATAAAAATAAAAATAAATAAAAAATACAAAACAAAACAATATATATATATATATATATATATATATATATATACACCCACCCCCCCGAGTCAACTTTTTATTTAATCCACTTTCCAAAATTGCCATTCTTCTTGTAATAGGGTAGCTTTACCATCTCTTATCAAAGCTTTTTCCAAAAATATTTTCCAAATTTCCTCAAAATCATTCCCTTTTGTTAAACCTTTCATAAATCTAATTCTACATGTTAATTTATCATTAATTGCAATTTTCCACACTTCTTTATACCATTCCTCTATTTGAAATTTTTCTGGCAGTCAGACTTTTAAAGTGCCTGTCAGTATGTTCTGGCTCACCTTTTTTGCCTTTGGCCCTTCCCAACCATGGAATGTGCCTCCTGTCCAGAAAACTTATCTGAAATTGAATTTGGCCCTGAGTCTGAAAGAGGTTCCCACCCTTCTTTCATATGATTACATAAGTTGAACATGCATGTGTTATTTCATGCAGTTATATGTGTATTCTTTCAACCCAGTTACAAACTGCACACTTCATCTGTAACCTAGATTAAACAGAATTATAGCACTAGAGTACAAATCAGGAAAAAAAGTCATACACTATATACAAATTATCACCACCAACTGAACATGGGCCCTTTTACAATGCACAATTACAATGCTATTTTCTGCGTGAACTGCCGTGGTTCCATCCTATGGGTTCACAGTTTGGTGTGGCACTAGAAGTCTCTGCCTGAGAATTCTAAACACCCTCCAACTGCAAATCCCAGGATTCCATAGGAAAGAAGCATAGCAATTAAACTGGAATAACAGCACTATAACTATCTAATGCTGGAATCACAGCACTATAACTATGTAGCCCAAATACTTGTGTTTGTTTGTGTGTGTTTCAGAATGCTTTTCAAATAAGACATGGCAAGGAAGACAAACTGGCAGTGGAAAGGTCCTTCATCTGTTAAGATCAAGGCAATCTGTACAAATGACTACCTGCAACTTAGCACTGAAACATCATTATTCTTTTGTCTGATGCCAAAGGTATACCATAACTGTCTAGTGTCATGTGAAGGCTGATGCATGGTGATATTATTTAAACATCTACTGCCAGGCATGTACAATTCCATCTTTATTTTGTTTGTGGATTCAAAATAAACCACTACTATTACTACCCACTGAGTTGCATTTGTTGTTGTTGTTGTTGTTGTTGTTGTTGGTGTGTGTGTTCAAGTCATTTTCACTCAACCACTACACCAGACTTGCTCAAGTGGCATTTACTACCTACTAAAAATAGGGAGAAGGGGCACTACATCAAAAGAATATAGAAATTTATCTCAGTGATATTTCCAATATTTCTCCGTGTTTGCATTGTGTCAGTTTTTGAATAATCACATTGTAAGGATGTAGTATTGTGACCACCATTTTATGCCTCACAAACAAATAAATGACAATGGAGCCCAATTGACCAAGGAGAATTTTCATTTTTTTCTTAGTGCTGCAAAGTCTGGTTCCTTTGTCTTGTACATCAACACATATCCTAACTCATTTTCATGACACTTATTTCTCCTTCAATGTTCAATTTTCCTCCAGATCATTTTTATGATTTTTTTTTCACAGTAGCTGCAGTTTGCATGCAGTACCAAGTTCTAATCCAGTGGTACTATCAACTCTTAACATTACGACTGGCTTCAAAGCTGTAGAACTTGTTCTTCAACATTTTCTCCACCTTCTTCTTTCACTTTAGGAAGGAGGAAGACATTTGCAAGCAGCAAATCCACAGGTTTTTCTACATTTCCTCTTCTTTTTGTAGATGAGGAGTTAGGCCATGTGTTCAGGTTTGGGCAGCTATTTTCCAATATACCCCTACAAAAGCTATCAATAATCAAGTAAGCTTTATTTTGCAGTCTGCGTTTCTGCAGAGTTGTGAACTGTTAAACAGTTGTTTTAAGCATCCTGAAACTTCAGTGTGTCCTCCCATTTCTTTGATAGTTGCATTAACCTGCTGTGACTCATGATATTTGTTTAAGTTCTAATTATTATAAATCACAAAGCACACGTGACCTTTCAAACTTTCTCCTCCAGTAATATTATTTATGCTTTGATGTATGACATTTGATCATGTTCTAGTTCAGGTTTATTCTGCATTAGCCAACCAGGCTTTTACAGGTCATGTTCTTTTTTTAAAAAAATTTTATTTATAAAATAATAATAATAAAAAATAATAGTCATACATCTCTTCTATAGGAATGTTTCCAATTGCCATTTACATGCTTTCATTGTACCAATTTATACAAATACAATCCAATATCTGAAATAAATAATATAGTTGCATGTCTTAAGCAATAGTTGAACATATATACACATACAAAAACTAGCATGTAGTGTTACCCTGTTCTCTGGGGGTCCCAGGAGAGGCACCCAAATAACCAAATCACAATAACACAACCTTGGGGGAAATTAGCTGGAGCACTCACTAAAGCTAGCGAGAGGCATGGTAACGTAGCAGGATCTTGCAACCCAGCGTCTACGGGGTCAGGTCAGTCAAGCAGCCAGACGGTTTTAAAATAGCAGAAACGATGTTTTATGAAAGACAACAAACAGTAGAAACACCATAATCACGCAGCTAACTAAAGAATGAGAAGTAGGGATTTTCGGAGGGGAATGGGTGATACGACACCTGTCTTGTAGTCCTGGAGAGATATGAAGATAGAGTTCGTTGGGGTGCAGGGAAGAAAGCTCAGTGCGGTTCGCTGAGGGGAGCTTGCCAGACAAAGTGGCAGCAAGGCTGGATGGAATTCAGGAGCGATCGAAGCGGTCCGAGGGGTTCAAGTGGTCCAAGGTGGTCTCGGAATTGGGGGTTTATATAGGGTGAATTGTGACTGCAGGCCATACCTTACTCGGGGAGAACAATGTGAGTTTGGAGTGGGACAAAGTTTTGGAAAGGTCAGAGTTTTGCATTATTGGCTTAAAGCTGAATCAACAATAGTGTAACCAGTATGCAAATGCGCAGCGCTTAGTACAGCTTTGTAAATCTACCTGCTCGGGGCAGGGGAGCCTTTGTTAGTATCACGCATAAGCAAAAGGGTGTTTGCTGGAGAGGTCCCTGAAGCGACGAACCAGCTCTGCTTGGCCTGCCTAGGTGGGAAATGGAACGTCCAGCAATTATTGGCTGCGCCTGTTTACGTGCTTGTCTGGAGGCCTCGCAAACACGTGGAGTGGGGTGGCAGAGGAAGGCCAAATGGTTTGATATCAAAACGATATCTAGTGCTATCTCCGGGTAGGCCTGGACCGCAGTAACAGTAGCTTCGCTTGCCATATCTCTGATATATCTTTTCACGCTTTATATATACACCCTTTTCTTTTGGAATTTCATACACTCTCTTCTTTCTCCTATTTTAGTTTAGTGCACTTTCTTTTACTACCCTTTAGTATCATTACCTTATCTTATTCACTCATTGGTATTATTATGTAGGAACTTACTTGTCTTCCATTATGAATATCTTCCCTTCATCTAATTCCTCTACTCTTCTTTTATCCATTTAGTATTGTCTATCTGCTCTCTGGCATTTCCAGCTTTACTTTTTACTTAATTTTTAAAATTTTTTTTATCAAAACGATGATCTTATACATTTTATCTTCAGACTTTCACATTCCATCTATTATTAATATAGCTAATCACCGGTTCCCAATAATACTCCACTTCTTTAATTGATTTGCCCTTAATATAATGAGAAAATAAGTCAAATTCTTTAAAAAACAATTGCTCTAAGTTCGGTGTTTCTGGATTTTTCCACATTTTAGCAAAATTTAATCTTGCTGCTGTGACCAAATTCAGTAATATCCTGTTATATTTACAAACGAAGCTCTTTTCAAACATATATGTCATGTTTAACAAAAAGAATTCTGGAACCATTGGGAATGTGATTTTAAAGATTTCTTTTATCACGTCATATACCTTCTTCCAATATCTTTTAGAAATTTCACAGGACCACCAAAGATAATGATAAGATCCTATTTTCTCCTAACATTTTCCAACATTTATTATTCCCAGAATGGTAGATTTTATCTGTTCTTTCAGGGGTAAGATGGTATCATCTTCATGAAGTTTTCCTTCAGATCTTGTGAACTTGCAATACAGGTCATGTTCTAACCACCGCAGATACTGCATTGTATTGATTAACGTGTGCCCACAGAACAGCAATTGTGTTTGGGAAAAATAGCACCTCAGGAAAAAATGGGCTCCAGCATAGATTCTGCCTTGGTCTGCAAGTGTCATTGGTAGTGGGCAGGGCACTGCTTCCATAAATCTGATAAGCAGGGGACACTTGTTTGCTGTACTGAACCTAGAAGCTGATATCACTTTCAAATGTTTATTTTTACAGCACATAACCTGCACTGGAATGTGCCCCGTACCCCAAAATTCAGTTTCAGGCCACTGTGCTCCCAGAGTATAGAATGCACTTTGTATTCTGTAGAATCCATTACTAGCCTTGCTCCTTTTCAAAAGAACATGAAGACACATTTCTTCCAGTTGAACTTTTAAACTGTTTTATTGATTATTGTGGTGATTTTAATTAACTAATGTCATGGTTTTATTATCTATTTTTAGTTTGCTTTTAACCTGTTTTAAATAGTTATTCAATTTGTTTCTAAATGCTAATGTTAGCTTGTTCATTTTTTTTTTAGAGGAAAAGTGGGATAGAAATGTAATAAATTCATACAGTACATAAATAATATTGAGCTGGTCTGCTTAGTTAAAGTAAACAACCTCAGTACAGTCCTCGCTCCACATTTGCGAATCTGACCTTTGTGAATTTGATTGTTCACAAGGCAGGTGCTTGCTTCCCCGCACACATTTGCCTCCTACCATTCCCTTGCATTCCTCAACCTAGGCTTGAGAGGCTTGTGTTTAAAATGGATGTTTTTTCCTTTTGGGTGAGCAAAGTCCCCTTCCACTGCTGATGGCACGGCTCTCTCTGCCATGTGGTTGCACATTCTGCTGTGTATGGACTGCTGAGTCATCAGGTGCTCCTTTCTGAAGATGGCCACCAGAAGTAATTAGAACTCCCCAACTCCTCTCTTCTTTGCCTAAGGGGAAAGTACTGGTAAACCTTTTAAGTTGTTCCCCTCCCCCAATGCAGGGTCCAGAGGCGAAGGAATGGTGGGGGAAGCTCCAGAAGGGGAAGGGAGGGGAATCGTGGGGAGGGATTATTTGCAGTTTTTCCACTTTCACAAGAGTTCTGTGCTGGCAAATGTGGAGGGAATACTATACAACAAATTGTACAGATTTGTTGTACAACAAATTATACAGAGATGTGACATGCAACACTTTCTGAAACTAGGGTCCCTTTCACATTGCACAATTACAGCATTATGATATCAGATTAAGGGCTATTGTTCCACTCTGTGGAGTCCTGAGATATGTAGTTTAGTTAGAGAGCTTAAGTATCTACTTCAACTATAAACCCCAGGATTTCGTATCTATGGTGTTAAGGTGGAATCATAGTGCTATAATTATGCAGAATGAAAGGGCTCTAGGTAATGCTGATGTATTCCAGCAGTGAGAAGGAATGCTCATGTGATCCAAACACAACTTGTGCAATGGTGAAACTGAATTACCGATCACAGTGGAAGCTCACTTGGAAGGAGCCATTGTCAGAACAAAGATTCTCATATAGAAATAGTAGTCACCCAGTTTGTTTGTCCACAGGTGTTTTGAGCTCATAACAGCCTTTCATTCTTTAATTAAATTATTTATTATGATAACTTGACATTGTCTCACTAAATGTTTGCTAGTTTATGCAGCAGACGTAAATGGATCAATCAATAATGAATACAAGTACTAGTGACTGACACATTGTAAGGAAGTTTCTTATATTCATAAAGAAAAAAAATTATCAATTCCAATTAATGGTTACTGTCTCTACACAGTACTAAGCTGATACACCAGGTAGGCATTCATTTTCAAGCAGATTGTTCAGTCTCAAAGGCCAGAAGTCACTGCTATAGTCCATGGCTTCTTTGGTTAATGTTTACACACCAGATATTATAGGAACAAGGTCTTTGGTTAATAAGTAGCTTGGCTATACAAAGATTGAGAAAATGTTGAAAGAGATGTTTTAGAAAAAGAAATGTTTCTCTCATCTGTATTTCTTAAATCAATTCATTTGGTAATTAAGAGCTTGAGTTGGATTATTTTTGGATAAAATTTAAATGTATTCATGATAAAACAAACACATACAAAACAGACCTAAAACTACACATCCACACCATAACACACCTTATTCCTAACTCCTTTATACTAAAAAACATCTAAAATAAAAGGACCCACCCAACAAAGAGAATACACAATTATAACTAACACATCTACAATAAAATTGGTTTCCAATTCCTCCAAGGTAGATTATACGTCCTAATTACTAATTGAAACTTCTGTAGATCAACTTTCATCACAAAAATACCTCTTCTTGCTAAGTCTGTCATAGATTATTCAAATTCAATAGTACATTACTTTCTTTGTCTTGTAAAAAATGGATTAGCAGATCCCAGTCTCTCACAAAAGTTGCTAATGCTTTTTCTTTTACCAAAAATGTTAATTTGTTCATTTCTACTAAATCCATTAATTTCATCTACCAATCTTCTTTGGCAGGAATTTCATTACTCTTTATTTTATATTACGCGTGTGTGTTAAACTTGTGATCTATTGATGAAATTGGATATGTGATGTTTAATTTTTAAAAGGAAAAAAAAAGTTAAAAGTTAACTGGCTTTGAAGTAATAAGATTATAATTAATAATAGTAATAGGTTAAATGGAAGCTGAAAATATAGAATTAAGAACGAAACTATAATATTAAAAATGAATATAATGAAAATAAGAATTAAAGATAGGTAACAAAAATGTATAAGCTGTATGATATGGAATAAGCTGAATAAGGTTATGATTTCAAGTGTAAAAGAGAAAAAAAATAATGTAAGTTTATGTTGTTTAAAGGAAAAAAAATTTTTTTTCCACTATTATGTATAACACATGGTGTTTAATTTTTTGCTTTTGTTTTTCAGTTATATAATCAATAAAAAATTATTATAAAAAAAAAGGAATTTCATTACTCTTTCACTTTTGCGAGTACACTAATCTTGCTTGCAGTCACCATTTATTGTAGAATTCTGCCACATTTCTTTTCCAATGAATCTTCCATCAAATCAAAAAGTACAATTCTGGTTCCTTTTGGAGATTTACTTTTAAAGTCTTTTTCACCATAAAATATATTTGATTCCTGAATTTTTTGGGCTTATCACACCACATATGGTAAAAAGTTCCCATATGTTGTTCACATTTCCAGCATTTATTTGATCTGTCTTTGTGCATTTTGGCCAGTTTTTCTACTGTGAGATATCATCTATATATCATCTTATAAAAGTTCTCTTTAGAAGACCATAACACAATGTGAATTTTATTCCTTCTGAACACATTTTTCTCCATTGCTCCAACATTAAGTTGTGTCCCACATTTTGAGCCCATTTTCCATATAATCCTTCACCACTACTACTTCCATCTCCATTTTTAACAAAGGTTTATACATTTTACCAATTAGGCATTGTTTATCTATACAGATTGTTTCTCAAAACCAGTCTCCATCAACTCTGTCATACAATTTCTTATCTTTCTTAAACTTTCCCACTATTTGTCTATATGAGAAACATCAGAAACCAAACCCTTCTTGCATGATTTATTTCTGTGTTGATATCTTCCAATTTCCAATAGGTCCACGTAGATTAATCTTCTTTCTTTTGGCATTGTCTCTTTCCTGTAAAGTGATGTATATTTTAGTGCTTTACAAAGAGATGAGGTAAAAAATATCGGCTTTAACCCTCTTTCACTCATGTCTGGCTCTTGCAAAGGAGTTTGCATGCAGAGGTTGCAACACAATGTAACATTGGACAAGTTTCTTTTCTAAATCTTCTTGACTTTAATTTTTTAACATAATCAAAGATGTGAGCTTGGTTGAGTTGTACTTCCAAGTAGCAGGCAGACACATGTGGGAGGGTAAAGTCACACTCCCACCTTTGTCCATAATCAGTCTCCTCTATGGGGAGAACTAATTTGTTGAAGGACTTTGTTACCCTAATTTTCTGGGGGGCCTGGGAGGTCCCGATTGCCAAATAAGTTAATTTAAGTTCTGGGAGGTCCCAGTCACCAAATAAATTATTTTAAGTTCAGGGGGGTCCCAATCACCAGATAGGTTGCCAGAGTTTACAGGGGTCCTGGTCACTGTCTGAGTTACATGGGATCGCTCAAAGGACACCTAGTCTGACCCTGGGTTTAAAATGATTCCCAAGTTGCACCAAGCACGTGCCCAACACACCAGGGAGGTAGGGTAACCTAGAAAGACCTTATACCCAGCTTTTACGGGGTCAGGCTGAGTCAAGACCCAGACAAAATAAATTTATAATTATTTTCTTTATTTAAAACCTAAGTCAATGCGCACTTACGCACTCACTAACACAGACCTAAGAAAAATAAAGGAAGAATTGATAGGGGATTTAAAGAGGGAAATTGGGGGAATACTACACCTGATCCTGTAGTCCGGGAAGCTGAAATAGAGCCAGAGAGTCGGGAGTGGTGAATCTCAGCATGTGGAGGCTGAGGGGAAGGCTTTGGGCAGCAGAGCGGCAGCAGGACAGGGAGGAAGCTGAGAGCGATCCGAGGAAGCGCTCGGAAACGGGGTAGTTATAGGGGGAAATGTGCCTGGAGGGCAGTCTGTTCCCAGGGAGAACAATGGATTCTCAAGTGGAGACAAAGCCTCCGAAAGGTCAGTGCTTGACTTGATGGGTTTTTGTCTGGGTTGTCAATAGTGCAGACAGTATGCAAATGGAGAGCGCTTGACAGTTGTGTAGTCAGAAGTGCTAATCCTGTCAAGCTGACTGTTCAGGGCTGAGAATCTTTTGTGTGCTTGGTGCATACTTGATTGAGTTTTGATGTGTACTTGCCTGGAGGTCTCCTGAAGCTGCATGACAGAAAGTTACTGGCCTGACCAGGATTTTTCTTGTACTTTTCAGCTGTTCAGCTGTGCCCATGTTCAGCTGTGCTCATCCGAGGGCCTCTCAAGCACATGGAGGGGTAAATTTTTAATAGCCAATTTATATTAAATTGTGGACCCCGGGGTCAGGCATATTCATCACAGTAACAGGTTAAAGAAGCCTCATTGACCTTCCTCTGCAACCCCCCTTCATTAGGGAGGTGAAATTTCAACTGGATCCCTTGTTGGAGGCCAGGAAATTGCTGCATGGAGCATTTTGCCCTTCAGTCCCTATCTAGAACTAAAGTTGTGAAGACCTTCCTCTGCTATAACTTGCACCAGAAGCAAGTTGAACATTTTGACTGGTATTTAAGAGCAAAATACCCACCAGATTATAAGAATGCATATGGAACTTTATCCCCAAAGCTGGCTTGAGCAGGTGATTGAGTGCTGGTTGTTGCTGACCTCATTTGTATGCCCACATGCTCTTTTTGACCATTTATTGCCCATCTTGCTAAGGATAGCAGTCTTTGCCCTTTTCCTCAGTCTATGTGGTATTAAGGCTTAGCATGAAGTACATAGGTTCTTAAAAACTTTTAGGATAAGTAAATGAAAACATAGTGCATTTAAGTGTTCCAAGCACTTATGTGAATTATTTAGAAATAATTCTCACAACAAACATGGAATACAAGTCATTATTATTATCTCCTTTATTGCATGCATGTGAGGCTGAGAAAAATAGACTAGCCTAAGGCTAGATACGGATTAACTGGTTGATTGACACTGACCCACACACATGTACACCCTATCTCATGGGTTCATGGCAGAGTGTGATTAAAAACCCACTGGATTTTTATCTCTTTTGTGTATATTTTCTAATATTTACATATTTTGAATGAACTTTGAGTGAACTTATAATATGATACAGTAGTCCAGAAGCCTATTAAGCTAAGACAGCCATGGTTTCCTTACAATTGCAATGGAAGGAAGGCTTCAAGCTGAGTTTGAAAATGACTAGGGGGAAAACAACCATTGTTTGGATTGCTCAGAGGCAGGGGTGGAGTGGAGAGGGGCAGTCAACAAATGTGATTAGCAGGCAGTAGTTTCACAGATTTGATTATTTGCAAGTTTCTTCAACCCCTGCTTCACCCCCTTAGGCACTTCTTTTCCAGGGGAGCTTTCCCTCTTGGCGACGCTGATCAGGCTGTGCAGTCCTCTCAAAGCCTGCCTCTGGTCCTTCTCTTCCTCCATCAGCCACTTCCCGGCCACTAAGGATGATTTCTCAGCTCCACAAGCCCTCTTCCAATGTCTCCCACACCAACGGTAGGAGATGGGTGACCATGATGGGTCATGCCACCATGCTAACCCACCCCCATTCCCTCTCCTTTCCCTGACCTGGTTTGGACTCTGGGTGCCCACCATGCTTCAGCCTCCTTCCCACAGAAACACACACATACATTTGCAATTTCTCCACATTTGCGAGGGTCCTGCACCTCTAAACTTAGCAAATGTGAAGGGCCAACTACATTTTACAAACCAAAGACCAAAAGGAATAATACACCAAATACCCACCAAACATTCAACAAAAGAAGAGTAAGCCTTTCTTGGCTTGAATCCAAGTTCCCCAGTCAAGATGCTGCTACTATGAAAACCTAGCCTTTCTAAATGATTGGATACACACTCTGAAGATCTCCAGTTCTGACCAGGCTCATATGAGTGTAAGAATTTTTCAGCAGAAAGCAGCACATTTGGTTTAGAACTTATGACAAACGGTCTCTACACAACAGTCTGACTACAATCTTTTGCACTAGCAGTAGTCTCCAAACACTTTCCAGTGCCAGGAAAACATAAAACCCATCACAGTAAACCAATCAAGTGGTAATTATGGTGTGTATCACTGCAGCAACATCTGTCTTCCCTAGGAAGCTGCATTGCCAGTGCGCCAGCTTAGGCTAGGCAAAGTACTCCTTGCCAAAACAACCACTTGGTTTTCCAGGAGCAACATTGGGACCAAGACTGTGTTTAATCCAAATGTATTTGAGGCATCTCAGTTCATTTAAAGAGTGAAAACTGATGCCCTTGAATAAATAACGTCCTTAATAAACCTCTTTTTTTGTTAATCTTGTTTCTAGTAGTTGTTTTGATCTGAGCTATCATACTGTTAGATTCCTAAAAGGTACAATTGGGACTGTTTTGGGGGCAGCAGCAGGTAAGAGTTTTATAACTGAGAGATCACTGTGGCAAGGATTTTTATAAGGAAAGCATAGGTGATATATTAGGTAAATCCTGTACAAGGAGAAAGGCAGGATAGACATTAAATAATCTAGATGGTTTTTTAACACCATATCTAATGATTGTGTTAGGATAACCACATAGGTTCTTCTATACAGATATAAGAATAACATGGACTTCTGTGGTCGCAAACACTGTAACTCGTGACAGTATGACTTGTGAGAATACCAGAAATAATAAAATATATGCTATCCTTTGAATAAATTATCTGTAGGACCAACACTCAGGCCCTTTTCGCATGGCCTCTGAAATGTGCAATAGCCATGCTTTGCTCCCCCTGGAGGAGCCACTTTACCACATCTATGATTCTATGCTTCTATGATGTTCTTGCCAATCAGGTGCTACCCCAGCTGCAGGCAGGGCTAATCCCGTTGTTTTCTATTTTCAAGAGAAACCCGAAAATAACCAGCCTTTTCCACAGCAATCACAGTAGTTGTGGCCATGCGGAGCCTCCATCCAGCGTCCTTCCAGGAACGACCCAGGAGTGGGCGGGATGTGGGCAGTCCCTGCCCGTCCCTCAGGAATTCCCAGGGGAAGCTCCGCTCAGCAGCAGGTTGGCCACTGCCCTTGTTGAACAAGAAACACCTGAGAACACATCACCCAGGAAGGCCATCTGAGGGTGACACTGCCACCAACACTCATGATGACATCAGCCCCCAGGGTCCGGCTGACTTACAATATTTTGAAAAAAACTCGGTACCACCATTAGCACGGTAGCACAGTAGCACCTATCTATTTTGCTGATGTTAGCCCATTAGCTGGCAAAATAAAATAAGATAAAATAGACCAATCAGGGGCAGTAGGGCAGAGATGGGGTGGGACCTGGGAGTGGCCTGGGACACCAAGCTGCGGAACAGGCACCAGATGTGATCTGGTGCTATCTCATGAATGCCCAGGTGCCTGTGGAAGAGAAGAGGCTGCACACCAGGCCCAATACGCCATTCACAATCTCATGATGACGTTGGAACATCCTGCAATTGAGGTATGGTGCAAAAAGGACCTCAGTGGTTCTCACTGAAATCAATGTAATTTAAAGATGCTCATTTTGATTGATTCAGCTAAAAAACTGTTGTAATGTACTGCCTGTGATATACTTCATTATAATGAAAAATGTTTAGCAACAATATGAACAACATTCATGCTGCAACAATTTTAGTAAGTAGAAAGTCCAGGATATTTTTAAAACACGGAAAGGAAAACCTTTAACTGATGCCTGTTGTAGACAGGAAAGAGATGGATTTTGGAATTTATAAGAATAAGAACAGAATAATAACAAGTTTAGAAAGGATAGGTTTTGACACATAGTGACAATAATATTTAGCTTTCATCTTTGGATGCAGTCTTAAGCAAAGACCTCTTTTTGTTTCTATAATCCCTTTTGTCTTTCAAGTTTAATATAAGTTTTCGGATACTCTGGTAGACCCTGACAACTAATAGCCTGTCTTGGCAATGAAAGCATAGTGATATTTTCACAAAGGGTACAAGTTGCATGACATGATAACCCTTGCTTGTAGAAGCTGCCCATTTCCAGACAACATGATAAACAATTACAGAGCAAAGCTCCATTTAGCTGCTCTTGCTTCAGCACTTCGTTTTGTCAGGTCACGTAAATGGCCTCGGTATGTCTTATCCAAGATCAATCATGTTTTCCTTTCAAGAAGTGTTCTCCTTCAGAATATAAAAATCTATATCAGATCTGTGCAAGTTAAAACTGTCATGGCTTCCCCCTCAACCCCAAAATCATAGAATTACACTTTGTTGAGATTTCTCTGCAAAAGATTACCAGTCATTCTCTTAACAAAATTACAGCTGCTTGTATTTCTGTGGAGTTAAACTATAGTTTAAAGCTACAGTATAGTTATTAATTGTATTCTGAACGTTCCTGTTCCAAAGGGAGCTGCATTCCAGGCATATTGTTGAAATGCAATACTACTTTTTTTAAAAAAATATTGCCCTTCTTTCCTTTCTTTCTGTAAAAATATAGCCACAAACAAATCCTAAGTCTGAAAGAGCCATTCATAGACCACAGTGTATTCATTGGCTGTAATAGGTACATATACATAGACATATTTTTGTGCGTAGGCCAAAGAAATAAAAACATGCCATGAAAATATTTCTGGAATAAAACAAAACAAAACAAAAAAAAGTCACTGAGATGAAGCACATATTTAAGTCTCTCTTGGGAACAATATGCTTCCACAAAGCAAGTCACACAAAGTGGACACTATTGAAGAAGTGATTAATACTTCTGCTGTCTTAGTTCATGTCAAGTATTTCATGAATTTCACATGATCCACCCACTTTTTCACCCTCTACCTCTGCACTTAGCATATTAGTAGCAATAATTCTCTGTTGTTTGACTGCCAGATATACATATCAGCATGGCCACATGACTGAATGAAATACTAGATAATGCTCAGCTTTCTTTTTTTGGTTCTGCAATTGGGGTACCTTTATTTTTTCCATGGAATCCCATGCTTCCTTTCCTTGTAGTCAGATGGGTATGCATGTGTGCTTTGCAAATGCTCCACTTTCCTTTCAATGGAATGCATCAAGATATTTTGGGATAGGTCCATGAAACTATTATGAGGATAGAGTTATACAGAGGTTTTCCAAGCTTGAAAGCAGTATTCAACATTTCTCAAGCATAGCAAGCTCTAAACCTTTCCTCATGCTTAAATAAAGCTGATTATCAAAACAAAATAAAAATGAATAAATAAAATGAAATCCTCTGGGGACTTTTCATTATGATATATTTTTGTTCACGTAGAGGAAAGAACTGGCAAAACCACTTCTGAGTATTCCTTGCCTGAGAAAACCCTATGAAATTAAGGTTGATGTCATAAGTGACTTGAGGGTACATGGACTGAACTGTCTTCTGGCATTGCCTGAATTGCCCTCATGACAAGGGGAAGAAGCAGAGCGTCTCTGGCTGTCACTGGCTGAACTGCTCTGATCATATTGAACGGTATGTTGTGCTTGGGAATGATGCAGCAAGAAATATTCAGACTTTTTGATATTGCTCCTTATCTGTTGTTGGTCTGGTATTAAATAGCTTGGCATAGTTATTGTATAAGATTTTCTTCATTGTTTCTTGGTCCATTACTAATTTCTTTCCCCTTTTCACCTCCAGAATCAACTCCTTCCCTTTCTCTTTTCTTAATTTATAAGCAAGCCATTTGCCAGGTTTGTTAGCACTTTTGAAAATTGTTTGTTTGCCAAATCTTAATTTCCTTTCAATTTCTATAGAATTTTCTGACTTTAGTTTTTCCTGAAGAATTTTAATTTGCTTCTGTATCGTTTATTTTTTGTGGTGTCATGTCTAAGTTTTTTTTTCTTTAACTGATTGATAGTTTCTTTTGTTTTTTCATTTTTTTTCTTTCACTCAGTGCCCCATTTTATAAGGTGCCCTCTAATTATGGCTTTGCTGGCATCCCAAATTGTTTTCCTTGGGATGTCATCAGCTGTATTTTCTTCAAAGTACTGCTTCAAAGTTTCTTTAGCCTTAGTAAGATATTCTTCTAGTATCATATCATTTAGTTTCCTGTTGTATTTAGTTGTTTGGGTGAAGAGTTCCAGTTGAATTGGATTATGGTCTGATGTTATCTTTGGAAGAATTTACATCTTTAAAAATTTATATTTACCTATTTATTTATTTGGTAAAACTTGATAATAAAAACATATCTATCCTGGACATAGTCTTGTGAGATTCTGAGTAGAATGTATATTCTTTTGAATTGGCATACTTATAATGCCAGACATCTAAAAGAACTAGATTATTCAAGAGGGAAAAGAAGCTTGTTGGTAATCTTCCTTGTCTTTGTTCTTTTTTGCTGATGATCTATCAATTTGGGGATTAATTACTCCATTCATATCCTCCATTAATAAAAAGTTATCTTGGGTTCTTTCCTGGGAGTACTTAATCACATCCATCTCTATTTCCTTAAATAATTTTTCTTTAGAATCATAGAAGCATAGAATCTAGAGTTGGAAGAGACCACAAGGGCCATCCAGTCCACCCCCCTACTATGCAGGAACACACACCAAAGCATTCTCAACAGATGGCCATCCAGCCTCTGCTGAAAAACCTCCAAAGACCACACTCCGAGGCAGCATATTCCACTGCCAGACAGCCCTGACCATCAGGAAGTTCTTCTTGAGGTTCAGGTGGAATCTCTTTTCCTGCAGCTTGAATCCATTGTTTTCTGGAGCAGCAGAAAACAAGCCCGTTCCCTCCTCAACATGACATCCCTTCAAATATTTAAACATGGCTATCATGTCCCCTCTTAACCTTCTCTTCTGCAGACTAAACATACCCAGTTCCCTAAGCCATTCCTCATAGGGCATGGCTTCCAGACCCTTTGCCATTCTGATTGCCCTCCTCTGGACACGTTCCAGCTTGTTGATATCCTTCTTGAATTGAGGTGCCCAGAACTAGACACAGTATTCCAGATGAGGCCTAACCAAAGCAGAACAGAGTGGTACCATTACCTCCCTTGATCTAGACACCATACTCCTATTGATGCAACTAAGAATTGCATTGGCTTTCTTGGCTGCCGCATCACACTGTTGACCCATATTCAGCTTGTAATCTACCAAGACTCCTAGATCCCGTTCACACATACTGCTATCCAGCCACGTGTTTCCCATCCTATATTTGTAGCTTTGGCCCAGCTCTCCAATCTGTTAAGGTCATTTTGAAATTTTATCCTGTCCTTTGGGGTATTAGCAACCCTTCCCAATGTGGTATCATCTGCAAATTTGATCAGCATGCTCTCCACTCCTTCATCCAAGTCATTGATGAAGATGTTGAATAGCATTGGGCCCAGGACAGAACCCTGTGGCACCCCACTAGTCACTTCTCTCCAGGATGAAAAGCGGCCATTGGTGAGCACCCTTTGAGTTCAGTCAGTCAACCAATTACAAATCCACCTAACAGTAGCCCTGCCCAGCCCACACTTTACTAGCGTCTTTGCAAGAATGTCATGGGGAACTTTGCCAAAGGCCTTACTAAAATCAAGATATACTACGTCTACAGCTTTCCCTTCATCTATCAAGTTTGTAACCCTATCATAAAAAGAGATAAGATTAGTCTGGCATGACTTATTTCTGAGAAATCCATGTTGACTTTTCGTGATTACAGCATCGCTTTCTAAGTAATTACAAACTGACTGTTGAGGGGAAGAAGGAACCACAGAATGGCATAGGAGGCTGGAGCTGATTCTCCCGCAAGCCAATAAGTAAAAAGTTTAAAAATCTCTTCTGAATGGAAAGAAAATAGTAAGTAACTGCGAAAAGAAATATCGGAAGGAGTGGGGCATAATATAGACTGGACTAATGTGAATTTAAATTGAGAAAAAGATAAATAGACCGTATTTTCATTTGTGCTGATCTGACTGGACAAAGTTGGCTGATATCTAAAAGCCTCAAACATTTAATTAAAGCAATAAATGGTATATATAGGGACTGGAATGTCTTGGGCAGGAACAAAAACAGACTAATTGAACTCTAATTGAAGTTTGGACTTAGACAAAGGAAAATAATTTTTTACTTTCGTTTTTGTGGCCAAGCAGCTGCCAAGTTGGCTAATGTCCAAGACACCAAAGGCTTACAAAATAAAATCCAAACAGCCTGCAGCAGTGGTTTGGAAAAGAGTAGATCATCCAACAGATAAAAGCTATCAGCACCTAATCAGAACAAACTAGCCAATAGTTTAATGTCTAACAGCAAAAAAGAAGAAATGGAAAGCAAAAATAAATCTAGCCCCACAAAGACATCAGAGATAGCAGTGAAGTGTAAAACTTCAGGTACACAGCCAGAAGAGAAAAGGAATGGAGGAGGAAATGAGGATACGAAAAAATGGTTCCAGCAAGCTTTAATTCAGAACAATGAAGTCCTTACAGCTACAAAAACTTCTAGAATAGTGGGTGAGATGAATGAAGCCATCCAGGGCATAACAAAATAAATGAAAAAATGGGATAAAAAAGTTGATACCCTACAAGGAAAGCAAGATTATCAAAAGAAAACATTTCAGGAGCATACAGTAAGACTAGATCAGCAGGAACGGTGAATTATTGACTTACAGGACAGGATTCAAAGGAATAACGTGCATATTTGTGGTTTTCCTGAGCTCCCAAATGAAACAATGAGAAGTTTGAAGGAGGAAGTTTTGAAATGGCTACAAAGCATTGTTCCTCAGATTACCTGGGATGATCAGGAGGTGGAGTGTATTCATAGAGCAACAGTAACAAAGAGAGGTCTGACTCCCAGAGATGTGACTATGAGAGTGACAAGCTTCAATAAAAAAGATAATTTGATGAAAACAATTAGAAAACTTCCAGGACCACTGAAATATGGGGATACTAAGATTGAAATTTTCAGTGATCTTTGCCAGGAGACAATCAACTGGAGAAGAGGAATTAAACCCTGCACCACAGTTCTGCAAAGAGCTGGAGTAAAATATAGTTGGGGATAACCTATTTTTTGAAATTCCAGTGGGAAGGCAAGCAATACAAGATATATTCTCTCGATTACGGAGTAATGCTCCTGAGAAACCTGAAGTTGATACAGCAGGAGGAGATTGACAACACGAGTGCAGCTGGAGGAACCAAGGAGATGGGAGCAGCTGAAGGAACCAAGGGTATGGGCATGGCTGGAGGAACCAAGGGTATGGGCATGGATGGAGGAACCAAGGAGATATAAAGAGGATGAAAAGTACAATAATAACAAAAAGATGTGCGTGTGTGTGTATGGGGGAGAAAAAGCAGAGAGAGAGAGAGAGAGATAATAATAGAGGGATATGAGAAAAAAAAAGGGAGGTGGTACCTGCTTCTGTGCTGCGGAATGTGGCTTTCTTTTAGCCTCCCCTCCTCTGAAGGGCCTGTTAAGGCCATGAACGAGGTTCAGGAATGAATACCTTGGGGGAGGAAGGGGAAAACTGCATATGTGGGTATGGGGAGGTAGAAGGGGTTGGGGAAGGAAAGGAGGAGGGGGAGGGAGGGAAGGAGAAGAGGGGAAAGGGGTGCATCACACAAAAGAGCCAATTAAGAGTTGAGAAAGGATTTTTGAAATATGTAAAATGGCTAATAAGTTGAAGATAACAACACTGAATGTGAAAGGTTTTGTGTCTGTGATAAAAAGGAAAAGGATAGAGTCATTATTAAAAAAAGATAAAGCGGATATATGTTTTTTACAAGAAACACATCAAGTACGAGATGGGATAAATCACCTCAAATTGAATTGGGCTATTATTTATGAAAAAGCACATGGTACATCCAAAGCAAGAAGAGTAGCAACTATAATATCTAAGAGATGTAATTTTAATGTACTAAGCATTAAAAAAGATGAAAAAGGTAAATTTTTAATTATACAAGGAGAAATGGAGGGAGAAACGTATGTATTGGTTAATGTATATGCTCCAAATGAGAAACAGAAAGAATTTTATGAAAAAGTATTTAAGTAGCTGAAGGATATACAGGGAGATTTTATAATAATGGCGGGGGATTTTAATATGGTTATGGATAAGTGGAAAGATAAATCTGACCTGACCACAAGGGCTAGATTCAATAATATGACAGTTTTGAATAAAGTGATGAATAGAAATGAATTAAAAGATGTTTGGAGGTTGATAAAGGGGGATTAAAAGAAGTATACTCATTACTCATCAGTTCACAAAAATTATTCTAGAATAGATTTTATATTTGTCTCAAAGAATATGATACTACAGAAACAGGAGTGATAAAAGTCACAGACCATGCTTTGGTAAATATGGATTTTGCATTTAGGAAGGATTACAGAGAAGTGAAAAGATGGAGGTTAGGCACCAGAATACTTAATTATAAGGAGATAGTGAAGAAGAAAGAGAAGGGATGGCAAGATATTTGGGATATTAATAATAAGGAGGAAGAAATAGCACAAAAAATAGATGTTCAGGACTGGGGGAAAATTTGGAATCAGCGTCATTTAAAAAACTTGTCCATAAGGATAAAAGAGTACTATTATAAATTGGTTTGGAGATGGTACCTAACACCAGTAAGGTTCAATTATATAGTTAAGAATTATTCAAGGTTGTGTTGGAGAGGTTGTCAAGAGATTGGTACATATATTCATATGTGGTGGAATTGTGAAGGTGTACATAAATTTTGGCAAAGGGTGTTTAAAGAGATAAAAGAGATAACTGAAATTGATTTACAAATATGTCCAAGTATAGCATTATTATCTTTATTTGATAAGGTTAATTGTACCCAGGCAATGAAGGATTTAATTACAAACTTATTAACTGCAGCAAGGTTAATTATATCAAGAAAATGGAAAATTCATGGAGATTTTCAAATAGAGGGTTGGTATAAAGAAGTGTGGGAAATTGTGATTAATGATAAGTTAACATGTCAAATTAAGGCCAAAAAAGGAATAATGAAGGGGAATGATTTTGAAGCAATATGGAAGATATTTGTGGAAAAGGCTTTAATAAAAGAGGAAGGTGTCATACCTCCACAAAAAGAATTATAATTCTGGAAGGTGGAGTAAGTTGAAATATAATTGGCTCTGGGGGGGTGGGTTTACTTTTAGAAATAGTTTGATAAGTTTAGTAATAAGATCATATTTAGTAATAGTAATAGATTAAATGTAATGGAAAAGTATAGAGTTAATGAAATTATTATAATAATAATGAGTATAATAAGAATGACATCTAGATATAGGTAACAAAACTAGATAAGCAGTATGATATAGAATATGCTGAATAAGTATATGATTGTAATGGAATTGCAGAGAAATGACAATGTAAGTTTGGTTTGTTGAAAATTTTATTTTTTCACTGTTATGTGTATCACATGGTGTTTTTCTTTTTTGTTTTTGTTTTCTTTATAATCAATAAAAAATTTAAAAACAAACAGACAGACTGTTTAATGATCTGCTCTAGGATCTTTCCTGGTATTGATGTCAGGCTGACTGGGTGATAATTATTTGAGTCCTCTTTTTTCCCTTCTTGAAGAAGGGGATGACATTTGCCCTCCTCCAGTCTGCTGGGACTTCTCCCATTCTTCAAGAGTTCTCAAAGATTATTGCGAGTGGTTCAGAAATGACTCCTGCCAGTTCTTTTAATATCCTTGGATAATATCCTTTTAATATCTTCTGTTTTCTGTCAGTGTGTAGATCCCAACCACTAGAAATTTGATATCATGAAACTTCACTTCTACTCTAATATAGTGTCCTCTGGGGTAGTTAAAGATTTCTTCTACAAGAAATCTTGAGTTAACATAAATTACCACTCCTCTCTTCCCCCCTCCCTCAGATGTTGAAGTGGAATATTGCCCTAATTTAGGGTTCCTCAATACATCCAAGCTGCAGGAAAGAAGATTCCACCTGAACCTCAGGAAGAACTTCCTGACAGTCAGGGCTGCCCGGCAGTGGAATATGCTGCCTCGGAGTGTAGTGGAGTCTCCTTCCTTGGAGATTTTTAAGCGGAGGCTTGATGGTCATCTGTCGGGAGTGCTTTGAGGGTGTTCCTGCATGGCAGGGGGTTGGACTGGATGGCCCCTGTGGTCTCTTCCAACTCTACATTTCTATGATTCTATGATTCTATGAATTCTTATTTTCTGAATACAGATTAAATCAGCTTTTATTTTTTCCAAACGGTGTAAGATTTGTTTTCTTCTGTAGACTGGATTAAAACCTTTAATGTCCAGGACTAAAATTTAGTTGACATCTAACTGTTTATCTTTCATTTGGTGGTCTATCGTATCATTTAGCTTGTAGTTCTTCTGGGCCTAAATCTGATGCTTCTCTGTCCAATTCAATGTCCTCTTCATCTTCTTCTGGTTGTCTTTTGGGCTGCTTGAGAGTCCGTATTTGTTTCTTCTTCCTGGTTACTTTTTCCCCACTTTATTAGATTACTCATGAATTATGTTTTTATCCAAAATTTTTCTTATTTTTCCCCACACTTCTTTTGCTTTAAGGTATTAATTTTGTATTTTCTTTGTTTATAAGTAAAGCACACAACTTCTGTTCTTTCTCACTTGTAACTTATTTTGTTCCTTTGAAGCAATTGCATTAGGAATTTATATTCTTGCCTTTTTCCAGAATTTAGATGAGAATAACTTCGTATATTTTGATTTCCTTTTCATCAATTATTAGTTTCTTTTCATAACTTTTCTGCAGTATTTTTTCTTTTGTTCTTGTCCTGGTCAAAAAAATGATCATGTCATTCACTGAGCTATATTATAAAAGGTTTACAAAAGAACTGATTCAGCCACTTCAAGCAACTTTGAAGGAAACAGAGAAATATGGTAAACCGGAATCTTGGGGAGAACCTAACATTGTACTGATACCTAAAGGGCAAAGATAAAAGAGATGTTAAAAATTATAGACCAATCTCCATGCTGAATATAGACTATAAAATATTTGCGGCAGTGCTGGGAAAACAATTGAGGAGTATATTACAGGACAAGATTCAAGAAGGTCAAACTGGCTTTCTCCTGGGTAGATATATGAAAAATAATGTAAGAACATTTTTGGATGTGATTGAATATTATGATAAAAACCTGGGGAAGAAGGCAGCACTTATCTTTTTAGATGCTGGAAAGGCTTTTGATAATGTTTTCTGGGACTTTATGCATCGGGTTTTGAAAGAATATGACTTGGGAGAAGTCTTTTGCAAATGGATTGAGATGATTTATCAAGACCAATCAGCGAGGTTAATCATAAATGGAGACATTACAAGTCTTGCAATAAACAAGGGGGTACGGCAAGGGTGCCCATTATCACCACTATTATTTATAGCCGTATTGGATGTATTGTTCATTACAATAAATGAAGACTCACAGATAAGAGGTTTGAAAATAAAGGAAATGAAATTTAAAGTGATTGCTGATTATGTAATCATAATTTTGGAGGACCCACAAGAATCAATTCAGGTGTTGATGGAAACTTTACAAAGATATGGACTAATAGCAGGCTATATGTTACCGCCGTTTTCTAGCCCAGACTTGTGGGATGTCAGATATCATTTTGATATCAATAATTTGGCTTTCTTCTGCCATCCCTCTCCACTTGTCTGCAAGATCCACCGGACAAGCTCACAGACAGGCTCAGCCCCTAATTGCTGCAATATTCCAAAAAATACAGGCAGGCCAGAAATAGCCGTCTCGCTGCTTTAGGAGACCTCAAAGGCAAGCACTCTATTATGTATGCACGCTACTTACAAAGAACTCCCTGCTCCAAGCAGGCAACTTGGCAAGCTGAATTCTCAACTGTCAAGCACTGTGCATTTGCATACTGGCTATTCTATTGTCAATTCGGACCTAACTCAATCATGCTAAATTCTGAGCTTTCGGAGGCTTTGTCTCCAGCCCTAAGCTCATTGTTTTTCCCTAAGTACGGACTAGCCTACGGTCATATTTTCCCTATAAAAACCCCTGATCTTGAGAGCTTCTTTAGATCACTCCGACTTCCATCCCGCCTTGCTGCCACTTTTTTTGGTGAGCTGTCCCCTCAGTCCCACGTACTGAGACTTCATACCTCCGAACTCAATCTGCAGACTACCTGGGCTTCAGGACAGGTGTAGTATCACCCAAATCAACAACCCCTATCAAAAACCCCTCTATACCTCTCCAACCTTTATTTCCATAGTTATCTGTGTGAGTGTGCTGCATACACTGTTTGATTGTATTTTAATAAAGATCACATTTGTTATTTCAATCCTGTTTGCTCCTTGACTTGGCCTGACCCTGTAGACATTGGGTAAAAGATTCCGCTGTGTTGCCCTGCCTCTCGCATTGCTAGCTTGTGCTCGTTGATTAATTTCCCCAACTTGTTTAATTGTGAGCGCATTTAGGTGTCCCTCACGGGACCCCCAGTAAACAGGGTAACATATAAGGTAAATAGAGAAAAGACAATGATGATGACATTAAATATGACAAAAAAAAGAGCAAGTCGATCTGGAGAGAAGATCTGGATACCAACTAACTAAGAAAACAAAATATCTAGGAATTATTATAACGAAAAAGAATCAAGAATTATTTGATAATAATTATCTGAAGATATGGAAAGAGATTAAAAGTAATATGGAAAAATGGAAAAATTTAAATTTATCTCTCTTGGGAAGGATAAATGCTTTTAAAATGTCTTTACTACCAAAGCTTATATTCCTTTTCCAGAATTTACCAATAATAGGAAGAGAGAAGATATTTAAAGAACAGGGAAAGGATTTACAAAAATTTATTTGGCAAGTGAAAAAGCCAAGAATAAGATTTAAAACATTACAAGATGCAAAAGAGAGAGGAGGATTTGATGTACCATCATTAAAAATCTACTATTATGCATGTTGCTTAGATTTGATTAAAGATTGGATTCAAGTAGAAAATACAACTATTAAGGAATTGGAAGAAATAAATAATAGGTTTGGATGGCATGGATATCTATGTTATGACAGACTAACAATGAATAAAGAGTTTAAAAATCACTGTATCCGGAAGACATTGTTGAAGGTTTGGCTACAAGTAAAGCAAAAATTTTATACAAAACTTCCAGTGTGGACTTCACCACAAGAAACTTATAAAATTGCCCCAACAAAACAAGGAAATCTATTAACATATCAAGAGTTGTTGAAATGGGAAGGGGATAAGCCAAGCATGTGTACAGCAGATGAATTAAAGGCTGTAGGATATGAGCTAAACTGGTTCCCATGGAGACAACTCAAAGAGTGATTTAAAATGGATCAAAAATTATATGGATTTGAGAGAAAAGAAAATGAGTTAGATTTATTGATGAAGGGAAACCAAAAGAAGAGAATCTCCAAATTTTATGACTTATTGTTGCAAAGTGAAATGGAATCAGAAGTTGTTAAAGATACAATGATTAGGTGGGCACAGAATATGAGACACTCAATTGAATTAGAAACTTGGGAGAGTGTGTGGAAAATTGATATAAAATTTATACCAAACTTAAATTTAAGAGAAATTTCTTATAAAATTTACAACATTTTACAACATTTTACAAAATTTTACAAAATTTTACAAAAATTACAAAAAATAACTAAAACTGGTAATATAAGGTGTTGGAAATGTGATGAAAAGACGGGGTCCTTTTTTCATATGTGGTGGACTCGCAGGATAGCAAAAATTTTTTGGAAGGGGATACATGATGAAATTCAAAGAATTTGTAATTTGAATTTTGAAATGAAACTGGAGTTTTACTTGTTAAATATGCTAGAGCAACAAAGGGAAATAAGAAGCCATCAGAAGATATTATTATATTTAATAGCTGCTGCAAGGTTGACATATGCGCAACATTGAAAGAAAGGAAATATATTGATATAGAAGAATGGAAGTCAAAAGTTCTAGATATGGTAGAGATAGAAAAACTAGCATTTTCTTTGAAGAATAAACCTATCCAGAACTCTGAAAGGGAATGGAGAGGAGTTTTGGACTGGATAAAGATATAAATATATACGAAATGAAGAAAGAAATAATGTAATTGTTCTTTTCTCTATTAAGCAGAAATTATGTTTGTATGTAATGGAAATAAGTAGATTCAACTGGGGAATTTAAGCTTGGAAGTGGGGAAGGTTTTTTTATTTTTGAAACTAAATTTTCAATAAAAATATTTTAAAAACAACAACAAATGATCATTTCTCTGGGCCAGTTTTTGTCTTTACCCAGTTTTGAATTGGATCTGAAAATTTTGTCTATATCTGCTTCTAATTTTGCTCTTATATCACTATGTACATAGCTAGGACCGGTACAAATTTGTCATATACATTTTCTTTCAGGGATTCTGTTATCCTTCAGAGTCATAAACATTTCTCTTTGTATCTCAGTGCTAGAAGGTTGAAAAATGTTGCCTCGGTACTCTGAGTTTGTTTAATTGCTTTTGTGTATAGTTCCAGTTTCTTTGTTTTATTTTGAAGTTTCTCTATATCTATTTTCATTGATGTGATATCTTTGTTGACATTGTCTATTTTATTTCATAAATTGTTGAGTTCTTTCCTTATATCTGGCCTAATTTTGTTTCTTGTGTCCTTCAATTCCTGCCATTTCGTTTAAAATTACTTAATTCTTCTTGTATCTGTAGACTCATATCTGCAGGTTTGGATACTTGTTTTAGTGTTGGTCTTCTTATAAGCACAAACTGAAATCGGATTTGAGCTTGGGCTGTGGCTTTCCTTGTCCCTGTTGCCATCTTTTACACTTGAAATAAATATGTATGTATGTATATGTGTGTGCGTGTGTGCGCGTGTGTGTGTATATATATATTCTCTTGTTTTTTTTTATTTATATTTTTTCCTTAGCTTAAATTTTAATTTCTCATTTGACCACTAGATGGGGATGTCTGATCAAATCTTCTTTTCTCATCTATCTGCCTTTTTCTCTCTCAGACAGTCTAATGCAGGTGCACTCCTTGTCATTCAAGAGTTTATTCTTGGCCCAGGTGTTTGCCTTAGCTGATTAAGCACACTTCAAGGTCACAGCACACCCCAATTTTCCTTATCTTAAATTTTAGTTTCTCAGTTGGCCAGGACTAAAATTTAGTTGACATCTGTTTCTGAACAAATCTCTTCCTCTCCCAGTCAGTCAAACACAGGTACACCCCTTATAATCCAAGAGTTTGTTCTTTGCTCTGGTGTTAGCCTTGGCTGATTAAGGATGCTTCAAAGTCACAGCCCAGCCCAGTCTCCCCAGTAGATGCTTCTGTCTTTCCTATTTACAATTGTTCTGTTTCACAATCAGGTTACTTCAACTGATATTACTTGATTATTTATACAGGTAGCAACTTGGAAGTTTTTTACCTGACCTAGTACAGTATACAAAAAAGTCTAAATATATAGCTAATTGATTGTACAGATACATAGTATTATTATGCAATACACCTTATTAAATCTTAATGTAGCTGGTAGTTAATGGAGATTTATACCACAAATATATGAACCATTCAAAATAATTTCTGCAGTTGCCAGGTACAAAGTACCTTTATAGAGCTGCTATAATTTTAAGGGAGGACATATAAATTTATATGTATATAAGTTAATAATACATAAAAGAGTATTAGTCACAGTGACAGCTCTAGAGAATAAGATATCTGAGATAACCAACTGTACCAACTGTAAATAATATTAAGCAATAATTGAAGTAACTAAATATTCAAATAATAGATGTTTTTATGTGACTCTGTAAATATAATAGAGAAATAGCAACTCCTCTGTCAATGTTTCTAAATCAGAGTCAGTATATTACACTCTACCTTCTCAGTTGCTACAAAATAGCAAAATACACTCTCAATATGTCAAACCTTCATCCGAGTTATTTGTGTAGTGAGAAGATAAATTGTAGAGAAAAATTACAGCTTGAGAATGTAGTACAATGTAGTACAAATGTAATAAACGAAATCACTTTCAGGAGAAAAGAAGTTCAGGCTCTGTTTATCTGCTTAAACTGCTTGACTATTTGTTCTTCATATGCAGAAAGTAGGATGAAATAAGATGAATTAAAATAAAATAGCTCAACAAGCCAACTGATAATTCCTTAACTCTCCAAGTTGTTCTTAGAACAATTATGTGATGTCAAAACAATTTCACAGTTTGTGTGATAACAGAACCTTTAAGAATTCTTAATACTTTGACAGTCTTAAGTGTATCATTTTCCTTTCCTTCTCAATCTATCTTTGCTCACTAAGGAAAAGGAAACAAAAAGTAATGTCTCTTTGTTCTATAGAAGTCCCCTTAATGTCTCTTTCTCAGAAGTTAGATTTCCTTAACTGCTCAGTTCATTAGTTCATCTTCAGATTGCTGCATCCCAAACAACGATCTTCTACTTTCCATTTTCAAAGTTTGTTTTATACATCCTATGCACGCTGGATCTTAAAGAGTCTTGTTCAACTTTAAGTTACAGTTACTATTATGGATGAGTTTGTATCAACAAAGTGAATCCAGTTGAATTCCTTTTAGATCAAACGACTGCACCAGTCCGATGTTTAAAAGTAAGCTATGGAGTTCGATCTAACATCAGTTCAACCTCAAAGAAGAAAAGAAAAGGATACCTCAGTCTCATGATTATGAAGTTTAAAGTTCAGTCTGTCTGCAGAATATGCAGTGATCAAAGTTGTAAAACTCTCTAACAAAATGAGAGTTTGTTATCTAAGTGAACTGGAAAATCCCAATTTTGTTTAAAAAAGGTCTTCATCGGTGCTTGTGCCACTCTGATTGCGCAGTTGCCTTCACACGGTCATGGAAATCTATTTGACCCCTTCACTCTCACTTGTTTTTTTCCAGCGGGGAAATCTTCCCACCTGAAAGACTAGACAACAGCACTGGGTCTTTGATGAGTCCCCTGAACCCCCTTTACCAGGGCAATTCGGCCAGGATAGTTGCCAAGAGAAAACATACTGGCTGAGCTGCATGGGGTGGCAGGTGAGTGACAACAGCTGTCCTACGGTGTCACTCACACCACCATTAAACCTGAAGAGGAGTTCTCATTCAATCAAAGGGGGGGGGTAAATGAGAGGAGTGTTTTCTCAGGGAAAGTCAAGAGAAGGAGCAGAAGAGAAATCAATCCACTGTTAATCTGAGAGAGTGGCCTAGATTTGGGAACACAGCCTTTGGCAAAGAGGGAAGCCAGAGGGCTGTGTGTGTGTGTGTGAGAGAGAGAGAGAGAGAGAGAGAGAGAGCTGTGCCTTTATGTTATCATAAATAGTTAAGAAATTGTTTAAACATATTCTAAAAATCTGTTTGAACTTAAACATACATACAAATCCAAACATTGTTCTGTTTGCTGTTTTAATCAAGATTATACTATATTTTCTTATAAAGTTGGTTTCAACTGAATGATTCTAAGTTCTAAACCAGAAACATGCTACCATAAATCATTAAAGGGGTTTTAATTACCAACTGAAAGGCTTTGCCCTGTTTACAGAAAGGTGGTTTTAGGGAAGTCCAGTGCTCTGCATAAAGTGCCAAGGCACTTTGGCAGACTGGGGAGAAAGCTGCCATTCCAGTCTGACAGAAGAAAAAGCAAGGCCAGGCCTTGCCTTGTTGTTGTCTCCACACTACTGTTTAATGAATTCCACCATTGCAATGGATATGGGATTGCAAACCAAAGATGTAGTTAACCCACAGTCATGTTTGTGCAAATGGGCAGGAAGTGTAAAATGGGTTAGTAAAACCCACCAGTCTACTTAGGTACTGAGAGATTATTTAGTTTGTACTGGCTCCCACAGCCAACTACTCAGTAGTGCTGGGACTGAACTGGCTTAGATTCCATGACTCCCACATCAAATGGAACACCAGAACTGTCTGTTTTTGGATGGAAAAGCGCCAGGGACACATCTGGGGCGCTTGTTAATTGCACAAGGAAAAGTGCAAAAACAAAAAACCCAAGGTGGACCAAGTTAGGGAACAGCTAAGAGGGATGACTAACAAACAAGTGGGAGAAATCCCTGTAGAATATGTGGACTTGAGGAAAGTGGGATCCAAAAAAGAGTGTGATGTCCTACCTCCCCATAGGGAGATGGACTGTACCATTGAACTGGAGATGCAGGCAAAATTGCCTAAAAGCAAATTAGATTCCATGTCTCCCAAGGAAATGGAGGTGTTAAGGGAATTCATAGATAAAATATACAGTGGGGTTTCATCAAGCCAGCACAATTGGCCATGGCAGCTCTAGAGTTCTTTAGAGAAAAGAAAGATGGGTCCCTGGGACTGATGACAGATTTTAGGTTTTTTTTAAAATTATTATTATTTATTTGTATCCCGCCTCTCCATATGGATCGAGGCGGGACCTGCGAAAGGATGGAAGGCTGAGTCAACCTTGGAGCCAGGCAGGATCAAACTCACAACCTTGTGGCTTGCAGTACTGGCATTTAACCACTGCACCACCAGGGCTGCACATCCAATCAGTTCCCCATACCATTGATGAAAGATCTGCTAGGACAGCTGGCAACAGGTTGGATCTTTAACAACGTAGATCTGAGACACACATATTATCAGGTGCGCATACAGGACAGGGGTGAATGGAAGACAGCACTCAACATCTTGTTGTTTTTTTTTGAATATTTAGTAATGCCCTTTGATTTATGAATCCCCTTGAGTGTTCATGAAGCTCATCAATGAGGCGCCGCATAAACATCTGTACAAAAGGATCTTGGTTTATCTGGAAGATGTACTGATTTACAGTTGTACATATGAGGAACACGTTATGCTGGTGAGCCAAGTGTTAAAAACTGTTAACACACAATCTGTATGTGAAACTATCAAAATGTGAATTTCATCCTGACGAACTTGATTATTTGGGGTACTGCATCTCTAGTCAGGAAACAGAAATGGACCCAGCCCAAGTGCAGGGGCTATTGGGTTGGGAGCCCCTTAAAACCTGCATGCAGTTGCAAAGTTTCCTGGAGGTCACTAACTGCTATAGACAATTCATCCAAACTTTGCACAAGTAGCACTGCCATTAACTGATTTGTTGAAGACCAAGAAAAAAGGGGCAGAAACAGAGACAAATCAAATCAAACCTAAGCCCAATGCAAAAAGTAAGTGGAACCCCAATGCCAAAAAGCTTTTGAGGTACTAAGAAAACTATTTGACGCAGAATCCATTTTAAAGAACCCAGATCACTCACAGCTGTTCACAGTCCAAGTGGATACTAGTGATGCAGCCCTGGCAGCAGTCCTGTTGCCCTAGGAGGACAAGAGGGGCAATTAAGACCATGTGTGTACCTCTCAAAGAAATTTCACAAGACTAAGCTGAATTGGCCAGTGTGGGAAAAAGAAGCAGCAGCCATAAAATGAGCCTTAGAAACATGATGTTCACCCATCAACAGTTGGGCTAGCAGTCACAACCCACAGTCAGGCACAATGGAAAAGCTGACCCAAAGTTGTCCCAGATACATTAGTGAACCTAAAAGAAGCCACAAAGCAGGACAGCTGAGCTTAAGATCATGAGGCAGAACTCACTGACCAAAGGAGAGTTTGTTGTAAGGGGGAAAAGATCTATGTGCCAGAGTCTTTGCAGATAAAGATCTTTCAACACTGCCATGATGTCAAATTCTGGGTTCATCAAAATAGTACATTTAGTTAGAAGAGACTATTGGTGGCCAGGCTGAGAGAAGATGTAGAAAGAGTGCCCAGTTTGAAACTGAGAGGTCTGTGGCAACCATTACTGACCCCCCCCCCAAATCAGCGGGCTCACATTGGTATGGACTTTATCACTGATTTACCTAAGAGTAATAAAAAAATTGTCATTTGGGTGCTTATGAACCTGTTTTTTAAAATAAACTCACTTTGTGGTATGCAAATCCATATCCATGGCTAGGTAATTATTCAAGTTGTTCCTTCAACATGTGTACAGATTGCATGAGGTGCTTAGTAAGATCATCACAGATTGGGGCACCCAGTTCACCTCACAATTTTGGAAAGCATTCTTAAGACTGTTAGGAGTGGAAAAAGTGATGTGTACGGTTCATCACCCAGAGACTGATGGCCAAACAGAAGGGGTTAATCAAGTGTAGGAAGAGTATTTGCATTCTAATGTAAACTACCAACAAAATGGTTGGGAAAATTACTGACTCCTTCTTTACCTTCCTTCCACCAACAAATGCAGATCTTTTTGTTTAAACAGGCATTTGACAATTAACTGCTTGTGCAGAAGGATGTGTATGTGCTTATGGTGTGTGTGTGTGTATTGTTATATTTTTAAACTGTTTTTATATTGTTTTAAATTGGTATTGTCTTAATAAGATAGCTTCACTTTTTGTCATCAGGTTTTAGGGCATTTGTTTTAATCTATGTTGTAAGCTGCTCCAGATCTCACATTAGGAAAAAGGTGGGACATAATTTAAGCTGCCCAGTAAAGACATTAATGGCAGTAAAAATAACAAGAGAACAACAAATCATAATAGGTACACTGAGAGTCTTGAAATCTCTAGCACATCACTTAGATCAATTGAATGATTCATTTAAATGTTTGTTAAACTCCAGCTATATTATTCAAAAAGCACTTAGTCAAAACTTGGCTATATGCAATAGCAGTTTAAGTGGGAAAGTGTATTTGTTAGCAAAAGCAATAAAAGAATGAGTGGTTGGTACCTACCATGAATAGTCATTGATGGATATCAGGAGGAGCAATCCACACATTCGTGGATTCTCCCCTTGTGCCAGCTGGCAAGAGTCAAGTTCTTTTTCTGTTGAGTCCCTTGACTCTTCTCCTTTCACTAACAGTTTTAATTATAAAGCCTTGTCTGTGCTTCATCTCCTTACTTAACTAAAGTGACCTATCACATATACTCATCCTTTTTTCATTGCAGCCTGCCAATTGGGCATGAATTGATTGTTCTCCTTGTTATCCAAGAATTACTATTCACAGTAGGTACCAACCACTCATTCTCCAGATAGCCAAGAGGAGCAATCTACATACCCACAGGAATTACCCAAGCCCCAGTTATCAGTGTGGGAATCGCTGTCCTTATTCAAATTACTGTATGAAGCACGATGCAACTGAGTGCCACTTGTGCTATTTATATATTTTTAACTTTTTTCGTTTTAATGTGTTTTTGTTTTATTTTGGGGCTTAATGTTGGGCAAAAAGCAGGATATAAAGATAATAAATAAATAAATAAATAGTGAACCTATCTGTAATATGAAGATAAACATTATTATCAATCAATGTATTCACATCACCTGCTATCTAGAGGAAGAAGAAGCAGCCCAGTGAAAAGGTGGAAACACAACTCAACACATGCAAACAACAATTCTTAAGTTAGTGTTGTGAAGCTGGAAAATGACACCATGCGTTGCTGGGATGTATTTTCCAGCCTTTTATGATTTTTAGCTATTAATTCATCTTTGCTGCCACCACCTGATGAATTATGAATTATCTGGACACTTGGACAGTACAGCGGGACTCTGTCCAACCACGTACATCCCTAAGCTTAAGGATCTTCCTTTTCCCCAGTCTACCTAGCTTGGCATGGGAAGGAGAGAAACAGGGTCTTTTACAGAAAGTATTTATTAAAGGTAGGCAAATAAACAAGGCAAATTACCACACATGGGAAGCCCCTTCCTCCCAGGCATGCTTAGTTACAAGTAGTTACAAAAGAACAGATATGGAAGCACAGACACATTCTTTAGATCAGCCAGCTCCAAAATAACAGAAAAGTCCCTAACGCGACTAGATAACTATTTCTAATTACTCACAGTTGTTCCTAGGCTTAGATGTTCTAAGAGGAAGGGCCAGGAGGTGACGCCTACGGCCTACGGCCTACGGCCTGCAGCCTGCTACTGGCTCAGAACCCCCCTCCATGAGGTTCCTGGGTTGTTCTTCTTTGTTATCCCTTTGTTATCTCTCTCAGCCACATGGCCTTGCAAGAAGTTTTATAACTTCTCTTTGGAAGCATCTGGAAGCATCCTGAAGATGCTCACTTCTTTCCCTTTTGATTGGTCAGTTCTCACCCTATGACCTGTGATGCTGACCCACATGACCTATGATGCTGACCATATACTAAAATGTAATCTAATCCCAACACCTTATTAACCCTTGGTTTACCTGAAGAGGGAAGTGTCCCCCTTTTTAGCTAAGTCTAGATAATGGGAAGCCCCATTATCACAAGTGTGTATAAGATTACAGCCACATGCTACTCTATCAAGTAATAGTGAACGAAGACTGATTCATGTCCTTGCACATATCCAATCAAGTTTGCCATATTCTTATCTGCCTTTCAGCTGCCTAGTTTAATTATGGATGGGTCAGAATCATATGCAGGATTGCCAGCTGAATTGACATTGTTGTGGCTTTAACAGCAGTTCCATGCACATATCTTAGTAGATAATCATTATGACTTCCATGCTATGAAAAGCTTCACCTGAAGATCTCTGCCTAGCTACCTGCTGTTAATAATAATGATGATGATGATGATGATGATGATGATGATGATGATAGACAGGCCGTGCTATTGGGGATGTCCATTTGCAACTCTACTAGGAAGCCCAGTGAGAGGAGAAAGGATATTCTAGATATTCTAATTCTTCTTGTATACGAAACCATTTTGCTACATGTAGATTGCTATATTTTTTAGATTGCTCTAAAAAAAATTAAGTTCTCCAAACTCATTGTGCCCTATTATTAAATTCCAAGAATCAATTTGCACAAAGTCTCATATGTTGAGACTGGCTTCTAATGGAGTTGTCACAAGGGAAATCCACTTTGAGATGAATTCTGGTCAGTTTGCATTTGTCTACATTAAGCCTGCCATCATTGTACCTAGGCCCAGCAGCTGGTGAAATACCTCTCTCCATCTCAACTGCCACTGCTATGGCCTTTGAGACAAAGATAGCAGCCAGTATTCACTGGAATTAATTCCCTCCTGCATTGCCTTTTCTTTTTTTCTTGGGTGCCTTGTCTTTTTAGACTGTAAGCCTGAGGGATAGAACTGTCAAAGTAACAGTTGCAAGCTGTTTGTGTAAAGCACCATGTGCACTGATGGCACAATATAAATAAATAAATAAAGTAAATAAATAAATAAATAATCTGATGAGACAATGATTGAGATCTCCTATTGAAGTCCTACCCCAGTCATGGATTTGCAAGCAAGAAAAAAACTTGAAGAAAATGGAGAAACTGAGAGAGAAAGATAGGCAGAAATTGGATGAATTCCTTGTCTTAGAATACCACATGGGTAGCTTTAGCATTACAAAAGGTCCCTTGTATCCATGAGAGATGCACTCCCAGACTTATTGTGGATAATGAAAAACAAGGATAGTAGTGAATGATATTTTTTTTCAATGAGACAAGCAATGTAGGTATTGAGATCAGTATGTAGCTTCGTGAGGAGGTCCTGAAACTGGACAGAACTTTCAAATCGAAGAGAAAGAAGGCTTTGTGGCCATTATTTGCAGTCCAAATCCTAGTGCACAATTGATAAAAACATAAAAATTAACTAAAACATATGATCAAAAAGAAATGGAAACAAAATGCTTTCATATGCACAAGGTCAACAGTAGCCTAATGTTAGTGACTCAGTGCCGTGCCGTTAGGCTAGTATTGATCTTCTGGCAATATGCCAGAAGGCAGTTCGTCATCAAAAGGAGGATCATCAGAAGGCAAACCTGGATTTTAGTACCAGGATGGTATCAATGGTTGGATGTCAATGTCAGAAGCAGATGATGTCAATACTTAGGGATCCTCTGAAGATTTTGTTGCTGGAACTTTTTACAGGAACATTGTAACCAGAAGTTGTCTCTTTCTTTTTTAACTCATCAAGGTGTTTCTGCAGAGGTTATAGTCCTTCAATGATCATACAGGTGATTTTAATGCTGTGTTCCATCCAAGGGTCATATTCCATAATTTTGTCCTTTAATGGCTGTGCAGTTGGAAACACTTTGGCAAAGTTCTCTAATGTTCACATTGCTGGCTCTGCTTCTGCTTCTTCCTCTTCCTTTGAAGAGGTCTTAACAAGTTCCTCCAATTCCTCATTGGTTAACACTTTTCCAAAGCCATCAGTATGTTCCTCCAGCAAGTAAGCAAATCTTTCTCCACCAAATTATCTTGGTCTGTGAATGATTCTCCTAACTTCTCCATCGATCCTCAGGAGGGTGTGAAAATCATCCACAGCATCACTCCACAATTTTTTCAGTTTCTGGCTTTAATTCATCCATTGCAGCTTTGATGAAGGTTATTCTGTCAGCAATGGTGAAGGATTTCCAGCACTGCATTATGTCCACATTAGGGTCTTCATCAACTGCTGCTAGAAAGTGGTCAAATACCAAGTGGCTTTGAAAAAAACGAATGATGCCCTGGTCATCATTAGGGCTGAATCAACAGGGTTGTATTGGGAAGTAAGAAAACAAAACCAACATTTTCATTTCCATAGTAAACAGATTCAGGATAGCCAGGTGTATTCTATACTAAGAGGACTTTACATTCCAAACCTTCCTGCTGCAAATATTTCTTTACTTCAGGAATGAATCACTGGTGAAACCATTCTGTAAACCCATTGTGACAGTATAACTCAGCTGAAGAGGAAGAGAACTTGATAAAATATTAAGAACCCCTGAATACAAGGATGTGAAGTGAATAACTGAGAACAGTCCATCTCAGCACAGGGAACTCTGTGAAGAGAGGAAGGTGCTCCAGTGAGAGGAAAGAGGCTTAAAAAAAAGAAAAGAACAGAGAGCCTTTTGGTGACAGTTGGGAACAGATTGTTAAACGAGTCTGTTGTGAGACTCTGAAGGGAGTGTGTGAGTTCTGGGTGTCTGAGTGGATTTAGGAAAAGGTTCTGACATAACTTAATTTGAACAGTATTAATTGTTTGGAACAAAGAACTGGAACCTGAAAACAATCATTCTGGTCTTATGTGGCAACTCTGCAGGGAATATGATAAAACCAGGTGTAGAATACAACTGTTCTTCTGTGCTTTAACACCTGATGCCACCTTTGTAGTTTTATGAATGTAGGTTGTAGTGGGCATTAATTCCAAAAGAATTAGATTTAATTGCAATCGAACACTTGTTTTGGATAGTATCCTTTCTCCTCAAACAAGTTCTTATACTGACCTGGAAATGTGGCAGCAACTGCTTCACTGACAGATGCAGCCTCTCCACTCTGTTCCTAACTCTGTGTGACCAGCCTCTTGCTGCTGCTGTTGTGTGCTTTCAAGTCATTTCCAATTTATGGTGGCCCTAAGGTGACCCTAAAGTTTTCTGGGGCTGAAAGTGTGTGATGTGCTCAAGGTCACCCAGTGGGTCTCCACAGCAGAGCAGGTAATTGAATTCTGGTCTCCAGGGTCATTGTCCAGTGCTCAAACCACTACACCTTGCTGGCTCTTGTAATAAATGGCTTGGTTGGAGGGGATGCCCTGGTGAAGTCTTCATATAACCTCAATGCTTTGAACACACTGATGTTAAATGGGAATGTTTTCTGTTCATGTCTTCCACCCACAAATTTAACACCTTCTCTGTCTTTATTGAGCACTTATCACACACAATGGAGGTAACTTTTGCAGTATGAGGTGCAACAGCAAAATTAGTATGGATTTCTTTTTCCTTTTTCACTATTTCATGGGTGGAAAAGTCATTCTTACCACAGATCTCAGAAAGCTCAATACACAATTTGTTTTCTTTCCTTATTAAGTCAAGAACATTCACCTTCACACTTTAAGGAAATACTTTACAGGTTCTCTTGGGCTTATCAGGATTGCCAGCATCACCACTCTTGCATTTTGGGGTCTAAATAAATAAATAAATAAATAGCACTCAAGCTGAAGCACTTTATTGCATGTACAAGCACAGGAATTTTACAGAACTCTAGCCATGAGGCCTACTAAGTGATGGTAATATACAACACATGTGTATAGTTTGAATACACAAGACAATGTGGACAATGCTAGACAGTGCAAGAGCATGAGCAAATGGGGCACCACTTCTGGAATTTTCCACTCCCTTCCAATTTCCATGTAATACTCTATGTATTTCCTATTATTACTTCAATTTCTATTTAATTTCTATTAAATTCAAAGTAACATTTTTGGACCAAATTTCAGTGTGTAAAAGTGAAATTGCATATATTAGCCACGCAGATATGGGGGATGTACTGTAAACCTAATGGCACTGACACAGTATGTCAGCCATCAGGCCAGGAATGGTATCTAATGCCTGTACAAGGTTCTGTTCAACCAGAAGGGTACATACTCTTGAAAATATGAAACCATCAGTCTCCTCGTGTGAGGTCCTCACTGATATAGCAAAGCTCATATAAATCTCCAGTCACATTCTTGAAGAATCAACAATGTTGCAATTAATGGGGCTCTTTTCTTTTTTCATAGGCCTCCTTCCTCAAGCATTTTCTCAAGTCACTACCAGAAGGAAAGCAGTGTCATAGCAATTCCCTACAAAGGAAATCTGAAGGACATTATGTCAGAAATACTACCCAGTGTATAGTACAGGGGAAAATTGTAGTGTCCAAAGGCCTGGGATGAGGACAAATCCCATCCTTATTCCAGCAGTAGGGTGCAGAAAGAAGGTCAGCTTTTGCTAAAAAAGCCCTGCTTGTGGCAGTTACATTGGGCAGAGATCCACTGCCATCAGGAGTAGAGGAAGAACAGGTATTGAAAAGCATGTATAATGAATCAGTGGAAAAAAGAGACTAGGCTCCACGTGCTTTTAGATGATCCAATTTTATTTTTTAAAAAGCCCAACTAGTTTCAGCCGGCATATAAACTGATTGTTTCTCAGTCTACCTTATGGTGTTAGCAACTTCAGAAATTTCCTTCATTTGATTTATGCCTCTGAAGAAGGTACTTATAAGCATTTGTGGAGCCTAGGCTGTTTCCGCAAGATGACGCTCTCTCACGTCATCTCATTGCACTCCTGGCAGCACTTCTGCCAGGATGGGAGCATGTCCCCAATGCTCCTCTCTGTACCTGGCCAGCTGCCTGCAGAAGGGAGCACGAGGGACACGTTCCTTCCTTCCGCACTGCAGCTGGCCTTCTTCCCATGTTGCAGTGGGGAAAGAAGCACGTGATCGTGACCCTTCTATATGGCCGGTGGTTGGAAGCCTCACACTATTAAGGGCCATTGATGGAGTTTTTCCATCAATGATATACCCTCCGATTGCACCGACTGGGGATGCAAGAAGTGGGGGACGGCAATGACGTCATGCAGAAGCATCATTGTGGTCCTGCTCTCTTGCGTCCCCATGCTGGGATACTGCCGTTCTAAGGACAGGGCCCTAGTCTCCTTTTACTGCTGATCAAAGGTAGAGTATCTAATCTGTCCCTCCCTGTCAAGAGGTCTCCTGAAGGTTTTGTCAATTCATTTACAGAAGAAACTATATGTCTGCATACATCAGTTGTAGTCCCTCTGTGCAACCAGGTCAGCTACAATGCCATGTGGAAGAATTTTCCCCCTCCTGACTTCTTTCCATTACATTACAACCTGGAACTGAAATAGATTGAATTGCTATTATTACCACGTGATATACAGAAGGCGCTCAATATTGTGCAAATTCAAAATATTTTACGTGATCCTAATGATAAGAAACTGGCACTTGTTGCTTGCACATGTATTCACCCCTCCCCTTTGCTGTACCGTGCATAGATAACCTCTGGGGCAACTCACTATCTTCAGAAGTCAGAAAAGTAATTGAATGGAGCCTACCTGAGTACATGATCTCAAATTAAATACACCTGTTTCTGGAAGCTGTCAGAGTCTGCTGGAGAAAACCGACACCATGACAACCAAGGGGCTATCCAAGCAAGTTCTGCAGAAACACCAATCAAGATTGGGTTATAAAAAATACATCTAGCTATGGACATCCTCTGGAGCACTATTAAATCCATTATTATAAAATGGAAAGAAAATTCAACTGTGATGCTGCCTCGAGAAGACCACCATCCAAAATTCAGTGGTGGTTGAGGACGGCATTTTAATAGTAACTGAAACAAGTAATAATTAAAATGGATCAAACCCTGGAGTGGAATCCTGAGAAACCTTTTTTTTTTATTTAACAATTACAGTGTTCTCCAACCTAATTCAAATTAAACAGGTATTAAAAGAAATAAAACAATAAAACATGTTATTCACATTTCTTCTTCCTTCTGTTCTAAATTATGCTGTACTTGTGGATCTAACGCAAAAGAAGTATTGTCCAGGACAAAGTATCATACAAAAATATTATATTTTATTAATGGTATAACATCAACATCAACTTTTGGGATCCCAGGAAAAATTGTAGAAAAGTCAACAACTGTGTAGTCCAGGAATAACAGCTAGCAGGATACCACTGCTGTCTCCTCCATCATTTATGAAAATGAACACACACAGGTACAACAGGAAAACAAATATGGGGAATTTCTCTCTGGGTTTGGTAGCTCTGTCTTCCCATGTGACATTCTCTTTCAGTCTTTACATTCTTAGCATGTCAGTGGTTTAAACCCTTAGCTTTTAGAAACACAATTTAGGTATCTAAAGAGAGTAGATGGGACAAAGATAATTGGTCATACTTAGGAAATATGAACACAAAGAACAAATACAAGTGATAAAGGTATAATTATCTTAAAGATTTAACTTTGCAATTCAGAGGAATTTGGATGCATGTCCAGTGCCCTGAACAAAGAATAAAAGACAAAATACGTAAAATAGAGTCAGAATACTGCAACATCCTCCTTTGCTCACCTGGTTTTATAGCTTGCATTTATTATTAGTGTCTCAGGACTGAATATTTCTAGTGTAACCTATAAATGGTTTCCACCATGGCATTATCTTTCCATGATGATGGAACTGAATGCTCCCATGAAGCAAGACTCTATGCCGACAGTAGCAATGCTATTAGTAGTGTCTCCCAGGTCAAACAGACTTCTGCTGAGAGGCAGATTAAATGCACAAAACACATTAATATGGTACGGGAAAGCTACTGGGCAGCAGTACTAGTGAGCTAACCCTGATGGAAGATCACTCAGAGGCAATGAAAGGAGAACCACAGCTAACTCTGGTTAATATTGGGCAGGAGGAAGCAACTGTCAACCACTTCTGAATGTCTTTTGTCTTGAAAACATTATAGTGAGGCAGTCCAAAATGAAATAAGAGACTCGCAGGTTATAAGGTATTCAGTCAGCTACTGGAGAAGCGGAGAGTCCGAGTAGCATTGTGTACCATGACACAACCGGACTCCAGTTGAAAGGATGCTCAGCTGTGGAGATACTCAGAGATGAAAGACTGAAACTTCACAATTGCAATTTTGGGGGACAGCAATGAACGGGACATTTTGAATTGGAAGAAAGTTCCATTCTGGGTGCCTCTTTTGAAGAAGTATATTGGCAAGGGGCAGCAAGTTCAGAGAAAGGCAACAAGGATGGTAAGAGGTGTGGAGAAACAAACAGAGGAAAGGTTGAGGGAGTTGTGCACGTTCAGTCTGGTGAAGAGAAGGCTGAGGAGTGACATGACTGCTGCACTCTTTAAATCCCGTAAGGGCTGCCACAGAGAGGAGGGGGCAGGCTTGTTGTCTGCTGCCCCAGAAGGTGGGACAAGGGCTAAGGCTTTTAAGCTGCAGGAAGGCTGGTTTCAATTGAACATTAGACAGAACTTATGATGGTCCCAGTGGTTTGGCAATGGAACCAAGCGCCTAGAAAGGTGGTGGGGTCCCTCCCTCTGGACATCTCCCAAAAGAAGCTGAACAGCTACCTGAGCTAGGGACCCTCTTGGCAGAGCTTCTGCACTGAACCCGGCAGCTTGGACCATACAGTCCGTGGTCTATGATTCTTTACCAGGAGTAGGCTTTTCCAAAACTGCCCCAGAATGTCCACGAGGGGGTTTAGGGTGCACTTCCTTCACCACATTCGCCCCACCCCCCAAAATGTAGGTGCAGGAGCAGCCTCTGGCGAAAGGAAGTGGCTTCTCACATCCCAAAGGCCTAAAGGCCTAAAATGGCCTCCTCCCTAGAGGGCATTTGGGGGAATTTTTTGCAGGAGCAGATGCAGTGGTGAAGCGTCGCCCTCCAAGGCCTCGGGGGGGGGGCTATATACCCCCCCGCTTTCCACAGTGTCCCATCCGTTCCGTGTCAGCTTCTGCCAACCCCATTATTTTCACAGGGTTTTCTTGGGCAAGGAATATTCAGAAGCGGTTTTGCCAGTTCTTTCTCCTACATGAACAAAACCACGACCGATGTCGGCATGAAAAGTCGCCAGAGGATTTAACTTTATTTATATTTTTTGACAATCAGCTTTATTTAAACGCAAGTAAAAGGTTCGCGCTTGGTGCTCTTGAGAAATGCTGGATCCCGCTTTCCAAATTTGGACAAAACGTCTACAGAACTCGATCCCCATCTCAGTCCCATAGGCCATGCAGACAGGAAATACCCACGGCCGGCGCAAGACTACACTATAAACGGACGGACGTCGTCGTTTTCAATATAGCGGTAGGCCCTTTCCGCACTAGCCTGTTACAGCGCTCTGATTCCACTTTCAACCTCCTCTGGAATCCTGGGGTTTGCAGTTTCGGGAGGGGCCGCCTGGCCCCTCCCGAAACTGCAAACCCCAGGATTCCAGAGGAGGTTGAAAGTGGAATCGTCGCGCTATAACAGGCTAGTGCAGAAAGGGCCCTGACGTCTAAAAAGAACCACTCATTGCCCCTCTGTAAATCCTCACAACACGTCGTTAGTTATTATGCAAAGACATTCTGAGCGGTTATGGAATTTGTAGTCCTTGCCGGTCAGCCTCTTCCTCTTTCTGCGGCTGCGGAGAAGGCGCGGAACTACACTTCCCGAAGCGCTTCGGGACAACCGTCCCGCCTTCTTTTGGGCGGGGCGCGACGGTATGGAAACAGTCCAAGACGAGGAAGTGCGAAGTGGCGTGTAATGGAGGAGGCAGAGACGCCTTCCTGCTGCCTAGGCGTAGGCTGAGGCGAGCCGGCGACCCTTTGGGACGGCTGTGGGGGGCTCTCTCTCTCCGTAGTTCTTCTTGGCTTGGCTGCCCACATGGATGACAGCAAAGTAAGTGAATGATGTCATTCCGAGAAGCCTTTGCGTCGGCGCCAGGGGGTCGCCGTTTTGTCATTTTGCAGGTTATGTTGATTAATGAATCGCGTGGTTGTTGGAAGACGAGTAGCCGTGACCTGCGCTGGCGTATTGGCTAAAGCTGCAGTCCCGTGTGTGTTGCCATGCTCGATGTCAAGTGCTGTCGAAAAGAGTGAGATTTAATAAGGGGCGGGGGGGAGGGAATGTGGGGCTGCAGCCTGGGGCTGATCGTGGGGCTGAAGTGCTGCGTGTGGTGCCTGCTTCCCAGGTGCCGGTCTTCTCTTTCCTGCCCTCATCTTTCCGGTGATGTATTTAAGTCTTTTACTCCAAGTCTCAAGTCCTTGAAGATACTTTCATGTCAAGTCTCAAATCTGGAAGCCAACTTTATACCTGAACCAAAATTTCAGAATTAATGGATAGAGTGAAGTAAATTCAGTTTTAGCAATTTGAGCAGAGTTGGCTCTCCACATTTGCAATTTTGCCATCTGCAGCTTCGGAAGTGGGGAATAGGATCCTGCTTACTCCCTATTACTGAAGATTCAAAAGCTTTAAAAGGAAGCATCCTCCTTCCTCAAGCCCATTGCCTAACACATTTGCTCTTTCCCCTCTGAGAAATGCACCCTGCACACTGGGGGCAAGTCTTATCTTTTGCTTTTAGGAAACATTTTAGAAGACTTTTCCAATATGCAGCAGGGACAGGATGCTGAGCAGACCTCGAGTCCGCCTCAAGCCCATTGCCTAACCTGTTTGCTCTTCCCCTCTGAGAAATGCTCCCACACTTTGGGCTTGAGAGAAATTGTCATGTGACCAGTAGGCAAAAAGAGATGGAGGTATTGTTCAAAGTTGTAAGGTTTCTGAATGAATGTGTTATGTTCCTGAACCAAGGGCAGCAAGTCAGTCATTAAAAATATACAAGTCTCGAGTTGAGTCAGTGCATCATTTATGTCCAAGTTGAGTCTCTGAAGCGACTTAAGTGCGACTTGAGTCCAAATCTATCGACTCAAGTCTACATCACTGCATCCTTCCACCTGACATGGTAATACTGCCCTGTGTTGTCGAGTTGTTGTAAGGTGTGCAACAAGAAGATACTGAGAAGTGCTTTGAAGAATTGTCAAAGTCTTAGGTAAATATTACCAAATATTAATAAATTAATACTTGTATTAATAAAAGAGAGCCGGCATGTGTATCGGTTTGAGCATTGGGCTACGACCCTGGAGACCTTCTCTGCCTGGCCATGGAAACTCACTGTGTGACCCTGGGCGTGCCCGATATTCACAGTGGCAATGGGGGAAAATCCCTTAGGGTTGCCCTAATTCAGAAATGACGTGAAATCACGCAATAAAATATTAATAAAAACAAGAAAATTATTTGTTACTTTTAGGAGGCTAAGAAATAGAATAAATCTTAAAATTTATCTTCTGTTTGCTCGGAATATTTCATATGCTTCAGCATAGTTGTTATAGTAGCCCTATAACAATGCACCGTAGTCAGTGCAGCAAAATAGAAGATAACAACAGAAAAGAATAAAAGACTTCTTCCACAAGATCCAAGAGATCAAAGGAAAATTTATATCAAAAGTGGGGATGCTGTGCAGCCAGCTGGAGAAACAAATTAAATGACAAAGTACAAATAAAAAAATGATGGAAACGTTACACTGAAGAAGTACATTAAAGAGATGAAAGGTTGACAGATTCATTCAAAGAAGAACCATTGGAAGATGAATCTACAATTTTAGAAAGTGAAGTTCAAACTGTACTCAAAAGGAGAAATAAATCAGTAGGAACGTATGGCATACCAATAGAGCTGCTTCAGTCTGCATAGACAAAATCTACTCTAGTTCTCACTAAATTCTGTCAGCAAATGCGGAAAACAAAAGAATGACCTGCAGATTGGAAATGCTCGATTTACATTCCAGTCCTCAAGAAAAGAGACACCAGGGATTGCAGTAACCCCAGGACCACTGCATTAATTTCCCACACAAGGAACATGGTGTTCAACAGTCTCCAACAAAGACACTGCATATACAGAGTGAGACATGCCAGATGTCCAAGCTGGGTTCAGGAAAGGAAGAGGTACTAGAAATGAGACTGTCCTCACCCTCTTGAAACTTGAAATGATCAGGAGGTAGCAGAAGAAAAGCTGAAGACACCAAAATAATAGGGTTTAACTTACTAATTGTTTAGTAAACCAAAGTTGAAATTTTAATCTACTATGTCAGAGTCAAACTTTGTGAGTTTATCTGTTTGTCTGTGTCAGGCAGGCCAAGACCTCATACAATTGGTTGTGTGAGGTGAGAAGACCTCATATGATTGGCTGGCTGTGAAGATTCTGTGGAATGCTGGGGTTGGCAGTTCAGGGAAGGGCCTTTAGAATTCTCAGCTAGAGAACTCAGGCTGGTTGCTATGAGGATGAGGCCAGGCAGCAAGAAGGAGGCCAATGTGTACCCTCAGGAACCCACCTTTGTAGGTTAACAACTCTGAATACAGACTGCATTGGGGAATGTGGGGGAAAGTTACAGATACTGGACGAGACAGTTTGGGGAATTAGAGACACAGGATCTCAAATCTTTCAAACAAGTATTACCTATGAGAAAATAAAATCCTGGGCGACACCGGGTATATACACTAGTAAACTAATAAATTAAAAGACTGCAAGAATGTAGTGTTTTCACATAGCAACTTTTATATTTTGTTTTGGTAGTCCTTAATGTTTCACTTTTATTATTCCTAAAATGCAGATTCTGGAAAGTGGTGAAGTTTTTGGAGAATGGTGCATTGCCTCAAGATTCTTCTGAGGAGTTTGTATTTGAGCTGAGATTAGAATTAGGGACATCCTAGCTTGCATGTATTAATCTAAGACATGCGACATAACTTGTGTTGCAGTGCATGTTGTGAACAAGAAATACAACTCTAAAGTATATTAACTATCTTTAAAACACATACATGCTACTTAATAAAGAGATTTTCTTTTGTGTTTCTTTCTGTACTATGTACAGAAGTGTTCATTTAAATTAAGTCTAAGTGATCACTAGATGAATCTGTTAAATCTCATATTCACACCATATTCTGCCTTGTCTTTCATGAGCTAATAAATTTCCTAGTACCCCTTTGAGGAAAATCTTGCTTTTGCTCTCTTTTCTAAGTGGAACTTTACTGCAATTTTTCTAGGTAGCTGGAGGCAAAGTGAAGAAACCAGGGAAACGAGGCCGGAAACCAGCTAAAATAGATTTGAAAGCCAAACTTGAGAGGAGCCGGCAGAGTGCCAGAGAATGCAGGGCAAGGAAGAAACTAAGGTATCAGTACCTGGAAGAGCTGGTTTCAAGCAGAGAGAGAGCAATCTGTGCTCTCAGAGAAGAGCTGGAAATGGTAATCTTGTTTTTAACGTTTCCATTGTTTTGATATATTCGTTTGACACTACATACTTTCATATCATTTGGGATGGCTACAGACCTTTGCCTTTTCTCCACTTTGCAGGATAACATGAGGAACCATCCAGATTTATGTAACAGCTTTTAAGGATGAGCATGGTCAGTGTTAGGTAGCTAGCTGGGTTTATTATGAAATACTGAAAGTTGATTTTGTCATCTGTAGGCCAGAATCGTATTGGTTAGTCCCAACTAGAGTAGGCCTATTAGATCAATTGTTGGATTCTAAGTCAACATGTAGGTAAATCCCATTGATTCAGTGGTCTGCTGTTGGGACTAATAATACAGGCTTTTTTAAAAAAATATTTTTTTCTGTATGTTCAGTTACATACAGTAATGTTCCAGTATAACAAAAACAGGAAAATAAAAACAAAAAATCGGAAAGACAACCATATTAGTTTGATGTTTCTGTGAAAGCTAACCAAATGTCCAAATATAAGTGCATTTGTAAATTTTATCTATATGTCTTTATTTCAAATGCAGCAAGTGTTGTTAAATCTTCTGTCCATTAGATCACAGATAGAAAACAAATTATCTTTTTTAAATAACAAAGTATCAATATTTTTAGTTGTCAAAAGGGTATGAATAATCTACTTCTTTTAGTCATTTGTTAACTTCCAAGAAACAGGTAAATAATTGAAAAGAACATGCATGTCCCTGAATATCAAGGAACTTTCCAAAACCAAATTTACTCTTGTGATTACTTCCTCCCAAAATACAGCATTGAGAAAGCATTAGCAATATTACATCTCCAAAAATTTGCTGATTTAGAAAGCTCTTTCTTGAATAGACATTGTGGCGCCTGATATACCTGAAAGAGTAATTTCTGCTGTGTAAGACGTAGTTGGACCTTTGTAGCTATGCCAGTTATAGATTTTAAAACAGATGAACATTGGTTATTTAGAACTGAATATTCCAATTCTTTGTTCTGTTCTTTATAGGTAAGAGAAACGTACATACATCAATTGTTGGTTTGGATACTTGGTTGGCCTCAGTGTCTCCAATATTAAGGGAACTCCAGATGCTCTTAAAGCTACAAGGCCAAATTTGGATTATAACAAATGTTTCAGTTGTCAATATTACCATTTAGCTGATGGAAATAGTTTAAACTGCTCTTGTACAATTGAAAAAGGCAAGGAACTCATAATCAATACCAGGTATCTGATTTAAGGTAACAAATCTCATTGTCAGCCCATATATTTCATAAAAAAGGAAGGTTCCTTACCAGTTTTCAAATCTGGATTCCCCCATAAAGTCAATTTGGCATGAGCATATGGGTCAAACTGCCACACAGTTGTAACTGTTGAAATTGGTTGCAGTTTTAATAAAATCAGATACTGTACATTTGAGTAGAGGTGCCAGAAATGAAGACTCTAAAGTTGACTATGGTGGATTACCTAATACAAGATTAAAATTAATACAAGATAACAGAGATGCCTAATGATGTGCAAGACAATCTGGAAGGCTGAACCCTACATCTTTGATAGGAATTTGTGTTCTTTTCATTGAAATTCTAGGAGCCTCCAAAATCTGAACATTTAGGTTTTGAAAAGAAATTGAGGAATTCCATGAATAACATAAAGAGTTCTAGGTATAACATAAATTTTAACCATGTTTACCTCACCCAACAGACTCATCTCTAGTTCTTGTACAGTATCTTTTATAAGCTTATAAGCTTTCAGATTAATCATCTGAAATAAGTTCCTAGGGAAAGTAAGTAATAGCAATTGTGCAATATTGAAACTGCCATGCTTTAAATATGCTAGAGTCTGTCTTGTCTCTGGTAGTATTTCTGACTTGGACCAGTTATTTGAATACCTAGATATTTTACCAGAATTATTAATCAACTGCATCAAAACAAGGATCCACTGCTGGAGCCTTGAAATGAACAACAAAAGATCATCTGTGGAAAGAGTGCTTTTAAAGTCTAAACCAACATGCTTAAATACATTGATCTTGAAACTTTGTTGAATAACATATGTTAAGGTTCCAAGCACAAATTTAATATTAAAGCAGACAGTGGACATCTCTGCTTTGTGCCATGTTTCAGTGTTAAAAGAGAGAGAGAGAGAGAGAGAGAGAGAGAGAGAAACAGTTGGCCATGACCTGTGCTCTTAGTGCTGAAAATAAAATTTTTATTTCAAAAATATTTTAGGAAACTCAAAATTAGCCAATACTATGAAAATAAATGATAAGTAAATTTTATCAAAGACCTTCTCAGCATTGGAAGAAATAATGGCTGGCTGATGGGTTCTCTCCGAGTTTAAAGCAGTCAGATCCACAACCAAACTATTATTATCAGCTCTGCTTTTTTTTTTAAGGCTACAATTATATTACTACAACAATATACATTGGCTTTAACTATATGTTAACATTTAAAGACTTACTGGTTAACTATTCTATAGAAAAATCAACAAATATGACATTATGCTTTTTATGAGGGGGAGAAAACAAGCTACAACTGTACAACTATAAATTATTTAAATAATATGGCTCTCTGCCTATTTTTGATAAATCCTGCCTGGTCAGGATTTAACAAAGATGAAATGGCTTTTTGTAACTTGTTAGCTAAAATAGCTGTTAATATTTTGATATCTACATTAAGCTACAATATAGGGTAACTTATATAGGTCAAGCATGATTCTTAGATTTAGGTATCAGGCCAGTCAGTTTATTGTGTTTTAGCAAACAGCCATTTACACAAATATAAAGCAAGAGGAAGAAATTAAAGCCAAAAGAGCAGAGTTAATCTAAGAGTCTCTGCTTTCATTGTCATTACATTTAATTTTGAATGAAGCAATGCCAAATTTCTAGAAATGGGGGCTACCAGAAGTCTTTAGAAAATTTTATTTTGTGCTCTGTTTAATAAATCTTAACAGGCAAAAGCCCACTGTGGAGCCCGTATAACAACTTTGGCAAAACCCTGATCTTGGAAAGATCTAAAGTGAGCTGGATTATATTGCCCACTTTGTACGATAGAATTGTATTAATCCATTTAAGGTTCTTTCAGCTAACAAGGTGCTAAATTGAACCTGTGAAAATCATTTACCAGTCCACTGAAAGACCACACCAAGATACTTAAAGGAGAAAACTTGCTCTAATTTATTACCATCAAGTAGCCCATTACAGTTTCAGATTTAGGTTCATTCTTACACTATAGACTAAACTGATTCAATAATCTATGCAGACCTAATTGAGTATAGGTAATCAGAATAGCATCACCTGCATATAGGAATATTGAATATTTCTGGTTTCCAATTTTGACTGGAAAATATTGGTTGCCTCTTAAGAACTCAGCTACATCCAAAAGAAGGGAAGTAAGTAAATACCCTTGTCTTACTTGTTTTGTAGCTGTGACTGAGTCGGATAAATATCCACCATCAATTTTGACGTTCAAAGATATATCCAAATATACTGCCATTATACATTTTAAGAGCTTCATATCAGTACCAGTAGATTGTAATGTAATCCGAAGATATTGCCATGGGATAGATTTGAAAGCAGCTTTCAAATCAATGAATGCCACAAAAACATGCTTTATAATTCTCTTTCGCCATTGTGCATTTTGTGTATGCAGGCTTAGGTTCATGGCATTTTGGTGGTTAAAGGCATTGACAATAACTTAAGTTGCGGTCCGTATGCATTTGGAAACAAACCTTATTGTGTTATATATGTGTTTTATGACTGAGTAAACATGCAAGAGATTAGATGGGATTTCATAAACAAAGTTTGGCATATATCCTGGGATGGGCTCTGTGCAGCAGGAGATGGAGGCAGCTGCTTGGACCAAGGTCCCATCTCCAAACAAACTAACCAGACCTGAATGATTTGCCCTCAAAATTCTTAAACAGACGTGAAGTCAAATCTTTCAAAACTAATCAGCTTTTAAAGGCACTCTGTTAGAACTAGGTATGAGGGACAGGTGAAGCTCTACCACTTCCAGACTAATGTCTGGTCTTACCTAGGCATCATATTGAACATCATACCTCTGGATATACAAATGTGCACATCTCTGCACATGTGCTGTTTTTCCCTCTGGTCAGCATCACTGCCACCCAGTGTCTCCTGCAGCTACCACAGCTTAGGTGTTTGAGGACAGACAGTTATTATTAGCAGGCAGTTATCATTCGCTTCTTCGCAACAGATTGTTTATACTAGGTTCATAGATGAGTTTATATTCTATGGCTCAGTTTTATTTGTGTTTTTCTGTATTTCAGTATAAGCAGTGGTGCATGGCAATGGACCAAGGAAAAATCCCTTCTGAAATTAAAGCTCTGCTTAGTGGAGAAGAACAAAGTAAACCCCAGCAGAACTTGGCTAAGAGTTCCAAAGTTGTGAAGGCAGATGCAAACAGTCACAGTTCCTGTAAGTTCTTGTTTATGAATGACACTTTCAACTTTGTTATGGCTAGAGCAGTAAGCAGGTAAGTAAAGATACTGATGAGCAGTAATAACAGCTGGCCAAAGGTGTTAGTATCATTGTTATTTAGTCCTCAGACACTAGGCACTGTCCAAGAAATAGCACTAACTAAGGGCTTACAATCTAATCATTAAAGGGTGAATGGAGAAGAGAGATCTGAACATATTGTGGCTGTTGCAGTCAGCAAGCCCAGCAACAAAAGTTCAACTATAAAATTAGCAACATAACCAGGCGCATGCAGAGTGATTATATTCCTCTGTCCTCACAATAGTTATTTTGGATGTGTTAGACTGAACAAGAGTAACTGGCCAGGGATCCTACAGTGAACCATCCAGGCTGTCGGGGCACAAGTGTATTTTGATCAGGCTGTCAGGGGTTTATTGACCTGTGACTGCCACCCAGCTGAGGCAAAAGGAAGAGACTACAAGTAGATTGGCCACACCACCAAGAAAGCAAATAAACATCAGTGGGATGACTCTGTAAAAGAAACTTGTAGTCTGCATATAGCCCACAACCCCCTTTTTTGCAGTCCCTGAAACCTCTCCCAGTCTCAGGTTTGAAAGTGTTGAAATTCAGTTGCATAATTTTATAGCATTGCAGTTTGCCACTAAAAATAATACTGCTAACTGCTAACAAGGAGTGCAGCCGCAGCAGCTCACCTCTGGCATCTCCTTCTTCCTCTCAGTGGCTGCATGTCTGCACCCTCTTGATTATGGGAGGAAGTAGAGTATAGCAATGGTAATAGTTGCAGGTCTGATAGTCTTTCCCAAGGCTTTGTCACTGCTTTGTTTCCCAAGCCTCGTTTCCCAGCAGCTTTGCCTTCCTTGCAGGTGCAAGGGGACAGTTATTTACTCATTGTCCAACAAAGATTAAAAAATAGAGAAAAGGAAAAACAATATGTGTAGGGGGACAGGGAAAGAAAGTTTAGCAAGCAAAGCAGCATCAGCCTGTGGTGTAACGGAACAACCGCTTGCTCTGTCACTGCTTGCTTGCTCCTTTCCTCCCACTGTGGCTGCTGCTACCTCTAGAAGCAAAGGAAGAAACAAGGCTTCTGGCTTCTTGAATATCTGGGTGTTCAGCACAAGGCTACTTGAAAGGGAAATAGGATAATTAGGGAAATTTCCCTAGTTATCCCAGTTTCCTCCTTGCTTGGAGGACCCATTCAGAAAGCTGCCAGCTTTATGCTAGTCACAGCATTGTTCTTGAGAGGCAGTGACAATCAGGGAGACAATGACCATACATGCATTTTCTCATTCATTTTGGCTGTCCATGAATGGAAAATGAATTGGGGAAAGCCATATGGGAAGGAAGAAAGGAGAGAATGCTCCGGCTTATAGAGAAAAATGAGGAGAGTCAGGAGGAAAGGTGTGCCAATGAGAACACATTTGGGGTTTACTTTTAAATTATTTTTAAAAATGGAGGACAAAGAAATGTAAAGGTAAAGGTGGGAAGAGTAGGGACATGTGCAGCCTCTCAGATTTCATGAGGTGCCCCTGCCACCTCTACCCCTTGGCAACTATCTATCCCAACTATAAAGGCATTAGGGTCAAGTTTCTTGGATATCTCTGACACAAGGATCTGAGTCCTGGTCACTCACTCTTTTTTTTTTGGTCAAAAAGCATGTAGTTATACAGTATGGAAGGGAATTCTGCTGCTTATTAATGTAGAGAAATAGAGGGTTCTTGTTTTGCTTTTATTCTTCTTAGAAACCCCACCCCCCATGCATCACATTGCCCCAAGCTTTGCAATATTTCAATGTAGTCCTTCCTATTTGCTTATTTAATATTCATGTTTATATGACAGACCAGCTCAAACACTCTTGGGGTCCTTCACCACTTTCTCCCAGGGAAGGATTTCATGGTAAAGGAGAGTTCAGCCTGCCTATTTATCTACCAGTGAAGGAGAAATTGTTCCAATGTTTGCTTTCCTTCCCTGCCCATTTTCATTTTTTTTTAAATTGTGGAATTCACTAAGGCAGATATGGTTACATAACCTAGCGTTACACATTTATGTCTGGTTTGTATTCACAATCTCTAGGTATTCATTAGTTTAGAGCATTCATAGGGACTGTGAAAGTGCGATCCTCACTTACAAGGCAGCACCTGCTGTGAGCAACAGGTGTCCCTTTGTTGGTCAGAAAATAACTGACTGATTTTTCCACTCCTCTTCTACAACTGATGTCTGGTGGGAGAGGGAATTGCAAAAGAGACCCTGTGTCTGACTTTTGCACCAGGTAATTCTTATGAGGTGGAGTGGAAATATCAGTCAACTGCTTCACAATTGTCAAGGGAACAGACCCTGTCACTTGCAGTGGCCTCCTAGTAAATGAAGTGGGGGTCAGGGTGGAAGACAGTACTTAGCTACATAACTAAGGTGGCTATGTAACTAAATAGGTGATTACAGAATCATGTTTTGTGACTGTTAGATTGTGCTCCTTCGGGCAAGAACTGTCTTGATGTTAAATATTCGTATAGTGCTTTAAAAAATGTAGGTATATACTACGCCCTAAAATGTCTTGGGGACCAGGGACATAGTAGGACTGCATTCGCCCACATGAGCCCACCTATCCACTAAGATCTCCCTTCTTGCTTGTATTCCGCCATCAGAGGCGGATTAGGCAGTCCTACTGTGATGTGGACTTCTCAGCTGTGGCACTTTGACTCTGGAATACTCTTTCCAGGAAGATCCTTGCAGAACTAACACTAATGTTGCTGTAGTGCTTGATGAAGACCATTTATATGCACAGGCTTTTAAATCCAGTTTTTATATATTTTTATCTGAACGTTCATGTCATGTAGATTTTCTTTCTTTTTCTTTGTTGGATTGTTACCTTGTTTGTGCTTTAATTTTTATTAATCATTAGGAGAGACTGCTTCCTGAAATATAGGATATAAATTATCCTAAATAAAATTAGAAAATAAATGTTTTTGTAGTGGAGTGGGAGTATGAGCCACCACACATAAAGGCCAGGCTGTGTCAGTTATGAAGCAGCCAATTTACTTAGAGGAATCAATTGACATATTTGGTTGGAAGTCATCAATGGCAAGTAATCAAGCAATGTACATGTTTGTATCAATCAGCCTTGTTCTGTAAGGCCACATCAGTTTTAAGAATTGGAATTTATATCTTGTCTCTGTCACCTCTTTGCTGGCATAGCAGTCCACAGGGTTGAGTATTTTTAAAAATTAAAAAAAATATATTTTAGGTTTTTTGCAGAGAGGGGCTCCCTGATGTTTCTGTTGAGTGCCTGGGAATAAATAGACCTGTCATGAAATGAAATTTTTAAAACACACATTTGTGTTCAATATGTCTGTGTTGTGGAAGGTTTGATGAGTCTGAAGAAAATTGCACCTTTTACTTTAAGTTTGGTCCTGGGATGAAATACATTGTTCTTTTGAGCAAATGGGTTGACAGTGACACTGTTTAAGTCCGTGCAAGAATACATTGGGAATACAAATTTATGGGTGGGCCTATACTGCTAGAGCAGAGTGGGGTAAGTGTGGGCTGCATGTGGCCCCCAAGGCAATTTTTTTAGCCTACCATCAAACTCAAAATTGTCAATAATTTGGGGAAAAAATGCAGTATGTATCCTAGGACCTTCTGGTTCAATTCCGTTTACAACAAGGCTTCTTCTGGGCCTAAAACAGTAAAATATCCCTCATGTCCCTTAGAAAGACAAGAAATTTTAGGATAAAATGTGTTTTTTTAAAATGAGAGTGGAATGCAGCATGGATGGTATGACCCTCCAAGGTCCTGTGCGAAAATATTGCTCCCTGTTCCCTCTGCTAAAAGGAACCCAAGTAGGTCAGGTTGCAAGGTAGGTCTTAGAACATTCCATGGAATGTAATCAGTGGTTGCTGATGAAATGTTAGATTCACTGAATGTCAAAAGGGGGGCTGGTTGAGAAGAGAAACCAGAAAAGGAAGTTGAGAAGTACAGCCAGCATGGGTCAGAAAACAGTATACAGTCCTCCTTCCACATTCACTGGTTTGACATTCACGAATTTGATTATTTCTGAGCATGCATGCTCCACCCCCATTCTCCTCCTCTGCCCATTCATTTTGTCCCAGTGCAGAGAACTTGTGCTGAGGCAAAACAGATGGGAATGAGGTCAGTGGGAGTTTCCAAAGAGCCATCCTTTCCTCCTCCAGAGTTTCCTCCCTCTGCTTCCAATGCATTTTGCCCCAGCGCAGAGAACTCATGCTGAGGGGGAAGGGAAGGGAATGGGGAGGGGGCTCCAAAGAGCCATTCTTTTCTCCTCCAGAATTCCCTCTCCCTTTCCCATCCATTTTCTTCATGCTGGGGCAAAATGCATACAAAGGGGATGGCAGAACTCCAGAAAAGGAAAAGAAGGCTCTTGGGAACCTCCTCACCCTACCCCGTTCCCTTCTGTTTTCCATGGGAATGGGAAGAGGCAGAGCCCTGGCAGGAAATGGAAGTTATTTGTGATTTTTCCATTTTTGCAAGGGTTCTATGCCCCAAACTTTCACAAATGTGGAGGGAGGACTGTACTTGACACAAGATAGAAAACTGAAATGTAGATGAAACAGTTAGAGGGTAACCACAAGATGAAGAAGGTGAGATCACCCAAGACTGAGTTGCAGAAGGCTGTAGAAGAAGAGATGAAAATGCCTGTAAGCCTACAAGAACAGCAGAAGGCTGAGTGTGAGTAACTGGCTGAGCTGTAAAGAGATGGCTACTGAATGCGATGGTAGATTTTGCTAGAAGTCACGAAACTGTGAAAGTCTGGGGGACTATAAACTCAGTCAGAGTTCAGACTAACTATCCAACCCAGAAAGCATTGCCTAAGAGCTAACTGTGGTGAAACTCAGTTGGGGAATTGGGCTTCTATTATTTAAGGAGTGGGACTGGAAACCCTTAACTATGCTTCAGTGCCATTAAATAGAGTTGGCATTAGTTAACACTATTTCAGGAAAGCAAGCCCTAAATCTAATTGTAAATTCAAATCAGAGTAGATCCACTGAATTAAAAAAAAAATCACTTACTGACTCATGAAGTCCCCATTGATTCAGTGGATCTACTGTAGTTGAGATTAACAGTTTTGTTTAGGCCACAGCGAATACTTAGGAAGATTTATCTTAATTATTTAATAAGGAGGATATAAGTAGTTACCATCCTATGTGTCCCACATCTATATCCAAGGTGTCAGAGTCATAGGTAGGGTTAAACATATGGTGGCAGAATGTAAGAGAGATATTACAGGTGTGATAGGTGGTGACAGTGGACACTGATAGATAGTGCAGAGGTGGTTCTCCACTTAGGTTCAAAGTGGTCTGCCAGAGCATAGTGGTAAGATAATTAAAAGAGGAGCTGTCCACTGAACCTAAGGTAACATTTAGCTAGAATTTTTGCCTTTTTGGGTGGGGTTTTTAGATACATAGTATGGTCGGCAGCTGTGGTTTAATTGGAGCTGAATTTTAAATTGAGCAAAGGCTGAAGTGCCAACGACTACATTACTCCTGTGCAAGGTGAGACATGGACAAAACCTGCCTTGCTTTTCTTCATTTCCCCCAAACTTCTGTGTTTTACAGTAGCAGAGCTACTGGTGGAAACAGTACATGAATATACTATGTATTATAGGCTTTCCTATAGTAAGTGTGTTCTAGAAGGTATTTTGGCTGGCAGGCTGAAATCTTAAATAACTAACAGTGTTGTTTTTTCTTTCAGGGTGAAGATCAATCATTTAAGATTGATGTCCATACTTCTAAAAGACAAGCTAAAGTTACTAAAAAACAAACAGTGATTTGTGGTCTTTATGTTAATGTGTCCCTTTGTATTGAATAATTACAGTGATTATGCTACAAAAAAAAATGATTGTTGGATTACCAAAAGAATGTGATTGCAAACTGATGGAATTAAATGTATAGCTTTTAAGCCCATATTATTTTCATATATTACAATTTATAAGTATGTAGATTTTTGTTTTTGTTGTTGTTAATAGGGAAGTAATCTCCCAGTCTTGCATAGTAAATTGCTTTTAGGCCTTGTGGTTTGTGTTTTTGTTTTGTTTTTTATTTTTATGTTTATTTTTTTGTTTTTCAGTCATGGTAGTGTTCAGTTAAAATATGGACAGTAAAGTCAGATCTCATTTGTTTGATATTGACACTGACTCTGAAGTTACATTTGTGGCACCTGTTGTGATGCTGATTGCAGGATCCCAGCATAGGCTGCAATACATAATTGACACTATCTTCCTTCTCTCCTGTTTCTCTGCTAATATATGACCTGTGAGTCAAGAGATCTTCTTTCTGTTTTTACTTCTGCTGTGAACTTATGTAGTACGCTTAGACAGGCCCACCTGCCATTTGAGGTGATATTACTGGCCTTGTACAGATACAGATCATATATGTCAGATGCTTTGAGTACTCAAACATTTATAAATGTCCCTCTATGTGCAATTGCCTGTAAATAGATGCACAGGTGAACACTGGGTTTAAATAGAACTCATCTTCTGTCTCTAGTGTCCTAGAGTGTCTGTGTCTGCATATTTTGTGCTTTAAATAAAGAGAACCATTCCAAAATAGCATTCTCCATCTATTGTCTGAAGAGTTAGTCCATTCTGCCACCTTAGGCTGCTACATGTATAGATGTGGCTTCTGTTAATCTTTCTTAGAGAATGTTCCTTCACATGTATACTTTCTTTCTCAAAATAAGAAACACACTTCACTCTTTACTCATGAATAATGATTTCACCAGTCTCCTCCATAAGCACATGCAGGGATTCTCCTTGTAAATGCAGGATGTTCTAATTAACTTTAGCTTCCACCCTCTCCCTTTTTGCCAGTCAATCATAACTTACGAAAGGATGGCATAGCATTTCCTGAGGTTCTGTGTTTCACATGACCGTTAGCTATGATGCAGACTTCATTGGCAGTCTTTGCTCTCTTTGGCTAATGTCATTCTCCGCTTACAGTCAGAGAGGACAGGAATCAATGCTGCACAAGATCCCACTGCTTTGAAAAATACAGGCTGGGAAGTACATCCAATAGGATGGTTTAAACATGCGTTGGAGGTTTAGCCACACTCGTATATGGCACAGAGCACACAATGCATGTGTTCCTTCATTTATCTTAATGACAGCTGTTTGCTTACATAGGGGAAAAAGTGGATGGGTATGTTCAGGGCTGTGAGAGCTTGAGCCAACCATGCACCTAGTTGCACTAAATTTCTGAACGGAGCAGATTTAATTCCCTTCTTGATCCTACAAGTTTGAGCTTTTTCATTATTCCCTCAAACCTAACAGAAGCCTTTCATGAGTATGCTGATCTGAACAGTGAACAGATCATTCTGGCAGACATTTCTTCACAGCATACTGACACGGAGGTCTCTGTAATAAGGATATAGTTTCTTTTGACATTTTTTAAAAAGTTTGTATGTCCAGTACTGATCCAGCAATGCTTTTAAAAATTTTATCTGCAATTCTATGTCATGTGCTTTTGTCCACGAAACCTTGTTCAGCTAATGTATTATAAAAGCTGAATTTTTATACACCTTTAAACTGTGGTTTAAAGTCATGAGAACGAGGCTGTGTGAGCTTTGCAGTAATGCACTCCTCTTCCCATGTGATTTTGAGGAAGAAGTTCAATCATGAATTTGATTTATTGGAATAGCTGGGTTCTTAGCTCGTGGTTTGAAGCTAGCTTGTTTCAACAAACCTTAGTTAAGATGAACAGCCATTAAACAAATTGCAGCTCATCTAAACTGGAAGGAAAATATTTTAAACATTTCCTGACAATCTTCCTAGAGGAGGCAGTACAAGGGGAAACTGGGAGTCTTGAAGTTTTCCTGATTTACTCTTGCTGGATTAACACTTTAGCATTACATGCAATTGAGGTCCAAATTTCTGAAGGGCTTTCCTATGTGTGATTGTGAGAAATTTCCTTATGGAGTTTACACTGTCTTATATCTCTTCTACTGCTTGCCTTGTGGGTCCATTGTGGGCTTCTGATGCTGGGGTGGGAGTAGTGGCTGAAAAGCCTTTGTAAATTAGCAGAACATTTCCCGTGCTACTTTAGATCTTCTACTTAGTCTTGTTCAGGCTAGCACAACTGCTAAAGTACAGAAAGCAAGGGGGCTTTCTTGTCCATATGCAGATGTACAAATTATAATTAGTTGATAATGGATTTGTAGTAAGCAATCCTTTCCATACTACAGGCTGTTCTTGCCATGAGAGGATGCATATAGGGAGCTCCCCTGCTCCTTTCTAGCATAGTACGATAAAAAGATTGCTGCTGTAAATGAATACTATGTATTATGCCATTCAAATCAAGAGGTTTTGTACTGTTTAGGGATAGCAAACACATCAAGATCTCTTATTCTGCTGTGTTTTCTTTGACACAGAATTTTTCTGTAAAGTCCATGGAGTAGTTGGTCCACACCAGGAGGATGCCTGCCTGCCTAAAATGTATGACTTAAATCCAGTTGTTAGTCTTAATTAGACGGCCCATTGAATCAATTAAAACTTGTTAAGTTCAGTGGATTCAAAGACTCATGGGACTAACAGCTGGTTTTAGCTTTATATCTGGGTTTCTTCTCTCTTAGCATCTGTATATCTTGGGACTTTTCTCAGAGCCTTTCCACACTACACTGTTATAGTGCTATTATTCCACTTTCAACATCCTGTGGAATTCTGGGGTATGTAGTTTACTGAGACCCAAAAGCTCTCTGGGTGAGAATTCTAAAGGCCCCTTCCTAAACTGCAAACCCCAGGATTCCACAGGGTGTTGAAAGTGGAATAACAGCACTATAACAGTCTAGTGCACAAAGGTCCTCAGTGTCAGTCCAGTCCCTCAGTTCCCTTAGAGCCAACGTGAGGTTTTAATCTCAACCAAAACCATATTTCCTTCCCTTATTTGAGAGAACAGTACAGAAAAACGATTCTATTTCATTAATGGACAAAATTCCATACAAGAGTCTTATCTAGCCACTCTGGAAACGGGCAGAAGGACCAGATATCATTCTGTGAGTTTGGACCTACAGAATTGATTGGAAGCACTCTCTCTTATCAGTGACAATGAGGATCAAGAACAACAGTGGTAGTCCTCAGAGAACATGCAAGTGATCTTGGAAGATTCAGCACATGGAATGTCCCCTGCCAATCTCCAGAAGAGACATGTGGTGATGTGCTGTCTCCCTCAAGCAAAAATCCATGATGTAACAGGCTGACAAGACTTGTCAAGCCCATCAATCATTGCCGCTTTCTTTTGGTCCATGTGGGAACCTGTGACATGGCCTGGTTTCAGGATATCACAAGGGATCACAAGGCCAGGTGTAGGAAAATAAAGGACTTTGGTGCACAGGTTGTCATTTCATCTCTTCTCCCAGTTGGAGGACATAACTCAGGAAGGGAGAGAATAGTGGAGGTGAAGAACTAGCTCTACAGATGGTGCCACTGGAAACAAATAGGTTTCTTGGACCGTGGTCTGCAGTTTCATGAAGATGGACTTCTGGCAAGTGATGGGTTCTACCTCATGGCAGTTGGCAGGAATGTTTTTGCTACACTCTCACAAACCTGATCAAGAGGGCTTTAAATTGAGTTATGGGGGAGAAGGAGACAATATTCTTGAGGTCAGGAGTTTATCAAGTGCTGGAGATAATATCTTGAATGTTATAGGGATAATTGGGTGAATAATGCAAGAAGCCAACAGTGGGAGGAAAAAGAAATAAGCAGCTGGGGGACCCATGATCTTAGATGTTTCTACACTAATGTGCAGAGCATGGGAAACAAGCAAGATGAACCCTTAACACAAAAAAGCAAATGTATAGTGAAAGCCATCAGTGAAACCTGGTGGGATGAGTTTCATGATTAGAATGCAATCATAGAGGGATATAACCTATTTTAAAGAAACCGATCAAGCAGAAAAGGAGGAGGAGGAATAGCATTCTATGTTAAGGATGTTTGCACCTGTGAAGAAATCCATGGCTTAAATACTAGAAGCCAGGTTGAGAGCATCTGGGTAAAAATTAAGGGGGAGTGAAACAACAGCAATGTCATTGTATGGGATCTACTACAGACCCCCAAGTCAGACTGAGAAACAGATGACCAAACATTTAGAAAAAGAGATATAGTAGTAATAGGAGATTTCAACCATCTGATACTTGTTGGAAGTCAAAATCTGCCAAGAATATAAGGTCCAACAGATTCCTCACTTGCCTTGCAGACAATTTCATAGTCCAGAGTGTGGAAGAGGCAACAAGGGGATCAAATATTTCAGTTCTGATACTAACCAAAAGTGATATTAACCAAAAGTGATGACCTGCTTAATGTGGTAGAAATGGCAGAATCCTTAGGTGGGAGAGACCATGTTCTCTTAGAGGTTGTTATATGGTGGAAAGGGGAAGCCAGGAGTAGTCAGACATACATCCTACAATTCAAGAAAGCTGATTTTAGTAAATACTGGGTATTTAGGGAAATACTGGGTGTGATCCCATGGTCAGGAATACTAAAAGAAAAGGGAGTTCATGATGGGTGGGCATTTCTTAAAGTGAGATATTGAAGGCACAATTTCAAACCATTCCAATGAGGATAAAAAATAAGTATCTAAAGAAACCTGGAGAGATGCTTCCTATTTTTTTGTCCTCACTGGAATGAGGAATGTTGACTTGGAATGTTAGAATGTTGGCTTCTGAGTTACTTACTGGTTAGGAAAAAAGGTGGAAGGGGATGGATTTCAAAGGTCCTGAGGGCAGGGCCAGTGTGACTCCCCAGTCCATGTCAGTTGCCCATCACTGATCTATACACACCAAGCCAGGACTTCAAAAGTAAACAAAGAATCATTCTTGGGGAGTGCCACTCAAATTTTGGTATTTTGTTCTCTTGAAGACTTGCCAAAACTTGAATCTGTGTTTCTCTCTGAGGACTATTTTTAGAATTCAGAACTTGCTTTTAGTGATCCCAGAGAGTATGAGCTAGGGAGCAATGAGCTTTAATTAATGCAGCGAGGGAGGTAATTAATGCTTCATTGCCAGCCTCCCTCACCCCAAATAGGGCAGGCTATAATTAAATAAGTTGGAGAGAGTGAGCTAGAGCAGGAGCTTCCGTCACTATACTTTTAGTGAAAAGAAGGTCAAAGGATGTCTGCAGCTGCACGTATGTACACAGTGCGGGCCAGATTGGCAAATCAAGCTCTCTTGGCCAAAGTATGATGAACAGTGTTGACTTTTCTAGAAGTGAAGGAGTGCCACAAATTCTGGCTGGTAGTGATGCATTTTTCATAGTTCAGTGTTCCCATGACAACCAGGTCTCCATTCCAACTAGAGCATCCCTCTCAGATCCTCTTTCAGCAGTAATCTCAATTTTGTCAGGAAAGAAGAAAGGAAAGAAAGAACTTCTTGAGTAAAGAGAGAAAGAAAAGATTAAAAAAAAAAGATTTGGGGTGAATATAGCCAAAGAAAGTAGTGGTATGAATGCATTGCTGCAACAAAGAAAAGAAAAAGAAAAGAAAAATCCTGCAGCCCCTGGGCCACATGTGGCCCCAGGTTCATTTCTATGGGAGTTGGTACCCTGTTCCGCATGAACAAGGTGGATTGCCTCTCTTAGAACTTTCTAGAGTGGTGATTCATATTTTAAATAAGTTCCTCGCATGTTCTACACACTTTTTTTAGAAAGTATTTTTTTTCCTAAGCTAGAACTAGACTTCTAAGTATTTTCTGGGATTGTTTTGTGTTTAGAGGGTTCAATGTAGCCCCACCCAATGGATTCTGGAGGCAGATGAATGATCTCCCAGCTTCTGGAGCTTGATCACCCCTAAAAAAGGACCCAGTTCTCTTAAGTGGTAGCAGTGATCTATAGAGAACTGTAGTCTGACCTTGTACATGTTTATTTGGGAACAGGACCAGCTAATGTCAATGCACTCAATAGGCCAATCCCAGTTGTGTTTACTCAAGTTTGTGCAATTTACTCATGAGCAAATATTTGCTGGATTGAGCTCTGTATCTAAGAAACAGGAGAACCTAACATCTTAAACTCACACAGTTTTTGCATTTGGGGAGCAGGGCTAATTGGTTTCCTTGACCATTATGTCCTTTATATTGGTTGGGATAATATGTGAGTATTCGAAGGGGCATCTTATAGCCTGGAACAGTGATTCCCATTCTAGGGTAGGCACACCCTCAGGGGTATGAACAAGGACATTTGTGGTTGTTGTTCTTGTGTATTTTAAGTTGTTGCTGATTTATGGCAAACCTAAGGTGTAACTATCATGGGGGTTTTTGGGGCTAAGAGTGTGTGATACTCCCAAGGGCACCCAGTGAGAGTACCTGAGAGGGAAATTGAACCCTCATCTCCAGGGTCATAGTCCAACACTCAAACCACTACACCACACTGGCTTTAGGAATATGTGAAAAAATAATGGAATACTGGTGGAAAGAGTATAAAACGTAAGCCATTCTCAGAGGATGTCATAACTCAGTGTGGTGCTTGATTGCCTGTGGTGTTCACATTCCTGCCCCAGAACCTTAAGGAATCGGGGGGCGGGGGGGAGGCTCATAGATATAAAGAGAAGAGTGGCACGCAGGACAAACTTCCAGCTGCCGTTGGCTCACGGACTTTTAAGAAAGAAGCTGTCTCACACACATGTATACACTGCCTTCCATGTGAGTTGCCACAATTGTAGCCCCACCCATACCAGGTGGCTGCCTGAGTCTTGTGCACATGCATTCTTCTCTCCCTCTTCCTCGTCTCCCTCTCCAGGAGGAGAGAGTATGCCCAGTGGAGACATCCAGTTCTTCCCTGAATCCATCTGAGGGAAGGACACCCAGGAGCAGATGCTCCTGCCTGTGTCTTTGGCTGGGAGCAAACTGGATCTTGAGACCATAGAGAGTGTCTAGGTGGGTAATGGAGCATGATGAGATAGAGCGGCCCAGGCAGGCTGGCTGACCAGCCTTTCCTTCTGTGGGTGTGAGGAGGTCTCCCCAGAGCCCACATAAGCCCCACAGGTGGGGCTTTTTTAGCCCTCAAAGAAAGGATGTGTTGGCAGAGGAGGGGTACAATCTATGGAAATGGGACTACAAGGGGGGATGCACAAATGAAAAAAGTTTGGGAAGCTTGGGCCTAAAGTGGTGGGGTGAATGTAATATCTGCTTTTGGAATTTCTCTCATCTTCCCTTTGGTAACCCCAAAGCAGCCCTAAAGTTGCAAACCCTATAGCATGAGTGAGAAGCTTTGGCCATCCAGCTGTTGGATTGTAACTCAGAAACTGACATAACCAGCAGTGAGAGATTGATGGGATTTGTAGTTTGACAAAATCTGGATGTTCTTTGCTGATGTTCTTGTAGTGAAGACCATGGCCAGTACATGCAACATACATGCAACCACAGCCATCACTATTCTTGGAACTCCAAGTCTACAATCAGCTAGATTTTATTCCACTCACTCTCTCACTCACTCAATATTCTTTTAGTCTGAAGCTGAGCTGCAGCTCCAAGCAGAAAGGACTTCTGTAAGACACTCTGTAAAAGGCAAGGTGTTCTTTCTTCTGGAATCAAATAGAATACTTTTCAGAACTAATGCCCTCTTCCTTCTCAAAACTGCCTGCTGCCTTTCTTGCCTTCCCCTCTTGAACTTATTTGCAGAAGGAATAAACAGAATGATTTTAGTTAGCTAGTCAAACGTTAGGCTAAAGGCTGGTAGTAATAATTGCATAGCAACATATAGTATGCACAAGGATGCTCTTGTTCTGAAGAAGAAACTTCACCTCTAGAACCAGGAAAGAGAGCCAATGGAAGAGTTCCCCCACTGCTGCTAATTGCATGTGTGAGTGGTTAGGTGGAGAGGGCTGTCAACACTGAAGCAGAAGCGGAGCAGGTTAAGCCTTACCTTTTGCTGTAGTCTTAATTCAAAATAAATCTTGATCCGTACTATTAAATGAAAGGAAGATCCACACAACACATGCAGGCAATGCATTTAATGTCAAATACAAACAGACCATTCTCATTTTGGTGAACTGCTAAGGTCATCTGTAGGATGTTAGGAATCTAGGGGTTATTATGGAATGTCATCAGTTACCTCTTCCTCCATATGCTGTATTTGAAACAATTGTGTCTGCCTTTGGATATCTTTGCTCTTTGGAAAGAAAATTGACATTTGATCAAATGACAGATGCAACTGGCATGAACAGCTGCTCACAGCTGCCTGCTGCCTGCTGCCTATAGCACCATCTACTGGGAGGAAAGAGAAAAATAAATTGCTCAGTGAGCCTTAAGAAAGGAAAAGTAAAATTATAGAACAGTAGGGCTCTAAGCATATTGAAACGACAATATTTTACTCCTTAAAAAATAAATAAATTACCAGCTTGTGCTTTATTTTGCTTCCTGAAGTAAAGTACAGGATGACATGCTCTCTCCATTCTGTATACAGATGTTAATTAGACTGAGAGCAGCATCTTATTCAAGTTCTATTACCAGAATGGCATTCCCTGCTGCAGTTGATTGATCAGGGTAGTTTAGGGGGCTCAGTGCAGTCTGCGTGGCACACACACAACAAAATAAAACATAACTACAGGAAGCCTTAGGAGAAGCATCTGTGCAGAGCTGCTCCCCAGCATCTGCTGCTTGAGGTACTCATGTCATCTAAGTGATCTGGAATATGAGCTCACAAGTCTTAAATAAGTGTCGGCATCTATACATTTTCTGCATAGTGAGATTATGAGGTAATCATCTGCTTTTTTTTTAACATTTAAATACAGAAAATGGATTTCTGAATTATTGAATTCTATACCAAATTGTATGTAGGTGTTCCTAGAATTTATCCATTTACGGACTTCCAGGAGATAAATTGTAGTTCCTCTCTAAATAGAAAAACATCATCTAAAAATTAGATCCAAAATGCCAGTTGTTTTTTGAATCCAAGACATTTCACTTTCATACCTCTCCATGTATAAACTAGCCACCTCTGGGGCCATAGGGCATCCCATGGCCACTCCTTTTATTTGCTAATAAAAGTGGTTTTCAAACTTAAAGTAATTTTTGTCAAGGCTATTTCAGTCAGAGAGGTTAGGAAGGGACGAAGCATATCTCATTTCTGTCTAAAGTTTGTTGTATAGTGGTCAAAGCTTCCTTTTGTGGTGTGTTAGTGTAAAGAGCTCTCACATCCATGGAAACTTGAGAATCTTCATCCTCCAACCTCAGAGGTGTTATTTTTTTTAATGAAATCTGAAGAGCTCCATGTATTTGATGGAATTTTGGATATAAAATGTTTTAAAAATGGTCCACAAATTGGGCAAGTGGTTCTAAGACAGTTACAGCCTGAAACTATTGGGCGTCCTGGAGGAGGAATTAACCCTTTATATATTTTTGGTAAATGTAAAATACAGGTGTATTTTATGTTTTACCTCATCCACAGTGATTTTAGTGACGTTGGTAGCAGACTCCATGGGATTATTTTTACACAATTTAAAGAGCACTCCTTGCCAGAGTTTTGAATTAGCGTTCAACAAAAATTATTGTTGTTCTGGTGGTGGTGGTGTGCCTTCAAGTCATTGGAAATTTCCAACTTACGGAGACCCTAAGGTAAACCTATTATGGTGCTTTCTGGGGCTGAGTGTGATGCTCCAAGGTCACCCTGTGGGTTTCCATGACTGAGCAGGGAACTGAACCCTCATCTCCAGGATTATAGTGCAGTGCTCAAACCACTGCACCACCCTGGCTCAGTCGACAAGCATACTCAATGTTAAGTGGAAAAGCTATGAAAGTGTTCACAACATTTTCAACTAACTACCTTTGTGATACTGGATTCTCAGCTGTGGTGGCTGTGAAGGGTAAATATTGTGCAAGATTTGATGTCACTGAAGAAGTGAGAGTTGATCTTTGTAATATTACTCCTTTCTAAAACAAACTTTGCACTCAGAAACAAGTACATCCATCACATTAAGTATAAACAGTATTTGAGAAAAGTTACACCAGAAAACATTAAACAAGTAATTATACTGAGTTAGGCACTGAATTTATTTAAAAATTTTAAATGTAATTGTTCTAATTTGAACAATATTATTTCCTTATAAAAATTTAAAATATGATTATACATAAATATGCAAACAAAAATGCTCACAGTAAACAAACAAAATATTCCTATTCATATACTACATAGAGCACTGAGGCACAATGTCCACACATAGTCACAGGGATAAAAAAAATTGAGAACAATTGACATAAAACTTGTTCTCAATAATTCATGTTGTTCCATGGATATGGGGCCATGTGTTCTAATCTTTCTAATTTCTGAGAAACCAACCTCTCAAAAACTGTTATAGCTGGATCTATGGGAAGAGAGTGCCTAAATTAGGAGTGGATTCTAAAACTCACTTTTGTATATGAAGATGTAGATACAGTCCCTCTGAAACACTAACTGGAATTGGATAGAGGGATCGCACCGTGTCATGTATCAGGTAACTGACACTCCAAGAACACATTCTGAAATTAACAATAGTTTATTCATTTGGTTGACATGAGCACCAATGACACACTTCTCCAAAAGCTGCCAAAACTAATTAGTGTAGTCATCACATACCTTTTACATATTGTCATTGCAAATTCAGATGCAGGAAGTTTTTGTTGGTTAGTACAGCATGGTCCATTCCCCCAGGCAAGTGCCTGTCTTAGGCTGGCTTTTCCTTGAACAATTGTTGTCCATCTCCAAGTCTTCCCCACTTATTTCCATACCTCCTCATTCTCACAACACCCTTGCACCAAGTATTTCCTGCTTTCACTTTCCAGCCTTGACATTTTCCTCCATCTATCAGATACGATGTAACAGCAGATAATATGTAGCAGCAATTAGTAGAGTTGCTTTTGTATGGGATACATAGTAGCAATGACATACCTCCAGCCAGTTTCAGAAAAATACACATTTGAAAACACTTTCAGCTATTGAAAAAAACCACCCCCTCCTTATCCCACTTATCATCATGGCAGAGATGACTTGTGACCTGACATACAGCAACCTTGCAGCAACAGCTCCACTGGCTGATGGTCCATTTCTGGGCAAAATTCAAAGCATTGCTTATGACATTTAAAGGGCTACATGGATCACATCCATGTTATTTGAGGGACTGTATTCTCCCTTATGACTCAGCCCATGCTTTGAGATCTGCTGAGGAGCCCCCTTTTTTTTAATCCCATCACCCTCACAGGTACATCTGGTGGGAACACAGGAGAGGGCCTTCTCAGTGGCTGCCCCCAGGTTATAGAGAGGTTAGACTGGCACGCCCCCTACTTTCTTTTCACAGAAAAGACTTCTTTTGTTTAGACAGGCATTTCATGAGTGACTATCTTACACAAAGCACGGGGTATTGCTTTTTTTTTTTCTGGCGTGTGTGCTTTAATGATGGATATTGTTTGGTCTTGTTTTAACTTTTGTATCTTATGGATTTTTAACTATGTCTTTTCTAATTACTGGAAGCTGCTTTGAGTCTTGATCTGGGAAAAAGCCAAGATAGAAATAATAATGATAATGATGGTAAAACAACAACAACAACAACAACAATGGTGCAATTTAATATTCCTAAAAAAACGGGAATAAGTTCAATCTCACTTGGACACAATCACGATGAGGAGAAAGAACAAAAGTTTTAAACCCTTGTTTAAAACTTGTCTTTGCAATGTGGTGATTGTCCTGCTCAATGACCAAATGTTCACAGTATCCTATGATCCTGATAATAGAAACTTTATCCAAGGTAAATTCACAATCAAAACCATCTTTAAAATAACAGATGGACATATTGAAAAATCAAAATAGTAGACATGTGGATGAGAAACTTGTTTCCTTAGAGCCAGATTTTTTAAAAATCATGATGAACTAAAAGTTTTCAAATATAAAAAGTTTCTTAGAGATGAGTCAGTCTGTATTTCCAACAGAATATACTCTTGGTTGCACAGAGAAATCAAGAATGAGAATTTCAGCTCCAGAAATTTCTGCAGTTAGATTTCATATGTATGCGTAGGCTTTAAGTGTTAGAAGGGCAATAACACTTAGCACTGAAGAGTCAAGAACGCTTCAGAGCGGGCAGCATCAATAGGGTTAAGTAGTCTGAGTGACACAAAGTGTCTTTCCTTCTTGTCTACCTACCCTGACCCCTCTGTGATGTAAACTGGCACTCCTAGGCATGTTTTCCCACTTCTTCTCTTTGCACTAGCCTCTTTCAGCTCTTTCCTAGAATGAAACAGTGCTAGATTAGAACATTGTGTAACTTTCCTATCTTAGAATAGAGTTCCAAAAAAAAAAAAAAAAAGGCCTTCAGTTTGTTTCTCCAGGCCATTGATGTCTTTGTGCCTTGATCAGGATCTCTAACTGCTGCATGCACTATCATTAAGCAGCATAGAAAAATTAAATGTCTTATGATGTTTTATGTCAGTATCATTACATCATTGTGTGTTGTACCTTTGATTTTTAATTTTAAAGTGGCCCTTCCACTTTTGCAAGGGTTTGGGGTGCACAACACTCATGAAAGTTTTTTTTAAAAAAGCTAATAACTGCCCCCCACCTGAGTGAGCAAGCGAGAGAATAGATGCACGTGTCTTCCCTCCCTGTGCCCCCTCTCATTCGGTTCTGAGGCTCCTCCCTCCCATTCCCTTGTCTTTTGGTTGCACATGCATGCCTTCCTTCTCTGCACCCAGGCATGGAGAAGGAAGGAAAGCATGCATCCCCGGGCAAAAAGCAAGGGACTGGGAGAGGGAATAAGGAGGGAAGGCATGCATGTGCCTTCCCTCTCTGCATTCAGGCTCCCCCTCCCATTCTCTTGCCTTTTGCCCAGGCATGGAGAAAGAAGGTATGTGCATCCCAGCAAAAGACAAGGGACTTGGAGGGGAAGAATTCTTCTCTATGCCCAGGGCTCCCCCTCTCGTTTGCTTGCCTTTTGCCCAGGCACAGAGAAGGAAGGCATAGGCATGCCTTCTTTCCCCATGCTCCCCCCTCCCATATCATAGAATCATAGAGTTGGAAGAGACCACAATAGCTATCAAGTCCAACCCCCTGCCATGCAGGAATGCACCACCAAAGCATTCCCCACAGATAGTCATCCAATCTCTATTTGCAAACCTCCAAAGAAGGAGACTCCACCACATCCTGACACAGGATATGGCACTGTTGAACTGCTCTTACTATCAGGAAGTTCTTCCTAATGTTTTGTTGAAATCTCTTTTCCTGAAGTTTGAAGCCATCTCCTAGTCTCTGGAGCAGCAGAAAATAGGCTTGCTCCACATGACGCCCCTTCAAATATTTAAACATAGCTATCATCTCATCATCAACCTTCTCTTTTCCAGCTAAACATACCCAGCTCCTCATAGGACATGGTTTCCAGGCCTTCTGGTATTTTGGTTGCCCTGATCTGGACACATTCCAGCTTGTCAATATCCTTCCTGAACTGTGATGCCCAGAATTGGACACAATATTCCAGGTGGAATCTGACCAAAGCAGAATAGAGCGGTACTATCACTTCCCTTGACCTAGACACTATATTCCTATTGATGCAGCTAAGAATCATGTTGGCTTTTTTAGCTGCCACATCACACTGCTGATTCATGTTCATCTTGTGAAGACTCCTAGATCCTTTGCACATGTACTGTGGTCAAGCCATGTGTCACCCATCTTATATCTGTGCATTTCATTTTTTCTACCCAAGTGTAATACTTTACACTTCTCCCTCCTGAAATTCATTTTGTTAGTTATGGCCCAGCATTTTGAATTCATTTTGAATTCTGATATTGACCTCTGTGGTGTTAGCTATCCTTCCTGATTTGGTGTCATTTGCAGATTTGATAAGAATGCCCTCTATTCCTTCATCCAGGTTGTTGATAAAGATGTTGAATAGCACTGGGCCTAGGACAGGACCCTGTGGGACCTCACTAGTCACTTCTCTCCAGGATGAAAAGCAGCCATTGGTGACCACCTTTCAATAGGTCAATCAGTGACAAACCCAGCTTACAGTAGCATGGTTCACTCCACATTTTACTAGCTTCCTTGCAAGAATATCTGTCAAGGTTGTTGTCGGGCGGGCAAAATTTTTCTATGAGTGGACGGCAGAGAGAAGAGTCGGTGTGGCCAGACAGCCAGGTGCAAGGCCAGCAGGATTGTTTTGGCTGTGTCTTGTGTATTAGAGAAGGCCACACACCAGAGCACTGATTGGGTCACCCACTTGTTCCAAGGTGATAAGGTAGCATAAAAAGGCTGGTGTTTGCCTTTACCAGCTGCCAGTTAGATGCCCTAGCTGGACCTGCCATGCTTTGGCAGTATACTGTTTGTAAGGGGAGATGCTGCCCGATTTTTCTCCGTTATCTTCTGTTATTCCTGTTTGTCTAATTGCTGGAAAGCTAGCATGTTTTTGCTAAGCCTTATCTTAGAGGGTGGCAATAAATCAAGCCTCTAAGTCTTACTTTATGAGCCTCTGGAATTCTTTTTGCTTCACTTGGACCCTTTCCTGCGGTGAAGCCTTGCTTTACAGATTGCACTCTGCTCATGCTCAGAGGAGCCAAATCCTGCCAACCCTGACAAGTTATGGGCCCAGCCTCACACTCCTGATGTGCCAGAGGGTCAAGTGGACCAAGTGAAGTGCCAGTTCCAGTGTGCAGCTGCCTGCTGAGAGCCTGCTCGTGGACAGTCTCTGGTAAGTGAGATTCTTGGCATAGGAGGGGTCTGGAAGGTGAGAGAGGCTGCAGGGATGGCGTCCATGGGGAGTGCGAGTCTGCCCCTGAACAGAATGAATGAGAGGAACTATCTCACTTGGGCAGTGAAGATGGAGATGTATCTGTGGAGAGAGGGGTTGTGGAAGGCTGTTGCTGATTCCCCAAGGCCTCCCCTCAGTGTAGCAGATGCCAGAATGGAGGAGAAAGCCATCAGTAACATGTTTCTGGCTTTGGAAGATAGCCAAGTAAACCATGTAAGGCATCTCACCACAGCATGGGCGTGTTGGGATGCTTTGTGGGCCATGTACATCTGCCCTACGACTGGGAGTAAGCTGCCTCTGTTAAGGAGGCTCTACAGGGCATAGCTGCAACCTGGTGAATGCATGCAGGACCATCTCCAACATTTGACCTCCCTGTTCGTTGCCTTACAAGAGAGGGGGAAGGAGATCTCTGAGCCCGACAGTCTACTGCATACTGAGCTCCCTAGATGCAAGCTGGTACGTATTTGTGGCTACCATCGAAGGCATGCCGGAGCAGGACCTCACCATGCAGTATATTTCTGGCCATCTGTATGAAGAGGAGGAAAGGCATGCTGAGAGAAGCCAGCAAGAGATTATCAACAGGAGCAGCACCAGCAGTGGCGGCAGGAAGAATGCCAAGGACACTGACTTTCCTTGGACTGAGTCTGAGTCTACTGAGGGTGAATGCTGTGAAAAGATGTTTTTGATGTGGATCCACGAAGCATCTGTGGAAGGACTGTCTGGACAGCAGAGGCAGTTTGCCAAAGACTCAGGGCAAGAGACCCAAGGACAGAGGGAGTTGCCTGATGGTTTCAGCTGTGGTTAAGGGCTGTGAAACCCAAGGGGCTCTCTGGCTGCTAGATGGCAGGTATTCTCAACACCTGGCTAATAGTAGGGGTATGTTTAAGATGCTGGGCAAAGCAAACATTGACTCTGTTTCCCTTGCTAATGGGTCTAAATGCAGGGTGGAAGGTGTGGGGGAAGCCTATGTTCCTGCTTTGGGGAAATACCTTGACAATGTGCTTTATGTGCCATCGTTAGAGTTTTGCCTGCTGTCAGTATCTGAATTGGCACTGAGTGGCATGACGTTCTGTTCTCTGGAAACGTGGGTAAAGTAATCAGAAATGGGGCTGTGTGTGAGGTCAGTGAACTCAAAGACTAGCTGTATAAATTCTTGCCAAATCAAAATACCTACATGGTGTATAGCAATAAGCCCCAGCATGATAATTGCATCCACCTGTTGCATAGGAGGATGGGACATGCCAGTTTCCAAGTCCTAAAGAAACTGCCTGAGTGCTGTAAAGACTGCAGAGTTAACCCTTGTGATGCCTTTTTGGATTGTGCTGTCTGCAAGCAGTCCAAATCAAAGGTGCAGCCATTTCCTAAGTTTAGTACCAGGGTATCTATGTAACCTTTTCAGTTGGTGCACTCAGACCTCATTGGTCTCATGCCCAAGTCTCAGGGCGAGGCATGGTACATGATGCTCCTGGTAGATGACTACAGCAGGTACACATTCTGCTATCTCCTGAAACAGAAATCCAAGGTTTGTGGAATGTTTAAAAATTGGTGTGCCTATGTGGAATGTCAATTTGGGTACGAAGTCAAGGTTCTCCGGACTGACAGGGGAGGTGAATATTGGGCTGGGAGTTTGCAGCATTGGTTAAAGAAATAGGGCATAAATCACAGGTTAACTGCCCCCAGTTCTCCAGAGCAGAATGGAGTTGCGGAATGTAATGGGGGAGTGATCCAGACAATAATGAGTTCCTTGTTGATAGACGCTAACATGCCTTAGAAAGCTTGGGGTGAGGCAATGCTTACTGCCAATTACATTCATAACAGGCTTTGGAACTCCGTCATAAAGGTAACTCCTTTGGAAAAACTATATGACAAGAAACCTTCTGTTGCTCATATGAAGGTGTTAGGGAGTTATGCCTGGGTGCACATTCCTAAAGCCCAAAAAAGAAAGGGGCGGCCCAAAGCCCACAGATTGAGATTTGTAGGGTACTCCAGAGGAGGGTATCACTTTGATCTCTATAATGGAAGTGTGGTGATATCCCAAAATGCTCAATTTGAAGAGCACAGTAATTGGAAAAGGGTGCATGCAAATTCTGAGGTACTCCTCCCAATTAGTGATGAAAGTGATGGTGAGAGTGCAGCACCCTCTCCTGCAGCCAGTCCTTCAAAGGTTAAGCAGGAGGAGGAGACAGAAACTGAGCTGGAAGAAGCGGATCAGAGTGCAGAGCAGTCTGATGGGGAGGAGAAACCTGACCGCAAAAGAGGCAGATCATCTGATGATGAGGGGGAGTTACAAATACCTAGGTGGTCTGAGAGGAAAACAAAAGGCATTCCTCCACAGAGGTTTGTGGTGCAAAACAGTGTGAGGGTATGCCAAGTTTCCTGTGAGCCTGAAACCTTTGAGGCCATGGACCAGGAGATGGGGCCCATGCACAAACATGGGGTATTTATGTTGTGTAAGGTGCCAGATGGTGTGACTCCGGTAGGCTGTCAGTGGGTGTACAAACTCAAACCCCTGGCTTCAGGGGAGGTAAAACACAGTCAGGCTTGTGGCTCAAGGTTTTGCACAAAGGAAAAATTAGTCATTTGATCAAACTTTTGCACCAACAGCCAGAAGTGAAAGTATCAGGCTGGTGTTAAATCTGGCAGCACAAAGAAATGCTTTGGTACACCACTTTGATGTCACAACAGCCTATCCCAATGCTGAGTTGCCAGAGACCCTCTACATGCAGCAGACACCTGGGTATGAAACTGGTAAACCAAATCTGATGTACAGGTTAAACAAAGCCATCTATGATCTCAAACAATCTGCCCATTGCTGGAATAAGTGTCTGGATGGTGCTTTGCAGGGCTTGGGTTTCAAGTAGAGTGTGGCAGATGCATGTGTGTACACCAAAGGATCTGGGAAAGACCAAGAAATCTTGCTAGCCTTTGTTGATGACTTGTGTCTGGTCACAACAACAAAGGAACAGGTAACAAGGTTTGCCAACGAACTGGGTGAAAAGTTCCAAATTAAAGACCTGGGTCCCATCAAACAGTACCTGGGTATTGAGGTACAGAGAACAGAGAGTGGGTTTCTGTTTAGCCAGAAGCAGAAAATATTGCAACTGCTGCAAAAGTTCAACATGGTTGATTGCAAAGGTGTGCAAACCCCTATGGTACAAGGGTTTACAAAGTCTGTGGATGACAAAGTGTTCCCTGACAAAGAAACGTACCAGTCTGTTGTGGGATCTCTGTTGTATTTGGCTGGGTATAGCAGACCTGATTTGTCCCTGGCTGCTAACATTCTAGGCAGGGCAAGTTCTAAGCCCACGCAGCAACATTGGCAGGGTGTGAAGAGAGTGTTAAGGTACTTAAAAAGCACTCTGGAGCACTGTCTCTGTGTGTCACCCTCTGGGAAACCTGAATTGGTTTGTTACTGCGACAGCGATTTTGCTGAGGACATGTGTGACAGGAGGTCAACCTCAGGAATCCTAATAATGTACAGTGGCACACTGGTGCACTGGAAGACTAAAAAACAGACTTCTATGGCCACTTCAACTGCAGAAGCAGAGTATGGAAGTCTCTCATATCTGTGCAGTGAACTGATTTGCTACACACAACTGGTAAGGGATCTCAATGTGGACATACCAATCCCTATAACGGTATTTGATGATTCCCAAGCATGCATCCACATGGCCAGTAATGATAAAGCCAGAGATCGAACCAAGCATGTAGATATCAAATACCAGAATATGAAACAAACAATAGAGAGTGGTGTGATCAGATTACGATATTGTCAATCTGAGGAGAATGTGGCAGATGTGCTCAAAAAACCACTCACCACTGGGAAGCACTGGGACATGCTCAGGAAACTGGGAATGGCTGAGCATGAAGTATAAAGCTGCCGATCCACTACACAGGAAAAGGAGGGGTGTCAAGGTTGTTGCCGGGCAGGCAAAGTTTTCCTATGAGTGGACGACAGAGAGAAGAGTCGGTGTGGCCAGACAGCCAGGTGCAAGGCCAGCAGTATTGTTTTGGCTGTGTCTTGTGTATTAGAGAAGGTCACACGCCAGAGCACTGATTGGGTCACCCACTTGTTCCAAGGTGATAAGGTAGCATAAAAAGGCTGGTGTTTGCTTTTACCAGCTGCCAATTAGATGCCCTAGCTGGACCTGCCACGCCATTTGCAGTATACTGTTTGTAAGGGAAGATGCTGCCCAATTTTTCTCCATTATCTTCTGTTATTCCTGTGTGTCTAATTGCTGGAATGCCAGCATGTTTTTGCTAAGCCTTATCTTAGAGGGCAGCAATAAATCCAGCCTCTAAGTCTTACTTTATGAGCCTCTGGAATTCTTTCTGCTTCACTGGGATCCTTTCCTGTGGTGAAGTCTTGCTTTACAGATTGCACTCTGCTCATGCTCAGAGGAGCCAAATCCTACCAACACTGACAATATCATGGGGAACTTCTCATTTTCTTGAGCACCAGGAGAGGATGCGCACATGTATCTCAGGAATAATCAAATTTACAAAGGCTAAACCCGCAAACATAAGGGAGGACTGTACATTTATATTTGTATTTGTTTTTATGTTTTCATGTAGTCTCTGAAGAAGGCCATTAAAAAATATTCATAGACCAATACACGTTGGTCTTTTTTCAAAATAAAAATAAAAATAAAAGCAGCCATTCATTGAGCATATGAAGATGTTATCTGCCTTACCCCCCCACTTGTTACACTTATACCCTTCCCTCTTTTTTTTCTCCAAGGAACTGAGTATGGTTTATGTGACTCTTTTCTCTATTTTATTTTCACAAGAACTCTTCCTTCCTACGCTGTTGCAGTGCTATTATTCCCCTTCCAACATCCTGTGGAATTCTGGGATTTGTAGTTTTCTGAGGCCAAAGAGCTCTCTGGCTGAGAATTCTCAATGCCCTTTCTTAAACTGCAAACTCCAGGACTCCATAGGATGTTGAAAGTGGAATAATCGCACTATAACAGTGTATTTTTGAAATGGCCCTAGGCCAAGGCTTAATAACTGACCCAATGTCACCTAGTGCGGTTGATAGCTGAGTGAGGATTTCCTGAGATCACACTCTAACCATAATTATTTCTTGTCCTGAACTGGTCCATGTTAGTAAAGTGACCACAAGAATTCCCTAAGAATGTTCTATAAAATGTTTTCAGTTGTAATAGACTGGTTTGGACCTGTCAATCAAATGCATTCAGCAACATTTATTATTAGCACACATGGTTATAAGGATAAGGGAGCAAAGCAGTGACCTGGCATTTCATAGTCACATATGTGCATTCACATGCATACACACGACAATCAAGATGCATCCAGTTTCCCTTTAACTTGAACCCAGAACCCAGGAAGGCGTCTGAAATCCAAAGTGCTGTAATGTATGTATGTATACACAACCAACATTGTAAAAGGCATTTCCAACATATCCCCCCAAAGGAAAACAGGGTCAAAGGAATGGTTTACCAGACAAATCCTAGGAAAAAGGATCTGTCCCTGTTAAATAGCAATAGTTGAAGTTTGCACATTCAGTTTTCCAACTTTGCAGAAATAATTCTCATGTTGAAATAACTCCTGGTAGATCTATTCTCTTCTTTTTTACATAAAGGCTTGATTTTTACATAAAGGCTTGATTTTCAGCAGTTTTTATAAAAGAAAATGTAATGCAAGAGGACAAAACTTTGATATAATTGTCTGTGCCTACCAAGAGAACAATTGTCCTAAAGTAGGCCATAATTTTTTTTAAAAAAAATGCAGTATCCAAGGAATCAATGGATTTAATAAAATAAAACATTTATTCACTCTGTTGTCAGGGATTCCAGTCAGGGAACCCTGGAAAATGATCAGCCCACTGCAAAGATGTTGCGTCATGCCCCAGCTGTGGGTGATTGCAAGGCTGCATAAGAAACTGGGGTCATGCGCAGAAGGTAAAGGGAGGTGTGCAAACCCTTACCTGATTGGCTGTAGATAGGTTGTAGATATGTATATAAGAAAGCAATCCCCAGTCTATATTGTCTGTTGACCAAACTTGGTGTCTGACGCAAGCCTCTGTTTGTCTGTCCTATGTTTTGTATATAACGGAACTTTGCTGCAAGATAAAGTGCCTCCTGTTTTGGAAGAAACTCCTCTGTGTGTGAGTATCCTCACTGGGGAACAAGGTTGCTGCTGTTGCCTCGCTGTGCTCTGGCTTTTCTGCTGCGTTTTCTGTGGGGCTGAAACTCCTATCATCCCCCGACATCTGCTATATTATATGGAAACCCCATCCAACATAACAAATCCATCCAAAGAGATGCGTGAAGTCCTTTGATCTGACTAAGAAAAATATTTTTTGAATGCATGGTCTCAATTTATTAGACAAATGTATTTGGTGGGTTTGAATTAATGGGCCAGGCCAGCTTCTTTTCTTTTGCTTCTCTGTCAAATGAATCATATATGGTACCTTTCGAAACAGTTTTGGCTGGCACAGGTATTTCTGATATCCCAACATAATTTTTTTTGGCTATTTTTGAACTTGTAGTGATGGTATATGCATTGCTTCGGTAGCATTTCATGGAGGACATGCAGAACGTCTCCTTCATCCCTCTCCTGAAATTGGCATTATATACACAATACAAACTAGGCTTTGAGGCTGAGGAATTAAAGGATATCCAAGTTACTGACATAAAAACCAAGGAGCTTTTTCGGTAGTCTGTCTCAGGTGGATGCCAAAGTTGAACCACATAAAATGGAAGCCAAGAGAGCAGGAAACATAAATTTAACATGAGAAACATCTTGATGGTTTTCACCTTTGTCCTTGGAACAATATTCATTGTCCTCCGGACTGTTCTACCATCTGTGCCTATTCTCCAAATATACTTGATTACCTTTTGGTAAAACAGAATGATGAGAACAGATGGAATCAAAAAAGCCACTAATAAGTGGATGATGCTATAAGTAGCCCCATCCCAGGAATGTGGTGGGAAAAAACTGCAGTGATTGTCCTGGTCTGACCCAAAGAAAAAGAAAGCTGGAGACACCAGTGCAGCATTGAAGATCCAAGAAGCTGCAATCATTTTCTTGGCTTTCTCCCGGGATACCTTGAAACTCAGTGGGTAGACAATAGTATAGAATCTGTCCACGCAGATGGAGAGCAACACATAAATCTGGACACCAGGTGTGAGATACTGAAAATATCTCACTAGCTTGCACATCAGGCTCCCAAGCATCCACCCATCAGAGGCCAACTGAAGAAGCAGAAATGGCATGCTCCCTATACTAAGGAGTAAATCTGCACAGGCCATGGAGACCACAAAGTAATTGGTGGTAGATTGAGTTCTTCTACTCCTGTGGATCACTAGGCAAACAAGGGAGTTCCCAAAGACAGAGAATAACCAAAAAGCCCCCAGAAGCAGGCTGGCTGCTATGATTTCTCCTGGCCTCAACTCATACCGTGAGGCTGTCACGTTTTTCTCAAGCCCAGGTTCACCCATTGCATTGTTTGGGTGCAGTTTAGATGTTTCTGCATGGTGGCTCTGTAATAGCAGATCCGATGACGGAGTAAGAAAGGGAGCAGCACTATCATCCATGTCATGAGCAAGTAACATATTCAGTCTTTGCTTTAAATGGCTGCACAAAAAGAGAAGACCAATCATTAGTGAAAATGAAAACAAAAATCACTCTTAGGGACAAATACATTTTACACACAAGACTGGATTGACTAACCCCTTGGTAATGTACAAGTATGTTGCTTCGATCAAATGGGATGTATAACAGCAACTGAGGATGTCTGCTTTTTAAGAGCTGGAATCTTCCTGATCATCTGTGCAGCAGGAGCAGGAAAGACTGACTGGCTCTGGCCCTAGCCTTCTCCACTGAAGAACTGATCGTTGGCAGTCCTGCTTTTAAAAGCCTCTATGCACATATAATCCCGAGTTACCAGTTTGGGTTTGGGAGGAATGCTGACCAGCCAGTTCTTTGTTGGATTCCTCATCCAGACCCACTGTTGATATATTGATTGGTTGAAATATTTCTATCCTGCCCTATATCACTGGAACTCAGGGTAGCATACAATAAAATCAATTTAACCAATTTTAAACAATTCAGAACAGAAGAAAAAATAATTTAAATAGATGGACAGCATATTAGGCAATTTGACAAATTAAGACAGTTTATAGCTGATTTAGAAGTTCAACCATGCACATTTGCAGAATTGGATCAAATGAATTAGGTGCCAAAGCCATACTTCTGCTTAGGACTGGAATGACACCAGTACTGATGCCAATTGGGCCCCCTAAGAGGGGGGTCTTCCACAATTGAGGTGCAGAACTCAAGTCCTTTCCGTGTGGGACATAGAGAAGGACCACTGTAATCTTTAATCTTTAGGCAAGCTTACATAGAAAGAGATGCTCTTGCAAGTATTGAGATTCCAAGCCATTTAGGGCTTTGAATGTTATCATTGGCAACTTGAATTTGTCCTGGAAACATATTGGCAGCAAGTGCATTTCCTTTAAAACTAGAGTTACATGGTTTTTATACAGTGTTCTAGTCTGCATCTAGCGGCTGTGTTTTCCACTAGCTGCAGCTTCTGAGGGCCTTTCCACACTACACTGTTACAGTGTTTTTATTCCACTTTCCACATCCTGTGGAATTCTGGGACTTGTGGTTTACTGAGGCCAAAGAGCTGTCTGGCTGAGATTTCTAAACGCCCCTCCCCAAACTGCAAACCCCAGGATTCCATAGGATGTTGAAAGATTCCATAGGATGTTGCCCTTGAGTCATCTTCAAGGGCATCTTCAAGTGACAAAGTAGGATCCAGCTTCTTCCATAACTGGAAATGGGATTGTTATCTTGCCTAAAACAATGCTTGATAGCTGAATCAGCATTTGATTTGCTGGCATGTATGTCTGTCTTCTGGTTTACAGAGTTATCAGGCTCATGAAAAACCCATTTTTGTGTTTTATGTCTGACCTCATCCAAACTGCAAATTCCATTTTTTTAAAAAAGCAGTTTATTCAGATGATATGTCTGTCTAGATCTCAAAATTATAGCATTCAGTCCTATCTCAGGAAGCTTAGGTTAGAGAAACAAGTCAGGACACATATGACTAAGATAAATTAACAATAGCTATATTCTGAATTTCCTGTGGTTGGTTCTGATGATAAATATCCACTTATAGATGACCAGATAAGTATTTTCCTGTAAGGTATCTGTTAGGGATGGAACCCTAGCGTGCACAGCCTATTAGGCAAAGGATTGTGGCCCAAATGTTCTACTATTTATTATAGTTATTATCACATTGCCATTATAATTGATCATGTCTATACAGTGCAGATGCTTGGTTTTTGCCCTTTTCCTGCTCCTATATAGCCCAGGGAAGGATTGTACTGTCTTATATCCAACGTAAGCAACCACTGAAAAATAAGAACATGCAAGAAATATTTCTTTCCTTTTTTTCTCTCCCATGGCTAGGCAAATTTTCTAATGGACTTTAAGGCATTAGCTGAACACTGTACCATGACAAGCCTGAAAGAAGGTGTAAGAATGTTTTCACAGTTCCAGCCTGCCTCCTCACTCACAGAACGTTGCAATGCTAGTAGTACTGGTCAGTGACAGCCATGGTTATAGTGCTTCTCCAAGAGCTGACTTTGTGAGGCTTTCTTGGAGAGCATTTTATTTTATTTATTATCCAAGTTAATGTGTAAAACACAAACTTTGCAGTCACAGCATCAGTCCTTGGCATCTCTAGCTGAGAGGCTATTCGATAACTTGCAGAGTTGCTGCCAGTGAATTAATGATAATAATATGTTTAGAATAAAATATCTCCACTGAGTCCAAAACAGGGTGGGCTAGAATTGCTGGAGCCCTCAGAGGAGACATGACAAGGGCAGATGGATCCATGGAAGGTTCCCAGAGTGAGCTTCACTTCCTCTCATGTTTTTGATATGGTAACATTCCTTCAGCATGCTGGAAACTTAAGATTATATAAAATGAGTCCTAGTCTCTTATGAGGCCTTCCATATGCCAAGGGAACATTGATATTACTAGTCTTTTGGCGTGCTAAAAGTGTCTGGCTATTGACATGTCTGCAAAGGGTTGCTATCAAAGCCTGTGAAACATATGCACCAACAACCTTCTGCTTACTTTGAATTTAAATACTGTAATGCATCCTACACGAGGCTGCTTTGGAAGATGACTCAGGCTGCAGCTAGTACAAAAGGCAGCAGCTTGATTGCTGACTGGAAACCATATAGACATTATGTAACAAAAAGCTTTAAAAAATTGTACTGCCTTTGACTTTGAATTCAAGACACTTGTGGTGACACTTAAAGCCCTAAATGGCTTGGGACCTCAATACTTGAAGGACCGCTTCTCCCTATATGTGCCTGCCATAAGAGTGAGGTCTTCTGGAGGGGCCCTCCTCTGTATCCCACCGGTGAGGCCAATACACTGCAGGAGAATGGGAGAGAGGACTTTCTGAACTGTGGTGCCTCCTCTTGGAGACCTGACTAATGCCAACACTGGTTTTATTTAGACATTGAATAACAATACAGTTAAAGCTTTTGGGTGAAGGACATCAGTGTCATAAAGAGGCCCCCAGCATGTGAAAGGGTCACTGAAATCTCTGATCTTCTGATCTTCATTTTAAGAAGAATTAATATAGTAACATAATGTAGACATCTGTAACTGAATAGAGGTAGAATGATGCTGTAGGGCCCATCTTCTTCCTGCTCAGCCATGAATGGCTTTAGAAAGTCATTAAATGGCCAATCTTCTTAAAATTATCTTACAAACTGTGCCTTGAAGTATAATACCAAGGGCAAACCACATAAGGCATTTCTACCTGTGTCTAGAATGAACTGGGTATCTACTGCAGTTTACTCCCATGTACATTTTTGGAGATGTATCCTTACACATACTGTATAGAGATTCCACATAGGCTGCAGTCCCATACAAATAGACCTTGGGGGAGGATCCACCAGTGAACTTAATTGGACTTAATTCTCAGCAGATATGCATATGACTGTGCTGTATTTATATTTATAAATATAAGATACCAATAATTTATATTTAACAGCAGAACAGCTCATACTTAACTGTGTCATATTATATCATATTATGATACAGTTAAGTATCATAATAAGGTACATGGGTTTTCTAGCTCTGTTGCGCTCTGAGCTTAATACATTGCATCCTGACTCACCAAAGATGTGTAACTGACATGGGCAGAAATTGCCTTTTTTTTACAGGCATGACAGTCATTTTCTCCAGGGGAGCCATCTGAGCTACAGCAGTATTGTCACTGTAATTCAGTGTCATTGGTCACAGGGCATGTGACTGTCAAATACGTTGTTTTGATTAAGTTAGCTGAATCACTATTAATAAAACTGTATTTCATATTCCATGCTTATATTAAGGTTAGCAAAAAAAAAAAAAAAATTCAAACAAAGCCCCCAGTCAGACATTTATTTTTTTTAACAATTAGGAACAACTGATTTTAGCTTCCCCCCCCCAAAGTTCATCAAAATTGGTTAAAGTAGCATAGCTCCAAAATTAAGACTATGCTATTGAGGAGTTGGCATCAGGCTTCTTGGCTGTTGCGTTGGTTTTAGGGTTCAACACAAAAGTGTAATATCCAGGTACAAGCATAATTTTTAAAAAACAGTAACAATTCCCAAATAATTGAATTTGATCTGCAAAAGGATTTTAAAATCACCTTTCATCGAAAGATATCAAGGTGGCATATAAAGTATGACTCCAAAGTGGCCCTGTAATAAACAGGGGATGAAGGCAGAAAACTCCCCCCACTCCACAATCTGTTCTCTATCACAAGGTTTCTACCTCTGGACATGCCATTCTGGTGACAAGGTAACATTTAATATTTATTCCAAAAATGTTCAGATGCCTAAGATAGTCAATTGCAAAATGGCAGCCAGTCTGTACCAAATGTATTATGAAACAAATATGGTATGTTGTAGAAAACTACATGATGTACAGTTTGATGTACAAACCAGCCTTCTGTGATACCGTGACACTTGGAAAATGCAAATTGAAAGATTAAAAATGGTTGCCAAAATAACTACATCTCAGTTAAAAATGAAATACATACATCACTCAGGATTAAAAGAAGGTAAAGTTTCCAAGAACAAAAATAGCACCAAGGTTTCATCCACACTACCAGATTATGGCATTATTATTGCACTGTAGCTGCCACAGTTCTAGCCTCTGCAATCCTAGGACTGGCAGTTTATGGAGGGGCATTTAGAGTACTCATCCAGAGCTCCGATCAAACTACAAACTTCAGGATTCTATAGGATGGAACCATGGCAGTTCAAGTAGAATCATGGTGCCATGACTGTGTAGTGTGAAAGGGCCCACAATGTTGTTGTACAGAAACTTGTTATGACTTCAAATTATCTTTATATCTGCTTTTATATTGGAAAGTTCAATATTTCTGTTGAAGATACAATAAAAACAAAATAGTAGGGCATGAATCCAATTATGTATCCCAAACAGAGAAGACCTACTGAACAAATTACTGAACACCAGTGCATATCTCCTTGATTCAACTGGTCTGTTCTAGTGGGGACTAGTAATTGGATCTAGACCTTGGATTCCATAGCCATTTTATAGGAGTCAAATAGTTGTTTATTTTCCTGAAATAGGATACATTCAGAAAAATTGAATAGTCCCAGATTTTGTTCTTGTTTACTGTTGTTGTTACTGTGGTTGTGTGCCATCAAGTTGTTTCTGACTTATGGTGACCGTAAGGTGAACTTATTATGGAGTTTTCTGCAATTTATACTGGCAAAAGCAAAAGTGCGAAAAATAAAATAAAAATGGAAAAATGGAAATATGGAAAAATATGGAAAGCACACTTTAAAGAAAAACATTTGCCTTGCCATATCTAAGTTATTCTTCGGTTGGACATAGACATAGAAAAACAAAACAAAACAAAACCTTACCCAATATACAACTGTCATCATGGAAATCTTCTATGCACAATTTCATGGAACATGTGGCCAAGTTAGGTGGCCAATGTGGCCAAGAGGACAGGAGCACTGGGGTTGTATTTAGACCTTTTTGGTTTCTAATGATGTAACCAAGACCACAAAGGAATCTGAATTGGTCCTAGGTGGGATCTAAATTGACCAACCTATTTTTTCTTTTTTTCTTTCCAGAAATTAGCTCAATGTTTCATGCCAGATTTGAAGTTTTTGGACAGTTTTTTGTTTTAGTTTCAGTTTTTAGGAAAACTCTCGCGTGAAGTGAGCCAAAGTGGTATAGTGGTTTGAGTGCTGAACCAGGATTCAGGGTTCAAATCCCCAGTCAGCCATGGAATCCCACTAGATGAACTTGGGTAAGTGCCATTCTTTCAGCCTTAGCAAAAGCAATGGCAAACTTCTTCTGGATCAATCTTGCCAAGAAAAATTGAGGATGGGCTTGCTATAGGTTAGAGTTGACACTTGAAGTCACAGAACGGCAATAACAACTCTTCAGGCAACTGTACAAGGGTCTGAATCATGGACATTTTGGATTGATACTATCCTCTTTGTTAGATTTCTAGTGTGTATTGAGTTTCAGTGAGTAGTTGTTATTTTTTTTTAATAGACATGTTGTTAAGAACATAGCAACTGCCTTTCAAGATCAGATCAAAGTCTGTCTAGTCCAGCATTTTACATCACTAACTGCCATTCTGAAGCCACTATTGCAACTCATCTACCTCTTGACATATGGAGTTATTCTCTCCATTTTCTGCAGAACACCACTGTCAGTCAGATGCTGTCATGGCCATATAGTTTGAGCTGATAAAATAGGATCTTCACTTACTTTCTTTTTGCTCTTAAGACTAGGAGAGGAAAGAGATTGCTGTAAATACAAATTCCTAACTGCACACTCTAACAGACATGCAAGACTTCTGCTCAGATCAGGTAGTCAGGATATGGCCATATCTGTATAACATCCCTTCCAAATGTACATGTGTATGCTCAAAATCAAACTGCTTTTGACTCTAGAGGAGCAAGGGGTGGTTGGAAAAAGCCTTTCCTGACCAAATCTTGCAGTCAGCACCTCTGCCATTATCTACTAGCATTAAGTTTTCTTGAATTTCCTGACTGAACAATAAAAATTGAATAGGTCCCTCATAACTGCTGGGGATACATTCCCAGATTTACTGTGGATTGTGAAAAATGTGGATAATACCATTTTGACCCCCAGACAAGGCAAGACAGTGAAGGAGGGAGGGAGTTCCACTGCCCAGCCCCCCTTCCTTCTTCCCAGTGGGGCTTGGCAAGCAGCCCCCTCCCTGGGTGCAAAATCTGGCAGGAGGCCCAGCTGCTTGGAGCCAGGCACTTTTCTCATTGGAAGAAGGAGTCTCCCTCCCTCCCCAGCTGATAAAGATCCATGACTTTGCACAGCCAGGCTTCCCATGCCTCTCTTGGCTGAGAAAGGAGGGTCCATCTTCTTCCTCATCCAAGAGAGGCATATGGCTCTGCACAGCTGGACTTCCCTTGCCTCTCCTTCCTCAGAGGAGTCTCTCTCTTCCTCTCCAGCTGACAGAATTGTATAGTTCCTCCATGCTGCTCTCAGCCAAGGAAGTAGGGAGACTCTTTCTTTGGCCAAGAGGAGTGCTGGGGGTCTGGCTGCTCCTCGTTGTGTGCCTCTCTCAGCCAGGAGGGAGGGAGTCTTTCCTCAGCTGTGAGAGGCATGGGGAGCCCTGCTGCACCTTGCCATGGATCTCTCTCAGTGAGGGATGAAATGAGACTCTTTTCTGGGGGGTGGGGGCGGCGGCAACTGAGCAGAGCACGGAACCCAGATGGCAGTGTCAGCCCTAGTCCTGAAGCAGATCATGGATAAATGAAAATGAGGATCCTAGTATAGCGGATGCTGAGGACCTACTATACTGAACACCCCTCACAGAGAAAGCTCTATCTCCCTCAGCATGTAGTAGCCCTGTAGAATGCAAACAGTGGATTACAGACAGGAAATAACATTGATAGAAAATCTCATCTTTGGGGTAAGGGTGATGGACTTAAATTTCTGAAGTGTTTTCTTGTGTGAATGCTTGTCTGAACTACTACCATTCTTGGCTAATATTGAGAAATATGCCTCCAGAAATCCAGATCAACACCCTTTGTTTGAAGAAGCCCTTTGTTTTAGAGAAATTTTGGTACCAGCCTCATCTTCCCCTGCATGGCATGTTTTAAGAAGAATTCCAAATTCAGAACAAGCCATTCTGGGGAAGGGTCTACTGGCATCAGGAACTTGAGCTGCCTTCTCCTACAGTAGATCCCTTGCAGAGCTGAAATCACTCTTTTAGATCCTCAGAATCTAGGATTTGGGCCAAAGAATCTCTTTATTTTATTTGTCTTTCTCAAAATCCTAGCTTAAGAGAACAGCTTGACCTCCTTTTCTTGCACTGTTCCAGCCACCAGGGCTCCCTAGCTTTTCACAGATTCAGCATGACTAAGGAGAGGTAGTCCTTCAGTGTCCTAAAACTATATTTTGGGAAATACTTTCCCTGCACGTTGCAGCTCCCCAAAACTGCTCCCCTTTTCTCTGGTGGGTATGTGTCTGTGTGTGTGCATGTGTGTACGTGTGAATGAAGGATTATAGTGCCCTTACTTTTGAACTTTTTTCTCATTTTTCCCACCCCTTAGCAACTCCTATAGCTTCAAACTGCTTTTAATTCCCAGTCCTCACAGCCTTGTTAGTTTGTTAGTCTGCATGTACCTTTGTCATTTGTGAAGCAATACCATAACATTTGCTATTCCCCAATGTAACTATTGTGTATATCTCCATTGCTATATGTTCTGTAAAATCTCCTTTTAGACAGTTCTGTGTAAATGCTCTTTTTGGATCCAGTTAGCCTGATGCACTACTAGCCAAAGTTATTAGATCCTGATGGTCAGATATGCTTAAAACATGTATGAATTCAGACATATGTTCTGAAGGCATGCCTGGTAACACCATCTTTCTATGCAGTTGTGAGAAATGTCAACTGTGCTGTTGAACAAACGTGGGCATCCTTTAACCCAGTATTCCTACTCTGACTGATAGCAAGCAGGTCTCTAAAAAAATCTCCCCTTCCTGGATCTATTAACCAGAGGCATCAGGGGTTTTACCTAGAGCTCTCTGCATGCAAATTAGCTGGTTCTTCTAAGAACAGAACAAAATCATAGCATCTATGAAATACAAAGGCATATTTCTTAGGCATTATCAATGGTTAAACTTAAAAATATTAGAGAATGAGGAGTTTGGTATGTGATACTTTTACATTAAAACATGGTTCCTGTCATCCATCTATCTTTCTTTCTTTCTTTCTTTCTTTCTTTCTTTCTTTCTTTCTTTCTTTCTTTCTTTCTTTCAAATCACATTTCCATCTGTAAAAAACATCCCTAGAGATTACTTTTTTGTTGGTTTTATGGAGTGATTCCTGTTTAAATAGAATAAATATTTCACTGATTTTTCTTCTTTATGTCCCCAAGGATGGATTATTTAAAAAACAGCCTAGCAGTGCTGAAAGAAAATGGAAATTAATTAAAAGGCAATATTTTTGTTCTTAGGGGTGAAAGAGTTCTTGTTTAGCAATTGCTGTTGTTCTGTGCCTTCAAGTAGTTTCTGACTTAAGGCAGTCTTGGGACAAACCTATCACAAGATTTCCTGGGGCTGAGAGTGTGTGACATGGCCAAGGTCACTCAAGTGGGTTTCCATAGCCAAGTGGGGAATTGAACCCTGGTTTCCAGGGTTATCGTTTAATGCTCAAACCACTACACCACACTGGCTCTCATCTTTAACAATACCATTTTCAATTATGAGGAACACAGAAGTAGTCATACCTGCTTCTAAGCATAATCCAGAGTTCAGGTGAGTTGTTTTCGATTAGGAATTCCAGCCAAGAGAACATTTGTTGTACTGGAGATCAAAAGCATGTTCACAGCTACTATGAAGCCTTCCTCATCTGGATATTAATCCAATTTAAATCTAGAAGGATGATACTTTGTATTGTCTTCTTTGCTTGGAAAGAGAAAAGATGAATGTTTTGTTCAGGTCTAACTGTCCGCACCCATCACCTTTCAGCTTCCTGGAACTGGTCACATGGGAAATGGGAGATGGATCATGTGGCTCCCTTCTTCCACATAATAATGAGAACTTAACAACTTAGGCTGCCAGTTTGCTGAACAACAGAAAGAGCCCCTCCCTGCAAATGTTTACAATCTTCTGTTTTAACTGGCTGTTACATGCAGTCAATAGCACCTACAGGAATACTTACTCATTTCAACAGAAGCCATCATTTAAGCAAAACAATAGGCTACCCACTCCTCCACAAAATATCTTTTAGAAGTTTTTTTTTTCAAAAGAGATCTACAGTACCATGGACAGCAACAAGGATTTTGGAGGACAGGTTAGTTAGCAAACCACGCTCTGCAAATGGCCACATTGGAGAATCAATAATTTCATTAGGCTCTGTGCCTGTGTTCCTGCCTCTGCAATCACCCTTCCCCCAAGGCATGGCTGGCATCAAAATGAAAGAGAAAAAAGAGGTACAGAGTGCACGATTCACAGCATTCTTTCTTAAAAATACAAAGGAACATAACCCATGCATCCTACCTTTGTAGTCCTTTTATTGGAGAATCTCTCCCTTTCTGCTGTTGTTTTCGTTCGTTTTCTGTAACACACATTCTGCCTGTTCATCTCAAATACTTTGGATCCCAAGGAAAGACAGAAATTAGGATGTAAACCTGCAGCTGTCTCATGCTGACGTCCTGGTTGCTATGGTGCTGTGTGATTGTTGAAGGGGATTATTTCCTTCAGCAACAGTCACCATGGGCCCCCTGACAATTAGCACAAGGGTGTGGGGAGAAGAGAGCAAATATATAATGCTGTAAATGGAAGGAGGATAAGACCCTGAAACAGGAATTCTGATCCAGGATTCTTAAAGCCCGTGCTTTTAGGCAAAAGAGAAGGCTATGGGCTGCATGATAAACTCTGTAATCTTAGTATGTCTGAGGTTACCCAAGGTACTATAATCCTGAAAAGCACTTACCTAATTCTTGCTAAACTGCTATTTAGAAGATCAAAGTCTGAGGGAATCTCAGCTCTTATTTAGTTTCCCTCTGTTGCTGAGGAGCTCAGCTTGACTCTCATTTTAAGAACACCACTGAAGGCTCAGCTCCATGTTGCCTGGGTAAGGTGTGTCAAGTAACAGTGTGGACATTTACGCTCTTCCTCTCTTTTCCAAACCTAGACTGCCCCGTCATGCCTCACCCTCTACTTTCCTTATTTGGAAGGAACCTTTTTTCTCCCCTTCTTCCACCTAAAATCATCCACGTGCCACTCTGCTTATCACAAACAACTTGCCAGCTCAGATCTCTCCATGCGCTTAACCAGTTAGCTGATGTGGTTCCTCTCCAAATTTTGTGCTCATACTAATTTTTTACAATCCAGCAATAAATGGACATGCAGACTGTGGTTGATAGAACTTGTATACCACTGCAGCCAGAGGATTCCAGGTTGAAGGACACCATTTTGATCTTTGGTTCTTCTCTTGCTGTTTGTTTCCCATTTCAAAGGCAGAGCCCAGGCTCACAGTTGAGTCCTTCTTCCTCCCTCTGACCACACTAATTCATTCTCTTGCATATTGCATCCTTTGGCTCAAGATCCTTGATATGAATCACTAAGACATCTGTGCACAAAGGAGGAGGTGTGAGGTCATACTCTCTATTTATGAACTAATTAGCTATCTTGACCTAAGTGTAGTATCTCTAAAGAAAGCACATATAAATGGATATGTTACTGCAGAAATGTTAAGTCTATGATTAACTGTAACATTTATTTCATTAAAAGAGTGCTATTCTGATCTGTTTCTTTTTAGGGAATGGCAGGCCACAATATTTCTTATACCAACACATGGAAGAAAACTTGAAGAGCATTCAAGTTTAGAGGCAACTATGGTCGTTATTTTACATTCTCTGTTTCTGTGAAAGTACTTTCATGCAAATGTTTAAAAAGCATGTGGGTGGGGGGAATAAGCCCTATGGGGGCACATTAGCATCAATATAGTAGTGTAGATGTTGGTAAGCTGAGCTCTGTTGACTAGCTATATAAGAATGGAAGCGTGTTAGCATAATACCTCCAAACCAGGTGGTTTATCCAGGACAAAGAAACCAAAGCAGTTGGTATTCATACCAGCTAAGAGGCCCTGGAGAATGAACAAGATTGCACCCAGCCTGTCCTTCTTCTGGTACAGGTCATCCATGAAAACAAATAGATTCTGTATCAAGTTAATTCCTGGTGTCCAATAGAAATGGATGTACAAATTCAATCTCATACAACAGACTGTTGTTGTTGTTGTTTTTAAAAAAACACAATACCTGTCCTGGAATTAGACTGAATTGGATTTAAATAACCATTTTTATCCAAGCCCTCCTGGAGCTGGATGTTTCAAAGATGTAGTTATTTTAGTGTGTTTTAATATGAGAAGACGAATGAAAAGGAAAAGAAATCTTGACCCCTTTAGTCTGCAGAAGAGAAGGTTAAGAGAAAACATGAGACCATGTACAAATATTTGAAAGGCTGTCATATTGAAGAGGAAACAGGCTTGTTTCCCACTGCTGCAGAAACTAGGACAAGGAGCGATGGATTCAAACTACAGGAAAAGGGATTCCACCTGAACCTCAGGAAGAACTTCCTGATGGTCAAAGCTGTTTGGCAATGGAATATGCTGCCGCAGAGTGTGGTGGCGTCTCCTTCTTTGAAGGTTTTTAAGCAGAGGCTGGATGGCCATCTTTCGGGAGTGCTTTGATGTGGATTCCTGTGTGGAAACGGATTGGACTTGATGGCCTGTGGTCTCTTCCAACTCTATGATTCTATAATTCTATGATTTTCATTGAACTTCTAAAACTAACTAATTTAAGTCAGCTTAAAATTTCATGGACAACAGCCTATTTGCATTTGAAGAAGTAATGTGATTGCCTTGGGGAGGGAAGTATCATGTTTGCACAGAGGAAAAAGGCATTTGGGCAGGAGGCCAGGAGTATACCACAGAAACACTTTGCTCTGATGATGGCTAGAAGTGAACTGACAGCTTCTTATACTGTGCTGGTTCCCAAGCTTTTTGTCACTTGCATACTCCTTGGCAGCCCATTTCTATGAATTGTACACATCATATTAGCAAAATGTTTGAAATTAATATAGTTGCTGATACTTCAAATTTATATGCTGTAACTGTAAATAAATAGCCCAGTAGTGGGATTTAAAAGCCATGGAATAATAAAGTGAACAGATAGTGCATGTATATTTACATTGAAATCTCAAAAGATAACAATGAATTCAAGTAAACACATCAAAGATTAAACAGAAAGCAACATTACATTAATTAATGCATTACATTTGTTACTTTAATTTATTAATAACTGAAAAACTTTAATATGCTTTGAAATAATGTTTATAAAACACAGAACAAATATTTTCTATAACAAATATACAACAAATGTTGAGTGAGATTCTTGAGCTTGTTTTGAGGCACATAGTTTTATGAAATCGGGTTCTACTGATTTAAGACAATCTAAAATCTGGAACTGAATTCAGCTTACCACAGTATTTATGTTTTATAAAGATCTAAGAAGAGAAAGTCCTCTTCACTAGCTCTGTATTTATAAATGGCAATAGAAACTTAAGCATCTTATCAGAAAGCTGTTCATATTCTCTGCTGATGTCTGTCCAAAAGTTAATAAGGGATTTTTTTTTAAAAAAAAATTGGAATTCAGATTGTAAAGTAGCATCTGTGAGGTCAGCTGAGCTCTCCCTGCCATGTTTTAAGTAGATGAGTTTGTTTTAGTGCTTGTGTGCTTTGCTAAGTAGGTAGAGATGATGGGTGGGCAAACTGGCAATATGGAAATGTTTTAATGACTTGTGATAAGAGAGTAAGCAGGCATGGCTGCAGGGTCAGACTGTTGGCAAGCTAAGTGGGAAAATGGGAAGGGAACAGAAAGCTTTGAAAATGTGTTGTTTGAATAAATTATCAAATGGGATGTTAGCGTGCACTAATTTTGAAATGCCATGGTTTATATAACACTGCAAATCCAGTATTTCTTTAGTCTTGGCAATGCCAAGGTGTGCTGTTGTTTCTTCAATGTTGCTGAATAAAGCTTTTGAATCCTCTAAGTTTAATTCCTTGAGCTCAGAGCTATCCTGTACTTCATTGTATCAGTTGAAAGTTCAGTCAACTTTTCTTTATTCTTGATTGATAATCTGGCAGCTTGGAAGTATTCTATTTCAAAGGGGTTTGCAACCCAGTTGTTTTCTTCTCCAGGTTTTGACAAGTATCTGACAAGATGGTTTTAAGCCTTTTGTTATGGCACCACACACTCTCCATGATTTGCATGGTTTAATTGGCAAATATCATTTAATTGACATTATTAATTGATGTTGATATAAATTATACCTGAGGTGACTGGAAGGTCAAGCTGGACAAGGCATATTATTGACTGTAAATGTGAGATAGCAAGGTAGGTCAGGCACACCCACCTCTTAGGCAGAAACCAAGTCATTTTCAAACTAAGCATGGACTCTCTTGAGACAATAGGCTTAAAGATATTGAGCTGGCCATCTCAAAGTTGAAGGGGGAAATCTCAACCAAACTATGATTATCTTGACTCTGACCCCGAACACCTGGATGTTTCCCTATTGTTTTCCCCACCTCTCCACAGTATTGGGCTATTACAACAGCCATTATCCTCTTGTCACCTTAACACTAAGACCATTAATGCTGTCTGCACTTCATTGTTTGTGTTAGAACTCCCGTTGTCGGCTTGGCTGGGGGAGCGATTCACATCCGTACCCACAAAATATTTTTTGGGTATAAGAATCCTCAATTTCAAGCCATCCAGTGCAGTCTCTCATCTTTCTGAATGTCACTCTGTCTGTTTGATTCCTGAATGAGAACTGTCCATAGGTGCCTATATAAGTCATGTCATTGCTTTTCTTGCTGCTTTCTGGACCAGTAATTATTGCCTCAATCCACACTTTCCTCCATTTTTCTTCAGTTAGCTCTTGTGTGCATGTATGTTTGGATCTTTGTATGCTTATGTGAACCTTTTTCAATAAAACACATTTTATTTCATTTTTTAGAATCTCTGTCTGGTTCTTTCTTGCGTGATTCCATAAACATAGGTGGAAAGATCTTGTTAAGTTACTCCCTTGTAGTAGGCCTCCTAATTTGAGCTAATTATTCCCCACTTTTGAACGAAGGTACTTGGCATCGCTGGTTGGCTCTTGTGGCACCCACCTTTTGTGGTAACACTTTCACGTGTTCACTTATTTTCTTGTTCATTTCCTAGGAGAGGCAGAGCTTGTTCTCAAGGAACTGTGTAAAGTTTCAAATACTTAAGCTTGGCCTTTTGCAGTACATGACTTCCAAAAATCTAATTTTTAAATCATAGATTCAATTTTGCATAAATCTTTGAAGATTCTGAAGTGCCAAATTTAGATTATTTGCAGAAAAATAATCTGATTAAGTATGGAAGATCTTGAAGCCAATTACAGTCATGTAACTTGGAAGCAAGTTGAAAAGCATGGTCTTCTGTAAAAACCCCTGGAGGTCATTTCTAAGTTCAAACAGCAGGGTAAGGACTTTACCACAAGAGAGCCACCTTACTTCTGTATGAAGGAGCAGGGTGTCAGCGGCAGGCTGGGGTCAAGCAGGGGTGGATCAAGGGTCTCAGAAGCTCCGCCTGCTGAGGCTTCTGCCAGCAGACGTAGGCAACACAAACAGTCCTTACAGCAGGTGCTAAAGGAAAATAAAGAAAGGGTTACTTCACCCGAGGCGCTGGCAGAGGGCTGGGCTGGCTGGAACTCCAGATGTGGACGTGGATGTGGATGTGGACAGGCGAGGCTGGGTCCAAACGTGGGCGGAAGGCTCACAGAGGGCCAACAGTTGTTGCTCCGTACCTTCCTCTGCCTAATGCTGGTCTTAAGTAGGCCTCCAGGTTGGCGGCAGCCAATCTGACAGCCGGCTCGCAGATGCAAGCCCTCAGCCGGGCTCACAGCTGAGAGCCATCATGCAGCTGAGAGCCCTCAGCCTGCAGCCGCCGCTCCAGCAGCTGCCGGGACCGGTGGGCGGCCTCTCTGAAATGCTGCCGCTGCTGGAACATGGGTGGAGGGGCGGAAGCCTCCTCTGGATCGGGGCCGTGGGTGGGCGGTGCCCCAGGGTCGAGCCTGGGACCCGCCCACCCCGGCTAGCTGTTCGGGCGCTCTCCCTCGGCAGCGGCGGCCTCCACAGCATCCGGGCGCTCACCCTCGGTGGTGGCAGCCTCCACGGCCTCCGGGTGTTCCTCCTCGACAGCGGTGGCCTCCGCGGTGTCCAGGCGCTCTCCCTCGGCGGCGGTGGCCTTCGCGGGGTCCAGGCATTCATCCTCGGTGGCGGAGGCCTCCGCAGTGTCCGGGCGGCCCTCCCCGGCGGCGGTGGCCTCCGTGGTGTCCAGGTGGCCCTCCCCGGCAGCGGTGGCCTCCACGGCGTCCGGGCGGCCCTCCCCGGCGGCGGTAGCCTCTGCGGTGTCTGGCCGTCCCTTCTCGGTGGCGGTAGCCTCCGCAGCGTCCAGGCGCTCCCCTTTGGCAGCGGAGGCCTCTGCAGCAACCCGGGTGTCGTCCGGGTCCTCCTTCATTCCAGGGGCCGCATTTGAGGCGGCCTCTGAGATGCCGGGGGGCTGACCAAGCCAGAGTCCCTGACATCACTCCCCTCCCCAGAGACGCCCCCCCTACCTGGTGGTGGGCATGGTTTGGCCGGGTACCGGCGGTGGAAGGACCGCACCAAACGGGGCGCATGAACATCTGCGGCATCCTTCCAGTCAAAAAGGTACTGGAGACGGCCACGCCAGCGTCGGGAATCGAGGATCTCGGCGACTTCAAACTCCTCCTCCCCGTTGACCACCACCGATCCCGGTGGAGGTCCCGGACCGGCGTCGGGCCGCACCCCCAAGGGCAGCAGGAGCAGCGACCTGTGGAACACCGGGTGTATACGAAGGGAGTGCGGGAGCTGCAGTCAGTAGGCCACCAGGTTGACTTGGGCCGAGATGGCGAACGGGCCTATGTATCGGGCGTCCAGCTTGTGGTTGGGGTGGGCGGATGGGAGGAAGCTGGTAGACAACCAGGCTCGATCCCCAACCCACAGTGGGGCCCCCGGCTGATGGTGTAGATCCGCCGTCCGCTTGTACGCCTCCTTGGCCATTTCGAGTTGTTCCCGCAGCACCTCTTGAAGGGCACGCAGCTCCTGCAACCATTGATCAGCCGCTGGCACGGTGGATGGAGTACTGACGGGCGGGAACCATCTTGGATGGAACCCGTAATTTGCCATGAACGGAGATTGCTGGGTCGAGGCGTGGATGGCGTTGTTGTAAGCGAACTCCGCCAGCGGGAGGAGTTCGCTCCAGGAATCTTGCTGGTAGCAGCCATAGCAGCGGAGATATTGTTCCAGGGTGGCATTGGTACGCTCCGTCTGGCCGTCTGTCTGCGGATGGTGGGCCGAGAATAAGTGGGGCTTGATGTCCAATAGCTGCAACAGGCACTGCCAGAAGCGGGCAGTGAATTGTGACCCCCGATCCGTTACGATACCCTCGGGTAGGTCATGGAGTCGGAAAACGTGTTTCAGGACCAGATGGCCCGTTTCCTTGGCCGTGGGCAACGCTGAGCACGGCACAAAGTGCGCCATTTTGATGAAGAGGTCCACCACCACCAATATGGTGGTGTGGCCCTTGGACGGCGGCAGCTCGGTCACAAAGTCCATCAATACGGTCCTCCAGGGCCTGGCAGGGGTCGGTAAGGGTTGAAGCAGACCAGCAGGCTTCCCTGGTGGGTCCTTGGCACGGTGACACATGGGGCAGGATCGTACATAGCGGTCCACGTCACTGTGTACCCGGGGCCACCAAAACTCCTGCGTCACTAGGTGCAGGGTCTTGAACAGACCGAAATGCCCAGTCAGCCTCCCATCATGACAGAGGCATAATACATCCTCCCGGTAAGACCCTGCCGGTACAAACAGCCGGCCCTGGTCGTACAGTAAACCCTCCTGTCTGGACTAGGGGGATGCGGGGTCCTCAGCTTGGAGCCTCCCATGGAATGGATCTCTGGCCTGGGCCTCGCGGACGCGCTCTGACAGAGTCACCACGTCCACTGCCGCTGCGAAGTTCTCAGGGCGTAGAATTGTGGACTGGACCTCCAGCTCTGAGGTCGCGGCGTATTTGGGCTTCCGAGACAAGGCGTCCGCGCGCCGGTTGCGGGCCCGCAGCACATGCTGCAGCCGGAAGTCAAAGCGGGAAAAGAATTGGGCCCGTCGCATCTGCTGCGGGGTCAGCTTGCGGGCGGTTTGCTGATACTCCAAGTTTCGGTGGTCCGTCCACACCTGGACTGGGTGCAGGGCCCCCTCTAGGAGGTGGCACCAGGCCTCGAACGCCGCCTTGATGGCCAATGGCTCTTTTTCCCAAATGGTATAGTTCCGTTCGAGAGGAGTTAACTGCCGCGAGTGGTAAGCACATGGCATGAGCTGGCCCTCTGGCCCGGACGGCTGGAGCAGGATCGCCCCGACCGCAACGTCCAAGGCGTTGGTTTCCAACACAAACGGCCGTTTGGGGTCTGGATGCTGCAGGATGGGCTTCGTTGTGAATCAGGCCTTTAGCTGGTCGAACGCCTGCTGCACCCCAGGGGTCCACTGGAAGGGCGCCTTGCCGCGGAGGACACTGGTGATGGGAGCTGCTAACGCTGCGTAGTCCGGGATGAATTTACGATAGAAATTGGTGAACCCCAGGAAGCGCTGTACATCCTTACGGCACCCCGGGGTCACCAAGACACTATCGCTTTCACCTTGGCCGGATCCATCTCTATCCCTCGCTGCGTCACCCGGTAGCCCAGGAAGTCGACCTCCCAGAGGTTGAACGTGCACTTCTCTGGTTTGGCGTAAAGGCGATGCTCCCGTAGCCGCTGTAGGACTGGGCGCACGTGCGCCTCGTGCACTTGTTAGTTCGGGGAGTAGATGAGGAAGTCGTCTAGATAGATAATCACAAAGCGGTCCAACAGATCTCGGAAGACGTCGCCTCTGCGGCGTCCCGGGAGTCGTCCGGGTCCTCCTCTGTTACGGGGGCCGCATTCGAGGTGGCCTCTGAGACGCCGGGGGGGGCGGCCAAGCCGGAGCCCCCGACACAAGGTAGAATGAAGACTCAGCATCTCTTCACACAGTGCTTTGAAAATCCTCAGGTCTTGGACTTTGATTTTATAAAATTAATCAGTTTAACAGCTTCATCTAGAATACCTTGGAATTCACCTGGGGCATGCTTAAACACTAATCTTTGCCTATGGATCCAGCGATGACTCCAGGTTATATTGAGTGCTACTTTCATGGCACAACTGCAAGGGTTGAAATAAAAAGGTGACATAGACTTGTCCTCATCAGTGCATCTCCCACAACAATTAGATCAATTGATGTCCTTTTCTTTGAAATAACAATCAATAGCATTAAATATATCCTTACTTCTTGTGCAGTCTGACAGAGAATGACAAAGCAAAAAGTTTTCTTCAACTTCATTGCCTTTCAAATACTTCTCAATAATAACCAAAACAGGGAAATAAGCAACTTCTGTGCTTTTGTCAACTTGAAAAACAAAGAATTTACTATTTTTCATTCCACCTATTATTGTTGCTTCAACATTGTCAGACATACCTTGAATTCTTCAAGATATTGTATTGTTCAAAAGAGAGATAGCGTTCATTTCCCTCACATGTTCTTCTCCAAACATACACAGAACACCATCTTTTACACAAGAAGAAATTAAATTCCCAGCTATAGTACAATTCTTAACACATCTAGCAATATGATAACTAATACAAGAGGAAGCTTCAAGTGTATTTTCATTGTCTTTATTAGCTGACAACAAGAATGATGTCATATTCTGATGTTTTGCTAGGCAGTGAAATTAAAACTGCATTCCTTGTTTGTATAGCTGGCATGTTCTATTTGTAAATGCTGCAAGAGTAAAGAAGGTTTCATGATACTATTGGATAATATTTTCCCACACACTACATACAGGGAAGTAGGACAGTCTTCTTGTCTTGTATAATGACAATCCTTACTTCATGTATTAATCACAGTATTTTCCCTTTTTATCTGTTTGAAGAATTGAAGACTGTGTTTTCACACTGTTTTGCACTAAAGTGTTAGATGTGTCCAGAGAAATTCTTGTGGTTGGCAACTACCCATGTTATGTTTCACCTTTTTTACGGTGTCAGCTTTCAACCACTGATCCATATCTGATAATAAACAAATTGAAAAACATTTAAAACTTAAAACAATGACAAAGAGAAGAGGTTAAGAGAAGATCCAGAAGAACTAATTCACTGAACACTGCTCATAGGACTGACAGAAGTGCCTGTGTCTATATGCACTGCTACTGGCATGACAGCGCTCAGATGTTTGTAAAATGAAGGAAGTGAAAGCTGAGACTGTAAGTGTCATCCTTGTGTGCAGGCACACTTCAGTGGTATATATGCAACACATTGCTTAGTGAAGGAGCACCCAGCATTCACACAGCATCATTCACTGGGCTTGACTATATGTGATCATTGCTGGATGGGAAGCTACCTATTGGGAGTTTGAACTGTTTTTTTCTAAGGGCAAACAAAACTGAACAGAATAGTGTTCTGCAACCTGTCAGAATAGTGTTCTGCAACCTGTCAGAATAGTGTTCGAGCAACCTGTCCCTGCAGCTTAGTAGAATAAAGTAAACAGAGTCTCTTTTAGTAAAATATATAAAGTACAGTCAGTCCTCCACATTTGCTAGGTTTAGGGGCATATGACCCCTGAAAAAGTGGAAAAATCACAAATATCGACACGTGTGTTTGTGTCTGTGGGAAGGAGGCAGAGGTATGGTGGGAAGAACAGACACCCAGAGTCCAAACCAGGTCAGGGAAAAGAGAGGGAAGGGAGGTTCAGCATGGTGGACCTATACTTCTTTCCTCGTGTCCATCTCCTTCCTTGGGTGTATGTGTGTGGGGCACTGTGAAGAGGGTTTGTGGTGCTGAGAAATCAGGGTGTGACCCATCCTTAGGCAGGTGCTGGTAGAAGAGGAGGAGGCCCAGAGGTAGGTTTTTAAAGGGCTCTGCAGCCTGATCAGGGTTTCCAAGAGGGAAGTACCCGCAGATATGAAGCACCAGGGGGGCTGGGGTTGAAGACACTCACAAATAATCAAATCCAGGAAAGTCAAACCTGCAAATGTGGAGGGCAGACTGTAGTTTATTCACAAAGACACAGGCTTAGCTTTAGGATTAAAAAGAAGGACAAAATTATCAGGGTGCCGCAACTCCAGCTACTATAAGGAAAACTGTTGTTGGTCTCGGTGGTCGTGGTGCTGGTTTTGGTGGCTGCTTAGAGGCAAGCTGAAACCAAATCTGAAGAAACCTTCAAAAAAATGAACAGGAAGGAGAAGGCACATGGTGGCAACAAACTATATTATAATAAAACATAGATTCTGTCTGAATGTTTCTAGACTATCACACAAACTTTGCCTACTCCAATATTACCTTGATTTGGCTGCCAGGCTACAGATCACTTGGCAGGGGAGCAAGGGCATGCTGTGAGCCTACTACATACCTTTCTCATCCAGTTAAGGTGAAATGACCTTGGGCTGTGTAAATAGGTACAATATCATCTACATCATACAGGATGCAGGGTGGCTTTTCCTTTTTTTTTTTTTTTTAATTTTTTTAAATTTTTATTAATTATATAACTAAATCACAAATACAAAACAAGAAAAAAAAATTAAACACCATGTGATATACATAATAGTGAATTAAAAAAAATAATTTTTTTTTCTTTTTCTTTTTTTTCTCTTCTCTTAAGCAATACTAACTTTCATTGTTATTTTGCACCTTTACCCTTAAATTTATAAATCTGTTCAACTATTATAATTTCACATTTAATTCAATATTTTTCACATCCCCTTTAATCTATTTCTATTGTTAATTCTTTTAACTTTTTTTTTTTAAAAAAACATTGACATCACTTATCCTTTTAAATCTATAAATCACAAGTTTAACACACACACCTACTAAGAATTACAAAATATACAACATAAAAGAAAAACAAAACTAAAACTAAAAAATACCCACCCCCCAGAGCCAACTTTTTATTTAATCCACTTTCCAAAATTGCCATTCTTCTTTTGACAGGGTAGTATTACTATCTCTTTTCAGAACTTTATCCAAAAATATTTTCCAAATTTCTTCAAAATCATTCCCTTTAACCAAACCTTTCATAAACCTAATTCTACATGTTAGTTTATCATTAATTACGATTTTCCACACTTCGTTATACCATTCCTCTATTTGAAATTTTTCATTTGCTTTCCATTTTTTTGCTATTATTAATCTCGCTGCAGTTAACAAATTTGTTATTAATTCTTTCTTTACTTGAGTACACTCAACCTTATCATATATAGATAACAATGCAATATTTGGACATACTGGTATATCTGCTCCTATAATCTCTTTTATCTCTTTAAAAACCTTTTGCCAAAACTCCATTATCTTATTGCAATTCCACCACATATGCATATATGTACCAATTTCTTGACATCCTCTCCAACATAATCTTGAATATTTCTCATCTATTTGATTTAATTTCACTGGAGTCAAGTACCATTTCCACACTAATTTATAATAATTCTCTTTTATTCTTATTGATAATTTTTTTAAATGACGTTGTTTCCAAATTTTTCTCCATTCTTGTATATCTATATTTTGTACTATCTCTTCCTCCCATATTTTTCTAAGAAAATCCTCTTCTTGTTCTTTTGCTAATATTTTATATATTTCACTTGTAATACCTTTTAGTATTTCATTTTCTTGCATATTTTCTCTTTGAATAATAATTTGTTCAAATTTAGTATATTCTTTAAAATCCTTAACATATCTTTTCATACTCTTTGTCCATTGCTCTAATTGTATATAATTAAACCAGGATATTTTAGTTTCCTGCAATCTCTCTTTCATTCTATCTTTATTTATCATTATTTTCATCCATTCTTTTAATCTATAAATTTTTTGTTTTTTTATTTCTTTCTCTATTATTTCTCTTAAATTTATTGGAAATTTTTCCATCATCACTATCGGAGTTAATATTGATATATTCGGTATTAATTTTCTTTTATTTTTTTTCCATATTTCTATTATATTTTTTATAAAAGGATTTTCTATCTTCTCCATTTCTTTCTTTGAAAAATTCCTAAAAAATATATTTTCTAATTTTGTCTCAATATTCATATCTTCTATCTCTAACCAATCTAAATCACCCTTTCCTGAAACCCCCTCTATGATATATCTCAGTTGATTTGCATAATAATACCATTTTAAATTTGGAAGTCCCAGGCCACCTTCTTTTTGACTTTTATACCAATATTTCTTGTTAATCCTCGATTTTTTATTTCCATTACAAAAATTATTTAATATCTTTTGCCACTCCTTTAATTCTTCCTCTGATATTTTTATTGGTAGCATTCTAAACAAAAAGTTAATTTTAGGTAAAATTTTCATTTTTACCACTGCTATTCTACCAAACCACGATAACTTTATATTTTTGTAGTCCTCTAATTTCCTTTTTGTTTCTAATCTTAATTTCTTGAAATTTTTTTCCTGTAATTCTTGTAAATTTTTTGTAATCTCTATTCCTAAATATTTAATTGATTCTTTTATTTTAAGTAATCCTCTTTTACTACTTATAAATTTTTGTACTTCTTCTTTAGTATAATTAAATAACATTATTTCTGATTTGGCCCAATTTATTTCTAATCCCGTCTTCTCCCCAAACTCTATTAAATGTTTATCTATCCTATCTATCTTTTCAATTGGATCCTTAATTGTCAACAATGTGTCATCTGCAAATAAGCTTATTTTATTTTTTTCCTTAACTCCAATTCCTTCCAAATTCTCATCATTTCTTATCACATTCGCTAACATTTCTATAACTATTGCAAATAAAACTGGAGATAATGGACATCCTTGTCTCGTTCCTCTTGTTATTTGAATCTGTTCTGTAAATCCATCATTTACCATCACTACAGATGTATTATGTGAATACAATTGATTTATTAACCCTTTAAATCTCTCTCCTAATCCTATTTTATTTAAAATTGTTTTTAATGCCGGCCATTCCACACAATCAAAGGCTTTAAATATATCTAGGGCTAAAATTCCAGCTTTTTGTTTATCTCTGTCCATTATATTTATTTTATTTATCGTTTTCCCTATTAAATTTGCCATCTGTCTTCCTTGAATAAAACCACATTGATCTTTATGTATATACTTATAAATAAATTTATTTAACCTCTTCGCCATTATTGCTGTCAAGATTTTTGCATCTTGATTTATTAAAGATATTGGTCTATAAGAACCTGGATCCATAGGATCCTTATTTGGTTTTAAAATTAATATTATTAGTGACTGCTTCCATGATAATGGAATTTTTTCACCCCTCAATATACTATTATATAACACTTTTAGTTTAGGAATTAGACCTTTTTTAAATGTTTTATAATATTCTGGACCTAGTCCATCCAATCCTGGTGATTTTCCTCCTTTTAAATTATTTATTACTTCTTCTATTTCCTCTTCTGATATCATTTCTTCCATCAATCCTTTATCTTGTTCTGTTAATCTTACTTTCCAATTTTCATTAATATACTTCTCTATGTTCTCTAAAGATTTATCTTCTGCTGAATACAATTCTCGAAAAAATTCCTCAAATATTTTTAATTTCTCTTTCATCAACCTTTTTTCTTTACCAAATTTATCTTTAACTACGCCAATCATATTTCTAGTTTTTTTTGATTGTACTGATTTAGCCAGCATTTTAGAATTTTTATTACTATATTCAAAGTATTCCCTTTCCAAGTATATTAGATTTTTCTGAACTTCATCCATTTCTATCTTTTCTAATTCATCTCTTTTTGCTTGTAATATTATTAATTTCTGTTTAGTTCTATCTATTATATAATCATTCTCTAGTTCCTTTATTTCTTTTTCTAATTTTAATTTTTTTTCTCCTAATTGTCTCTTTAATTTGCTTTATTCTTTAATGCATAATCCTCTTACCACTGCCTTCATTGTATCCCACAATACATCTTGTGTTACTTCCTTATTGTTTATATCCCAAATTTCTTGCCACTCCTTCTCTATTTTATTTACTATCTCCTTATAATTAAATAACTTAGTATTCAGTCTCCACCTTTTTGCTTCTCTATAATTCCTTTTCATAGTTATATCCAAGTTCATCAGAGCATGATCTGTCACTTTTATTGTTTCAATTTCTGTATTTATTAATCTAGGTATCATATTCTTTGAAACAAAAATATAATCTATTCTTGAGTAATTTTTATGAACTGATGAATAATACGTATATTTCTTTTCTTCACCCTTTATTAGCCTCCAAACATCTATCAGTTCATTTCTACTCACTAATTTATTCAAAATTGTTATATTATTATATCTATCTCTAATTGATGGATCTGATTTATCTTTCCATCTATCCATCACCATATTAAAATCACCTGCGATTATTGTATAGTCTCCTTTCATTTTTTTGATCTTATTAAATATTTCTTCATAAAACTCTTTTTGCTTTTCATTAGGTGCGTAAATATTCATTATGCCATATGTTTCTCCATCTATTTCACCTTGTATAATTACATATCTACCTTTTTCATCTAACTCCACACTTGTTACAATGAAATTGCATCTTTTGGAAATTATTATTGCAACTCCTCTTGATTTGGATGTACCAAATGCTTCCTCATAAATGGCTACCCAGTTCAATCTAAGATCATTTTTTTTATCTCTTTTTCCATGTGTTTCTTGTAAAAAAATTATATCGGCCTTATCTTTTTTTAATATCGATTCTATCCTTTTTCTCTTTATTATTGACCCCAAACCTTTCACATTCAATGTTGATATTCTCAATCTATTCTCCATTTTTCATATTTTGAATTTTCTAATCCCACTCCCCATTGGCTCTTTAATGTGATGGTGCTCCCCTTCCCCTTCCCTTCCCCCCTCCCACTCCCCTCCCCCTTCCCGCCCTCCCCTCCCCTCTCCACACAAACATTTGTCCCCCCTCTTCCTCCAAAGCGCTTCTGCCTTGGAAACGACCAGCCATGGTCCTGGGGGGGGTGAGGTATGCCAACTCCCGGCATAGAGACCAATACCCTCTCCCGATTTATTTTCTTTCCCATATTTTTTTTCCCTCTCTTCCTCCTCCCTTCCCTCTCTCTACCCTCTTGCTTTATATATATATAAATCTATCTCTATGCATTTATAATCTATAAGAATATATTTTACTCAGTAGTCATCTACCCTTCTCCTACTCTATGAAGTTCTCTTTCTTCTTCTTCTGTTATATCATATTGTTTCTTCCAGTCCTCCTCAGCCTCTGTCCTTTCGTTTATCTCCCAAAATCTTCTTCTTTGCTCCTCCTGTTGCTCCTCCCGCTGCTCCTTCTTCAGTTGCTCCTCCCACTGCTCCTTCTTCCGCTCCTCCAACCGCACCTTCCTCTTCCTTTTCCTCTTGCTGGATCAGTTTCAGTTCTCTCAGGAGTTGCAATCCTTGTTCAAGAGAATTTATTCTGTGGTATTTGCCAGCATATTGGAATTTCAGAAAGATGGGATATCCCCAACTGTATCTTATCCCAACTCTCTGTAGAACTATGATGCAGGGTTTCATTTCCCTTCTCCAATTTATTGTTTCGCGGCATAAGTCATTATAAATTTCCACTGTGTTATCTCGATACTTCAATATTCCTGGATTCTTTCTAACAGCTCTCATCAAATCATCTTTCTTGTTGAAATTCGCAATTCTCATTATAATATCTCTGGGAATTATTCCTCTTCTTGCAGCTGACACACGATGAATTCTCTCTATGTCATAATCTTCCCATAAAATCTCAGGAACAATGCTTTTTAGCCATTTTAAAACTTCCTCTTTCAAGAATTTTTGACTTTGTTGTGGCTGCTCTGCGAATCCACGAATCCTCACATTGTTTCTTCTGTTCTGGTCTTGGAGCTGGATAATTTGTCTCTCTAACAAAGAAATCCTGCCATCATGTTGTGCTAGTCTGGTCTGCTGATTCCCTTGGGTTTTTTTTATATCATCCACTTTAAGGTCCAATGCTTTTAACTCCTGTGAGATTTTTTCCTGCAATTGCCCCATTTCTGCCCTTATATTAGATGTTATTGTAGTAACAAGAGCTTGATTAGACTCTGTAATAAGCTTGTGTATAAAAGTTTTTATCTCTTCATTAGCTCCGTTCGCAGCTTTCTTCGCCGCCATTTTAATGACTTTTTCGTCTCCGTTAGAGTTTAAGTTTATATTTTCAAAATCTCTAACTAGACGATTATATGTTTTATCTGTTGCTGTAGGTCGCTTCCAAACAGGGTGTTTATAGACCTTTTTTTAGGCGGCATATATCTCAAGGACCACAAAGGGGGAAAAAAAAAACTGTTTTGCTTTCAGTCCGTTTCAACAGTTATTTGCAGTTTAAACAGAGTCTTTTATTTTCCCTCCAGTTGGAGAAGAATCGAAACCAATCCACTATCTTATCTTACATTCTTTCCCACATTATTCAATTAATTACTCACATTCTTTCTTTGTTTTGAAAAAGGCTTCTGAAATTATTTTATAATCATCTGTTCCGGGAGTCGAATATTTAGCCTCTCTCTGCCATCGTAGTTGGCTCCTCCCCCCGCAGGGTGGCTTTTCCACTGTTTTACTGACGTCACAACCATTTGATCTGACCCTCTTAGGAGATGTGGAGCTGACAGAGACCAAAAGGTTAAGATAAAGGCCTCTGTGAGCTGCAATAGTCTCAGACTCCTTCCTTTACAACCCTACATGCAGTATGTTTTCTCCCATGTCTTCATGTAGCTTATATTCCTCTTTCTGTTAAAGTATCTGTTTTGCTGGTTTAAAGTAGGGAGGTGAGATGGTGATTCATGGTCAGGAACCTCAGAAACATATGGCCCCTGTTCTGCTTTGTAGATCACAAAGAGATAATTGCCATGACAATTTGGGTTTCAACATGATGCATGGAGTTGAGAGAGAAATGTCAGCAAGAGTACAAAAATATCGTTACTATGGAATCATTTACTTATAGTTCTCACTGAAGCAATAAATCTATGTCTGGGTGGCACCATTTCAGATTGCAGGCATGGGGTCACATTATGGAATGTTCTACCATACAAAATAAACAAACTGCAGCACACTGACCATTCACTTATCTGGGAGAAGGGTTCAGTTTGGTTATTGCTCTCCCATGTTAGTGTTCTACAAACAGAAGAGGCATAGGGAGCATACAATAACATGAACCCCATCTGTACAGTCTAGACAGATTTACTTCTTTGGTGAATACTATGCTTAATTCTGATAGGGGTTGCCATCATGTTTTCCTTATCATGGCTTTCAGAACAAATCTGAAAGCTCCTGATTTGCAAAATCTCTGAAGAATTTCAAAGGACATATGGAAAAATTCAGTAAGGTTAACTCTTGTGGGGCAGGGTTGTTCTATACTCTAATTTTGATTGGTTATTTGAGGGAGAAAATTTGGTTCCTGCTTTGACAGGAAAGTGTTAATGTACATCAATTCACCAGTTTCCTAATCTCTGTTCCACATTTACAGACAAAATAGCTACTTGGCATTGTGTTCCGGATGTCTGAAACGTTGACCAAGACATTCTGAAAAGATGCCAAAAAGCTGGGTGGAGTCATAACTCAAGGGGCCGTCTGGGGTCATTACTATTTATGACAGTCAGGCAAATGTTTAATTAGTTCTTAATTAATTAGATAATAGTTCCCATGCCATATTCCCCAAGCAACTTCAAAGCATTGAACAAAACATTTAAAGAGGTGTACTTTTCAGATTTTTACCTGAAGCTGAACTCATAGAATCATAGAATCATAGAAATGTAGAGTTGGAAGAGACCACACGGGCCATCCAGTCCAACTCCCTGTCATGCAGGAACACCCTCAAAGCACTCCCGACAGATGGCCATCAAGCCTCTGCTTAAAAACCTCCAAGGTAGGAGCTCCACTACTCTCCGAGGCAGCAGATTCCACTGCCGGACAGCCCTGACTGTCAGGAAGTTCTTCCTGAGGTTCAGGTGGAATCTCCTTTCCTGCAGCTTGAATCCATTGCTCCTTGTCCTGGTTTCTGGAGCAGCAGAAAACAAGCCCCCTCCTTCCTCTACGTGGCATCCCTTCAAATATTTAAACATGGCTATCATGTCCCCTCTTAACCTCCTTTTCTGCAGACTAAACATACCCAGCTCTCTCAGTCTATCCTCATAGGGCATGTTTTCCAGGCCTCTCACCATTTTGGTCACCCTCCTCTGGACTTGCTCCAGCTTGTCAATATCCTTCTTGAATTGGGGTGCCCAGAACTGGACACAGTATTAAGATGGGGTCTAACCAAAGCAGAGTAGAGTGGTACCAGTACCTCCCTCGATCTAGACACCATACTCCTGTTGATGCAGCCGAGAATTGCATTGGCTTTCTTGGCTGCCGCATAGCACTGCTGACTCATGTTCAGCTTGTGGTCTATGAAGACTCCTAGATCCCTTTCACACGTACTGCTATCCAGCCACGTGTCCCCCATCCTATATTTCTGTATTCCATTATTTCTGCCTAAGTGTAGGACCTTACATTTCTCTCTGTTGAATTTCATTTTGTTCGCCCTGGCCCAGCTCTCCAATCTATCCAGGTCATTTTGAATTTTGATCAACTCATTGGTTGGGTTTATTGAAAGCAAAAGGCTGCCTTCCATAGTTAACTTAGCAAAGAGAGTGCATGTGGTTTTGGTGATGAATTTTCTTGCAGGTACCCTAAAGACACCAGATCACATCTGATCTTGGAAGCAAAGCAGGGTCAACCCTGGTTAGTACTTGGTTGGGAATTGCCAAAGAATACCAGGTTGTTGTTATTGTGTGCTTCCAAGTTGTTTCATGCCAACTCTAAGGTGAACCTATCACAGGGTTTTCTGGGGCTGAGAGTGTGTGATGCACCCAAAGTAATCCAGTGGGTTTCCATGGCCAAGCAGGGAATCAAACACTTGTCTCTAGGGTCACAGTTCAGTGCTCAAACCACTACAGCACATTGACTCTCTAGAATACCAGGTGTTGTAGGCTATATTTTCAGAAGAAGGAAATGGCATTTACCCATTGGGTAAATGTGAAACAGTCCAGGTTGCAGATCAGTAAAAGCAATATTGGAGCATATCCTGAGTAAGCCTCGCTGTCGGGAGTCCTCCATGTTTTATTGTTTTAGGATAGCAGTAGACTGAGGAAATAGTGATAGTAGGCTGTTAGCTATTCCCAGGCGCCAACCATTCCTTCTGGCTGGAATTTCAAAGGAACCATTTGGCATGATGACGTTCGTTCTTTTACAACTATCTTAGGAGAAACTGTCTGTTAAAGTGTAAGGTGGGGGAAAACGCCATTCTCGAGCTTTAACGTCTGAAGACAGCATCCCTTACTATGTTACAATAAATCTTCTATTAAGTTTGTTGATCCGTGTAAGAGTGAATCTGTTCCTGACAGGTTCACATTTCAGATTCACATTTCAGATTCACATTTCAAAAAATGCACCAATTGATGGACCAGTCGATTACTGAAGAAGAGCAAGGATCTGCAGAATCTGATGGAGCTACAGAAACTGAAGTGCCCCTGGATACCAAGACAAAATTGCGCCTGACCGAGGCTATGGAAACCCCCACAAGCGGCCAAACCTGGGTCTGGGGAGAAAAGCCACATACGTCGTTGAGACAACGCAGAAGGGCTGCTAGATGGGATACATCAGCAAAAGACCTATCCCTTTTGGAGGAGATAAAGCAAATGGAAACCGAACTGGAAAGAAAAGATGAGGAGATACTCGAACTCAAGACCATGCTACGCGAGATGCGCATCCGTCCCTCGCAGACAGGGAGATCACCAGGAGGAGAACCACGAGCGGCTGTCTCGGCGGCAGGCACCCCTGGTCCGCCCCAGCAACCAACAGGGCACACGCCAGCGCCACTGTTACTCAGAAATGTGGGAGACCTGAAAGCGACCTTCAACGGGAAGGGGGAGAAACTCTCCTTTTTTTTGACTATGGCAAACAATTTCATGATTGATCACGGCCATCTATTTCGGGATGATGCGGCCCGAATTCGATACCTAAGCCAGAGGATGAAAGGACTGGCAGCAGACTGGGTAGCGAACCTATATGACTCCCGCGCCCCCGAAACTGAAAATCTGCAGCTCTTCATGAACCATCTGCGGGAACGCTTGAAGACCCCCATTTATTGGAAAACACCAAATATCAACTGAAACGAATGAAACAAGGCAGGAACGATGTGGGGACGTATTCCCGTGAATTTAGAAACCTGGCCACCAAAGTCCCGTGGAGTGATGAAATTCTAATTGAGTTATACAAAGATGGACTAAATCCTGATATTCTACACGGGTGCTTAATGCAGGCCAATCCACAGACCCTGCTAGGTTGGGTCAGACTAGCTACTGAAATGGAAGGCATAACCCAGACTGTTCAGCTGAACCGACAAAGACAAGACGTGCCAAAACGACAACCTCGCGGTCCCACCGTCCTCAATGCTGAGGAACGGAACAAACGTCTCCGTTTGGGCATGTGCCTTAACTGTGGAAAACCGGGCCACCTCGCCAACACCTGCCGCGGAAACCAAGCTCCGACTGGGACTAAGGGAGCACGAGCAGACCCAAAGGATATAGAATTCACACATCAGACAGCGGCCGCCAAACAACCACTTAGACGCACTTCTAAGGACCCTGCAGCGGCGACAGGAGACTCCGATCCCGATGATGAAACCACCTCTTCGTCCTCATCTGACATAGATGGAGATTCTAAACCTGACTGCGATGACTGGCAAGCGGCGGGAACATCTGTAAGTACTCCTAAAATTCCCCATTTCTACGCCACGGTTGCGATTAGTGGCAGCGATGGGACTTTGCATGTACATAGGGCATTAATTGACTCTGGCTGCTCCAGAAGTTTGTTACACCCCAAATTGGCCAAACAATTGAAAACTCTTTATGAGCCCTTGGAATGCCCCATCAAATTAACGCAAATGGATGGGACCTCAATGACTGGGGGAGTAATTAGTAAAATCACTAAGCCCATCTCATTTCAAATGGACAAAAACAATTACAGCATGCGATTTCTAGTTCCCAAGGCGATGCAGTTCAAATTGGTCTTGGGAATCGATTGGCTTCGTGAATATAACCCCCAGATAAACTGGACTGCTGGCACTATGTCCTCTTCAGATGAAAACTTTTCTATTCCCCATGAAGAATTGCAACAAATTCCTTCACACTACCGAGACTTCCAAAAGGCTTTCCACGAAAGGGAGGCTGACAAATTGCCTCCCCACACGGACTTTGACTGTAAACTGGAATTAGTTGACGGGGCCACCCTGCCTAAACCGAAAATTTATCCCATGAGCCAAAAAGAACTCCTTGCTCTCAAGAAGTTCCTTTAAAAAAAAACTTGGCTCGCGGCTTTATCAAGCCCTCTACAGCCCCCACGGCGAGTCCTGTCTTCTTCCGAAAGAGAAAAGATCCCAGCGCGGATCCGAGACTGATAGTTAACTACTCTGCTATTAACCAGGTTATTTCCTCCAATTGTTATCCCATACCTCTGATACGGACTGTTTTGGACCATCTTGTTCAAGGAAAATATTTCACCAAACTTGATCTTAAAGAGGCTTTTCATAGGATTAGAATGGACCCGGACTCTGAGTGGCTCACCACCTTTGCAACTCCTCTAGGTAACTTTAAATGGACGGTTCTTCCCTTTGGCTTACAATCGGGGCCATCTGTGTTCCAAATGTTTTTGAACACCATTTTCCATGACTTGTTGTATCAGGGGGTTCTGATTTATCTGGATGACATTTTAATTTACGCAGATTCCATGGAATCTCATGTGTCATTGGTTCGTGAAGTGTTACGAAGGCTTATAGATAACAACCTCGTGGTTAATCTATCTAAATGCCAATTTGACACCCAAACTTTTGATTACTTGGGATATAGGATTCAAGATTGTTCACTTAAAATGGACCCTTCGAAGATTAACTCCATTTTGCAATGGCCCGTCCCTAAAACTGTGAAGCAACTGCAGCAATTTCTTGGTTTTGCGAACTTCTACCGGAACTTTATTGAGGATTTTGCTGCCATAACGCTTCCACTCACCAACCTTCTACGGAAACCTAAAGGATCCACTGCGGGCAAGGCGCATAGACTTTGTTGGTCGCCTGAGTGTCAATCGGCGTTTGACCATTTGAAATCTAAATTTACGTCTGAGCCCTTACTCCTTTTTCCCGACAGTACGAAGCAATTCATTGTGCAAACGGATGCTTCGGACTTTGCCATGGCAGCCGTTCTTTTACAACATGACACCACAGGAGCACTCAGGCCTTGTGCTTTCATTTCAAAGAAATTTTCCCCTCAACAAGCTAATTGGCCTATTTGGGAGAAAGAAGCCAAGGCTATCCATTTTGCGCTGTCCTCTTGGCGTCATTTGCTTGAAGGGGCTCGACTCCCCTTTGAAGTTTGGACTGATCATAGGAATTTGCAAGCCTTACAGTCTGCTAAGAAACTCTCCCCTAAGCAGGCGAGATGGGCTGAATTTTTCCAGAGATTCCGATTTAAAATTGTTTTCAAACCTGGCCGAACTAACCAACTGGCGGACCCTCTCTCTCGACTTCCCTGTTTTGCGGAATCCCCTGCTACGTCCTCCCACTCCAATACCTTGTTTCCTGCCTCCTCTCTGGCTTCTCAAGTGACTACTCGTGCATTAGCAAAGACAAGGCTTTCTGCCTCCTCTCTTTGTGACTCCGCTCTCCGCGATGCTATCATTCATGCAGCGCATGCAGACTCCTGGCTACCGGCAAACAAGGATAAAATAGAATGGGTTGACAATCTCCCCTTTATGGCACCAAGGTCTACGTTCCCCCTGCTGCCCGCGAGCAGGTACTTCATCGTTATCATGATTCCAAACCCGCTGGACATTTTGGGTTTTTGAAGACATTGCACGCGATTCGCCGCCTTTTTTGGTGGCCTGGATTAAACCCCTCCGTGCAAACTTACATTAAGCAGTGTGCCACTTGCAACGTTTCTAAGTCGCCCACATCTAAACCTCAAGGGCTCCTGCAACCTCTGCCTGCGCCTGCTAGCCCCTGGTCGGTCATCGCATGGGATTTTATCGTGTCTCTTCCCTCTTCACACGGCTTTCATGTTATTTGGGTTGTTACTGATCACTTTTCCAAGCAATGTCATTTTGTGCCTCTAAAGAAACTACCCCGTGCTGACCAGCTGGCTGACCTGTTCGTTAATCATGTATGGAAACTTCACGGACTACCTTCGGTGATCATTTCGGACAGGGATCCAATTTTCACTTCCAAGTTTTGGACTTGTCTACTGAAAACCCTGGGAGTCACTCAGAAACTCAGCAGTGCTTATCACCCTCAAACAGATGGCCAATCTGAGCGTGTTAACAAATCTCTTGAACAATTTCTTAGGTGTTTTGTTTTTGAGAACCAGAATGATTGGGCTCCGCTCCTTCCGTTCGCTGAGTTTGCCATCAATTCTGCGGTTCATACCTCTACTGGGAAACCCCCCTTTGAAATAGTTTACGGCTTCCTTCCTTCTCCTTTCCCCCCCTCTCCCTCTCTTCCTCCGCTCCTCCTTCTGTTTCTGCTTGGGTCTCTAAATTTTCTGGCATTTGGCAATCCGTCTCAGATGCTATAGCATCCGCTAAAGCTTCCCACAAACGTTTCGCTGACCGTAAACGGCAGCCTAATCCCCTTTACCAGCCCGGGGATTTGGTTTTCCTTTCTTCTAAGAACATTTCCTCTCCTTCTCCGTCTAAAAAACTTTCCCCTCGTTTTCTCGGACCTTTTCCTGTGAAAAGGGCTATTAATGATGTCTCTTTTGAACTAGATCTCCCTTCTTCCCTCAAGGCTATTCATCCTGTTTTTCATTCCAGTTTGCTGAAGAGGGCACCTTCGCTGACTTCTTCGCCGGCTGATGTTCCTCAACGCCCCGACTGACTTGCTACTGCATTCATATTACTATTTAGTTTTCTTGTCTTTCTACTGTTCCGTGATATTTTCTATATTTTGTGTATCTTTATGTATATATTTTTTTAAAAAAGTGGGGCAGGATGTCGGGAGTCCTCCATGTTTTATTGTTTTAGGATAGCAGTAGACTGAGGAAATAGTGATAGTAGGCTGTTAGCTATTCCCAGGCGCCAACCATTCCTTCTGGCTGGAATTTCAAAGGAACCATTTGGCATGATGACGTTCGTTCTTTTACAACTATCTTAGGAGAAACTGTCTGTTAAAGTGTAAGGTGGGGGGAAAACGTTCCATTCTCGAGCTTTAACGTCTGAAGACAGCATCCCTTACTATGTTACAATAAATCTTCTATTAAGTTTGTTGATCCGTGTAAGAGTGAATCTGTTCCTGACACTCGCTCAGCAAGCCCCAGTGAGTTGGTTCATTAGTCTGAGTCAAAGCACTTGTAATTTGAGGCAGAACTCAATTTGGTTTCAGTCACAGAGAATACTTGTCCTGAACCTCAAACACAAGGGAGGCAAGTACACCCTACAATTTGGCCATCAGTACCCAATTGCCATTGGGGACACTGTCACATTAATCCAGGCAGAATCCTCCATTATGGGCTCTCATGTGTTAAAGTTGGACATGTGTGAATTAATGTTGATCCAACCGACAAGCTCCTTGAAAGATCTGAGTACATAAGTTAAGTCTACATAAGTTAAGTCTACTTAAGTTAAACACCTGTGCACAACGGCCAGCATGTGCACCTTGTTTACATCCCAGTAAAACAGACTGGGCAGAATGGTTAAAACTGTGGTCCAGACCAGCAAGTCCCTCTAGAGTGGAAAGGGCATGGATGGACTGGATCATGCCTGTCTTTGTTAGATGGGCCAACATGGAGGTTTTGTCTTTGTTAGATGGGCCAACATGGAGGTTTTAGCAAATAAATTGTCCTGCTTCACTACAGACATGGCGAATATAGATGAGCCTTTATGGAAAATTGCCCAGAGCATGTCTGATATGCAACATTCAGTCACCTCTCTGCTCATTGATTGAGAAGTAACAATTGAGAGGACCTCATTAATACTGGCAAGCGAAATGTATTTCAGCTACAGGAACACTTGCTCGCACCCAAATGCATACAATTAATTTGATGGCTGTTAGAGACCTGATTTGGCATGCCCGTGATGAACATATTCCAAAAGAAATTAGAGAACTAATTAAGCCAACATTGAGAAAAGAGGAAGTGCAACTGGAAATGTGGGGAACTCTTGTAAATGCCACCTTTATTCCCTAATGGGACCAACTGCAGCTATTCTTTGCTACTTTTACTGCAAGAACCATTCTCCCCATTCACCCAGTCATACCCCTCAGAAAACAGATAGTCTCAGGAGACATCCTCTGTTCCAAAGACTGTAATCATTGGACTACAATGCTCAGACCCAAATGGCAAAATGTCAATGTAGAAGGGTGCCAGCATGGAGAAAACCTGGGCTTTATTTGTGAAGGTCAAGGCTTGCAACCCCATCATCCTTGCTTGATACCCTTTAAAGGTAGGGACAGTCAGTATGCCTATGAACTGACCAATGACACCAATTTGGTCATCATTTACACAGGAAAGGTATGTGTGTGTGTGTAAGGACAACCTGCCACACCATCACTATAAATAGTTACTCAGTTCAGCCTATGGTGCCCACTTTACAATGCTGCTTTTGTAATATTGCAACCATCAGTGGTTGTGACATTGATTATTCAGTTTTGATCTCGACTAAGTGAGAAATGGCCATGTCTCTGTCACTACACTAATCAGTCACCCCAGTGTTCTTTCCAACTTCTCATTCACCCTGACCTCAGGGAAAGATTGTTAAAAATGAAGGCAACCAGAGACAATGTTGTGTTACCGTAGTTTCTAGCCCGGACTTGTGGGATATCAGATATCATTTGATATCAATAATTTGGCCTTCTTTACCCATTCCTCTCTACATGCTTGCGAGGCCCCGGACAAGCACACATACAGGCACGGCCGAAAATAGCTGAACCATTCAAAACCGATCCAGGCAGGCCAGTAATAGCCAGACCTCTGCTTTAGGAGACCTCAAGGCAAGTACCCTCTTTAAGATCCCATTATGTATGCACGCTATTTACAAAAGACTCCCTGCGCCAAGCAGGCAGCTTGATGAGCCGAATACTCAACTGTCGAGCACTTTGAGTTTGCGTACTGTCTAATCTATTAACAACTCTGTCATAACTCAATCATGCAAAATTCTGAGCTTTTGGAGGCTTTGTCTCCAGCCCGAAACCCATTGTTATCCCCGGGAATGGACTAGCCTATGGGCACATTTTCCCCTATAAGACCCCCTGATTTTGAGTGCTTCCTTGGATCGCTCTTGGCTTCCATCCTGCCTTGCTGTCGCTTCGTTCGACGAGCCTTCCCCTCAGCTCCTCGTGCTGAGAATCTCCTCTGCTACGGACCTCTTTCTTCAGACTACCCTGGCTTCAGGACAGGTGTAGTATTTCCCATGCAAAGCCTCCTCTTAAAATCCCTCTATCCAACTCCAACCTTTATTTCTATAGATCTCTGTGTGAGTGTGTTGCATACATGTGTTTGACTGTATATCAATAAAAACAACAATTATTATTTACTTCTGTTTGCTCCTTGACTCAGCCTGACCTGGTAGACATTGGGTAAAAGATCTTGCCCTGCCTCTTGTAGTGCTAGCTTGTGCTCTTTGCTAATTCCCAACTTTGTAATATTTGGAGTGCACTTAGATGTCCCTCACGGGACCCCCAGAAATCAGGGTAACAGTTGCCCTGGTGTTTCACACAATGGCAAGTCCATTGCAAACCTTTCCAGAGAGGTAGCATCCACAGGAAACCATTCATGGTGGGAGTCCCTCCTTAGATGGTCCGTCAAAGCAATGGGAGTCTTTAATGTCATGCTCCATCCAATTGTAGTTATTCTGGCTTTCAAATTCTGTTAGTTTTCCGTCTTGGTGGTTTGGTATATTGGGTGTGCCACCAGTTGCACAAATTGAAATCTCTTAGTGAATTGGCCAAAGCTGCCAAGGCTCAATCTTTTCTTTAACTGGATTGTCTTGGGAACTGTAAGGCCCCTAGGACTCCACACAGGGAGCCCCGAAGTGAGGCGGGTCGTTGCTATGAGAATCTAGAACATCAGTCAAACAAAATTTTCCAATTCTCCAATTTTTCTGAGATGCCCCAAAACTACCATACACACTATAGGCCACAGCGGACTTGCTCATTCATATGCAGGTTAATCAATTCAAACCTAAATCTTAATATGTCCCTGTAATTAATAATCATTTTATTTCCATTTTTGAAGATTTAGTCATTAGAGGTGTTGAAAAATTTGGAAAACATTTTTAAAAAACTTGCAATAACAAAGAAGGAACAATTTGCTTTAAGGAAGTTAGCCTCCAATCCCAATATTATAATCAATCCCGCAGATAAGGGTGGGGCCATTGTTATTTTGGATACATCTGATTATTTCATGGAAGCCAACAGATAATTGGAGGACATACAAAGTTATAAGAAACTGCCAGGAGGATCCACTTCTTCCATTATTTTCATTGTTAAAATCATGATTCAGGAAGCCAAGTCACTGGGTTATGTTAGTTCACAGGTTTCTGACTTTCTTTGGAATCCCTTTGCTTGTATACCCATCTATTCTACCAAAAATATACAAAACAGGGTTTCCTCCCCCTGGGAGACCAATAGTCTCAGGATCAGCACCTATATTGGAATTACTAGCCTTTTATTTGGATTCATTTTGGCCCCTGTTGTCCCATTTTTGCCCTCATACCTCACAATTCATTAAGAACATAGAGGACATGCAAGTGGATCAACATGTTTGTCTTATTACAGTGGATGCAAATGCTCTGTATACTCCCATTCCGCATACAAAAGTGAGACCCATTATTGAAGATATCCTTAGGGCTTAACCAGATTCTAAACCTCCTACACATTTTTCTTGGATTTATTAGAAATCATTTTGGAGAAAAATTACTTCAGATTTGACTCAAATTTTTATTTGCAAACTAAAGGGGTCACTCTAAGTATTGCCAATTTATATATGACGAATTTGGAAAACTCCATTCTCCTTAACTCAGATGCTAATCTTTTTAAACCTTTTTGGGGGTATTAAGTCAGTAAATTGATGATATTTTCATTCTTTTTTTCTACTGTGGATCAGGTTTGGGGATTTTTTGGATGGATGCACACTATCAATTCCCACAATTTCTAAGACTCAAAAGAAATTTCACCTTAGCAACAGATTTGCAATTAGAAGTTGACTGTTTAACATCTAGTTTAACTATGAGAGTATATCCTAGGAATATTATTGACTTGTTATTAAAGAAAGCTCTTTTAGTAAACAGGCATCTGCTGTTTGTTCCAAAACAGAAGTCTAGGACAGCCCGGATAGCATGGCCCCTTACTGTCAATTCAGTAGCCTATACAATCAAAAACATTGTAAAACAACATTGGCATATAGTTCAATGTATTAAGGGCTGTGAGTCAGACCCTATCAAAGGACAGGTTACTGTTCTTACTGAGGTAACACCTTCCATTTCATCAAATTTATCTACTAAAGGGCACTATAAATGTGGGGGGTGTACCTGTTGCAGCCAAAATTTGGAAATTAAAGAAGTTGTTCATCCCACTTCTGGGGAGAGATTCAAGTTAAAACATTTCTCTAATTGTAACACTAAAAATGTCATTTATATAATTATCTGTCCATGCAATTTACTTAATGTGGGTCAAACTAGTAGATCCCTCAGAATAAGGAACATAGAGCAATAAAATAGAATTAGGAATGCTGTAAGGGATACATCTTTTGGAGAAGATTATTGGCAAGCTAATAATCACCCTAATTCCTGAGGTTTCTTGTCATAGAAGCAGCCCACAAAATTTCATACCACCGTATAGATTTTCAAATATTTCACTACAAAGGGAGGCTTTCAGGATATTCAGATTACACACTAGTGTTCCTTCAAGTTTAAATGACTGTATGAACTGGAGGTGTTTCTTGTAAAAACATTATTCTACACGTTACAAAATGAATCTCTTACACCACCTGCTTATCTCTACTCTGGGAATAGGTCCAACAGGCAATTATTTCATCTACTTACACCTGGTATCATTAGCCTTATAAAAAGAGTTTTATCATCTGTTCATTTCACCCATGGTTTGCTCATAGCAGAAATGTTGGATGTTTAGAAAAATACCAGTTCTTACATGCTGTTTAGAATGAGTAAGAGAGACTTTGTTTTGTTTACATGTTTGACATATGTTTGTTATATGGCTTGAGAGTACATCACATATTGTAAATAATCCTTAATTGTTGTGTTAAAGATGTGACTGAAGAAGCCTACGAAATGCTTTGAAACATCTCGGGCTAAACATCTCCAGTCTACATGAGTACAACTGAGTTAAATATTTCCATTTCTACTTGATGAACTCCTAAATAAGTTCATTCATTATGGTCACTCTGGAACATTATCTTCACATTGCTTTGTGTTTCATCATTTGAACAATTCAGAGCTGAGTGCTTGCCACAATGACTACTTAGGGACTGTGTGAGAAAAATAACATTGGATTCTATTGCAAGGTTTGTTTGCATATGGTTGCAAGTGACCGTCTATTCCTTATGTTTCTGGAAAAGTTTGTGTTCCATATCATTATATGCTGTTTTTGTTATATTTGTATCTACTTTTTAACTCCATTTGAAATCATTTTCTAAAAAATTATAACAGTCTGAATTTCACACTGTTTATGGTCTTATTTTTTAACATTTTTTATGCAAAGTAGCTTTCCCTGAACATCATACAGTCTATTTTCTGTAGTGTGTTCCTGTTTTGGAGCAGTTATCTCCTGCTTCTTTTTAGTTGACTTGCATAGATCTGGCATCCCAGGAAACTGGCAAGCTGTTATACCAAGTCTCACCCCCCTCTTTCTCATGTCCCCTGTGTTTTCAGTCCCCAAGTATTGGTTTTCCCTCCTAGGGTTTCATACTTACAAGGTGCCACAACTTGAATTTCCATAAGGTGTCTGCACATCCAGCTGAAGCCTATAATGGCTGCGTGGCCAGGCTGAACGAGAAGTCCATTGCACAATACGTACATTACACAATAAGCTCAGGAAAGGCCTCAACGCGTAGCCAGGTCATAGGAAATCACTAGGAAAATCCAGCAATAATGCCTGCAGTTAGCCTCCAGTGACTCAACCTGCATGCCCTGCTTCCAGAACATCGACTCTGAGTCTGAAAGGGGGCCATGCCAGAGGCTGAAACAGGGGTAATTCCAGGACCTGTTGTACAGGAAGAGGTTACAGTGCCACAGAGAGATAGGTGTGTGTGTGTGTGCCAGTTCCTGCAGAGAGTCCTGCACCTTCAGACACAGAAGATAACTTAGCAGTACCTACCTTTGCTGAACATAGACAGCAAAGACAGAGAGCCTATGCCGATCCCAGAGAATATATAACCACCAACAATTAATCAGGCAACAGCTGCATGAGGCTTCTGTAGCTGCTGCCCTTCCTCTCCAGGGGTTGTCAGAGTTTATCTGACCTCTTTATTTGCTGGATGCCTTGCTGAATTCTGTGCCTGACTCTGGATTACCCTGACTAATTTTGGACTTGCTGCCTTTGAATCCTGTTGGGCTTTATTTTGACCTTGTGCTTACTAAATAAAAGTAATGACCTGGCAGCTATTCAGTTTGTTTTGTTTGACTTATCAGCTGTGCTGCCAGGACAAAGCTAGGACACAACCTTTAGGAGCCAATAGTGTCTGGGAGATTCCCACAAGATAGATGATCATCTTAACTCATCTCCCTTTGACCAAGCAAGATTCTTTTTTGTCCCCACACATGACTGATAATGACAGACCTATCAGAACTACCATTAGCATTTTGTCACTGCACACTAAGACCATTAATTCATTCCAGACTTCAAAGTTCACTCTCAGGACTCCATTGTTTACTCTGCCAGAGAGCCATTAACACTCTCACCCTCCAGGCAGAAATAGAGTATTTAAACCTCAGTTTTTGACCAATCAACTCGCAGTGCACCAATTGCTGGTCGCTGGTCTGCTGCTCTGATTTCTGATTATATACTGTCCTTAGATTTGAGTCTAAGACGTATCGCTGCTTCTTTGCTGCCCTTCTGGATTGGAAAATATCACCCATTTCATCCTGAAAACCTCACTATTTGAAACTTTCCTCCCTTTTCCTTCAGGCTTGTGTGATTGTGTGACTGCTTGGATCTTGTGTATGTGATTGCAATTTCCCCAATAAAACAATTAAGCTTACTTTTGGGTCTCTGGCTGGTTCTTCCCTGCACCAGTACTGGTATACACAGGTATACAAGATCTTGTAAGGTTACTCCCCTCTTGCAGGCCTCCTCTTTGAACTAATATTCCCCTCCTTTTCACAGAGTTACTGGCATTGTGGGTAGATCTCTAAGTCACCGATGTTTTGGGGTAACAGTGTGGCTGTCCCAAAATCACCTAGATATAGCAATGATATAGAAATAGATATAGAAATGAATAAACTTACTTACATTTTAGGTAGGAAAGCAAATAGTAAATTTTGTAAAGACTGGGAGCTGTTTAATGAGTTCATACAAGCAAAAACTGCAAAACTAAGTTCAACTGGATCTGACAATTAATTATTTAGTATTTAAATCCAATGCTTTGGATATTTGGTTTGGATATTTATCTAGATTAAATACTGTTTAGTCATAATGATGGGAAGGATACTTAGTTGATATCTACCATATTTAAGTGAGTTTTCATAATGTATTCGAATACAGTTTTATTTATAAACCTTTTTGATGTCATTACTTTTAGGAACGGGAAAAATCCTTTTTTCTTTTTCTGATTTATTATTTGCTATTGCAGTTGAGGATGATAATGATAAGAGAATGGAATGAGATGCTTAATTAATTAATAATTTATTTGTTTTATCCTTACGTATTAGTGTCAATGTTACATGTTTAGTATTGGTAATTTTTGTATGTGTTTTTTTATATGTACTTTATATGTTTTCTTATGTTTTTGTATACTGTGATTTTTTTATTTTCTTTTTTGCATATACTTTGTTTTTATAAAAATATAAATAAAAAAAGAAAAGAGGTTGTTTCTCTCTCTCCAAGAATGGCCAATGGAAGCAACACTGCCCCCCATATAGGACCTTGATGAGGAATGGAGTTTTAAATAAGACCCCAAGGAAGTTCTGAACTTTTCTAGGCTATAAGTTCCAGAATCTTCTGGCTATCATGGTTATAGGACACAGTAACAGGGAGTTATAGTCCAAAAAGTAACTTTCCAAACTCTGTTTCAATTGTTATATGTCTCCTGGCCGCCAGAATGCCTCACGCTAAAATAGGTCATTTCCATACTACATAGTTATATCACTTTGATACTTTTTTAAATCTACATGGCTCCATCCTATGGCATCCTGGCAGTTATAGTTTCTTGGGGTATTCTGGTTTGTTAATTTTGTGTAGTTTTATTATTTTTATCAGATATTTGGTATTCTTTCCCAGAAAGCTCCAGTGCCCCATCAAATTAAAAATCCAAGGATTCTGTAGGACACAGCCATGGTAATTAAAATGGTATCAAACTGCTATAATTATACAGTGTGCCAGGAGCATGAAACACAAACACATTAGAGGACAAATCAATCACAACACAATGTTGAAAATGAAACTGGATTTTATTGATAACATGTAAAAAATATCCACAGTACATAACCAAATTGTATAATAAGATTAACATTGAGCTTGTTTACTTAATTCTATGATGTTATTGACACAACTGAAGCAAAACAGAGTAAGTTCCTGAAAAGTATCATTTTTAGTATAATAAAAACCTTATACGTACTAAAAACAAAAAACAGAAACAGAAAGAAAAACCCACATACAAATATCAGGATGGACACTGCTATGTTCAGTTGGCTATTAGGTTTGGATAAAGAGAAACAGTGTTTTAAACTATTGTAATAATTCCATCTATTCACTAATGAGGAGAAAAAAAGACTAAGAGTGGATAGGTGGTATAGATAGATATCACTTTTGCAATAACCAATCTACACAAGAATGCCAAGCATCATCTCAACATGTGTGATAGTCTGTTGCTTAAGCAATACTTGGAGGTTCTGTGTATCTCTTGAACATAACAAATTACTATTTGCAATATTCCCATGATGGAACTTCCTCACTGGCACAATATGTTTGGCTACAGCCAAGGAATGTAAAGGGATGAATTGTATGTCTGAGTCTGGATATTCTTTACTGTCAAAAATACACAAACAAGCTAGAGTATCTATTACTTTGTACTTTCCTGTTTTCGGCTAATATATTGTGTTGGGCATGATGGGATTAATTTATATTGGGTGATAAATCTTGAAAGACACAGTCTGCATGCAAGAAAGACAGACAGACAGCAGACAGACAGACATATGTATAATACCTAAACAGTGCTCACGTGGATCATCAATATAGATAATATCCTGAGACTGACAGTGTTCTAGTTTCATGGATTATTTCTAGTGCAATTTCCTCTTTGCTATGATAGCTAAAAGTGCTTTATGACAGTTTTAGGTCATGAATAGTGCTGCTGTATTATGCTTAAACATTTTCAGATCTAAAGGCATCTTGGAAGCTAAGCAGGGTCACTTGTGATTCATATTTGGATGGGAAACTGCCAATGAATATCAAGTGCTGTAGGCTACATTTCAGAGGAAGGAACTGGCAAAAAACCACTTCTGACTATTCGTTGCCCATGAAAACCCTAGTGAATTACTTGAGTTCCTGTAAGTCAACAGGCAACTTGAAGGCTTGTGTGTGCATGCTCACATTTTTTTTAAAATTTGGTTCTAGAGAAAATTATTCGTTGAGAAGATCTGATTTGTGACTCAGGGATGGTAAAGGTTAGGCCTATTTTGTACGTTTATTGTTAAGTCCAAACATCCTACTAACCACAGGTCACAATGACCTTACACTCTCCAGAGCTTCAGTAACTGTGTTTTGGTTTGGTTTTTCTTTTTATTTCATTTATTCATTTATTTTGCCTTCATGGGAATATGCAAACTGCAGAGTGTGAGAAGGCCCAAATATATTTCCCTTCTGTGGCTCTAAGCTTCAGTTCTGAAAGTCTTTGTGAGGCACTGAGATTTTTTAAAACTGATTTCACAGTATGAAGTGCTCAGCACTGATATTTCAAAGTGTCAGAATTTATCTTACAGATTTTTGCCAATGTTGAATTACATACCTTAGTTTCTCAGTGGTTTCACTTTCCTAAAACTCTAAAAACAACCCCCCCCCTTTTGAAGACTCAGTAAACAGAAAGACTTTAACAAACAGCACATCGATCAAAAAATCCAGTGCCATATGATCGCACTTGTATGAGCCTGTAAACATGCCTACTTTTAAGCGCACAGTGTCTCACTTTTAAAATGTTCCTATTCTGCCCATCTGAATTACTGATTAAACTGTAGCAGTTGTTGGTGGCTTCCATATCACTGGAGTGGAGAATCTATTCTGTGCTTTAGTATGAACTTTGAAAGTTTTCCAAGATGCTGAACCTATTTTGGAGATAATGTTTAACACCTTGGAAAGGACCTTTAAGCTAAAAACCAGAGTGCATCCTTCATGTTACTAAAGTCACTACCTTCTCTCAGTAATCGAAATAGTCCATTCTCTAAGTGGGATACTGCTCCCCCACAACCTTGTAATTCAATCAAAAAGGAAAAACAAGGTAACATTATGGAGATTTTTTTATGTGCTTGATAACTGGAAAGGAAACAGGGTTTACCATGAAATTCAATTATTCAGATTTTCTCTTGCCTTTTTCAATTGTATTGGAAAACTGGGAAAAAGTACTGTTGTTGGTCTGAATGTGAATGTATACACAAAATAATAATTTCATGTTCTTCTGCAATATGCCTTTTTATGTATTAAATACCTTTGTATGGAACTAAAACATTTAGTTGCAGTTAAGCACTTTAATTCCCATAAATTTCAACCAAAGAACATCAGATATACTGAACATAAGACATGTGACTTGACCTTAGATGTGCTAACTTGGAAACTGATTTCAACATGGATTAAACCAAAGTTAAATATGTCCTACTTAACACATATGCTAGCTGAGCCTGGAATACTGCCTGTTGTTCCTCTTCTTCTCAGGCACTGAGTGAGAAAACCAAAGTGAAGGGCAGCCCATCAATCCCCTTCATTCTGGGTGTTGTCAGATCCCATCTCCATACCAAGATAAGCCTTATTTCTCTGATGTTATTTTGTTTTTTTTCCCCTCAGCTGGTTGCCTAGTTTCTATGTAAAACATTTTATCTGTTGAGGTCCCCAATCCCTCAACAGCATAAGGGTGAGGGCAACTTGCCAGTCATGGATGGGTGGGCACAAAGCCTGCAGTGGGCCGGCCCAGAGCCCACTGCAGAGGGATTACCCTCTCTGCCTGTCTTCCTTTCTTTCTCCCCACTGAGTGAACTGCTGAAGAAAAGACTGAGAACTCTGAATAGATTGCTTCCAGAGGGCTTTTGAAAATAGGTGGTGAATGAAGCACTGGAGCTCCAGCCTGTCCACTCTGATCTCTTGCGTCTCCTTTAGGCAGAACTTCAGCTGAAGGTACAAGCTTGTGTTACTAACACTAACATACATAACTAAATTTCAGAATCACATCTGGAGAATGATAGATTTGTTTTAAGATTTCTGCCTCTAATAGAACAATGGCAAACTGCATGTCAGTTTCTTACAGGCAATAAACGTTTGCCTGCACTTCTGAATTTATTCTGAATTTATTCTGGATTGTGATTTTAATAAGGAAACAGTAAATTCTAGTAACGCTAGCCTCCCTGTGTGTGTGTGTGTGTACCTTCAATCTGCCTATTGATTTATAGAGACCCCACTAATTTCATAGGCTTTTCTTATCCAAGAGATATTCAGAGATCATTTTGCCACACTAGACTGCTTAGAAATAAATCCATTCAATTGTATGAAACAGATATTGAGTCTAAAGTTATATGTTGCATCTCTTTATATATAAAACCATTGTGTAACTTATTTATAATTCACAGCATAAGCATTTATGTGACTTTTTTGCCCTGCCCCCACAAAAGAATCTGTCCGTTCTGGGAAGAAGAAATTGGCTTTTCATATCTGAATCAAATTTCTAAGACTTTCACAGGCCACAATTCTAATCATATTTACCAGAGGGAGTAATCTTACCAAACTTGGTAGTGCATACTGCATAAACCCATTACTAAGGCACTGTAAACAGAGCAAGCTTTTCAAAATAATTCATTCTTTTAGTCTACATATGGACTTATGATCTTCTAGAGCAGAGCTTTCCAAACTTGTCATGTTGATGATACACTTTTTAGACATGCATCATTTCGTGACACAGTAATTCAGTAAGCAATTCAGTAAGTGGAGGCAAAGTCCCTACCTGAGCCTGACCTGCCACTGCTGCCACCCTCACCGGAGTCTTCCTTGGCCCAGGTGGTGGCGGCGCTGGGAGAGTGGTGGTGGGAGAGGCAGCCCCTCCATCTGTTACATTTGCGTGATGCACCTACATGTTGCAGCCAACACACTAATGTGCCGTGACACACAGTTTGGAAAGCTCTATTCTAGAGTGACTGCTTTATAAGGTTTGTTCTAATTGTCTCCATAGCTATTAAATATAAAGGTGCTTTAGCTGCCCACATGTTATACAAGCTAATGAAATAAAGTCTAGGAGACAGGGACTTACTTTTGGCAACAGAGAAACAAATTAATAGCAGATGTAATATATTTTCTAGATGATACCAATGAAATTGTTCATGTCAGTTTCAAAACAAAGTTCTGCAATGAAACATTTTCAAATGACATGAAAATACCAGAATGCAACACTGCTTTGACATCAGAAAGTATTTAGAAATTATCTGACCTCATTAGTAGTAATTATAATTGTAATAAGATATGTTCAGCTTGCTTTTATACATCTGGACTTGCAAGTCTCTTATCCCCCTGAGAGAACTCACTTAGACATGCTTGCTCAGCAGTTAAGTTCTGACAACCAAAAGACTTACAGGTAAATGTGGCTACAATTAGGCTGTCATGCAATTCCTACTCCTCACCTAACACTGTGTGCGTGCACGCACGCACGCACACATACATGCCCACATACCCACTCTCTAATGTAGCACTTTCATCTGTTCAGATTCAGTTACTTTTATGGTGTTGCAAAGTACAATTCAACAACCTGATTTGTAAGGATCAGACTTAGACACTAAGAGGAATGCGTATTCCTGTGATAAAGCTGTTCTTCCTCTTACAGTGGGGTTTCCTCATAGATATGTTCCTTAACTATCAGGCTTACAAATTAAGCCTGTTTCCAATGTTGTTTTGTTGTATGTACTTTCAAGTTGCTTCTGTCTTATAGCAACACTAATGCAACCCTTACACAGGGATCTTTTGGCAAGATTTTCAAAGGCAGCTTGCTGTTGCCTTTCTTTGAAGCTGAGAGAGTGCAACCTGCCCCAAGGTCACCCAGCAGATTTCCATGGCTGAGCAGGGATTTGAATCCTGGTTTCCCATAGTCCTAGTCCAACACTGAAATCACCACACCATGCTGACTCTCAGTGGGCTCAATGACAAATCACAAAAGAAAGCAAATTCATCCAAGATATGTGTGTGAGGAAAACCATGTGCCACTTCCAAAGAGATCTTTCACCACTGAAGAAGCATGTCTTAAAAATAGCATCTAATTTGTCTCAAATATATTGTTTAATTTTCTGACATTCTTGATTATTTTCATGATGCAGCTAATTTATAGTTAACATATTACTGAGTCTCAGTTCTAGGAAAAAGGTGCAATGTAAAAGAATAACAATTTATGAATAGGTCAGTCTTCCCAACCTGGTGCAATGCAAATGTGCTGCACTGCAGCTTTCATTATCTCCAGTCATCATGGCCAATGGGGTATTATTATTTTTTTTTAAAATTAATTTTTATTAAAAAAAACAATCAAATTCGTCTACATCGTAATTGTACAGTAATCATTTCACAAATTATTATGAGAGTTGTAGACCAACACATCTGGATGGCATACAGGATCCCATTGCTCTATTAACATGTGCTTGAGTCCAACAGGATTTCTTAGGTCTCAAGCACAGGAGTATATTGCATATTCTTGAAAAATATAAACAAGGATTGCTATTGTGTGCCTTCAAGCTGTTTTCAACTTATTACAACCCTAAGGTGAATCTATCATGGTTTTTTGGGAGGTTGAGAGTATGTGATGCATGGAAGTGGATTTCTTTGGCTGAGTGGGGAATCAATCCTAGTCTCAAACGACTACACCACACTGGAATCACTGATTAGAGTGGGAATAGTGGGAATGATTATGATGGATTTGTGGTTTGTTAAATCTACTAACTGAAAGTAGAATCAACAGAATCATGTCATACCACTTCGCCTAAAGGTGGGAGATCATCCAGCCACAGGAGAAAAACTTTTCTATTTATAGAAAATGAGAAAGCTAGAAAAAATGCCATTAGAACCCTTCCCTATGAATTACTAGGTTTTTTATGAGTAGGGAGTTGTTTATATAGGAAACTGTTCAGGCTTATAATTACCAGCAATATGTAGTGACGTAAGTGCATAATACTGATTTCACAGTCTGCATGGAAGTATACTGACGGACTACATTTACACACTTCAGTCTAAAACCCATCCAGAGAGGGCAATGTACCTTTCTAAGGCATATTATTCCGATAAAGCAAGTAGAATCATAGTAAAGTGCAACAGCAGCACTGTGTTCTGATGGAAGAAGTGAGTCTATATGCATAAGAAATATTAGATGCAAAATTATAGCAAAATTTTTACAACAAGCAAAATGTTTACAACAACCAAATTTCATATGCCTACTTAATTTTTAAAACCTGAAAACAAGTTCAGTAGCTGGTAAAACATTACTGATAATCACATTGAGGTGAAAGCCAATATATTAAATAAGTAAAAAAATACAACATGCAAGACCATATAATGGCCCTCACAATTTGTTCATACACAGTATATTGAACATTTACTCTTGTACTGACCACTATTGACTGAGTTGTTATTTTTGCTACACATAGCCTGTTATTATTTGACCCATTTTTTAAAGTTATGAGGTTAATTCGGTTGAACTTTGTTCTAATGAAAATTTTCACTGTTCTAAAGCTCCCTACTTTCCCTAATATGTTTTTGTCAAGGATGCTCCATAGTAGTTTACTGTATGAATACCCATTTCAAAAATCTTCTATGATCTTGAGGCATCTTTTTTCAACACTCTTGTATGAGGACCCATTGAATGATCCTCCATTCTCCAAAGCCATTTTCTTTACAGGAGTTTGCATATCCATTCTGATCTCTTTCTTGGTTGTGTAATAATCTATTCCAAAATGAAATAAATAAGTGAACAATTAGAAATGACACAGCAATGAGGTTTATAGTGTGGCTCCTTTCAGACCAAATATGCTATATAAAGAAAGAGGTACTAAACTTCTGGATAGTATTGTTTTAGATTGCATTCTTAAAAATAAACATTTTTCAATCTTTTCCCCATAATTAAAAAAAATCTATATGCACAAAATAAAAATAGTTTGGAGAAATGCTCATCCTTTTCCTGACATTTCAGCTTCCTGCCTGCAGGAAGTTTACTCAGGGGAAGATTCAACAAAATAAAAGCACTTTCAGATCAATGGAATAATATTCAGAATTCCAGCAGCTTACAGAATCACAGAGTTGTAAGAGGCCTCATGGGCCATTTAGTCCAAGCCCCTACTCAATGAAGGTCTCCATCTAAAGCATCCCCAGCAGATAGCTGTCCAGTCTCTTTTGGAAGATGTCCAAAGTAGGACAGCTCACCACTTTTCAAGGCAATTGCTTCCAATGCCGAACTACTATTACTGTCAAGATGTTCCTTGTATTTTTCCATTGAAACACACCCTCCTGCAATTTAAAACTGTTAGACCTGGTTCTAACCCTCCGGGGCAAAGGAGAACATGGACAGCATGAGGGCAAAGTCAACAGAGGATGTGGTGGTATGAGGAGCCACTATATGCTTCCTTATCTCTGCACAGTATTGGATTCATAGAGGAAATAATGATCGAGCAGGGTTCTCAGTAATAAACTCTGAAAGCCTTTCTTAATATCCAAGGGGAAACAAAATGAATGGCTTTAGTAATTACTACAGAAAAATGCCTAATAATATCATTGTGGAAATGGTTGTACTATAAAAAAATTACCTAGTAAGAAAAGTGAGTATGCTTTGCTTCCTATAAATTATGACAATAATCTGCCTAATGATGCAAATGCTTTTTGTATATGCTTTTTCATTATTTGGATCTATGTAGGACCCTGAAAAATGTTATCCAGCCATCCTACTGGTTTCACAGATTTCATGAGCCACTGCCCACACACTGTCTACTGTAACTTTGAAACCAGAAGGTCCAGAAACCTGCGTATCTGGCACAGACACACTATGCCATCCAGTGTTTCTACAAAGCCATGAAAAATATCTCTCTTGGAACTGGCTTATGGAAGAATAAAATGCTGATGTTCATGTAACTGCTAATATGTAAAATGAAAAAAAAATTCAACTGTATATTGTCATATGAACAGCAGCAACACATTTCTGTACTGCTGGCTTATATTAATCTTGAAGCGCTTCATAGCCATTTATTTATCAATACTGCATGTGGAAGGATTGGAATGGGGAGCTGAGGCAGTTTCATTCCTTCCTTCCTCATCTTCTCTATTATTCAACCAAAAAGGTTATCCTTTTTCATATGTAATGTGCCATGTAGGTGGAAGCTGGTATAAAAAGGACAAACACCTTCTCCCGAATAATATGAGGTAGCTGTACCTTAGGAAAAGAGCAGGAGCATATAAAAATCTATCCACATTGTTTAAAAACAGACAAATAAGCAAAACTTGAGTTGGAGTGTCAAAACTCCAGCACACTGGATAGCTGAAAATGAGATGCGAGATCTCTTTTTAAGATGTTACTATTTTATTCCTTCTTTCTCTTCTTCTTCCTTCCCTCCATCCAGAGGCTTTGCCATGAATGTTTATTATAACTACAAACTTTATATTCCATTGAACATGTTTCTTATACTCCTCAGCATTTCATGGGTCACCAATGTACACCTTATCCCCCATCACAAATTGGTGCTGGAGTTAGCTTAATTACATAGGCATTGTAAATCTCATGGAATTCTGGGAAGCTTGCCAATAACATGTTTCCTTGGAGTAAATGTAAGTCTTTGGCTGCTAACGGAATGCTGGATGAATTAATTGCCAGGGGATTGCATGGGATACTGGTGATTATATGATCATAGGAATGGCTTGTTTCTTTGTTCCATTAGTGCTGTTCTGCTACTTTGGCAATTTGCCACTGGTCCCTGTTTGGCTACATGCTTTCATTTTTGTTGATCTGAATCATGACAATCCTGTATGGAAAATGTCTGTTTATGGAAGGGGTGGCAATGTCATTTATTTAAGGTTAATTTTATTGCCAACAAAAATAATCTCGCATTTATAGAAGGGATTTCAATCCTTCCCAAATGATATCATGTTAATCTGCTGTCATTTTGTATGGTCACCTGAATGCCAATGACTGAGAGAAGGTGGAAGAACAGCTTGATTTAACGTTATGATTTTCACCCATGCAGTAGGCATGCTTTTATTTACTAGAGTTAGGACAACTGCAGTAAGAGATTCAATAGTATACTCTGGCTTTCGCTAAGAATAAATTCTTAGACTATACTTTCAGAATCAAGTACAATCAGTCATCTTTAGCAAGGAGTTCTTCTTCCCACAACTGCTTCTAGGAGAAACATGGCCACTCCTGCCTTTACCTCAGTAATGTCTCACATACTTTGTGCTTCCTTTAGATTATGCTACTGCATTCCAATAATGACAAACATCTCCTTAAAGTACAAATTATTTTACATACCTGTCAAAGATGTCTGTCTTTGTCTCTTTCTTGCAAAACTCTTCTTCTTTGCAATCTTTTTGACAGGCCTTGGTTTCTCCAACACTTCACCAAGGTGATGCCTTTTGGATTCCTTTCCTACATCCCTGTTCATGGGCTTGCAAGTTTGCCCAATTACACAAGTGTGATAAAAAGCGGGGACCTCATAGTTCTGTAGTTCTTCCCACTGCAGAAGGCCTTCTGCTGGTATATCTTGCAAGAAATCAAAGTTCCACCTCTCTTTGGCCCTTTCCATGCTAGCACACAACATGCTCTGGAAGTCCTGTTGCAGACGATCATGGTCCACAGGACCAAAGAGATTCCTCCTTGCATGGTTTCCTGTTGCTGACCTCAGCTCCATCCTTCTTCCATTCAACCTCTCTTTTACGACAGAACAAAGCAATAATTCCCTGGCAAGAACACAAATACACACAGGTAATTTATCACAAGAGCAAAATACAAAGTACTATGGTGTTTTTAGACATGCAGTCACAGAAGGTGGAGTATGTGCAAGCCTAAAAAATGGGATATTTTAAACCCCTCTGTCTCCAGCTTTCATATACGCACTTTTAAAAGCCTCTAGTTATTATCAATCTATAATTAATAAGAATATATTTCTGTCTGTCAGAACCATAACTCCCAAGAAAGCTTCAGTTCTTTGCTTATTTTGATGACTGTGTATTACTCAGCTTGGACATGCAGCTACTGTTGGAACTGCTGCTAAACTGTACACTATGGTCCCATTCTATCTTAGCTCCATTTTGGTGAAAGATGCTTCATTCTTTCAAATCTCAACCTAAATTAGGAACATTTTACAACTCAAATATGTGTGGGCATATCTTATAAGTAGGAATTGCATTTAAGAAAACATGTATAGGATTTACTTTAAGTAAAAGTACACATTTACAGTGCAATCCTATACATTTCTGCTCAGTTAGAAATAAGTCCTATTATAATTCATTGGAGTTTACTGGCAGCCTCTATTTTTGGCAGCCTCTATTTTTCCCCTTACCATTTCAACACAATCCTAAACATATTTCCTCAGATGTAAGCACAACTGAATTCAGTAAAATTCATTCCTATGGAGGTATGTACAAGTTACTGAGATGTAGTCAGACCTTGGTAAAACAAGTTTTGCGGACTATAGGTCTCAGAATTATTTTACATGTCAATAAAATGATTCTGGGAGATCGGAACTGGGTTACTCTCCCCAAGAATTAGGTTTCCAAGCTCCATGCTTAATGTAGGAAAGATTTCCACACCATCTACTTGGCTGCTTGAATTAGTCCAGATTCCAAACTTTCTCCCCCGCCCCCAGAAGGTAAATCTTTGGTCCTTCTGAAAGTCAAGTTCTTGGGCAAAACATGCAGACTTATCATTTGGAGAGAAAGGAGTCTACTATGTCTTTTAGTATTTACCAAATGAGTGAAGCCTTACAGTCTCATAGACCTTAAAACTGTAGATTGACTCACTCTGAATTCTTTCAGTAAATGGTGCACTTTGGGAGGGAGGGGTAGCCTAGTCTGTTTGTAGAAACCTCAGATTTATTTTCACAGATTTGCTCCAGACACTTCACAGAAAGCCAAACCATAGGAATGAATAAGGGAAACTTCAATGAAACAAAACATCAAGAAGCAGAGTAAAATGTCATAATATTACAATAAAATTATTACTGTTTCAGGTGCCATGGATTCTGTCGTTTTTGCTCTAACGGACTTCACATGGCAATATGATTCAACATTATAGGCTTCCAGGAAAATGCAAGCTCCATTTGATCTTCCATGGGCTTCCTGAAGGGGATGAGCTGGCAACTACCAGGAGAAAAGGAAGAGCTGGAAAAAGGCAAAAGGAGAATATGGATGGACAGAGAGAGGCAGATAGATAAAAAGATAGATGCTTGCTGTGGATTTTAGATTTCTGGAAGTGTTTTCAAGTAACAGAGAAATAATGAAGTCCTTTAGGAAGGACTAATTCTGTATTTGTCTTGAATACACATACACACACACTCACAGCCTTTGGACTGTTTGCTCAGATATATGTCCCCTTAAATTATTTGTATTTTTTTAAGGTTATATGAAGCTGTAAGAACACAGATTTTGTCAATATAAAAGGTGGCAGCCTTACTACCAATTTGCAGAGACACGAGTATTTTTTCCGTATTTTCCAGATATTTTATGAGAGCTAAGCAATGAAAGCTCTGCATATTTTGAACTGTATATTAGAGATTTCTCATAATAAATGCTGCTGCAAGGAATTTTTCAAGCATCATCTACAAATGGATGTAATTGAGTTGTAAGAAAAATGTTTCAAACAGAAACTCGAGCTGATAGAACAAAGAAATTGTTTAGACACTATACTGTTGGATCATATGACAGCTTTGATGCTTCAAGTGACTGCATTATAGAAGAAAAGGCAGTGGTCCTGCAGAAAAAAGACAATGAAGGATTTGGGTTTGTGCTCAGAGGGGCCAAAGCTGATACACCTATTGAAGAATTCACCCCAACTCCAGCCTTTCCTGCTTTGCAGTACCTGGAATCAGTGGATGAAGGCGGGGTAGCATGGCAAGCTGGCTTGAGAACAGGAGACTTTTTGATTGAGGTTAATAATGAAAATGTAGTAAAGGTTGGCCACAGGCAGGTGGTAAACATGATTCGGCAAGGAGGCAATCACTTAGTACTTAAAGTTGTCACAGTAACCAGGAATCTTGATCCAGATGACACAGCCAGAAAGAAAGATAAAGTCGATGAAATAGTACCAGTTTCCAAGCCATCAAGAATTCCAGACAACGCATCCGTGGACTCAAGAGTGGCAACAATTAAGCAACGACCTTCTAGTAGATGTTTTCCCTCAGCTACAGATATGAATTCCATGAAATAAAAATTTAAAAAAAAAAATTATTTGTATTTTACTCCTAAGTAAGTGCACACAGGAGATTTATATATTTGTATTTATTAAGAATCACCCCATTCCCTGTTGTTATTGGAAGCCTTCAGGTTCTTTCCAACTTATGGCAACCCTAAGGTAACTTCTTATGAGGTTTTCTTGGCAACATTTGTTCTGAGAGGGTTTGCCTTTGCCTTCCTTTGAGGGAGTGTCCAAGGCCACCCAGTGGTTTTCCATGGGTGAGCAGGGATTCAAACCCTGGTCTCCAGAGTTGCAGTCCAATGCTCAGTCCATTGCACCAAACTGGCTCCAATCCCTACTGCAATGTAATCAAAAGCGGGAGAAAGAGCAACAGCCCCTGAGAGAGTGAGGCTGTAGAAGGAATTTACATTGAAGGAAAGTAGAACCGTGGGAGGTTAATGTTAAGGTGAAAAACAGGCCTGCTGTATCAGACTGGCACTAGTTCTAAATACACACACACACACACACACACACACACACAGAGAGAGAGTGACAGTCTGACATATGTGCAAAGGAACATCTTTCAGATGTTTCAGGAAAGTATCTATTTTGTTCTTTTCCATCTTGGAGGCATGCCCCCTTCAAGTGTGGAGAGCAGTGTAATTCACCAGCCCTGAAATGCTACTGCCTGAGACAAGTCACCTCACTTCAGCCAGCCCGGTCTCTGGACTTCAGTTTGTTACCCTGAGAATGGGGGGTCCCGTGAGGGGCGCCCGGGTTGCCAATTAAAAGACCAAATTGGGGGAAATTAGCTTGAACACTGTTTGGCTAGCAAGAGGCAGGGTAACGTAGCGAGGACCTTTTAACCCAATGTCTACAGCTTCAGGTCAGGGAATAGGCGCACAAGGTTTTTAAAAATAACAAAATAACAATTTTATTGAAAAACAACAGCTAATACTCAACACACACACTCTATCTAACTTGGAAGCAGAAGGGGAGATGATAAGGATGGGTAATACGACCTGGTCTCGATGTCCAGGAAGAAGATAGATGAAGTTCCGAAGTGGAAAGCTCAGCGTGGCGAGCTGAGGGGAGTTCTTTAGACAAACCGGTGGCAAGGCAAGATGGCAGTCCAAATAGTCCGAAGACCGCTTGGAAATCTGGGGTTTTTATAGGGAAGTTTGTGCCTTTTGGCTATGGCAAGCCAGGTGAGAACCAAAAGGAGTTTTGGTGCTGGGCAAAAGGACTGAAAGAGGTCCACTTAACCTGATGGGATTATCTCCTGATTACAATGGTGTAGCTCGAATGCAAATGACCTGTTTACTGAACTGGCTCGGCCGAGAGCCACGCATCTTTTGTAACACGCACGTGGGAAGTTCCCTAAAGCGGGGAGTGGAGTTTCAGTTTGCTGGCCACAAGAGAATGGAATGCAAGATCAATTAGCGGCCGCACTCATGTCCGTGCTTGTCTGGAGAACTTACAAACATGTGGGGTGAGGTAACTGAGAGTCGGTCCAGCTAAAGCCGAATTAGACAATATCAAAATGATATCTGGGGCCCTCACCCAAGGGTGCCATACCAGAAGTAACAAGTTAACTTCATCAAATCCATCAAATCCATCAAATCCATGGAACACTGCCTCAGTTGGCAGATTATTGTACACATGCTTGAGTGGGAGATTGTAATCAATCACATGAAATAAAATCCAGATGCAGAAAGCACAAACAATGATTAATTGTTCAGCTCAGCTGTATTGATTAACCTAGCTGGGTGGTAGCACAAATGAGATGATTGAAATATGTATTTCGATGAAAAATAGAGCACGGCAAGCTTAAACTAGCTACCTTTGAGTCTCAATTTTGTGTAAAAGGCAAAGTGTAAAGTTAATAATAACAACAGTAACAATGAAAAGTAGAATATTTTGAAGATATAGAGTTAAGTTGTATCTTTGAAGAAAATCACCACTTCCCGCCCCCATGATAGCTTACCCTCACTTGACTTTGCATTTTTTCTGTGAATCAGAAGACAAGAGTGCCATGGAGATGGGTGGTACCTGTGGTATTCTCAAGGTACATGGCTGTTTTTCATGGTTTTTGCCTCGCTACTTATTCCCCCTGCAAAGTACTTTTCATTAAATGGTAGTGATTGGTTGAAATACACCTAGAAAGTTGTTGTGATATACTTTCCAGATATAATTCAGCCAATCACTACCATTCAGTGAAAAATAAATAAAAGAATAGGGATTTGAAATTAGTGTCTCAAATCCTAGCTCAGTTACACTCTGGTGGTCCTCTGAGATCTGTTCAGTAGGAAATGTATCCATGGGGGATATGTTCCCAGTCTTACCGTGGATAATGACAAATGTTGATAGTAGGGAATACTATTTTTTTCCAATGAGATGAGTGATATGGGTACTGAGATGAGGCCCTGAAACTTGACAGGACTTTAGAATTCAAAAGAAAGACATAGCAGTTCCGGTTTCTGGTTGGGGTAATGGAGGATGCGATCTAGAGATCATGTGCTAGATGCAAGCCCTTGAAGCATTGTTCATGACAGGAGGGGATCCTCCTGTCAGGTAAAGGGGCTCCTTGATACACAGAGAGCCTGAAGATCTCCAGATCCCAAAGATGAACAATTAAAGATCTCAAAGATGTCCAATCAGAAACCGAGCAGCCATAGTGGAGATCCTGGGCTATGGAGGCAATTATGTGCTTCAGCAGAACTGGGTGGTGACAGGCTGTTATGTCCCATATGGACATTCCATTATCTTAGTCTGGACCTCTTGCAGCAAATAATTCTTAATTTTATTAATTTTTATATTTAAAGAAAGTCTAGAAGCCCCTGTTTGCAGCAGACTGGAACCTTGCTGCAAGCAGTGATGCTTTCTCATGAGCTGAAATTTAAAGTGACAGTGCTCCTTTAATTCCTTGGATTTTATAGCAAGTCAAATAGATCTGTACTGTTCATTATTTTTATTTTCACCCTTATGGATGTTGGACTTTGGATTAAGGCTATAATTAAGGACATTGATATTTAATTCTTTCTCTACTTTTTGGATATATGGTTTTGAATAGGGATGGGATGAATCCAGAATTTTCCAAATCCGAATCCAGATCTGAATCCCTGGAAGGTTCTCAGAATCCACAAATCTCACGAATCTCCAATCTTTTGAATCCTTTTTTGAAAAAGGGTTTAAAAAGTGGTTGTTCACTCCATGCAGGCCGCCTCTGAAGTGCTCGCACTGGCAGTAGTGGGGGTTGGGGTGCAGAGACGGGGCAATGGCCCTCTTTTCCCACCCTGCTGCAGCAAGCTCAGGCTCTGGGGCGAGCAGGAACCTACTTGCCCCTGCAGGCCTCACCCCAAGCGTCCGCGCAAGCTCAGGCCCCAGGGCTTATAGGAACACTGCCATCACCAGCCCTACTTCCCCTGTGGGCCTGATCCCAGGTGCTGGGGCAAGCTCAGACCCTGGGACTTGCAGGAGCACAGCCATCACCAGCCCTACTTGCCCCTGTGGACCTGATCCTAGGCACTTGCACAAGTGCAGGCTCTGGTGTGTCCAGCACACTTCTCCTACATGGAGGGCTGGAATGTGAGGGGGGAAAGGGAGGGCAGCGGGCACTTCTGGATTTGAAAGATTTCATTTGCCTATTTTGCCCTGGGGATTCTGATCCGTGAAGGATTTGAGGATTTGGTTGGCCCATCCCTACTTTTGAATTTTCAGTGGGACTGACAGAATCTATTTTTTTCTTTCTTCCTATATCTGGTTTTATTTATTTATTTTGAAATGGACTAAATACTATTAAGATGTACAAATTTCTGTTGAAATTAAAGGACCAAATAAAAGAATATATGTTGGGAAACAAATCCTGGACATAATACACATATGGACCAAAGGGAAAAATTATGGACCAAAGATAGTAAAAATGTACTTTCCTACAGCCTTCAAGAAAATTACTATACTCTGATGTTTCACTGGTATCTTACATCAGAAAGACTTGCAAAGATCATAAAGATATGAAGAATAAATGCTGGAAATGTCAAGACCAGTTTGGATCTTTGTATCCTATGTGGTGGACATATGAAAAAGCCGAACAATTTTTGTTGAAGATAAAAGATGCTATACAAAAGATTCTAAAATTTCAAATACCTAAAAATCCTGAATTATATTTGCTAGGAATTTGGGAAGAAGAGACAACTGCTGACAAGAAACAATACAAACTGATAAGATACATGTTATTGGCAGCAAAATTAGTATACACAAAGTACTGGGGAAAGATGGAAATCTGATCAACAGAAAAATGGCAACAGATTGATAGGCATAGTTGAAATGGACAATCTTACATATAGGTTAAAGGGACGAACAGAAAATGAATTTGCTGCTGAATGGAAATGTCTGATTGATTATTTAAAGAAAAATGACGGTGAATTGATGACATTATTTTCAAGTCTTGATCTATTCTTACTGTTACATGAAAAATGTAAGATGAAAATATTACATAATCTTAGTTTGTTGCCATCTTAGTACACCTATAATACTTACTTGGTTTTATACATGGTTTTAATACATGGTTTTAGTAATAATGTGAAAGATCTATTAACAATCCTTAAGAATTAATCATTACTATAGTTACTATTCCATATTACTGGTACTATAGGTTTTAATATTATGATTTTAACATCTATGTTATAAATATCAAGATTTGATATTAATTTTCAATGTTTAGAATAAACCTAATTTAAAATAATAGAATAATATTAACAATTGGGTATTACTGATAATATCTCTTCTCTTATTAACTAGATAGTTTCATTTTTGAGAACATGGATAAGGTTATAAATTAGCAACAAAATTTAACTTAGATTTTCAGTAAAGATTTAATAGTTAAGTACAACAGTTTTGTAGGAGCTGTGTACAAGGCAGGAACCAAATTTATATGTAGTTTTTGTTAACTGGTTGCAATTTTTGTTAGTTGGTTGTAGTTTAGTTAGATATTTATAATTTAGTTATGTAAGTTTTGTTTTCTTATATACCCTACATTGTTTTGTATTTTCTAATTTTATGTATTGTGTTATTTTATATGTGTGATATGTTTAAAAATAAAATTAAAAATAGAAAGAAGTAGCCAGTATTTGCAGTCCAAAGCCAGTGCAAAACTGATAAATATGTAAAATTAAAACATGTGGTCCAAAAAAGAGATAAGAAATAAAATGTTTTCATATACATAAGATCGATAATAGGCTAACATTAGCATCTCAGTGCTGTAGTGTTAGGTGAGTATTGATCTTCCGATGATACGTCAGAAAGGGGATCATCATCAGAAGGTGGTCCTGTATCATAGTGCCAAGATGGTGTCAATGATTGGATGTCTAGGGGCAAACAATGTTGATGTCAACGCTTGGGATTCCTTGAAGGTTTTGTTGCTGGAACCTTGTATGAGAATACTGTAATCAGAAGTTGTCTCTTTCTTTAACTTATCAAAGTATTCTTGCAAAGGTTGTAACCTTTGATGATCATACAGTTGATTTTAACGCTGTGTTCCATCAATGGACCATATGTCATAATTTTGTCCTTTAATATTGGTGCAATTTGAAGCATATAAGTTCTGTAATGATCACATTGCTGGTTCTGCTGCCATCTCTTCCTCTGAAGATGTATTAACAAATTCGTCCAATTCACCCCACAAGTTTTTTTCCAGCAGGCATTCACAGTTTCTGGTTTTAATTCATCCATTGCAGTTTTGATGAAAGTTATTGTGTCAACAATAATGAAGAATTTCCAGCACTGCATTATGTCCACATTAGGATCTCCATCAACTGCTGCTAGAATGTGATCAAATACCAGGTGGTTATATGTGGCCTTGACAATATGAATGATACCATGATGAAGGGGATGAATCAGTGAGGTTGTATTAGAGGGCAAGAAAACATCAACTTTTTTTTTTTCATTCCCATAGCAAACAGATGGCCAAGAGTGTTCTATATATTAAAAGGATTTTACATTCCAAACCTTCCTGCTGCAAATACTTTTTCACTTTTTGGATGGTGAAATCATTTGGTAAACAAGATGGCTGTCAGCCTCGCTTTCCTATTGTGCTGCTAAAACATACACAGATAAAGTTTGTTTTTATTTTTAAGAGTATGTGGATACTTCTATTTGTACACAATGCTTGGCTTTATCATATTCCCTGCAGAGTTGTCACATAGTACCGGAGTTAATCTGTCCTTCCATGCTTTATGCCTTGCTGCTGCCTTTGCAGTTTTATGAATGTCCGTTCTAGCAGACATTTCCCTGCCCTCGAAGAGCTCAGTTTCATCACAAATGAACACCTGCTTTGGATAGTATCCTTGCTTCTCAATCAACTTCTTAAACTGATTTGGAAATTGGGCAGCAACTGCTACATTTGCGGATGCAATCTCTCCACTCAGTTTTATATTTTTAAGTCCAAACTAGCCATTTTAAACCCACTAAGCTCCTCCTCTTTTAGCACCTAAGGTTTGGCAAAGTGTTCCTGCTGTGTTTGGTGGCAGGTAGCCATACACACATGCTTTACATGTCTGACAAGATCACTGCCAATTAAATATGAGGCTGAAATGTCAGAGCCACTTTCCACTTTTCTTGCCAGCTTTTATATTTAAGGGGCACCAGCATGGTTGGCATATAAAAAGCAGACCCCCCATCTCCTTCAAAAGAAGTTCTCTTGAGGTAAAACATTATTTTGTGGTATTAAACGAGGCCAGAACACACAAATTTGGGAATCTGTATCTCTCAATCTCTAAATCAACTGATCCTGAAGCTCCACTATTTCCCCATATTCCTCAAATCAGTCTGTATTTAGAGTGACAAATATAGAGTGGTTTGTTTTCTGAGGAAACAAAGCTGCTTAAATTTGGCCAGAAAGCTGCATTTCCATAGCAACCTACCCGCTTGTTTCAACTTCACGTGTAAACATTAACTGTGATGGCAGAAGTTCCGTTACAGATTGTTTAGATACTTCAGTTTTCAATTTTCCAAACTTTTCAGGACAAATTCCACATTTAAAACAAGTTTTATTTTCAACTTTTTTTTTTAGTGACTGAACTCTTCTGGTAAAACTCCCAAATGGAAATGAGAAATGAGAAATCTCTCATGCTGTCAGGGCTTAATTTTTCCCTTGTCAGCTACTTTGTCATGAAAAGGTTGCCAGATTTTATTATTTTTCTTCTCATGAACATGAGGTATAGGACCCCACCCCTCATATGGGAAATAACCGGAAGACCATTGTAATCTCAAGGAGGTGTAGGAATATCTCGACCCCAGTTTGTCTCTCTATGTTTTAAGTTTCTGTCTGCTACTGCCAGGTCTTCTGGGTAACTAAGCACACAGTCTTTTGCTTTGATTTCTGTCTTTTGCTTTGGTCTCACAAGGACAAGGACTCTGGATACTTGTTAGTTTGAAAAGGTGAAGATGAGATTTGCTAATTGGCACCTGCCCTTGACTTGAGACCAACAACCAAGTAGCACCAGACAGTGGGCATAGGGAAGAAGTTAGCTTGTCCCAGATGTGTGAGGACTCTTGAAGATTCTATGGAAGGCAGCCAAGTTTCCCAGGCCATCTATAACTGTATGCTGCTTACATGCTTATGCTGTTCAAACTGCTTGCTGTTGAATAAATCTGAGACTTCTTCACCTACAACTGGTATTTTTTGCCATCTCTAGATCCTCTAAAAAGAACTCTCTTGCCTTTGGTGAACTGGCCAATCGGCTTCGACAAGACACTCCCTTATTGCCACCAAACGATCCATTATCTCCACAGCCTCAGAAATTGTCTTAGGCTTTTTGTTCTGTATCAGCCATATACACTTATGAGGCAAAATATTATAGAATTGTTTCAGGCCAATTAGATTTTCGAAGTGTCCTTTTGTCTTTACTTTACACAATAGTCCAACAAACTAAACAAACAAACCAATTTACACCTCAGCTGGGTATAAGTTTCCTCAGCTTTCTTTCTCAAATTGCAAACTTATCTTCTATGATTGTGGCAAGTCTTGCTCTTTCTCCTCACAGACTGGTATGGCCATTTCCCCAGTCCTGCCAGTGAAGTGCGCTGTCACTTAACTCTGCTCTGCCTTCCCCTTTACAACACCTCTTTCATGTAAAAAGTGTAAAGCCTTGCAATTGTTATTTAGAACCCCTTTAATGATCTATGGTAGCATGGTTCTTTTTTGTTATAACTACTAGAAATCATTCAACTGAATCAAAATGTATAAAAATATACTATAATCTTTATTAAAATCATAACCAGAATAAAGTATTGGTTTTCATATGCATGTCCAAGCTCAAACAGAACTTCAAAATGCATTTAGACAGTTTCTTATCTCTCTACATCTGCATAAAAGCACAAATATCTCACACATAGCCCTTTGGCTATCCTTTTGCCCAAAGGCTCAGTTCCCAAATCTAGGTCACCCTTTCTGACCAGTTCCAAAAGTGGGCTGATTTCTCTTCTACCTCTCTCTCTAGGCTTTCTCTGAGAAAACACTCCCTCTCACTTAATGCCCTTGGTTGATTGAGAACCTCTCTAGCCGAATTACTGACTCTCAGCCCTTCCTCCCTGAAGTCTGACAAAACCAGTTCAGTGTGCCTCTTATATATAAATTCTCCTGTCATGCCCCAGCCCCCTCCTTCACAGTAATGGGCTGGATTTCAGTCTTGAGTGGCTATTTTGGTCACCTAGCAACCTGCTGCTGGGGCTTCTCTGCCACCCAAGACAGCCACTCCCCAAGACTCCATCACAATGATGCTCAACAAATCTCTGTTTATTTCTCTCTTTAAATCATTGGGCTTCTTCTGGTGCCATCTCCTCACATATATCTGCCAATCTTCCATATGTCTGAGACCTGATATAGCCCATCCTCTCTTCTGGGCTAACACCTAACTCCACGCAAGCCTTCTCAAAACAAGACCCCCCCCCACATTGCCCTCCTTATATTTGGAAAATCTCTTCATATCAATTTGAGGATATCTATCATTTCCATTTCTTGAGGACCCTGCCATCTCTAACTCCTTTAATTTTAACTCTCTCTATTTCATGAGCCTTTTGTCTCTCTCTCTCCCTCAGTTCTTCCTGTTTCTCAAGCCTTATAGCTTCTAATTCTTTTTCATTCTGCAGCTCTTTTTCTCTTATTTCCATTGCTTTTTGTTTCTCAAGCTTTATATATTAAAGTTTCATAACTGCTAGTTCCTTTTCATGCTGTAGTTCCTTTTCCTTTAACGCTGTTTTCATTCCCCAGATTTCCACAGGATCTGCATAAGCAGGGGTCGGGGTGGGGCTGGTTAAATAATAGGTTGTTCTCCTACTGGGATCTTAATTACGGCAATGCCCTTGCTTTCACAGGTGGCACCAATTTAGTATTTCCTTACAATTACACAAAACCTTTAATTCAGAAAATACTTGTTTTAAATTCCTCGGCACCTTTTCCTACACCTAGCTTCTTTTATAGAAAGTGATTCCTTACTATATCCAGGACCTTTACCTCAGGAACCACCATTTTATTTTTATTTCAATGACTGTCAGTTTCAACCAGATGAGGGAGTGTTAAACAGTATCTGTTTGTAGTTACCAAATATCCTGTTGCCAGTATTAAAGATCTGATCTCAGTCCCCTACTATATATCACTAACTATTATCTCAAGGACTATTAGAAAGCCACTTCAGTTTTAAACTGCAATTTTCTCAGCTTCCAAGCAATTCCCTACTTAATCCAAAGCAGTACTCAGAGATTATACCAGTATTGTTACTCTACTTCCAAACATTTACCTCAGGGGATTACTCTAGCTGACCTAAACACACACAAATGTAAATATATCTCTGAATTCCTTCATTCTATCAGAGAATTCCAAACTAGGTCTCTAAATCCCTACTGGATTTTCTGAGATCTCTGGATTTTAATATCCCAACATTAGATCTTTTGGATCCCACTGCTCTGGCACCAATTGAGACAGGCCCTTACTTCTTCCAGATTGATGTGGCAGGTCCTAATCTGATAAGGTGCCATCTCTTTTCCACACAGCTCTGCCTCCTACCAAAACACCACCTTTGGGTTTTCAATGTTTATTTAGAACCACTTAATAATTTTATGGTAGTGCGTTTTCTGTGTTGCTTATCACAGAAGACAACTCCAGCTGAGTCAGTAATTACAAAGATAAACTGTAACATTAATGAAGATAACAAGAATAAAGCAGTTTGTTAGAGTTCATATATAGTTCAATGTTGATACATTTCTTCAGTGTGCTTTTCAGACAATATTGTCAACTCCCTATTCAGAAACAGTTCTATTATATCTTTACACTGTCACAAAAGGTCCAATTATCATATAACAGCACTTTGGTTAGATTCCCACCCAAAGGCTTAACGTCCAATATAGGTCACACTATCTGATCATATCCTATTAGGGCTTCTGCCTCTCATTAGGCCTCCACTGAGAACTAAACCTCCCAACATAGTGTACTTTCAGGCTGCACTGGCTCCCCAGATAGCAACACCTCCAGAACTTTGTCACATCCTTCATTACTTCAATTTCTATCTAATTTCTATTAAATTCGAAGTAACATTTTTGGACTGCATTTCAGCATGGGTTAGTGAAATTGTGTATACTGGTCATGCAGATATGGGGGACATACTGTAAATTGTATCAAGGCTGAAACCTAGTGATAAAAAATAATGTTGTAATTAAAAGTGTAATTTGCATACTGTACAATGCATATTATGCAAATTTGAAGAATACTTTCAGCTTGCATATTACAGGTATCCATTAAAATAGGCCACTCAGATTTGGGAAGCTGGAATAGGCAACCCATCTGAATCACACTGTTAAGGCAGAGGACTAGACCAATCATATACTAAGAGTGGATTTGGGGCTGATCTGTTTTGTTGTCGTTGTGTGCCTTCAAGTCACTCATGGTGACTCTAAGGCGAAATTATCCCTGGGCTTTCTGGAGCTGAGAGTGTGTGACATGGCCACGGCCACCCAGTGGGTTTCCATAGTTCAACGGGAATCAAACCGTGGTCTTCAGCGTCTTCCTCCAATGTTCAAACCACCACACTACCCTGGCTCTCTACTCAATTTACTGGAATGCAAAATTATTCAAGAAGTTAATTAATTACACAGCACTGAACTTTCTCAAGCATGGTGCTACTAGTTTGGTGGTAGTACTGGAATCCTAAAATACCTCCTTTGCAATGATCACCCTGCTTTTTCCCCCTTTTCAAAGTAAATCCATATAGAGTAAAAAGGCAAAACATAAGCTGACTGTAAGAAAGGAATGCAGTTTCCCAGACTTTTTTTTGTGGGCTCTCTCCTACATAAGGCCACTTTTATTTTCTAAAAACAAACAAACAAACCTTTCTACCTGGAGAATGCAAGTCACTTCTAGGAGCAAAAGGGATGGAAACAGGTGGGCCTTTGAAATTCTTTATTATTTTCCCAGATTCTGGAGAAGAAAATCCCTGGTCAAAGAAGGGCATCTGTCAAAAAGCATGCACGCCCTTTTTATAGAAATCACTTCCCAGCTTTGTAGTTACCGAATATTTCCATCCTGCTGCAAACTGAACTGTCCTCTTTTCCTTCTCCCACTTCACTCTGAAGTTTTTCCCCTAGAGGAGGGTGGGATCAGCCAAAAAAAATGAGCACGCTTAAGTCCCATTGCTTTCAATTGGTGAAAGATGGTCATTGCCATCTAAAGCAAAGTTAACTGATAATCAAGACTTTGCTGCAGGGTCCCTGGCATATCTACCCATGAGCTTCCCGTGAGATGAAGGTGCTGTGTGTGTGGAAACACATGTGCTAAGACTATTTCCACCAGAGGCCCCTCCTTAAACTGCAAACCCCAGCATTCCATAGGATGTTGAAAGTGGAATAATAGCACTGTAACAGTGTAGTGCAGAAATGGCCTAAGTCTTTTTAAAAACTTTGTTTCAGAAGGTGGCAGGTGAACTGCTGCCTATGGAGAGTATGTCTTGATATGCAGAAGCAAAATAATTCCCTGTGAGTTTAGCGAGGCTGTCCTGCAATCCTAGACAAGGCTGTGTGCTTTTGTTTTCGACTTATGGGGACCCCATCATTTTTTTTCTAAGATTTGTTCAGAGGGTGTTTGCCGGGAGGCTGAAAGGAGTGTGACTTGTCCAAAGGCAGCCAGTGGGTTTCCGTGGCCGAGCGGTGAACTCCAACCCGGGTCTCAAGGGTCCACAGACCAACGCCCAACCCACAACACCGCGCTGGCTCTCTCACAGGCCCTCAAGCTTACGGCGGCCATGGCATCACTCTGCAGTAATGCAGTGTTATTCTGCCTCCGGATAGCAGTGGGCAATATTAACCAACCATAATTTTAATTCCATTTCCGCCCGTTTGCCCAGGCAGCACCAAAGGCTACGGCGCCAGCATTTCGGACGATTACCGCTCCCGCCGCCCGCCACTTTCCCCGCGTCCCAGCTTGGTTGGTAGGCGGGGCTCGGTGGACGTCCCAGGCAGCCTGTAGGAGTCTCGCCCAAGCCCATCAGCTCATTGCGGAAGGGTAACTGCCCTCCGCTGGCCGACTTTGATCGCTAAAGGCTTGCTCTCCACTTAACGACAGCCTTTGGTGACTGAGAAGGGAACCAGGAGAGACGGAAATGAGGCAACGCAAGTTTACCATACACTCTAGATCCGTAGTCGTTTAGCGGTCAGTGGGAAAATCCATAGGCATACCTGCATCTGGGGCAAACCGTTACCAGATGCACCTGGATATGCGTACACGCATGCCTCCGCGCAGACACGGACACGCACACAAGCAGAGCCGTTGGCCTCCGGGGAATCTGCTTGCGTGGACGCGCGTCGAGGAAGATCCATCGTTTTTGATTTTGCAAAGGCGGGCGCGACAGAAAACGAAGCAAAAGAAAGAGCGGAAAGCTTATTTCCTCCCGGTTTAAAGAACTTTGTTGTACACTCCGTCGCGTACGAAAAGCTGAATTCTCCGGCGTCTTGAGCCATTTCCGCATTAGACCGTTATAGCGCTCTGGTTCCACTTTCAACATTCTATGGAATCCCGGGGCTTGCAGTTTCGGGAGGGGCCAAGTGGCCCCTCTCGAAATTTCAAGCCCCAGGATTCCATAGGATGTTGAAAGTGGAATCAGAGCGCTATAACAGTCTAATGCGGAAATGGCTTTAGGCTGAGCGGGCATAGCGTTGCAGCTGCGGTACAGGGGGCCACCCTTAATATGAAAGCAGCCCCCCCGACTGATCGGAATTGTTTTCAGCATGTAGATGCGGGGCCTCCTCGGCCTCTTTTCTACATGCGCTCAGAGACTGATTTTTCTTTATTAGTGCGTCGCCCCGGGAGCATTCTGCAGAGTGGAAAAGTCAAGTCTCCCAGGGCAGAGGTACTGAACAAAGGTGAATATTCGCTGAGCCTCTTCCATCCAATTCAATAGCATATTACATGTGTCCCAGGAACCAAGTCCCATTGCATCAACTCGACAGGTGAGCTGAAGGCACATACAGATGCATACATTCACACGCTCGCACACGGCAGCGCTGCCGCTGCCACATTACAACGCGGCGAAACTCCCCGCCTGCCTGCTCCATTTTTGCATTGGGCCAGAGATCGGATTACGTTCTCCAACAAAGCAATCTTCTAACGAAAGAAAGATGTTTTTTTCCCGACTGACAGTACAGAAAAGGGAAGAACTACGCCACTTACATTGTGTGTGTGTGTGAGAGAGAGATCCGATGAATTTCAGAGATTTTCTTACGCAAGGAATACTCAGAGGAGGTTTTGCCACTTCCTTCTCTGAAATATATCCTATAGCACCTGGTATTCGTTGGCGGTCTCCCATCAAGTACTAATCAGGGCTGGACCTGCTTAGCTTCCAAGATCAAACGGGATGTGGTGCTTTTAGCAAATTTAACTTACAGCGCTGTTGAAAGCTAAGCTCCACTAGGTTGATTGGAACTTACTCTTCGGTTAAGTGTGACATAGGATTACAGTTTTAATACTGCCCCTTTTAAAACTACATTTTCTCCTGTTTTTTTCAGTAGTATTTATTTAATACCGCAGGCCACTTTAAAAAAAAAAGTTACAGATCTCAATACAATACGGTAAATCACAAAACGCACAAATGCTATAAAGCTATGAAATAGGCGCTGCAGAAGTAAGAGTGTTTAAAGCAAGACTCCCTGAACTGACCAGCCCCCTTCTGAGAACGTAAGACCCGTCGAGGAGACCCTACGGAGAGCCGATCCTTACACACGGGTCGCCCTGTAAGTGCCCTAGAAATCAAGCAGGGTGACCTCTGCTTTCCGCCCGTTATGACCGAAGCGGGTTGAAACCTGTAGATCTTTTTCCTCCGGGGCCAACTGAAAAAGACAGAGCACTTACATTTAAAGCGGAGCTGTGGTTACTGCAGACGGAGGAAGATCCCCTGCAGTGGGGATGGAGGGCAAGGCGAAATGCCCCTTCCTTTCACTTTCAAATTTCGCGGGGCGTTTCAGCTGACTTCCAGCGCGAGCCTGAAAACCTCCCCGCCCTGCTTGTTCTGAAAACTCTGTAATGTCTTGCAGCTGTTTTCTCGATTAGCCCTCTGGAGAGATCTGGCCCGATAACGTCCCCTGGCTGTCCTCCTACTTCATCCTTCACCCCCCCCCCGCGCGCCTGGCTTCCCCCACCTCTTTTCTCGCAACGCTCCCTCCCCCCGCCCCCCAAGTTTGCAAATCTGTTGCTTTGCTCCTCGCCTGATTAACTTTCGCATTCCAGGCTCCGGTCCAGGCTGCCGCTGGCACGTGGCTTTGCAACGTGACTTGCTCCTCCCTAACTGGGAAAGTTTGGCCAAAACAAGCAGAGCTGGGTGCCAAAGACGTATGTGCACGTACAGGCACCCGCACCCTCTCTCAAAAATTGATACAGTCCGGTCGGAAAAGGAAGTAAACAAGCTCGACCGAAAATAAGAGTATACAGTGTTTTGTGGAATGAGTCAGCATGTATATTGTCTTGCTGGAACAGTGCTTGCAATCACAGTTTCCCCCAGATCAAAATATCAACATTCCAGGAGCGATTGGTCCAGTTTACATAGGCCATTTCCGCACTAGCCTGTTATAGCGCGATGATTCCACTTTCAACATCCTCTGGAATCCTGGGGTTTGCAGTTTAGGGAGGGGCCACTGCAAACCCCAGGCTTCCAGAGGATGTTGAAAGTGCAATCATCACGCTATAACAGGCTAGTGCGGAAATGGCCTTAGTCAACTGATGTATAGTCCGAAACACTGACTCTAGCAATATCGAACAGAAATGCATCAGATCCTACCGTTAACAGAAAAAATTACTGGTTAACTGTCTGTGTTTTTGTGTGCTCAACATAAGACTTGCGTGTGTGTGGAAACACCTGCGATTCCACAACTGTCTGCATGAAAGTAAAGATGACTTGCCTGATAATTAACTCTTAGCTTTTCAAAGACCTGGCAGCTACAGAGCTATTTTGTATAACTAGGTGATGAATTCTATGTAATGTGGAAGTTTGCACATTCTTGCACTACAGAATTTGATTCTTCAAAATGAGAGTCCTAATCTGTAATAATAAAAGAAGATGTCTGCATTTCTATGTTAGCTGTAACTCATTGGGACATCATGATAGCTGCTTCAAAATGGTGGTTGTCCAAGTTGCAGTCCTGAGTTTCGATTTAAAATTCCAAAAGGAGAGCTGACTGGAACTACACAAACATACAAGGGGGGTAGCCATAACTCATTATTAAATTGTGGTAGATTCCTCAAAATCCAACAGATTTTGTTGGTTGATGGTTGATGACATGCACATGTGTCTTTTTTTTTTTTTTTTTACACTGTGAAGGAAACACAGGATACTTCTGTACACAATGTCAGAACCTCCCCTCGCCCCAAGCTATGATATTTTACTGGCTGGGGAGGGATGGTGGGAGGAACTGAGGCAGGAAAAAAATGCTGATGTTGTCCTGCAGGATCTCTAGGTGTTCACTGGAGAGCTAGGAGGCCAATGTTAGTTCTCTTCTGGTTTTAAAGCAACTGCAGCTGGTTCTGCCTGGGTACCTTCTGCTGTCCTTCCACTTCTCTGCCAGTGATTGTCCTGCACAGCATGCCCTGGCATGTGGGACCTGACTGGGCCAGGAGGTAGAAGAGTGAAGAGCATAACTGGGTGGACAGAGCATTATGTTCTAGCCACATGATGTAGGATCTCATCCACAGTTTTTGGTCATTATCCAAGTTACAGTGTCCATATTCCAGGACAAAACTTGACATTCCAAATAGAGGGATTCCTAGGAGGAAAAAGGGGTGCTGCCATAAGTAACCAGAATATGAAAGTAAATGCTTCAACAAAGAGTTTTTTGTTGTCACCTAAGATATAAGGCTGAAATTTCAAACTGAAATTCCAAGCAGGGAGCTTCCTAGAAACAAGAAAAGGATACTGCCATAACTCATTGGGAAATATTTTTAAAGATCTAGAAAACAAGAGAGTGCTCACTAAGACACTGCTGCTAAGATTCCTGAGGTAGGAAACAGAAAAACAGAAGAGAGATAAGATACTTCTGCCAAGTTTCCTGGAAAAGATCCTTTTGAAAAGGCTAGGGAAATGGGAAAAGGCTCTCTGTGTTGTTATGAAAGATTCTTGAGATAAGGGTGGGGGCAAAAATGTGTATGCTACACATATAGACCTGGGAAGTTCCAGTTATATTTCAGTTAGTTGAGAAATGACTGGAACAATCTGGTATTTAATGAAATATCGACAAGAAGGTGTTACTATGGTTATCTGGCCCAAGCCCGAGGTCTACAATTTCATATTGGTTATGGTTAATATTTCCACGTGGCACTCCATAAGATGAACTCCACATGTCTGATCGGGTCTCGGAAAGCCTGTGGAGGCAGGCACGGCTGCATGGCCTTGGTTATGCACGCTAGGTCTAGGCCAGTGAACAACTATCTGCCGCACAGCCGGTCATGCCCTCCAGACACAGCCGACCATTAAACTAATGCAAGGGTTCTCAGCCCTGAACTGCTTGCTCTATACCAATGGTTCTCAACCTTCCTAATGCCGCAACCCTTTAATAAGTTCCTCATGTTGTGGTGACCCCCAACCATAAAATTATTTATTTATTATTTACAATTCCTCCCCCCCCAGCAAAGGCCACCTCGCCGGCCAGGAACGGGGGGCAGGGAGGGAAAGAGGAGCTGCATGTCTCCCCTGGGAAAAAGCTCCGAGAGCCCCCCGGGCTCTGCTTCTGCTTCGCTCTCGTTTCCGCTGGGGGGGCAGTGTGGGAAAAGTTTCCAGAGTGTCGACCCTGGCCGGGGGGAGGAGGAATCCCAGCGCCTTTGTCTTTTGTGCCGGGTGCAGCTTGACCCCTGGAAAAGTGAGCCTTGCGGCCCCCCGGCCCTTCTGTGGCACCCCCCTCCATGGCGAGTGGGGCAGGGGCTGTGGCGCGGAGGGGGCCTGCCCTCCTGCTGCCACCGCCCCCCCACAAGCTGGCCCATCAGACAGGAGGTTCTCCTGGTAGCGGAGGAGGGGAGCGATTTCAGTCCCTTCTGAACAGGGGGCAGGAGGATGCGAGCACGTGGCTCGCGCTTCTGTACCACCACTCCTGCTGTGGCGATGCTGTGGCCGCACGCGCTCCCGCCAAAGGGGGCAGGAGGACAGGAGTGCGTGGCTCGCACTTGCGCACCACCACTCCTGGGCCTTTTCCGCACGTTACCTTATCGCGGAGGTGGGGGGTGCCATTCGCGCAAGCAGGTTCTTGCACGAGGCGCTCTCTTCACTGCTCCTTCGTCTCACAGCGAGCTTCCTGGTCATGCGACCGCCCCGCCCCTTCCTCCCCCAGTGCAGCCTACAGCTCCAGGCTGCACTGCGGAAGGAAGGGGTGGGGTGGTCGCGTGACCAGGAAGCCAGCTACGGGACAAAGGAGCAGCGAAGAGAGCGCCTCGCTCAAGAACCTGCTTGCATGAATGGCACCCCCCACCTCTATGAGAAGGTAATGTGCGGAAAAGGCCCAGGAGTGGTGGTGAGCAAGCGCGAGCCACGCGCTCGTGTCCTCCTGCCCCCTTTGGTGGGAGTGCGTGCGGCTGCATGCGCTCCCACCAAAGGGGGCAGGAGGACGCGAGCGTGTGGCTCGCACTTGCGCACCACCACCGAGGAGGGAATGGAGCCTAAGACCACCGGAAATACGTATTTTCTGATGGTCTTAGGTGACCCCTGTGAAAAGGTAATCCAGCTTAGGCCTGAAGCTTTATAATCCTGTTGCTACTGTTTTAGAAATTCTTCTTTATCCTTGAAGTTCTCAGTATTTAATCCAGGAATGTTGTGTTCCAGACTGAGATGAACAACAGCTTCACTCCCATTCTTCATTCTTATCTCAATTGTACATTGCTGAATTCTTCAGTTTAATTTCATCCCTACCGACAAGTTTCGGTTGTTATGGGTAAAACTATCTTTTGTGATGTTGTCCCCATCAAGCTTGGAAGAGCATTCTATGACTGGAAGTTTAGATAGAAATGAATTAATTGGTCCAGGAGTACTGGTGGGGACTAACTGTCCTGATATGCTGGGCAAAATTTTCAACTACCATTCTGTGTTAAGGAGATTGCCTGATCTCAATGGCTGGTCTGCTGAACAGAAAGTGCACCAAAGAGCGATACCTTGCTTCCCTCAGAGCAAACTCCATATTTGGGACAGTGTACCTCTTATGACAAAATGCTGGAAAGAAAATTTGGAAAGCATTTATGTTTTTAAAAAATGTCTTTTATGAAGGCCATTTAGGGACCAATCAGAATATTGGGGCAGCTCACCATGCTGAATATAATGGCCTTCCTAGGAAATATGAGAGCCAGCATGATGTAGTAGTTTGAGCATTGGCCTATGACCCTGGAGACCAGGGTTTGATTTCCTGCTCAGCCATGGAAACTGACTGTGACCCTGGGGACATCACATAGCCTCAGAAAAGCCTGTGATAGGTTCACCTTAGGGTCGCCGTAATTTGGAAACGACTTGAAGGCACAGAACAACAAAATGAAATATATATATATATATATATATATATATATATATGGAAAAACTGAGTACTTTGTATTTAAAAAGGGATAGTAAGTGATTGTTATATCTTTGTGTCTATAACAAATAATCAAAACATTTTACAAATGAGCTCCTCTCACCAGTGCTTTGAGTATTTCAAAGGTGTAACAAGGAGTAAAAGGCATGGAAAAGAGAGCTGGAGGCAGAAGTATGACCTAAAAATTAATGTTCTTTCATTTTCCCTTCAATTCCTCCCATTCATTTCCTAGTGCTTGCAGGGCAGTGGTGGGGGGAGAGATATTTCCTACTCATGTCAATGAGATGCTCCAAGCCAGCTTTGTCTCTCTTTTGCTCTGGATCCCTTATCAGTTCTACCTATATTCTTCTTGTAGTGTAAAGGGCAAAGAGAATAAAAGTGCTGTATAGCTGGACAGTCAACTGGTTGCACTAATGAATGTATCCTTTCCTCTTTCACTCACAGCATTCATGGTTTCCAGATGTGGTGCTTGGGTCTTGTGCCCTGCAAGAGAAACTACAATTGAACAAGGGGTAAAAAGAGTGCACAAGAAATAGGATCTGTGTAGAAAGCAGCACAACTCTTACTTAATACAGTTTCACGCTAGTGAGACACAATATAGAATTATACCATCAACTCCAACCTCCTGCCATGTAGGAAGAACACACACTCAAAACACCCCCAGCAAATGGCCATCCAGCCTCTGTTTAAAAACCACCAAAGAAGGTGACTCCACCACACTCTAAGGCAGCACAATCCACTGTTGAATGGCTCTTACCAGTTCTTCCTGATGTTTAGTTAAATCTTTCTTCCTGTAGTTTTAATTCATTGCTCCTTGTCCTAGTCTCTGGAGCAATGGAAAACAAGTTTGCTTCATCTTCAACACACCTCTCAAGTCATCTTGTCAGGCCAACAAACCACTGCTTCTGTTCCCCTCAGTAGGGAGTCCCCTACCACCACTCATCTCTCATGGGGATTGGCAGGAATCATTCCGTGTGTTGAATTTTCCAAGGATACCTGCAGATTCTCTGAGAAGGGACCTTGCTGCTCATGTTGGTGTTCCATATCATCTCTGATAACACAAAGAGCTTCAAATTGATTATGTCACTCCAAAATCACTTAGACCATTTCTGCACTATACTGTTATAGTAGCATTACTCCACTTTCTACATTCTGTGGAATTCTGGGGTTTGTAGTTTACTAAAGCCAAAGAGCTCTCTGGCTAAGAATTCTAAATGCCCCTCCCTAAACTGTGAACTCCGGGATTCCATAGGATGTTGAAAGTGGAACAACACCACTATAACAGTCTACTGCGGAAATGGCCTGAATGATCCCTGGCCCTTCTACCTCTATGTGTCACATTGCTCCAAGTGTCAACCTCCTGTGTTTAGCAACTGCACTCCTGCTCAGAGACATCACCTGTCTGTTCCTCTATCAGGATAGTTTGCTCTGTTCTATACAAGAAAAGCTTGTGCTTCCTAACATGTTGAAAAGTAGATACACTGGCCTGAAGTTGCTGGATCTTCTCCTCCAAGTGGGCTAGCAACTTGCATTTGCTGAAGGTATAACAACCCACCTCCTCCAGCAAGAACACAAACATACCACAGTTATTGCAAGTGACCGCAGCTGCTCCCTCATATTCCATATTCAGTAGCCTTAAGTAGACATTGAAACAGAAACCTGGGCTTCCTCCTCAAAACTCTTCCACCAATCACCCACTGCCAATGCCATGTGGTTTTCCCTGTTAACAGAACTCCTGTTCAACTCCTGTTCAAAGCACGCACTGCTGGAGAAATTATATAGTGCTAATCTTGTCTCTTTTTATGATAGAGTTACTAGCTTGATAGACAAAGGGAATGCTGTGGATGTAGCATATCTCAATTTCAGTAAGGCCTTTGACAAAGTTCCCCATGACATTCTTGCAATGAAGCTGGTAAAATGTGGGCTGGACAGGGCTACTGTTAGTTGGATTTGTAATTGGTTGACCAACTGAACCCAAAGGGTGATCACGAATGGTTGCTTTTCATCCTGGAGAGAAGTGACTAGTGGGGTGCCACAGGGTTCTGTCCTGGGCCCTGTGCTGTTCAATATTTTTATCAATGACTTGGATGAAGGAATAGAAGGCATGCTCATCAAATTTGCAGATGACACCAAATTGGGAGGGATTGCTAATATGCCAGAGGACAGGATCAAAATTCAAAATGACCTGGATAGATTGGAGAGCTGGGCCAAGGCTAACAAAATGAAATTCAACAGAGAGAAGTTTAAGGTCCTACACTTAGGCAGAAAAAATGGAATACAGAAATATAGGATGGGGGACACGTGGCTGGATAGCAGTACGTGTGAAAGGGATCTAGAAGTCTTCATAGACCACAAGCTGAACATGAGTCAGCAGTGTGATGCGGCAGCCAAGAAAGCCAATGCAATTCTCAGCTGCATCAATAGGAGTATGGTGTCTAGATCGAGGGAGGTACTGGTACCACTCTACTCTGCTTTGGTTAGACCTCATCTTGAATACTGTGTCCAGTTCTGGGCACCCTGATTCAAGAAGGATATTGACAAGCTGGAGCAAGTCCAGAGGAGGGCGACCAAAATAGTGAGAGGCCTGGAAGCCATGCCCTATGAGGATAGACTTAGAGAGCTGGGTATGTTTAGTCTGCAGAAGAGAAAGTTAAGAGGGGACGTGATAGCCATGTTTAAATATTTGAAGGGATGCCATGTAGAGGAAGGAGAGGGCTTGTTTTCTGCTGTTCCAGAGACCAGGACAAGGAGCAATGGATTCAAGCTGCAGGAAAGGAGATTCCACCTGAACCTCAGGAAGAACTTCCTGACAGTCAGGGCTGTCCGGCAGTGGAATATGCTGCCTTGGGGGGTAGTGGAGTCTCCTTCCTTGGAGGTTTTTAAGCAGAGGCTAGATGGCCATCTGTCGGGAGTGCTTTGAGGGTGTTCCTGCATGGCAGGGGGTTGGACTGGATGGCCCGTGTGGTCTCTTCCCACTCCCTTAAACCATGTGCTCAGGAAAAGCACATGGCCAGAAACACACACACACGCACGCACACACATACACGCATTTAAAAACACACAGTCAAACACTCAATGATGTCCTCCCAGACACAGCTCACCTTTTGCATTCTCCTCAGGGACTGCAAATATACCTGCAAAGATTTTGCTTTTGGCAACATATTGTCCGAATTGCTTGGAACACTGTGCTTGTTAGGAAATAGAGATATTCTTGAGATGTTCACCCCTGCAGCCTCCAGTGAACATGGCAATGACATAAGCACCTGAGGTGAGCTGCCCCCCCACCTCTATGTCTCTTAAGCAGAGTCCTCTCATTCCTTTTGACTACAAATCCTGTCTGAAGCCTAAATGCAAAGTGCAGGATATCAAAGGCTGGCTTGAAGCAGGACCTGTAGCAATTCCAGAAAAGGAGCCCTGTTTATATGCTTGCATGAGTTATTCTAATAAATAAATGATGAAACGCAATTGACATGGCAATGCAATGCAATGCACTGACATTGACAAACATTTTCAGCATCTATGAACTCTTTTCTAGACCTGCAGCTTCAGTGAGATTAACAGTATGTTCCCATGCACTGTTATTCAGGTACTCAAATAATATACAAAATGTTGATGATAAGAAAAAGGAAGAAAAGGGAGTAAATTAACAATTTTCCTTCAATTAGCTATCCCTGTAATCCCCTAATCAGTGAGAGACCTGGAGTATTTGCACCATTTGAAGCACTGATAATAGGGCCTTGAGGATACCAATACACTTGTGATGATGTGTTGAAGCAACCAGGAAATTAAAATATAGCATCTGTAAATGATGCCCCTCACTCCAAAGAGCCAGCTGTGATCTTGGGGTAAAATTGCTTTCCAGACTTATGAACCTTCACTGGAATTAATGCTAAATCAATTATAATTCTAGGGTGCTTCTAGACAGAGGGTTCTTCATGATGCCACTTAAATGATATTGTGAAGTTATTCTGTCCTTTCTTCATTTACAGATGTTTTGTGGGAAGTCAAAATGAGGAAGAAGCAATGGAAAAATATGGGAGTGTTACAAGTTGAATCTGTTGTTTGAACCATTGTTAAATTCTGTGAATGATATGAGCTGATTACAGAAGAAAAGCTCACTAACGCTGTCTGATAAACATAATTGTTTTTTTTTTAAAAAAAAACAAGTTAGGTAGGCTGAGAACACAACAGCTAAGTCCACAGAAAGAACTTACTGCAGCCAGTCAGAACTAGGTTGGCTGCGGTTACCCAGAGGACCTTTTCTTCTATCGCTCCCAAGCTATGGAATGGCCTGCTGGAGGAGACCCGGCATATTACCAGTCTTGACTGCTTTAAAAAAGCAGTCAAGACTGCTGTCTTCCGACAGGCCTTCCCAGACTAGTACTTCCACCGCCTCCCACCAACTGTCTTGCTGTTCTTTTAATAGTCAGTTGATTATTGTTCATTGTTAATTGCTGTGTTTTTAGGGGGTTGGTTTTAGATGGGTTGGTGGGTGGGGAGGATTGGGTATGTTTTTTAATGTTTTTAAGGTAATTAATGTATTATTGTTGTTCGCGGCCTTGATCCACGGGGAGAGGCGGGATAGAAATAATAATAATAATAATAATAATAATAATAATAATAATAATAGTAGTAGTAGTAGTAGTAGTAGTAGTAGTAGTAATACAATCTCTGCTGAATGGACCACAAAAGATGAGTTCTCTCTCCAGCCCATCTGGCTCCCTCCCACCAGCCTCTTCCTGATCCGTTGCTGTAGAGCACCCACTGTTAGAAGCTGATAGACACAGGACTCTTGCTTTGTCTCAGCCCTACCACTGGAAGCATGAGACGACTCCTGGCACATGGAGTGACAGGATTATCTATAGGGCCAAGCAAAAAGTGAACTTCCTGAACTACATTTGTTCACATCTTCTGGTCCAGGTTCCACCCATTGTTTTAAGGACAGTACAGTAGAAATCAAGGCATACTGTTTTTTGCCACATGGTTTTGTGTTGTCCCCCAATTTTTAAAATTGAGATGGTAGTGTTACTGCAGGTTAGGCCTCCTTGGAGATAGCATAAAGATATCATTTTGATATCAATAATTTGGCTCTCTTCCACCACCCCTCTCCACATGTTTGTGAGGCCCCTGGACAAGCACAGAACTAGGCTCAACCATCAAACACTGCAATATCCCAAAACAATACAGGCAGGCCAGCAATAGCCAGATCACCGCTTTAGGAGACCTCTCTGCAAACACCCTCATTATGTATGCATGCTTGTTTACAAAAGGACTCCCTGCCCTGAGCAGGCAACTTGGCAAGCTGAATACTCAACTGCCAAGCACTGAGCATTTGCATACTGTCTACCTCTTTGTCAATTCAGACTTAACTCAATCATGCTAAATTCTGACCTTTCCAAAGCTTTGTCTCGCACCCGAAACTAAATGTTTCCCCAAGTATGGAATAGCCCGCAGTTACATTTCTCCCTATAAAAACCCCTGATTCTGAGACCTTCCTCGGATCGCTCCCAAGTTCCAGACTGCCTTGCTGCTGCTTTGCTTGGCAAGCTTCCCCTCAGTTCCACATGCTGAGCCACATCGAACCCCAGCATCGCTCTCTATTCTTCCAGGCTTCAGGACAGGTTTCGTATCACTCAATTCAACAATCCCTCTCAAAATCCCTCTATACCACTCCAACCTTAGTTACTTGTGAGACTGTGTGTGTTGCATACACTGTGTGTCTGTATTTAATAAAATCTCAATTATTCTTAAGAATAATTGAGATTTTATTGTTGTTTGCTCTTGTTTGCTTCTTGACTTGGCCTGACCCTGTAGACATTGGGTAAAAGATTCCACTGCATTGCCCTGCCTCTCGCATTGCTAACTTGTGCTCTAGCTAATTTCCCCAAACTTAGTTAATTGAGAGCGCATATAGGTGTCCCTCCCGGAACCCCCAATAAACAGGGTAACAGTAGATCAGCAGCATGCTGTGTGTACTGTGCAGAGGCTGTGACTGTCTTTGGACCTTGCTGAGTTGTGTTCCATCAACATCTAGGGCCCAACCTCAGAGTCCTCGGGGAAGTTCATTTGCTGTCTTATCAGTCCTCTTTTTGCTACTCCTTTTTTATTTCTCCAAGTTTTCAGATCTGTGTAACATCCACTGAAAATCAGATCTCATCTCTTTTAGTGATGCAGCTCTAACTGTATTATTGTTATTTTTTTTACTGTTCGTTGTTTTATAGTTTGTTCTATTTTAACGTTTTATTATTGTAAGTTAACCATGGAGGACTGTAATGTAAATAATAAAAGATATACAGCAGCTGTGCATATTTTTTTATTTATTTACTTGCTTACATTATAGTCTTTTGCAATTAAGATATGTAAGTAATTACAGCGGGACAGCCTGCATGATGTAGTGGTTTGAGCATTGGACTATGACTCCAGAGACCAGGGTTCGAGTCCCTGTTCAGCCATAGAAACACAGTGGGTGACCTTGGGCAAGTCACATTCTCTCAGCCTCATAGGAAGGCAAAGGCAACCTTCCTCTCCACAAATTTTGCCAAAAAAATTCCACAATAGTGTTGCCCCCTTGGTAAACCCTGTCCTGGGGTCTACAACTTTGATATAAAACCAATCTAACCCACCACAGAGGTCACCGGATGAGCACGTAGGCAACAACAGTTGTACGATCGAAAGAACCAGGTCAGACCAGTAAACTCCCCAGTCATGTAGCCACAGGAGACCTCAAGCTGTGACAACCCACGGTGGACAAAAGTTCCTCAGCTTTTAAGGAACCAACTCGAAGGGATTAAGAGTTTTTCCCACAAAGTTGGGCACTGGAAGCAATAAAATCTTATCAGACAAGGACTATTTACATAAACTCACACTGCAACCCAAAGCAGCAGAAGATCCTGCACCTGTTATCTTCTAATATCAAAGAAGGTGCCAGTGTGAAGTTGTTTTTCCAATGCTGTCCCCTTTGTTCTCCCCAGGAGAGGATTTGCCCTCAAGGTAAATTTTTACTACGAATAGTCCCCGTTTTTGACTAGTTCTTTGGATACCTCCCAGTCATACCAACTGACCGTTCCCCCCTCCTGATAGCAATTGGAGGAAGTGGGGGTAAGGGGCAGGGAGCAGAAGCAAGGAGCAAAGGAAGGGTCAACCCCACTCTAATCCCTGGCATCACAGGATATTTTGCAGCAGAAAAGCTTGTATCAAATTGAATCACATGTGGCTACAAATTAATTTGTAACTGGGTCCTGAAATAGCAGCCCTGATTTATAAGCCTTAGATGTAAACTACCAAGAGTGCCTGGAATATATTTGATATTAAAGAAGAACAGCTATGCGAGGGAGAGAATAAATGAAACAAATGAAAGCACATAGTTTATACACAAACCTGGCCCTAATGCTAGAAGCCTTCCAAGAAAGTCATCCTTAGCATTTCTAACCAGATATTTCATATTTATTCCAATGACTAGAGCAAGAGACCTCACCCACACTGAGCTCCACTTAACGTAAAACTGACAGAAGATTGACATCTTTTGATACATTCCCTTTCCAGCATTGAAAACATTGGATTTTATGCCGCTTGCATTTTCCTTTCCTATAAGACATTCTTTGTGTGGAAGGTTTCTCAATTGCTACCTCCCTTCACTTAGTTGCAATGTGAACACTTTCTCACATGTTGGAATTGTTTGTTTTAGCCGGGAAACTTTGATTAGTCATCTGGCTTCTCTCCCTTCTTCCCACTCTCCCTCTCTCTCTGGATTAATTTGAATCCACAGACACATTTCTCGCTCCCTGTCTCTCAAATGTGAGTAAATGTGAAATATCCTGAGGAGAAAAGCTAAGGATGACTTCCTTGGAAACAGGCTTCTGGCATTAGGTGCAGAACCATACACTTGTGTTCAAATCTTTTTTTATGGAAAAATATGTTAACAATAACCACAAAATTTATTTATACATTACTATAGGTTACAGACAAATTCATAACATAAATAGGAAAAACCAGAAGACCTAACTTAACCTAAAAAGTCTATATAATAGATATCTAGCTAAGAAATTTCCTGTGTCCTTCCTATATGAAATTCCTTCTTTCTACCTATAAATGTTAACTTCTCTTATTCTTTCATAGATGATTACACTCAACATTCATATACATAATTACATAATTATACCCTCTTAAAATCTCTTCCCTTATTCTCTTTCCCTGTACACGTTGGTTATTTCCTAGTTCCTAATTCCCAACGATAACTAATCCAATATATTTCTTTCGATAAAGCTCTGCCTGCTTATAATTTATTTAATTCTGTTTTACCATATTTTATATTCTATCCAAGATCAGCTAATTTTTCCTTATTATTATCACTTACCATAAGTGGTCTCTTTTATTATAATGTATATCTCGAGTTATCTTATGTTTTCTTCTTCTTCATAATTATTCTCTAATAACTCCATGCCCTTGTTATTTATATTGTCTCCTTCCTCCCACTTCCTTAATTTATTCTTTCTATTCAATCCAATCATTTAACATCATATCTGACCACCCCATCTCCTTGGAGTTTTTGTTAGGAATACTCCTTATTCTTTTATTCTTTTTGTAGCTAAGTTCCCCGATTTAGTTTTAAATATTGGTAAAATTGGTTCCCAATCCTTGTTAAATTGTTCCAATGAATTTTTAGATAATATTGTTGTTAATTTATCCATTTCTATTAGATCATATAGTTTAATTAACCATTCTTCCACTTCTGGTATTTCCTCTTGCTTCCATTTACTTGCATAGACCATTCTAGCTACTATAATCATGTGGGTTAGTAGCTTACGTTGAGACCTTTTATTTAACAATTTTATTCCTTGGTATATATTCAATAAATATATTTCTGGTTGCATTGGAAACTCAAATTGCAATTTTTTTATTATGTTACTGTGAATTTGCATCCAAAACTTTTTTGCTTTTTTGCAGGTCCACCATAGATGGTAAAGGGTTCCTTTTAAATTATATTTCCAGCATTTTTTTTTGGTCATTTTTGCTATCTGAACTGGAGTGTAATACCACCTATAAAATTTTTGATAGTAATTCTCCTTTAGGGACACACTTTTCAATAATCTGAACGTCACCTTCCAGGAACTTTCCCAGCTTTCTAATTGTATCGGGTGTCCAATGTTCTGTGCCCACTTTATCATATTTTCCTTTACGGTTTCTTTTTCTAATTCTAAATTCAATAAAATTTTATATGACCTCGCAATCAAATGTTCTGTTCCTGGTTTTATCAGTTTGTCAAAATCATTTTCCTTTGTTTCTATTCCTATTATTTTTTGGTCTATCTTAAATTTCTCCACGAGTTGTCTCTGTAATAACCAATGAGTGGAGAGTCCACTTTTAATCAATTCTTCTTTATTTTTTATTACGATTTTATCTCCTTGACATTTCACTATATCCTTATATGTAATCCAATTAATTAATTGTGGTTTCTCTTTCCTATAAAAGGCTTCATGCGGGGATACCCATAACAGCAACTTTGGATAAAATTTTCTTGTATACAGTGACCAGATTCGCAATAGGGGCTTTCTGATAAAGTGGTTATTAAACTCTCTATTTATTTTAGCTTTCTCATACCATAGGTGAATGAGTGCCATCTGAAAGGTAGATCTGCCCCTTCTAGAGTTAATAACCTTTCATTATCCAGCTTAATCCAAGTAGTCAACCATTCGATACAGCAGGCATGGTAATATAACTTTAAGTCCGGTGCTCCTAATCCTCCTCTTTCTCTAGTATCTTTCAGGTTGTTCCATTTTATTCAGGGTTTTTTAGCATTCCAAATAAATTTGGACAGATCTTTCTTCCATTGATTGAAAGGTGCATCATTAACTATAATGGGTAGGTTTTGGAATAAAAAAATCATTCTAGGCAAAATATTCATTTTTATTGCTACAATCCTTCCCAGTAATGATATGTCAAGTTTCATTCATCTTTCTAGGTCTTCCTTAATCGTCTTGGTGTAGAACCATACACTATACACTATGGGCCTTCATTCATTTCATTTCATTTATTCCCTCCACTGCTTTCCTTCTGTGACATAAAATTCCAGGTATTCTTGGCAGTCTATATCCAAGACTTATAGACACAAAAGTCAGGGCTGTTGTTTTAGGACCAAACTATACACTGTGTTGCAGCCAAGGATAATTGCAATATGCTTCTGCTCCCCACCTTGATATTCCCACTCACTCCAATAGATAAAAAAAAGAAACTAAAAGGAGAAAATTTATTCTGTGGATTCAAACTAATGCTTGCAAGCATGAGCTAGGAAAAGGCTATTCTGTTCAGAGCAAAGTTTGGGATACTTTATTTAATTGGACTACAATGCCTATGTGTTGTTAAATGAGAGTTTGCAAAAATGCTAGGGCAAGTTTGTTTGTTTTTATGTTAAATGTAGAGCTTGGAAAATGTAGTTTCCAACTGGATAAATATTTGTTTGTTGACTTCGTGTTTTTTATTGGAATGACAGACATTGAGCAACTGTGTAATTGTACAGTCCTCTCTCCATATTTGCAGGTTTGAGCTTCACAAATTTGATTGCTTGAGAGTGCGCATGCCTTTGACCCCCGCCCAATCTCCTCCTCCCAAAATGGCTCAATTTCAGATCAGCCTAGACTCAGGACAGATCTTAGATTGATTTGTGTGGGTGTGGTTGGGGTTGTGGTTGTTCCAAGAAGTCCACTGCCTGAATCTTTCCATTCTTGACTCTGTAAGTTCTTTAGTTAGATCCAGCATTTTGTATTGACACTGGAAGAAAAGAAGAATTTTCCATCTAGAGAAAAATAAAATAAGGGGAAAAGATGAAGAGCTTGTCCACCCAAACTTCTTGCAGACTTTCTACAACTGAAATATAAATAAACACACTAGATTTTGGGGGTGCTACAACTGTTCAAATTAAGTCTGCTTGTCTTGCCCTGCTCTGCTCTATCCTGGGAAGGACAGTGGCAGTACAAGTGGGCATGCGTGGGACCCTGGTCAGGAAGAGACTTGATCTCAGAAGGCTTTCCTCCTGAAGGAAATGTTCATGGAGAGTATCATTGTCCATGGAGGAAGTCTGGTGGGATAAAGTTCCATCCCTGGCAGCAGAAGCTGCTCCCTTGAGATCCTGAGAGTAACCACTGCAATGGCCATTCCCTTCCCCAGCCTCAAAGGACTTTGCAGGTGGAAAGTAGAATGCAATGGTAGAGACGGGTGCAGTGTGTTACTGTACACCAACCTTCAAAGGACCTCTCACAGGAATAAACAAGTTGCATGTCTAGAAACCTGGATGAGACCTGTTGTTAGTTAACCAGCTGGTGTATGTTTACCAATTAATAAACAAATTAACCATCTTGCTTCAACTCCGGTTGCCTTACCAAGTGGAATTATTACAGTGGGTATTTTGCCAGGTAAGCACCTTCAAGCCTTTTGCATGTTTGCAGGCTCTAGAAGTGTTGTTGTTGTTGTTGTGCTGCTGCTGCTGCTGTTGTATGCCTTCAAGGGTTTTCTAGGGGCTGTGTGTGTGTGATATGCCCAAGGTCACTGAGTGGGTTTCCATAGCCAAGTGAAGAATCAAACTCTACTATCCCGGGTTATGGTCCACACTCAGAATCACTCTACCATACCAGCTCTGTGTGTATTTGCAAAGAGCTCCAGCTCTTGTGGGCACTTAAATCAAACATTTGTCAGAACTAAAGCCTTTTCAGGTGAGGACCTCCATGCTGTTGTAGACCATGTTTTATAAGCAGACCTAGTTTGGAAAAGTATGATATGTTTATGGAAAGACCTCTATAACCATCAGCTTCTCTGTCTGAAGGCTGCTACCTTGTTTGTTTTGTTCTCCATGTTAGACAATTTTTCTATTGCAATCTATGGCTGCTGGCCCTTTTCTTCCCAGACTTTTTTCTTTTAAATTCAAATGGAGAATGTAGGGCAGTGATATAATCCAGGCCACACCATCTTAGAAAATGTAGGTCAGACAAACTGAACCAAATATTTTACAACTGTTTAGAGTGGGAGAGGGGGAGGGGCACCAACCCACACTGGGAACAGTGCCTTTGAATGGGATATCCTCTCCTGAGTTCGCCAGCACTCTAGGAGCATCCAAGAAATTTGAAGCCAAAAATAACAAGAGGTTTTGAGAATGGAAAGAAGGGAGGGAGGGCCAAGCTCATCCACTCTTATGACCTTCCTTCTCTTGTGAAGCTTGAAGGCAAGGATTGATTCCCCACCCCCGTGCTCTAGTCCTTCCCCCTCCTGTGATGCTGAGCCAAGAACTTTCTGGAGAATCTGAGTCATTTGCAAAGGCTGCAGCTGGAGAAAAAGAGAGGAAGAAAACAGACTTCAAGCTGTTTCTGTTTCTGCTTTCGACCAGTGGTGGAAAATGGCAGGTATGAACAGGTATCAACAACATCATCCTAAATTATACAGGAACCCAAATGTTTGCAGAAATATAAACAAAAAAGCTATAGTGGAAAAAAGGCACTCTTCTCTGCTTTTAGTCCAAAAACCAGTCCAATTAGGACTGAGAATACTTATTATTCATGAAATCGAGTGCCACTTTCAAAAGAAAATCTGAAAAGTGGACTGTGAGAAGGGAGATATTCCCCTCAAGCTTCTTACACTGTGGCATCTCAAGGGATGAATCAATCATACATGGGTCTTTGTGGTTGCTTATTCAGAATTCACAAGATCCATGCCTATTTTGATGGATTGAGCTCAGATATGAGGGCAGCTCCAGTCCAAAACATCTGTCTTGGCAAAGTTGTGTTTATGCAAAGTATCATCTGCATATAATGTCAAAATAGGATCTGTATTCATGCATTTAAATAGTTGAGGGTGACAATACAGTCCGCCCTCCACATTTGCAGGTTTCACTTCTGAGTATTTAATTATTCACAAATTATTTGCTGTCACCTCTGCTCCCTCCCTATGCCATTTTTAATAGGGACTGCAAGCCTCATAAGACTGAGAAACTGCAAATGAGGCTTGTAAGCCCCTATTAAAAATGGTGTGGGGCAGCAGTGGAAGTGGAAGCAGAAGTCACCCACATCTGCTTTGTGAAGGAACCCTGATGCCTCAAAGGAATCCATCGTGGGTTGAATATGGTGAGCATACTTTTTTGTGTGTTAAATATGGTTTGGGAAGGCTTATTGTTATTCACGGTTTTTCCACTTTCACGGGGGTCATGTGCCCCTAACCCTAGTAAATGTGGAGGGTGACTGTAGAAACATGCAACCCACCATGAAACAGGTATGCCAGAATAACATTTCTTTTTAAAGTTGCAGCAGCTGTTTCCATGCTTGCTTGACAACATTAGTTGCCTGGTGACAGGGTGAAGGAGAAAGGAATGTTAAAAGAAAGTGAATTTAAGAATTCTTTGTCCTGGAGAAGATGAGAAGAATGGGGCAATATGAGATAGGCCCACACTTTTTAAAAAAGAAGGTGAAGACAAAGAATTGTATCAGTGGTGTGAATGACTCATAGAAGTTCATTAAAGAATGAAGGAGATGTTACCATGGTTATGAGATGTCTGGTGAGAGCACTAGATATCTCTTTATATCAAACTTATTTGGCCTTTATGTGACCTTTCTCTGCCACCCTACTCCACATGTTTGCAAGGGCCACCGGACAAGCACATAATAGGCGTGGCCGTTAATGGTTGTACATTCCAAACCCCATTTAGTCAGGCAACTTAAGCCTCTCCAATGCTTCAGAGAATACCTTCTTGCAAACCGGCCTTGCTCAGCGCGAATCTACACAAAGACGCACAGCCGAGTGCCGAGCCAGTCCTTTATGTTGGGCCATTTGCATACTGGTCATACTATTGTCAAGTGCTAAGCCCATCACGTAAAACCTGACCTTTGTCCAGCTACAAATTTCCTTTGTTCTCACCGAGCATGGCATGGCCTGTAGGTAAAATTCACCCTATAAAAAGTCCCCATTTTCAAGCCTTCCTCGGAACGCTCCAGACTGCTATCCTGCCTTGCTCTCGGTTTGTCCTGTGAGTCGCCCCCTCAGCGAACCACGCTGAGTTTCTTCCCTTGCAACCTCCTCTTCTCTCCAGGACTACGAGATCAGGTGTCGTATTACCCATTCCCCCAAAACTCTATTTCTATTTCTCAGTTAGCTAGTATATGTCGTGTCTTTCGTGTTGTTTGTCTTCAATAAAATATTATTTGTTGCCACTCTCTGACCTGACGCTGTATACTTAGGGTTAAAGATCTCAGCTAAAGTTACCTTGCCTCTAGTTAGCTTAAGAGAGTGCTTGAGTCTAATTTCCCCTATCCCGTGTTTTTATTTGGTAATTTGGGTGCCCCTCCCGGGACCCCCAACATACAGGGTAACAGAGAGTGTCCAAAGAACACAGACCATCAATAGTCTGGAGAAAAAGTGCAGAATAAAACAAACTAAAGCAACATGACGTAGTACATGAGAGGAAAAAAATATTTTTTTTAAAATGAGGACTGCAATGTCTGAAAGGTAGCTGTCGGGATTCTTCCACATTTACAAGTATCGTGGAGAGGGGTATGGCTGATTAGCTGGCAGGATCCTCTGAACAAAAGCACTCCTGATAGGAGGTGGGTAAGGATACATTGTGTTGCTCTTCCTATTTGTTTCTATTTCTTTAAAGAAGGGAGATAGTGCTCCAGCATGAAAGGGGATGAAGCTAATTGGGGTTAGCAGAGAAAGGATGAGGCTACATGACCTGTACTGACAATACTGGCAATACTTTCTTATTTGTTTAAGAAAGGCCATAAATTAGCTTCCTTTGTTCTTAAGTCTTATTTCTGTGATACTCTTTTTGGAAGGGAATGTTCCCATTACATTTAAAAGAGAAACATGGACATACATACGAGCTGTTAGCCCAACCAGACTATATTATTGTTCTTGACTGAATTGTCTGCAGTTTCCTTCTTTAGGCAGCAGTCCAGGTGGCCCAAGAGACAAGAAAATCAGAGCCTGACCTGCAGGATCCCAAGTTCAAGCTCTGTGGTACTTATGCTACTGCGCTCCAGGCCTACCCGGAGATAGCACTCAATATCACTTTGGTATCAAACCATTAGGCTTTCTTCTGCCACCCCGCTCCACGTGTTTGCGAGGCCTCCAGACAAGCACGTAAACAGGCGCGGCCGATAATTGCTGGACATTCCATTCTCCACCTAGGCAGGCTGGACAGAGCCGGTTCGTTGCTTCAGGGACCTCTCCGGCAAACACCCTTTTGCTTATGCGTGATACTAACAAAGGCACCCTGCCCCGAGCAGGTAACCTTACAAAGCTGTACTAAGTGCTCCGCATTTGCATACTGGCTACACTATTGTTAAATCGGTGCTAAGCCAATCATGCTAAACTCTGACCTTTCCAAAGCTTTGTCCCGCTCCTAAATCTCATTGTTCTCACCGAGTAAGGTATGGCCTGCAGTCACAATTCACCCTATAAAAGCTCCCGATTCCGAGACCATCCTTGGATCGCTCCTGAGTTCCAGACCGCCTTGCTGCTGCTTTGTGTGGCGAGCTCCCCTCAGTGAACCACGCTGAGCTTCTTCACTGCACCCCAACATTGCTCTCAAACTACAAGACTACGAGACAGGTGTCATATCACCCATTTCCCTCTGAAAATCCCTATTTCCAATTCTTTAGTTAGCTGTGTGATTGTGTTGTCTTTAATGTTTGTCTGTATTCAATAAAACATCATTTTTGCTACTTTAAACCGTTTGACTGCTTGACTGACCTGACCCCATAGACGCTGGGTTGCAAGATCCTGCTAAGTTACCCTGCCTCTCGCTAGCTTTAGTGAGTGCTCCAGCTAATTTTCCCCAAGTCATTGTTGTTGTTGTTTGGTTATTTGGGCGCCCCTCCCGGGACCCCCAGAGAACAGGGTAACACTTAGCACTAGTTGCTCAGTGGGTAAACCACTTGCAGGAGCTTACAGCCATAAATTGTGGAGATAAATCAAGGAGCTTCAGGGTTGGCATTAAAAAGTGGTTTACAAACTTGGCACTCACAGGCAATGCAACCCTGTGTCTACTCAGTGTTGAGCCTCAGTGGAGCTTATTCCTTGTTTTACCAAAGGCAAAAAGTTCTTAAGATACAGAGACAGAGGCAACATAAGTAGGGAAAATATTAAGTTTTAAGGGAAAAAAAATACAAACAGTTAATTGTGTCAAGATTATCTGGCCAGCAGATGCTGCCATCAAGGTCTGTATTGAAGCCCATTGAACAGAATCAGAAGGGCCATATTTGTCATGCACTGCCTGAGAGACCCTGACAGTGAGGAGAAGGATTCTGAATCTGAAGCAGAAGTTTGCTCAGTGGAAAATAACAATGAACAGCAGTGGCCTGAGCAAGGGGAAACAAGTATCAGAAGACAAAACAACACAGACTCCTACTTTGTTGGAGAGATGATGCCAGAAAGAAGGTCTCAGGTGTTCAGTATGTTTAAGTAACAAATGGGCTTTAATGAGGGAACACCTGTGGCAACATCATTAGCTTAAAAAGGCAAAAGCTGGTTTATTTCCTCAGGGTTAACAACTGATATTTTTTTTTAGTGGTGGAAGTTTTTTGACTCTCTGCTTACCTGATGCTGATCTGGATTTGCCTTTGCGGATTTGTTTGCATTGGGACTTTGCATTCTTGACTTGAACTTTGTTTGGACAACTCCTGCTTTTGTTGCTGTGAGTAAGCTCTGCCCTGCTGATTTGCTAGTTTGCTGCCTAGGACATGACTATATTATATTTTAAAAATCCTGGCCTATGTGGATGTTTACACCAATGTCACACCTGTTTTGATCTTCTGACTCCTGAGTCTTATCAATGTTTATGAAAATGTTCATGAAAAATTTTATAGGCTTAGCAAAATACTCCCAATTTCAGGGTCATACTATAAACATAGCAGGGAAGCAAGCTAGAAGGTCAGAGACACAGCCCTGAACAAGGAGAGGAACTGAATATTTCCATCTAATTCCTCATTACAATACCTTCCAGCCATTTCCTATACAATTCCAGGCAGATGTGCACATGATCGTGGGTTTTGCCACTTTTCCACTTGCCATAATTCTGAGAAAGGGATGTGAGTACTGAGTAGTACTCCAATACTGCCAGCATCCAGGGAAAGATACTCCTGTAACTGCATTTTGCAGAACTGGCAAATATACTAATTGGTAGATATGTTTAATTAGCATAAAATGTAAATCATATACAGACTTATCGCTGAAGGGACTCTGGCTGGGAATAGGTCAGAGATGATCCCAACATGACCTAGGTTGTAGGTTCGCTGAAGAATTAGCTGGAAAACCTGACTTAAAATGGCTCTTTCAATGAGAACAGTAGCCCAGCTCCAAGCAGGAGCAGAACCTCCTGCTGGGTGCATTTCCTCTAGAAATACAAACAAGGCAAAGCCATAAAGCCAGACATTAACTCCCTGACACCTAATATTTATTATAAACTTCAAATCACAAGGAGTTGTTGGTTTTGACAACCCTGGCTCAAGAAAACAGGAAGATCCCCCTCAAACAAATAATTGCCTCATCCTCTCACCTGTGACTTCTTCCTGGTCCCCAATCACAGCCATCAAATCCTTTTGCCATCTACATGTTAAAATCATCACTTACTTCCTTCAGACATTAACAACCATCAACCCAACCTGTCACCTTTTGCTCACCCTGCAAACTTTTGTTTGCACAGACAGAGAGCAATCAACACATCAGACCTCCAGGGCAGATTTTTGGGTATAAAAGGGACCCACACAGCATTTTCAATTTTAGGGATCCACTTTGTCACTCTGGTTTTTGAACAGTGCTGTCCTTGGGTGAAAAGAAGCCCAAGCCATTTCATCCTTCTCTGCTTCTCTCTGGATGGTAAATATATCCCAATCCCCTTTCTATTTCTCTGTCCAATTTTCCACCCTTTCTTTTCAGTTAACCTTGTGTGATTGGTTATGCGTGTGACTATTTTGTGTGTCTGCATGTATATTTTCCCTCATACGACACATTTAAATTAAACTATAAATCTTCTGGCTGATCTCTTTTAGCAGTTTCTCTGTGTAATATAAATGGTGGATCGCGCTAAGTTACACTACTTTTGCAGGCCTCCTATTTTTGAGCAAATTATTCCCTATTATTGAACAGAGGTACTGGTATCACTGGTGGGCCCTCATGGCACCCACCCTTTGGGGTAACACTCCTCGTTCAAATTCTCTGCAATGTCAAATATGTTCCAAAAAAAGTTGATCCAAGTGAAGGTTGCTGGGCATGGTATAAAATAGGTAAGATTTTTTTTAAAAAAATCCCCTTCTTAGCTGGATTCAAAATGGAGCAGAAGACATTGCTTCATGTTTATTTATAGTGTGGTCAGAGTTAGACACACACTGTGCTAACAGCCTTGTTAGATAACAATCATGTTTCTCCAATATGAAGTAGTATATCTGTCTAAGGGCCTTTCCGTGCTAAATTGTTACAGTACTATTTATTCCACTGTGGAATTCTGGGGTTTTGTAGTCTAGAGCTCTCGGTCTGTGAATTCTAAATGCCCCTCCCTAAACTGCAAACCCAAGGATTCCATACGATATCAAAAGTGGAATAATAGCACTATAACAGTTTAGTGCGGAAATGGTCTAAGTGAGCGGTGAAATGAATGGCTTATTTCTTCACTTTTGCTTTGTAACATACAAAAATCTTCACAAATCCATTTTAACACTTTTGCACTTTTCTTATATCCATTTGTAGAGATCGTTCTCTTGCTCTGCTTCTCCATTTATGATGAGAGGGCATTCCTGTTGCTTGGCAGTAGACAGAGTGCTCATCACCTTGGGATAATCATGTGCATCCCTGGGAAATAATGCAGTAGAGGAAACAAACTGACCCAAATGCAGACATTATTTTCTGTACTGCATTTCTTTCAGCTGGATGCAGAACCCAGCGTAAGACAGTGTGGGTTTGACTTCTTTGGCAATGTAGGATGTATTCATTCTTTGACTGTGTTCCTTGTGAGTAACTTAGTACCCTTTCAACAAAAGGCCTGAGAAAATGCAGAAAGAGGCAGTTTATTTTGAGTGTGCATGAAAATCTTTTATGAAGCACATACATAATTTCACCTTATCATTAGGTTTTAGCAGTGGCAGTTTTATTGTAAGTGTTAAAGGGGCAGTCTTTCTTGAAAGAGATGCACCAACATTACTTACTCTGTGTGATAGTATTTTACTGTGCACTATACAACTGCAGGGCTTCCTGAGTTCTTTTTTTGTGGCTTCCCCAGTGGTCTGTCTTCTATCTGTTCTGTCTTGACTGCCTGGGTTACTTGTGTTGTTCTGTGCTGTCTGGCTGGTGTATGTTCAAGCACAGTAATATTCCTCCAGAAGAGAACCAAGGACAGGTATTCAGGCAGAGCAGCTGAAGGGACCTCTCTACCTGAAAGCCAAATATATTAGCTCTGGGAGACAATCAAGAGGCACCAATCATTTCTATTGTAAAATAGGTGTAGTTAATTAAGATAATACTAGTTTTTTGGTTCAGTGTGTGTACACATGTACATAGATGCCTTCAACACATGACTGCTCAGAACAGCCTGAGAGGAGGGATCTGACAGAAAATACCAGGACCTGGGCCTCAGCTTCTATCCTCCACATAATATTTGGTGTGTTTGTGGGTTTTGTGCTTGCCTATGTCTTGGCTTGGACTATATAATTTTATCATTTTCTGCTGTATGGGTTGTTGCCTGCTGTGGATTCAAAGGCATGCTTTTCTGTGGATGTATTCCTCTACACCCACAACCTTCACTTTGCAGGTATGACCTGAAATATTATATGCTTCTGCTTCCCTTTTTTCAGTTGGTTGATGCTGGGTTCTGTGTTACTGTACACATTTTCCCCATTCTCTTTTGCAGGTGTGACTTTAAATTCAATATACCTTAGTTTCCTCTTTCTGTGGCATGTGTTTCCAATACGGGTTCATTATTGTGTGGTGGAACTCTATCTGGTTGTCCTAGTCCCTCATAATCAGTCATGACTTACCCATTTTGTCTCAAAAATATTAAAAGAGTCTTATGGCTCCCAAAGGCATGCTGCCTATATTTTAAGTAGTGGGATGCTTAACTGGAGGATCAGGCTGGTCTAAGGGGTGCTCCCTGATGCTATACTAAAACTATTTCTGGAAAAGGACATTTTGGTTTGTCAAGATCCATTAAAATTATGCCAATCCTTAAATTTCAAGTGTTAAGCATTTCCATACACAACGGCACAGATTGCAGTCACACAGATCGTTAGGATACCACTGAGTATTTTATATGGGAGCAAGCCTCCCCCACAAAAGTCAGTCCTTACATTTTATGTTAGGACCTATTGCATTATGATATAGAAAACAAAAAAGATTCTGTCCTGTTATGTAGCTAACTAGTACAAAATGCTTCTGCATGTGGGAGGTGGGGCACCTGATTTTCTCCAACCCCTTTCTGCTGTAGCCCTCTGCCTTACACTCACATTCTGTTGTCAGAATAACTTTTCAGTGGGGCTGAAGGCCTGTAGCATGTAGACTGAAAAACTGGTTGGCCAACTTTGTGGAAACAGAAGTCCATTAAATTCGATGGAGCTTGTGTCCTGGGTAAGTGGTAAGGCAGCAACTCTAAATACACAGCAAATGCATTGTCCTGCCTATTCTGGTGAAAACAATGCAATTGAAATTACTTACAAATGATTCGCCCCAGTGGTTTCCAAATGGGATGGGGTCATGAGGTAACCATACTTGTTCTTTATGTCCACCGTGTTCATGTATGAAGCACAGCAGAGAGTCTGATTTTTATAACAAAAGTTTATGAGTGATAAGGGCTGAACTCTGTTTGATACTGAAATTGAGCTAACCAGGGGAGAAAACTGAAGTGATGGGGCATGTGTGGGTAAGATAGGAAAGCAGTGACTGGGCGTGGGATTCCATCTCCCTTATCTGTTTAAGTGTACCTTGTTGTATAAAAATAAGGCCTCTAATTTATCCACAAATGGGGCTAGTATTAATAAATTTAAGTGGCTGTGCCCATTTTGACTAGTTTGGCCCTTTGTCATGGATAGAATTTTTCTTAACTTTAAAAGGAACGTTTAACTGAAATTAATAAAACTGGATTTTCTCTTTTTCTCTCTCTCTGATGCTTGTCTTCCTGTCCTCTGCAGTGTAGAGTGACACCTAGTGTTTATACTATGAAAATAATCTTGTTTCCCATTCCAATAAATAGAATTCCTTCACCAATACCTTTTTTTGTACTGAGTTAGATAGAAATGCTCATTGTACAAATACTTCCCATATGTCTTTATGATCTGTGGCCAAAATCTTCATATAAAAATTATTTGCTGTTGTATGCCATCAAGTCATTCTGACTTATAGTGACCCTAAGGTAAACCTGTCATGGGTTTTTTTTGGGGGCGGGGTGAGAGTGTGTAACACACAAAAAGTCACCTGGTGAGTTTCCATAGTCAAGTGGGAAATTCAACCCTGCTCCCCAGGGTCATAGTCCAGTGCTCAAACCAGTATATCATACTGGTATTACTAGTACAGATTAAATGTTATAAGAAACGCACTAGACATCTTTCACCTGTCTTATAAGCAAGAGTTCCTGTTAGGTTTTTACAGCATACGGTGCCTTGCAGAAGCAATCACGCACCCATCCTTGAGTTTTCCACATATTGTTGTCTTACAAGCTGGAATTAAAATAGATTTAATGGAAATTTTTACCATACAATATGCATAATATACTTGATACTTTGGTGGCACAAAATAATTTTACTGTGACCCATGAGTAAATAGTAACAAACTGGCATTGCTTGGTTGCACACATATTCGTGCCCTTTGCTTTAACATGGCTACATAAGTTCTGGAGCAAACCACTGCCTACAGAAGCAGCAGAGTTGCCAGGAAAAAAAAAGCCACAGGGTTCCTGTACCTTTAACAGCTGTGTAGAAGATGGAATTTCAGCAGGTATTGCTTGTTACACAATCAGGTAACAAGCAACACCTGCTAAAGTTCCCTATTCTACACAGCTATTAAAAGTATGCATCAGGACAATCAAATGTTGTGGCACACCCAATTCTTTAAGAGCCCTCCTTAGTTTTTCATGATCTACATGATCAAAGGCTTTACTATACAGTAGCCCCTCCCCTATTCATGAGGGTTTGGGGTGGAGAACATTTGTGAAAGTGGAAAAAAACTCCATGAATAACTACCTCTGTGATTCCCCTCCCATTCCCCTTCAGAGATCCCTCCTTCCACTCCCTTGCCTCTGGTCCCAATGCTCCTCGGGGTGGGGACACAAGCTAAAAGGCTTACAAGTGATTTCACCACAGATGGAGAAAAGTAGAGCACTGAGTTCTGGCATTCTAGCTACTTCTACTTGTCATTTTGAGAAAGGAGAATCCTTATAGAGGGGAGGGGTAGGAGCAAAGAGAACACCTGTCCAATCAGTGGCCATTACACAGCAGAATATGCAGCCAGTGGAAGAGAGGACATGCCTCCAGCTGTTGACAGGGGTTTTGCTCACCCCAAGGGAAGAATAATCCATTTTAAACACAAGCCTCACAAGTCTGTGGTGAGAAATGCAAGGGAATGAGAGGAGGAGAATGGAGGGGCAGGGAAGGCAAGCACACGCCTTGCAAATAATCAAATTTGCAAAGATCAAACCCACAAATGTGGAGGGAGGACTGTAATCTATGAAGCACAGGCTGATTCTCTTTTGAAATTATTTGTTGCACTCCATTATCCAATGTATGTTTGCAATATGACCTCTAGTGCTCTTCCTTTCCTGAACCCCGCTTGGACATTTGGCATTTCTTGCTGCATATATGGTAGCAGTCTTTATTGCAGAATTTTGGGCTTGACTTTGCTTGCATGGAAAATCAATGCAATGGTCCTGTAGTAACTGCAATCCCTAGTGTCTCCTTGCTTGGGGATAGGAATGTATATTGAGGATTTCTAATCTGTGGGCCATTCTTTTGTTTTCAATATTTGCTGACAGATTTTAGTTAAAACTAGAGTAGATTCTGTTTCTGTAGATTGGTGCATCTCTACTGTATGCCATCTGTTCCTGGTGATTTCTTTCTCCCAAGTGCTCTGAGTGCAGTTTTCACTTCACTTTCTAAAACTGGAGATTTGTCTTCATACGGTTCTTCATTGAATGAATCTGTCATCCCCCACTGGTTGTATAGCATCCCAGATAACAGGCTAAATAAGCAGTTCTTAACCTGTAGTCTGCGGACCTCTGGGGGCTGTAAAGCTCTCACAGGGGGTCCACAAAGGCTTGAAGGAATGTTATGAGCTTTTACAGTTAAAAAAGAAAGAAAAAAAGAGACATGGTAATAAATTGATCTCAAAGAGCAGGAGTCTTTTGCCAATGATAGATAACATTTGTACAAAGCTTCATTGCAATATCTCAAACTGTTCCAAAAGTATGAAAACAATTGTTTGATAGCCAAAAAAAAAAAAAAAAAAAAGTACTCAGCACTAGCTACTTCTGCACACGTAAGAACGGGCAAGTGAATGACACAGAAAAAGCATGTAACATTTCTTGATACCACTAATACAGCCAGAAGTTGCCTTCATAGCTGCACCAAATGTGTAAATCTAAGTCTTGATGGTCTGAGATAACATAAGTTATATAAAGGGTGTCTTTTAAAGGGGGTGCAAGGATGTGCACATCTGTGAGGAGATCCATGACTTCTAGCATCAAAACCAGGTCAAGAGCCTTTGGGTAAAAATTAAAGCAGGGAGAAACAACAATAACTTAATTGTAGGTACTGTAGGTTCCCCAGACAGACTGAAAATCTGGATGATGCCTTCCTATAAATGGCCAAATATTCAGAAAGGAGAGATACAGTAGTAATGGGAAACTTCAACCACACAGATATTTGTTGGAAGTCACAATCTCCCAAGAGTGTGAGGTCCAGCAAATTTCTTACTACTGTTGCAGACAATTTAATTGTACAAAAGGTGGAAGAAGAAACAAGAGGATCAGCTATTTTGTAATTGATCCTAAGCAACAGAGAAGAGCTGGTCAATACCGTGGAAATAGGGGGTTCCTTAGGTGGTAGTGGCCATGTCCTCTTGGGAGTTGCTATAAGGAGGAAAAGGAAAGCCAAACATAGTCAGACATGCACTCTGAGCTTCAAGAAACCTAATTTTAGTAAGCTTAGGAAAATACTGGGTGAAATCCCGTGATCAAAAATGCTCCAAGGAAAGGGGAGTACATGGGAGTTTTTAAAGGGTGAGATATTGAATGCATAATTACAAATAATTTCAAGGAGGAAGAAAAATAAGAGGTGTTTAAAAAAACTAGGATCAATGTACAAAGAACTTTCAGATGAGCTGAAATTTAAAAGAGACATGTATAAGAAATGGAAGAAGAGTAAACCACTAAAGAGGAATACAGATGAATAGCTAACACTTGCAGGGGGAATGTTAAAAAAGCTAAAACTCAGAATGGGCTCAGGTTCACTAGAGAGTTTTAAAAAACTAAAACTGAGTTTTTTGGGCTATGTTCTGACTAAGAGGAAGAATAAGAAAATGACAAGGCATAGAGAAGATGGTGAAATGCTAAAAGGGAAGCAGAGAGAAAGTTGAACAATTATTACTTTCTTTGTCTCAGACTTCTCCCAAAAGGAAAACAGTGTTTCAACTGTTGAAAATGAACAAATGAGACAGTAAGGGAACTGCAGCACAGAATAAATGAAGAGGTAGTAAAGGAGGTTCCAAAATAGTTGATCCTCTTGTTTCTTCTTCCACCTAGCTGCTCTGCATGAATTCAAGTCTACTGGTCCAGATGAGCTGCATCCAAGAATATGAAAGGAACTTGCAGATATAATCTTGGAGACATTGTCAATAATCTTGGAGAATTATTGGAGGACAGAAGAGGTCCTGGCAGGTTGATGGAGGGCAAATGTTGTCCTGATCTTCAAAAAGAGCAGAAAAAAGGACCTAAGCAATTACTGGCGAATCAGCTTGATGTTGATACCACAAAAGATTCTAGGACAATTAAACAATCAGTCTATGTGCACTTAGAATGAAATGATTACTAAGAGTCAACATGGGTTTCTTAAAAGCAAGTCATGATAAACTAATCTTCTCTTTTCTCTCTTTTTTGATAGAGTTATAAGCTTGGTAGGTCAAAGGAATGCAGTAGATGTAGTGGACCTAGCTTTCAGTAAGGCTTTTGACAAGGTCCCTCATGATATTCTTGGAGGCAAGTTGGTGAACTGTGGGCTAGACATTATTACAGTTGGTGGATCTATAATTGGTTGACAAACTGAGAGCAGAAAGTACTGGGTTCAGTTGGTCAACCAATTGAAGAGAAGTGATAGAGGGGTGTCTCAGGGTTCTGTCCTGAGTCTGGTGTTGTTTAACAACTTTATAAATGATTTAAATGATAAAATGGGATGCATGTTTATCAAATTTGCAGAGGACACTCTATTGTAGGGGGTAGCTAATACAGGATCAGAATTCAAAATGACCATGTCAGATTGGAGAGCTAGGCCAGAACTAACTTAATGAATTTCAGCAGTACTACATTTAAGTAGGAAAACTGAAATGCACAAATATAGGATGGATGACACCTGGCTTGAAAGCAGTACATGTGAAAAGGATCTAGGTGTCTTAGTGGACTAAAGACTAAACATGAATCAACAATATGATACAGCAGCCAAAAAGGTCAATGCAATACTGTCTTCCATCAAGAAGAGTATAGTGTCTCTATTGAGGGAGGTATTAGTGCCATGCTATTTGAGTTTGATCAGACTTCATCTGGAATACTGTGTCCAGTTCTGAGCACCACAGTTCCAGAAGGATAGGCTGGAATGTGTCTAAAGAAAAGTGACCAAAATGATCAAAGGCCTGGAAACTGAGCCTTGTGAAGAACAACTTAAGGAGCAGGATATGTTTAGCTTGGACTGAGAGGTGGCACAATAGCTATCTTTAAATATCTAAAGGGATGTCATGAGGAATATGAAACAAGCTTGTCTTCTACTGCTCCCGAGGCTGTAATGTGGATTCACATTACAAGAAAATAGATTCTATCTAAATGCTAGAAACAAATATTTTTTTACTATAAGATTGGTTTAACAGTGAAAAAAGTCCTGTTGGCTGTGTGTGGCTTGGAAAGAATTCATAATTCCCTCTCTATTCTAGCTCATTTGCTTCTTCACATTCCTCACATCTGCAGTCCTCATCTTATACGAGATATGTTGTGCAGTACACAATTTGTTCTTTGTTATGTTTAATCATTTCAGAATTAACAACAGCTATTTCAAAATTAAGAGCATTTCAGCATTAACAAGACCTGAATGCTGAAGTCATTAGTCTAGTGGCAAATAAGTGGGTTGTTTCAAATCCTTTGCAGTGGTTCTCAACCTTCCTAATGCCGTGACCCCTTAATACAGTTCCTCATGTTGTGGTGACCCCCAACCATAAAATTATTTTTGTTATTATTTATTTATTTAGTTATTTCCAATATCAAATAGATTGGAAGCACTGCCCTAAATCACTGCTCTGGATAGACTTCTAATGCCTAAAAACTGGTAACCCTCCCCCTTTTTTTTAAGCACAGAAAGCGTCCATCAATAGATTCCCAGTGGATTCCATGGATTCCCTTGAGAAGAGAGTAGGGCATCTTCTTTTGTGAAAGTGGACCCTGACTGAGGCAGAATATGAGTTTCATATGCAAACTCTTTGTTTCTCTCTCTCACACACATACAGAGTTAGGAGCTCCTTATTATGTGCAAGTTTGCCTTTTGCCCTTCTCTTTTAACTTAGTTTGTTTATTCACCCTTATTCTTCTATTCCTTTTTTTGCTAATTTTCCCCAGTTCTCTTCAAATATAGATAAGATTGGCTCCCAATCTTCTTTGAGTTGTTTCATAGTATTTTTGGACAATATTGTTGTTAATTTGTCCATTTCAATTAAATCATATACTTTAATTAACCAGTCTTGTATCTCCGGTGTTTCCTCCTGCTTCCATTTACTCGCATAGGTCATCCTAGCCGCTATAATCATATATGTTAATAACTTTCTTTGGGATCTTTTTCTTAACAATCTTATTCCATCATATATGTTCAACAAGTATATTTCAGGTTGCATCGTAAACTCAATTTTTAATATTTTTATTATCTTATTATGTACTTGCATCCAGAATATTTTTGCCTTCTCGGAGGTCCACCATAAATGATATAAAGTTTGAAGATTTGGTTTCACTGCATTCAGACTGAATTAAATCCAAAAATAAATCTGGCATGGGAATAACACTACATTTTGTAGGCTTATTCCTTACAATTGATGCAACATTCTTGTTTTTATCAATATCTGACATGGCACTCTCCAGACTGCCTAGTCCCAGAGTTACCAACACCTTTTTTGGCAAATTTTTAAAAGAATCTGAGGAAAATAATCTCACTTTATTATCATCTTCTGCATCCTCCTCCTCGGAAATAGAACCATCTGATTTAGAGTCATTATCCCCATGAGTATCTGCCAAATTTGGTTCCTCATCACTTTCATATTCAGTGTTGATTTGTTCAGAGTGTGACAAAGCGGATTACTCAACTTTAGTCACTTTGGACCTACAAGTAGACTTTTTTGGTAAACACACACCAGCATCATTTGATTCAGCTTAAATAACTTTTGTATCATCAGGAAAATCACGTGAAAATGAAGGATTCATTGAAGTCGTTTGTTGACTGCTTAATAATGACATTACCTTCAAATTCAATGAATTGTCCAACTTGCAATACATTTTTTAAATTTGTTATGTATTTTGTGAAATCATTTCACTAATATTGTTTGCCTATTAACATGCACCTCCATTTCTTCAGCAATCATTTGTCTTATCACCTCCCTACTACACTCAGACACATTCCCCTGGGAAGACATTGAGGACATAGGAGGTTCAAATCTTACTTCTTTACCTTCCATAGGCATTGCAGTTTGACTCCTAAATAATGAATAATGAATAATGACATCATACACAATGCTAAATTGCCCTGTGCTACTGTATTCGCTAATACAGAAGGGCAAGGAACTGCTGACTGAGAGGCCGCCATTTCTCCTGGCAGAGGCTGCTCGCATGCTTGAGTGTGATTGGTTGCGTTGCTGTCGAGCTTGGTTTGGTCAGGAGAGCTCTTTCCTCTCATAGCCCCCTCCCTTGCTTTCTGAACGCCTCTTTTCAACATGGCGACCAGAAGTTAAAGGAGCGGTTGGAAGCCCTTCCCTGCCCTTAACAGACTTAACTGCATTACCAGGTAATTTTCCTTTCACCTTCTTTTTAATTCTTGCCTTCTCAGACTTCCTTATACTAGATGTTTTTAGTTTTGTTTGAGTCTTGGAGTGGCTGGTCGGAGACTGCCCTTCCAACTCACTCTCGCTCGATGCCAAGAAAATTTTCTTTAGTAAGGTACTTCAAAGGGGGCAGAAGGACGCGAGCGCATAGTTCGCGCTTGCGCACCACCACCGAGGAGGGAATGGAGCCTAAGACCATCGGAAATACGTATTTTCCAATGGTCTTAGGCGACCCCTGTGAAAGGGTTGTTCGATCCCCAGGTTGAGAACTGCTGTTTTATAGGAAACACTTTCAGCTAACAAGATTTTAGCTTAGTCTTCTCTCTAATATGATTTGGAAGCTTGGTACATGGCTTTTTTTAAAAAGGAGGGACACCATCATATGAATCCCTACCTGTGATTTAAAGTAGTGCAGAGCAGAACCAACTTTGTCACTGCAGTCAGATTTACATTTGTAATATGCACAAATGCTTTAAGAGAGATTATGTGTGTGCTCTCTCTGTGAAATTCCCTAGCCAATGAAAATTCTCTGCTTTGTACATTACTTTGAAATGTACCTTTTGTATGCTACTTTGTTTTTTTATTTTGGCAAGTATTTAGAGGGACTGTTTTAACTTTCATGTTATTGTTATGCTGCATTTTAGTAGTTTCAGCAAGTACATATTTAAGATTTCATAACACACCTAAATCTTATTAAATATAGTACACAAGTTAAAATAAGACTGAGCCACTGCTTACAGGTTAACAATCTAAAAGACATGACATTAATGCTAAAAAGGATGGGTAGAGAAGAGGAACATATGTGAAGTTACAATTTGGTCTTATAAGGTCTACCTGGAAGTCCTATGAAGTTCAATGGAATTTAATCCCAAGTGAGTGAGTCTGTAATTGCAGCCTTAGGCGGCAGTCCTTAAAGTTACGTTAAGTCCACTCACATATGAATAATTCATATAAGGACCATCTTGGAAATGGTTCATGGTGGGAACCTAGTGGGAAATGCAACCTCAGCTGAGTCAATGGAGTGGGATCTCACTGTATGAAGCCACTTTTGAACCTTGAGAATAATATTCAAGCCAGACACACTACAGGGCTGTCTCTTATGAATATGTGTATCACTTGATTTCTCAGTGTTTGATTATTCAACAATACTAACTCATAATTGAATTTGTGAACCTACTCCATTGAAAAGGCAAGCCCAGAAGGCCTCAGTGCTAGCAGGACATATCAGCTTCTAGCGTGAGGCAGAAGGAGTAGCAGTTGTGGGCTTATATCACTCCCTCAGAGGCCAGTACAATTTTGGATGTCAATGGCTGTACTTTGGAATCAAGGAAAATGTTTTCAGTTAAGTTATTCTATTTCTTTACATCAAGATTTTGATAAATAATGTTAACTTATTTTCTTCTTAGTTTAATATTGTTTCTGATGTTCAAAATTGCCATTGAAGTGATAGGAGTTCCATCTTTGGTATTGTATTTGTAATTGTTCATTCACATATAGGCTGTTTGGCTATTAGTCACATATGCAGTCCATCTTATGCCTGTGTATGGCTTTCTTTGGTCATTGCAGAGGTTGGTATTCTCTTCCATGCTTTGTAGTGTCTAAAGCACTTCCTTAGTGTCACCATTTAGTTGCTTAAGATCCCTTCCTCCATAGCCATTCAACAGCAAAACAGTGAATCCTGGAGACTAAGAGGTGCAGCAAAGTTCCACCTATGGGACTCCTATACTATGTTGTACCATACAGGATATCAGCCATTGTCAACACTTGACATTACAGCCACCAGGAGGTGAATAAGTGTGTACCTCATTGACACACAGCTGCCTATGTGAACTAAGCCCACTGTAATGCATTGTGTGTGAGATAGCAGGCTACTTCTGGGTAGTTTGCTTTCTTGTGGCTCATTTGCAAACCCTCACTTTGACACCACAGTGACATGCTTTCTAAATCCAGCTGTTGGTGATGACACTCCAATTTCTTCTTCAGGAGACCTTGTTATTGTGTGTTTCCAAGTCATTTCTGACTTATGGCAACCCTAAGACACACCTATCATGGAGTTTTCTGGGCTTGAGAGTTTTCTGGGGCTCACTTCCTTCCAGTTTCAGACATTGTCTTTCCAAGGGCAGATACCCAAAACACAACTTTAGCAATTGTACTGGTCAAGCTCTTCTTGATGTCATCAAGCAATCCTGGTTAAAACCTGCATCTCTTCCTCCTGCTTCTAGACGGGTAGAAAATCTGTATAGAGTACAGGGAAACAATGAACATTTTCTTTATTCTGTGTCTTTATATGAGGAGTTTGCAGGCCTGTTGCTGATTGTTGGTTAATTTGTATGTATTGTTGTTGTTGCACCTTCAAGTAATTTCTGACTTATGGCAATCCTAAAGTGAACCTATCATGGGGTTTGCTAGGGCCGAATGTGTGAAGTGCCCAAGATCCCCAGTGTTTTCATGGCTGGACAGGGAATTGAACCCTGATCTTGAGGGTTGTAGGCCAGTGCTTGAACCACTACACCACACGGGTGCTCCTGTATATATTAGGAGTTCCTTATAAGCCAAAATACTGTTGTCCTAATAGGCAAGTAACATCAACACTCTCCTTAAGACTCTCTCAAGTGCCGAAATCTCAAGGTATTTAACATAAGAGAATAAACATTCAGCTTTTAGACCAGTTTTTCCAAAACTGTGAGAAACTTTGGTTAATTAAAATAAACAATTCAATATGTCACCTTTTTTCTCCTGTATGATTTTTAATATCTTTGCCTGATGAAAAAGCCAGTGAAGCTTCCAAAGCCTGCATGATATATTTTGTGTATTTTGTTTGGCCAATAAATGTATCACTGGTTTGTAGATTTTGGATTTTGCTGTTTTTTGCTGTATAGCCAACATAGCCATCCCTAAATATGTTTTCAGTATATACTATTTTCCACTTGTGGAAGATTGCCTAACTTTAGGGTCTTTCTGCACTACACTGTTATAGTGCTATTATTCCACTTCCAACATCCTATGGAATCCTGGGGTTTGCAGTTTAGGGAGGGGGCATTTAGAATTCTCAGCCAGAGAGCTCTTTGGCCTCATTAAACTAAAAAACCCCAGAATTCCACAGGATGTTGAAAGTAGAATAATAGCACTATAACAGTGTAATACAGAAAAGCCCAAAGACTTAAATGGTCTAGGCACATTCTTATTAAAGTCATAATATAATCTCATTTCAGGGTTTTAAATATGCAAATTATCCAGAATATAGCACCCAGCTACTGTAACAAAAGGGTACCTCTTTCTTTCTTAAACATCCCACTATAATTTCCATAGCAGCAGAATCCCTTAACGTCATCTATTCTGATATCCAATCTAGACAGCTGGCATGATAATATAATCTTAGGTCAAGTAAGCTCAAACCACCCCTTTCTTTACTATCTTTTAACATTTTGCCTTTTATCCCGGGCTTCTTACCTTTCCATTCAGATTTAAATATATTGGACTTCTAGTCTGGCTTATGGTGCCAGAACGGGGCTCTCTTTCTCACTCTGATAGGAGACCTCTCTCCAGAAGCTGGAGTTGGTTTGGATCATTTTTGAATTGACTGGTTTCCCCTTTAGTATTGGAGGAAAGAGTGGGATTCTGGAGATCGATTGCTGGCTCCCTAGCTTCTATCCCGAGCTTGCGACAGTTGGAAGTGGCTGGGGCAGAGGAGATTGAAACAGCCGTTTCCATTGGAGTGTGCTTCAAGCAGACTAGCGGTGCCCACAGACCTTTTTGAAACTAAAAACCCATCTGAGGATGTATACTCTAAATTGTCTGAACTTCTGATTCCTGTTTTAGATGTGGATCCATCACAATTTATATTGTCGGTAAGACAATCTGAACTTTTATATTCTTTGACATCGTAAACAGTGCTGTTAAGTGTCTGGATTTTTAATGAGGAAAGTTTCCTTCAGTATAATAGTTGAATAGGCAATGGAACTCCTTAAGAATTTTATCTTACTATCGGACACCACTAAAAACTGACTTTGCTCCCTGTTTGAAATATTAATATAACTTAAAATTGACTGGGAATTAGAAGTCTCTGCGGAAGCGAGCAAGGCGATTAGGATGTGGGGAAGTGATTGGCTTTCATGGCGGCGATCTTTGATTTCTGTGGGAGACAGTGAAAGAGTACTGAAGGTTGGTGACCAAAGATGACAAGCTACGGTGTGAAGGAACTAAGAATTAAACCTATAGACTTGTCAATTGATTTGGAATTTTCTATACTCTGAAGTCTCTTTCGTTTTGAGAACTGTATTTTCACTATTAGTGACAGCAGTGTTAAATGGACTCTGGACTTGAAACTTTCCTGAGTGTGACTGATGTGGGGGGAAGTGTACCTTCATGGTGGCAGTCTTTGCAATGAAAAAATAGAAGTTAGGGAACTTTGACTTTAGTAGACAGTATTAAGCTGTAGACAAGTTGGATTACAAACAAATTGAATTATAGGCTTTATAAAACCGGCATATCAAGCAGAGATTTCTCTTTTCCTTGGGGATTGTCACAATTGTAGTTTGAACTCTTTGAAGAAATGCATTGAAAATATGGACTATGGACTTTTAATTCATGATTTAGAGAAATATTAAAAGTGGAATATCAAAACTGAAAATCGTCTGGACTTTGAATTGAAGAGAAGGCAAATTTAGAATAAATATATAAACTATTAGAGGTCTCTTATTTTTCTGTTTAGAAGATTCCTACCGCTATAATTCATTGATTGCTTCAATATATATTAACTTATATTAATTTCTGTATATACACATATTCTAAGGTAATTTAAAGTAATAATTTAAACTGCTTAACTCTTAGTATTTTTAGAGAACGTTTATTAGCTATAGAATATTAATTACTAATATAAAAATATTTCTTTTTCCCCTTCTTCTCCTCATGAATTCGTTTGGGAATTTGCATATTGGATGTATTGGAATTTAAGTGATGAGTTGAATCAGATAAAAAGTTGATAGTAATTGGTTTAATATAAAATATATGATAAATAGACTGCTGGTTAGAGTTATAATTAATCAATATCTGATCTGAAATCTATTGCAGATAATAAAAGACTTAAAGTGATTGGGAGAAGTAATTGATTAATTGCTTAATTAACCCAACACAACTAATTAGCAGAATTAATTATCTCTTTTGTTAAAGACTAATGATTTTTGGTTTCATATTCAAAATCACATGGAAACGGGGAAAACTACTAAAGCTGCAGAAATGATAACTATTTCCTCTACTCAAAGGAAATCATCTCTGGATCCAACAACCAAGTTAGATCAGATAAGACCAGAATACTTCTTGTTATTAGAGGAAATTAGAAATATAAAAATGGAGCTGTCACAAGAAATGAAAGACCTTAGAACTGAAATTCAACATGACTTCAAAGTGGAATTGAAAGGAATAAAATCTGCCTTAGAAGAACTCCAGGAAGATATGAAATCAACAACAAACCAAGTTACTAATCTCAAGACCAAAATGGAGAAAACAGAAGAAAAAGTTGAAGATTTAATTCAACAACAAAAATGCTGTCTTGACAAAAAAGCTTTATCAGACTTAAAATCAAGAGAAAATTGTTTGAAAATAAGAGGCTTGACTGAATGTAAGGAAGAAAATATATGAAAGATTACCTTCGGCTTTAGCTGAATTTTTGAATGTGTTATGTGAAAGAATGGAGTGGGAGATGGACAGAGTATTTAGAGTTGAATTTAGAATAGCAAGAGAAAAGAACTTGCCTTGAAATATTGTGGTGTATTTTACCTGGAAGAAGATCAGAGAGGAACTAATCTGAAGAAATCTAGAGATAATCTTGATAATTGATAATGAGAAAGTGTTTGTTTAGAAGGATATTTCCCCAAGGATTTTGCATAAAAGAGAAGATTATAGATTTATAACAACTTATCTGAAACACCATAAGATAATATATAGATGGAGGAAACTTGAAGGTATCAGTTTACCCTTCAAAGGAAAGCACTTCAGAATAGAGACAATACAAGAAGCAAAAAAAATCATGAAAAAATTTGATAAAGAAGACTAGGAATATACGTTTAGGAACAGGAAGCTAAATTAGATCTACATTCCAATGTAGATTGGAACCCAAAGCCTCAGGCTGAGGAGGAGGACGAAGAATTGCTGGACATGAAACTGAGACTGGTGATGAAGAAGGTCAAGAAGAAAAAGGTCAATATACACAAGATGCCCTATCAAAAGGAGTTACAGCTGGGGTGGAAGACGTTAAAATTTGAAGATATCTAAGGTTCTAGTATTATATTACTTTAAGATCTTGTCACGGAATGTCAAAGGAATTTTGACTCTCCGGAAAAGAAGGAAAATTTTTCAGTATCTTGGAAAAAAGAAGTATGATATATTATGTCTTCAAGAAATTAGAGTAAAGCATGAAAAATAAATAAATAAAAATAAAATAAAAAATTGGGTACTAAATTTGTCTCAGCTCTTAACAAAAAGAAAGGAAGGGTTCTGCTCTATGTGAATCTGAAAATCCAACCCAAACATGTCTTTAATGATCCAGATGGAAGCTACCTTGCAGTGGAAATATCTTGGCAAGATCAGATAACACTGTTGGTAGGCAGAATTTTTACCAAGAATTAAACAGTAAAATTTCAAATTTAGACTACAACAAGGTAATGATCTGTGGCAATTGGAATGGGGTTATTAACCCCGAGCTTGATAGAAAATCAGAGAAGTCAATAAAAAAAAAAATCAAAGAAAGCTTCCACAATCTTTTGACTCTTTGGTAAATAATCTGGACCTGATAGATACTTGGCAACATTTATATGGACTTTCAAAAGATTATACTTTCTGTTCAGAAGCTCATGCTTTACTTTCAAGAACTGATATGTTCTTGGTCTCAACATTTTTGATCAACACTGTTTCCAAGTTGGAAATTCTACTTAGAAGCCTTTCTGATCATAGTACTACAACGCTATCTTTAAAGAAAAAAACCAAACTGAATTTTCAACTGGAGATTAAATGAAAGAGTGTTACAAGAAGACAGGATAGTAACAAAAGCCAATGAGTTATTAAAATGGTATTTTGAAGATAATCTGAATAAAGGAACAGATTTAGCAACAGTTTGGGATGCTGGTAAAGCTGTTCTTTGAGGTTTCTTTATTCAGCAGAATGCAGACATTAATAGAAAAAGGAAAGAGAACTTACAGAGAATAAATTCTTCCACATGACACATTCAACTAAAGAATAAAGAGAAAATCTTGAATGAAAATCCAACAGACAAATCTTTACAGAAAGAAATAAAAATACTGCAGAAACAACTAGAGACTCAAATCAATACAGAACTTAACAACAAACTGCTTTATATCTTTCAAAGATCTTTTCAGTGGGCCAATAAAGCTGGAAAGTGGTTAACTTTAAGATTGAAAAAGAAAAGAGAGAAAACTTTGATTACCAAAATCAAACATGAGTAGACAATGTATACTGACCTTTCTAAGATAACGAAAATCTTTATGAACTACTATTCAGAACTATATAAAGATCAAAAAATAAATGAAGAAATGATAAGGAATTACCTATCTCAACAAAACATCAAGGTATTAACTGATAAGCAGAAATTGGTTTTGAACAATCCAATAACAATGGTTGAAATAATAGAAGCTATTCAAGGAACTAAGAGTGGAAAACCACCAGACTCTGATGGCTTTCCGGCATCCTTTTATAAAACATTCCAGCATTAATTATTGGCAGTATTACAAGATATTGTTAATAAAGCATTGGAAGAGAATATTCCAAATTCTTGGAAAGAAGCTGATATAACATTGCTCCACAAGCAGGGAAGAGACCCACTGAATGGAAAGAACTACAGGCCAATCTCATTATTAAATACTGATTATAAACTTTTTGCCCTCGATATTAGCCAATAGACTTAAAAAAGTGCTCCAAGAAGTAATTCCAGAGGAGCAAGTTGGCTTCATTCCAGGAAGACAAATCAGGGATAATATTAAAAATATAATAAACACAACTGAATTGTGTGAGAAACATTCTCAAAAGAAACTGGCTGCAGTTTTCTTGGATATTGTAAAGGCGTTTGACACTGTCAACTGGAATTTTTTGTTGAACATCTGTGAGGATGAATATGGGTGAGTAATTTCTGAAATGGGCAGTTTGACTTGTATATATGGTTTTAACCCAAGTTGTTATTAATGGTGAAAAATCAGAGAGATTAACCATCCAGAGGGGCACAAGACAGGGCTGCCCATTATCTCCTCTTTTGTTTCTATTGGTAATTAAAGTCTTGATTGAGAACGTTAGAAGCAATCCCAAAATAATGGGGATTAAATTAAAAGGCCATAAATATAAAATCAGAGCCTTCACTGATGATTTAATGGTGACATTGGAAAAACAAGAGTGTAGTTTAAAAGAACTAAAAGCCACCCTAGAAGATTTTGGGAGACAATTGGGATTGAAAGTGAATGAAGATAAAACAAATATATTGACAAAAAAAATTTCTGTAAATGAAGAAAAGCAAATATCACAAATATCTGGATACACAATTGCTAAGAAAGTAAAATATTTAGGTATTCAACTCACTAAGAAAAACTCAGATCTATTTAAAAACAACTATGAAGTTATATGCAAAAGCATCCAAAAAGAATTTAAGAACTGGAATAACTTAAATTTGTCCCTTATGGGGAGAATTACAGCAGTTAAAATGTCTGTTCAACCTAAGCTTCTTTTCCTGTTTCAAACAGTTCCTATTATTCATAATGACAGAGGGATTTATGCTTGGCAAACAGATATTTCTAAATTTACCTGGGGGAAGTGGGGAGGGAGCTGAGAGTGAAATTGAAAACTCTTCAAGATTCAAAAGGAAGGGGTGGCTTGGGCTTGCCATATCTATCTTATACTACCACACATGTTGCTTGAATTGATTGAGACATTGGATTAAGCTTGATAAGATAAAGTTGCTAAATTTAGAAGGTGTGGACCTATGGTCAGGATGGCACTTCTATCTATGGCTTAACAAAGCAAAAAGATAAATAAGGAATTTAACAGTCATTATGTAAGAAAACCCCTTTTGAACATATGGAGAAGATACTTTCTAAGGTGTTGCTCAAAAACGCCTTTGTGGGTCTCCCCCCATGAGGCTTATTACAAAAAAGAGAATGTACTATGTACTGGATTAAATATGAGGACTTGTTTGAGTTGCAAAATGACCAAATAAGAATCAGATCGCAACAAGAACTTAATGAAATTGGAATTGGATGTTATTGGCTCTGTTACAGACAACTCCAGGAAAAATTAAAGATTGACATAAAATTAAATGGATACCAATTGAGAGAAAAAGATTTGACTGCAATTTTGCCCTCAGAAAAAATTAAAATTATCTCTTTAACGTATAAAATCCTATTATATAAGGAGGATGAACCTGTTGAAACTTCAATGGCTAAATGGGTGCAAAATTTCTCTCATGTGATTCCTTTAGATTAATGGGAAAAATTTGGAATAAAAGGCTAAACTACACAGCATACCAAGACACCAGAGAAAATTTATATAAGATGTATTTTAGGTGGTATCTGACTCTGGAACAATTGTCAAAAATGCACCCAAACTGTTCAAACAAATGCTGGAAATGTGAATCTGAAATTGGCAAATTTTTTTTGCCAATGGTGGTCGTGTAAAAATTTTAAATTCTGGAATGCAATTCATATTCAGATGGAAAGAATTCTAGGGTTTCATTATGAACTATCTCTTGAGCTTTATCTGCTTTCAATAATGAGTGATGATTTACAAAAAAAAGGCTAGGAAATTAATATTTTATGTGACAGCTGCTGCCAGAATGTTAATAGCCCAAAAATGGGGAAAAAACCTCTCCCCTCAATAGCTGATTGGGAGATGAAGCTCTTCGATATGTTACAAATGGATAGATTTACATATGTATTAAGAGGAGCTAAATCTGAAAGATTCGCCAAAGATTGGGAACGTGTGATAATGTATTTCAGAAATTTATGGGGTGATATTAAGATGGTGAATATTGACTTTTGACAACTTTGTCGTAATACACAGGTGCATATGATTTAGAAATGCGATTGACAGAGAAATAGAATTTTTCTTAGTTATTTTATTACTTCTCACCTGGGGCGAAGTCGTGAATGAATGAAGTATGAAATCTGTGAAAATGGGTTGTTTAAAATTAGGTATGTATGTATTTATATAATTTTTCTTTTCTGAGGTTGTATGATTGTCAGTGTTATTGTTTATGTTTTATTGATCATGAATAAAAAAAAATCTTTATGTCATTCTCTACATGGGATATCATTTCAAATTATCAGTAAACTCTGAAATTAAAAAAAATATTTTTGGTAAAACAGACATTTTAATTGCTGGTATGCTCCCCATTAGAGATAATTCAAGTCTTGTTTTATCTCTCACCAGATCTTCTTGTAATTGTCATCAAATAATTTGGAATTATTTTTAGTTATATTAATACTCAAATACCTTACTTTTTTGTTATTGAAAAGTTTGACCTAGCAATGAGCTCTTGTTCTTCTTTTCTTGTTAGATCTTTTACAATCACGTTTGTCTTTTATTTATTTTAAACCCCGATACTATTCCAAACTTGTGTAATATCTGTAGTAATTTTTCAATAGTGCTGATGGGATCTTCCAAGATAATCACTGGCAAAAGCCTTGAGTTTATAAGTTTGAGATTTGGTTTCCACATCTTTAATTTGAACCTCTCACCTAATTTTTCAATTTAAGATTTCTAAACATAAAATAAAAAGGAGAGGAGAAAGAGGGCATTCCTATCTTGTCCCTTTACAAATTGCCAATCTGTCTATCCTTTCACCATTAATCAGTAAATAGGTGGATCGATTTCTGTAAATTGATTTTATCCAATTTAAATATCTGTCTCCCAGATTCATTATTTCTATTGTTTCCAGCATAAATAACCAACTGACATTGTCAAATAACCTTTTCCGCATCTAAAAATATTAATCCTAGTTTTTTTCCCATTACATATATGGAAGTATTCTATAATATTAAGTATTGTTCCTGTGTTGTCTTCTAGAAATCTTCTTGGCAAAAAGCCAGTTTGATCTTTATTAATCCATCTGCTAAAACTGAGGTGAAAATTTTATAATCAACATTTAAAAGGGATATTGGTCTGTAATTTTTTATTTCTGTTAGATCTTTGCCATCTTTCAGAATGAGTAATATTTATCTGACCCCATGGTAATGGCTTATTCTCTATCCCTTTTTCATTAATTATTTTTGGAGTAGCCTAATTAGCTGATCTTGAAAGATTTTATAATAGGAATTTGTAATATGAATTTGGCTGGGAGCTTTTCCTGGGAACTTTTCCTGGGAACTTTTCCAGTGGTATGTTGAAGTTGCCTAGAAGCAAAAGTCTGGGAGACTCCAACAACAAGCTGGAGACCATTTTTGTGAGCTCGGCCAGGGAGTCTGTTAGGCAGTGGGATGGGTGGTACACTAACAGAATCCCCAATCTACCCCTGGTTTTCAGATTCAGGTAGACACACACAATGTGGCTTAGGTCCATGATAGGTATTCTGGTCAGATTAAGATGGTTCTTATAGACTACAGCTACCTCACCCTCCCCCACTTTCTGGGGGAGGATGACCAGAGGTGTAGCTAGAGTTTTTGCCGCCCCACTCAGTACACATCAAAAATAGTATAAAAAGTCAAAACGACATATAGGCTGATTTTCTTATCAGTAGGAGATTGTTGCCAAATGGAGGATATCCTGGAAGTAAAGCACCCTCCTCAGGGGTATTTACTGTCTCATATCATTCTCGATCTTCCAGGAATCTTTGACTCCTCTAAAAATTGTCTGATTCTCTGTTCTTTCTGTATCATGATGTACCCTAGACACAGAAACTTTTACCATATGTAGCTCTAAAACTATACTGCCATTTCAACGCATGCTGGAATGTCACCAGCAGTTCTTGGGTAATGACTGTTATACATCTGGGTGATATCTGTCCCCCAGTAGAGGTCTTCTAGATTATTCCTTTTTGTGAGTTCTCAGGATATAAATTTATATTGTACTACAAAAAAGATGCCATAGAATGTATCACTTAAAGATATGGCCATACTGATTATTTTTCTCATTTCTGTGTTCTGAAGTGAGATAGAGGTCTTTGGTCTATTTTGGACTTCAGAGGAGTAAATCATTACATAAAAGCATGCAAATTCCTTGTGTTTGCTGTCCAGATTATTCTTCCTTTCTTAAATTGCAATGATCCTTTGTGTCTATTGGCCTGAAGGATAGTTATTTTCGTAGATTAGATTTCATTGAGAACCTCAGCATAACAAGTTTATTTCACTATAGGATGAGATATATATCAAAATAAGATTCTTCCATTTGGCCTTTCCAGCACTGCATGTGTCTTTATGAAAGGTATGACAGTAATATTTTCCTTCCTCAAAACTCAGAGTATATGTGTTCCCTTATAGAGACAACTGAGTCCTGGTGGTACTGTTGAAAGAAAAGCTCTCTTTGATCTGCATCAAACTCTCTTACTTTGAGATCTGGGACTTCAGGTCACCTCAAAGAAATCAGTCCTGAAACCCACATGGACCTAGATCAGTTGTGCTTGTACATTTGATTCTTTTGACAATAATGTATTTTTTGTTTCAGTTTTTGTGAACAGAGTCTCTCTTTTCTCAGAAAGAATTTATCTTTTGGACACTGTGGCTTTTCAGTCCTCAGCCTGAAAGGCTTCTGATGTTTATTAACCCAACCATAAAAATATTCTTTAAGGAGCTGACTGGTCTTTATCCTCTTATATTCTCTACCACTTGGTCTCTTAATTGGTTTTGTTACAACTTATGGCAAACTCCTTTGAGCCTCTGACTTCAGTTGATATTCAATCCATGACCTTGAATGTAGTGTTTCTGGTTGCCATCACATCTTCACAGACAGCAAATGAATTGGCGGTGTTCAGACGTAATGAATGCTGCCTAATTTTTCATAGAGATAAAATTATTCTTTGTCCTGACATTTCACTTTTACCTGAGGTTGTTTTGCAGATCCAAGTTAACCAAGATATTATTTTACTGGTGTTACACCACAACCCTTATTTCTCATTGGAGACTGCCCCACATGTTCCGTGTATGCTATGCTCTTGCCTTTTATCTGAACTGCACACCACAATTTCATCATTCTTCTTGATTGTTTATGTTATGGTACCTGAAGAAAAGCCTTCCATTCTGTGCCTAAAGACTATCTAAGTGGGTTGTCAAGACAATTAAAAACAGCTTCACTTGCTACTCTCTGTTTCTAAGCAGAATTCAAATTGCTGGTTATGACCTTTAAAGTGCTTAACAGCTTGGGTCTAGACTATCAAAAAGATAATATCTTCCTATACAAATTGATCCTAAGGTTAAGATCTGTTACCATGCCATACTTCATGATATGATTAGCAATGAACATTATTTAACTGACACGAAATAGAAATCATGCACTGTTATGGCTGAAAAAACATGCTGGCAAAGAGGACTGGCTGCATGCATGCAAAAGTAGGTCAGATGGGACCTCGGGGCATGGCCAGGTTATAAGTTCAAGGGAACAGTTGGGAAGCTCCAGTGCTGATGAGCTTGTGATAATCTTTTCAACAACTCAACCTTGAAACACAATAGCACATGAAATTGTCTCAATAGAGCAACCAATAGTCATCAACCTGTTCCCTCTTCCTGTTAAAACTCTCTTTTGTTTCTTCACCTGCCCAGACATTAAGAAGCTATAATGATTCCCATCAATGCTTTGTCACCATTAAGACCATTAGCCTGTTCCACACTCCATTTTTTGCTCTGGCAGAGAGCAAAACCTTTCCCTTCAATGCAGAAAAAGGGTAGTGAAACCTTGGCTTTGAGCCAGACAGCTTGTGGTACACTGGATATAGGTTGTCGTTCAGGTTCCTGTTCTTGTGCCACATCGCTTTGTCACTTCTCTTCGGGATAGATAAATATTGCCCACTTCATCCAAATTTCTCACTATCCAATTTTCTTTCCTTTCCTTCAGTTAGCTTTAAGTCCCTTGCCAGGAGAAAGCTGGAATATTAACTAAAAACAAACAAAAATAAACACCCCTTGTATGCTTGTGGGACTGCTTGAATCTAGCATGTTTTTGTTATCTTCCCCAATAAAACATTATTTTAATCTCTAACTGGCATCCCTGCATTAGTACTGGTATACAGATGTGGAAAGATCTGTAAGGTTAGCCCCCTCTCACAGGCCTCCCTTTTTGAGCTATAATTCTCCACCGTTCCACAGAGGCACTGGCACCATGGGTGTACCTCTGAGTCACCCACCTTTTGTGGTTACAGGTCTTCAACTGAGGGCTTTCTTTCAGTATCAACATCATCACAGATATGTTTGGTGAGGACACAGGAGACAGCCTTCTCAGTGGCTGCTCTTAGAGTGTGCAACTCGTAAGAGCAACTCTCATGATAAGTTGAGTTGACCCTCTCTCTGCTCACTTTCCGTCAGCAGGCTTTTGGTGTTTAAATTGATTTATTTAGCAGCTGGGTGTTTTAAATGTGGCATGCTGTGCTTTTGTTTATCTTTTAATTATGTTTCAGACATGTTTAAATTGCTTTAATTATGTGCTTTTTAAATAGAATTGTTTGTCTAGTTGGTTTTTTTTAACTTTTGTTGAAATAAGATTTTTAGCTGGACTTTGTTTTAAATTTTTGTAAGCTGCTTTAAGTCCCTTGCCAGGAGAAAGCTGGAATATTAACTAAAAACAAAACAAACAAAAATAAACACCCCACCCCTATGTGCTTGCAACCCCTTCCCCCGTTCCCTCAAGATTTCAGAGAGCATTCTACCAGAACAGTCATAACTTCTGTTGCCATACTCTGAGATGTTTCCCTTTTGGACCTGCATAGAGCATCTATGTAGTTTCAACTATCAATGTTTGCTCAGCATTATCACCTGGCTTCCAGGACCTGATCTGACGGAGCTTTTTGATGAGTGCCTCATTTTCTGTCTTAGTGTGAGCTGACCCATCACTTTACATAAGCTAAGTAATCACATATTGTGTGAGGCACAGAGACCACAAAGAAGAAGAAAAGGTTGCTTGCCTGTATTTGTGGTTGTTTGAGTGATCAAACCCTTTCCTCCTCCCTTTTTTTTTTCCAGGTCCAGCATTATACTCTCCACAGATCATGGAACTGAGAAGAGAGTAGTGTTGGTGGAAAGGAACATAGGCAGTAGATAGAACAGGGGGTTCCTGCCAAGGCTACTCAGTGCTTGAACATTCCAGTGGAGGCACCATGTAGGCATAAGACCTATCTGCATGATGCACAGATGGCCACACCAAGGATCACGGTTACAGGTAAGCAATCTTCAGTCTTACCTGGGAAATGAATAAAAGACTACTGATACTTCTCAAATTCAGTTTTATGTGTCTATGTAATTACACAATTGCACTGCCTGTTGAAGCCAGCCCCAACAGTATTGTCATGTGAGTGAGATGTCCTTTTGTCTGAATCATTACTACAGACCCTCAATCCATGCCTAGCCCTCCCTTCATTCATCAAACTCAGCATCTGCATTAGTCACTGGGATGAATCCAGAGACAAACAGCAGGGCAGGCTTCACTTTCCCAGCTACTCTTCTGTCAGGCAGAGGAGGTGATAGAGGGGATTTCCTCCCTTACATGGAAGCTAATACAAGAAGAGTGCCTTTTGATTCCAGACCAGCACCCCTATATACACCATCTCAACGTTGATTACAGAATGCTACATTTAATGTTTGAACAAGGAAGCATCACTAAATGATGTACTACAAATTTCCAATTTAGATGGCATTTTTCAATTTCATTTTGGTAAGGCTTTTAGTACAGGCATTTAACTTACATTTAAATTGCAATTTAGCACCATAAACTGAATAGTTAAATTTTCCCCTTCCAATGTAAATGCAACTGATTTCAATTTTGTTTAGCTTATTAACAATTAGCTAAATACATTAACCTTTTCCTGTGTACTTTCCTATCTTAGCTAAACATATAAACATACATTTTATACTTTATCTTTCTCATGCATATCAGCTGCAGAGAAAGCATGATGGGACAGCCTTTTATGTTTACACATATGTTTTCCCATTCATCTATAAAGCAGGAAGTAAGGAGGTCATGAAGACTGTTTATATCAACAAAAGGATACTGATTATGGGAACTGGACCATCCTTCTCCTAAGTTTCCCATCTTTGCTTCAGGTACTTTTTACCTAGCTTACGTCTTACTTGGGGTCAGAGATGGTCTGGAAGAAAGAGAAATGTCTAAAGTAACAAAAAGAAGATAAGATTCACCTCTGCCCATCCCTTTTGATGTTATATATACACCCCCCTCCTTTTGGTTTTTTTACATAAAGAAGGCAGACGTATGTATAAACAAATATGGTTGCCACAACTGTATGTAGTACAATGATCCTTTGTTTGAATTGTTTTGGCCAAACTGAGTCTCTTTGGCCACTGGTTGCCTATCCTTAGACAGTACATATGACAGCAAGTAAGTTGGAATAAAAACAGCCTTTGGAGCATGGTAAAGGCCATGGGCAGCTACTCCTAAGCTGTGTTCTCCACCTCAGGTTCTCCAAGGCTAAGAGCCAAGAGGGCTTCTAGTATTAATAATGACCAGGTCAATCCAGAGGCTTCATCCTGCCTATCAGTTAGAGACATTTGTGCTGAAAACCCCTAAACTCGCCATAGGTTTCCTGGTTCAAGCTCCTAAGCTATCCTCCAGCCATCATCCAAAGAAGCATAGCTGCAATTACACTGTGAGATTCTGGGCCTAGCAACATTCCTTCTGAATATAACAATTCCTGAGAGTTTTAAAAATAAAAAGAAAGGGGAGGAAAAAGAAGAACACCTTTATGAAGAGGCCATATGGACTAGTCAATTAGGTGACAATTGAGAAATAACATTTTTCCCGGCAGCTGTTTTACCTCCTGCTGGATATGCTTCTTTGTACCACCCTGCCCCATGTAATCTGAGGGGTTTCTTACAAGCATTTGTGCATGTAACATACAAGCAGGAAAATTATTTATTTCTCAACAAGAAGGAAAGTTTAGCTGAAGCTATTTTTGTTTTGAAATACACACATACCACAGCTGGAGTTCAATCCACACCTCTTCAAGTAATTGCTGTAGAATATTTATCCTTAAAACAGGGATTCAGGCAGGTTCTAGTGAGAGGTTTAAAAAAAAACTCAGCGTCAAATATGAATGTTGGTGTAAAACAAATGCAGTTTTCTTGATGTTAATGATGTGTCCCTCTCTCACCCCAGTTGCACCAGGTTCAAGTTTGCCCCCCCCCACTTCTCAGCCTGCAGAATAACAGGTGCACCAATCAGCTAGGGTAGAGAAAATGGGTGTGGTGTTCCTTTCTTGTCCCGGTTCTTTTCATCAAAACTAAAACAAGCCTAAAGGAATTTAAAACCTGCTGGTTTTGTTCTCTTACCACATACCATCTGCAGATGGGTTTTTCCTGATTATTTTTTAAGGTGTGGGAGGAAGGGTGATAGTGATGAGAATTTTAGAAGATAGAAAGTGAAGAATGAAGTTTTACATTACTAATTGCTTAAGAAGAGAACTTTTGAAATCAGTTTGGAAACTTCACTTAGTTCAAAACATGGCAGACTGTTTACAGATACATCTAGGAGTGACCATTTTATACCAATATTAAAATCACTGTCTGCCAATGAGTCTCCGGGCAAAGTACATAGTGTTGGTTAAAGCTCTACATGGTTTGGGTCCCGGTTACCTACAGGATTGCCTTCTGCCATATAACCTTCCCTGTACCTTCTAGAAGACATCTGCTTCAGTCAGCTAAAATTAGGCTGACTGTGACACAGAGGACATTTTATTCAGCCACCCTGGACCGTGGAATGACCTGCTGAAAGAGATTTGTCAGTTTGAGATGCTATCTGAATTTAAAACCAGCAGTAAAGGCAGTCTCTTCTGGCAGTATATATTAAAATTATAGTTTTTAAAGTATTTATTTATGGATTTTAAGATGTATTGGTTGTATATGCAGATTTTGAAAATATTAAAAAAAAAATCCAAAAAGCAAACCTTGATTTTGCTGCACACTAAGCACTACGCTGATATGTAGGTATAACTGTGCTGTAGCTTCCTGCCATTTCACAGATCCTTAGCTCTCTCCAGCATTTGTTTGAGTTGTTCTCCATTTCATATAAGGCACACTATTTTACTACGCCGTTGTATATAATAATGCTAGAGCATCCATTGGTTTTGGTATCAATGGGGGTCTTAGAACCAAACCCTAGTGGATACTGAGGGACCACAGCATCTATTACAGTCCCCCCACCTTGGCGTGTTTGCCACTCCCATGACTATCAAGTGGTGTGGATTGCCTCAGCCCTGGTTACTGCTTCATTCTGTATGCACCAATTAATACACCATCATCACAATGCCAATAATACTTTCACCAATTCATTATTGGGAGGATGTTCTAACAGAGAAGCAATCTCTCAGTTAAACTTTGTTTGTTCATCCCACTTGGCTGAATCATCTGCACAAATGAAAGACAGCACTACAAATGATAACTACCAGGATGGTTGTCACAATGTAACAGTTGTGTGATATGATGGCTGTTAACTGGCTGAAGAAAAAGAATTTGAAAGTGATGTTGGACTCAATATAGAAGTTCCATTGCTCTCTGTATTCTAAGTGGTGTTCATTAGTTGCTACAGTTGTACGTATTTACATCTTTATATAGTTTAATGACATATTTTAATAAGCTTTTGTGACTATTTAGTCACATATTTACCCCTCACCTACCACTCAATCACTATTTGGTTGGCAGTCCCAAGCAGCCCCCAAACATCAAACGATAATGAACAAAAGTGACTGAAGCTATCATTTCCTATTTCAGAAAATCATGGCATCTTCCATTTTGGTCCTATCACACTCTGTGTGTGCCTCCCCCTGCATTTCAGCAAGGTGGAAAATGTGTGACCCACTAGGTATTAGCTGATGGAAACAGTTGCCTTTAAAGTCCAAGAACCTCCGGACAGCTACATGTTCCCTACTCTTTTCCAATAAAGATTCAAAGGTACAGCATCTGCATAAACTTTGTAGCTTACCCACCTGATACCATATAACTCCATGTCCCCCACTAACCTATTTTAGAATACTTTTACAATAGTACAATATTCATGTAATCTTTTCTTCTGAATAATCTGCTTTATGTCTTTGGCTCAATCATAGAAACATGATGACTTTAGAGGAGAGACGGTTTGTACATTTGTGCTCCTTCTCACAACGATAAAAATGGAATCTGTTTATTGTACTTTCGGCTCCTGCTCAAATCCCTTCAGCATGAACACAATGCAATAGTCTCCATAGTGGGGTCTGGGTGAAACAATACAAAGAAAAATATACAACACTGAAATTACTGTTAGAGATCCCACACAGCTGTATTTTTAACAATGCTGTTAAAATCTCCAAGATCACTTTCAATAATCTTTTGTAGATTGATGCAGATTCCTAGAAATTCCATGCCTAACCTGAAACGATGGCAACTGAAGACAAATTTACTCCTTAAGAAATCTGTGCTTTTAAAAAATTTATCGTGAAAGAATTAATATTAAACTTTTCAGATCCTGACACACAGCCCTGTAGCTATATCACGGCTAACATTAGCCCAGCTGCTATCGACAGAATTAAAGTAGGGTGAAGTGTTGACATCTTTGTCACTAGGAGATTCTTGGAGGGCATGACACATCTGAACATGAAAGCCTGCTAAGCAAAACCTATCTGATACATTAAATAGCCCTGCTAGAAGAGCTAGGCCTCTTGTAAAGAGCAAAAAGAAGGGGAAACCGATCTTTAGATTTCTGCCTTTTCCTCCTAATTACAGCCACTAGTTCCTGTGTGGTTCAGCCCTACTACGGAAAAATCAGGGAACTGGCGGGCATTTGAGGGACCAGCCCCACATTAGGCTCTGAAATCATGCTACTGGTTTAGAATGTCAGGTAGCCTGGGCAACAGTTGGCTGAAAAGAAAAAGCTACTTCTGCCCTCTTTTTACAAAGAAGCCCGCAACAAGGAGGCCTTGACATGTGAATGTCTAATTTGCAGACCATTTCTGTGTGCTCTGTCATGCCAGAGAGACTGGAATCTTAGACATGGGAGAGAAGCAATGGATCAGGGAAACTGAAAGTAAAGCCAAGACACATCAGCCTGTGACTCAGCTGAGGTCACATGGAAATATTAAAAGGATTAATAATCTAATGCATCTAATTTTTGATTGCATTCTTTCTTCTTTCTTCATACCTTTTTCTTGTGTGGGCCAAGCCTTTGGGGAGCGGTCTCTGCTGTCATCAGCCTTTATGTACATTGTTGCCAACATTCATTCCACCTCTCAGGGAAAGGTTTTGCAGGTATATATAGCATTTCAAAACCCTGCAAAACCAGTTTGACTAGAGTTGTTAGCTGGACAAAAGAAATGTGTTCCTACCACATGGAGAGCAGTATCTGTCATAAGCCATTTCATACTCCCTTAAAGACTATTCTTTCTCCAGCCTACATAGCCATTTTAACTATTCCAAAATACCTCCCTTTATAAAGATCAACCAAATATGCACAAAATGTGGGCAACTTTTGGAGATCTCCAGATTACTTCATCAGGGAAAAAAAGCAGGTTGGGAGAGAGTGGGGACAAGGGACATTTCTGACCTACACTGTTATAGTGCTATTATTCCACTTTCAACATCCTGTGGAATTCTGGGATTGGTGGTTTACTGAGGCCAAAGAGTTCTCTGGCTGAGAATTCTAAATGCCCCTCACTAAACTGCAAACCCTAGGATTCCATAGGATGTTGAAAGTGGAATAAGAGCACTGTAACAGTGTAGGATAGAAATGACCAAAGATAAGAAGGATAAGTCATGAAGTATGCATAGCCAAGAGTCTTGAAATGGAGTGGAAGAAGAGATGCAGACTTAAAATAATTAGGCAAAGGGTTGGGGACAAAGAATTACATAGTGGCTGTTCCTCCCATGTCTGAAAATTAAAAAAAAAAATAGAAGAGTGAACCATTATATGATCACCTTTGTGAGCAATTGTAGGTACAACTTAAAATCTGAACAACATCTAAACAGGTGCTCACTAAAAATGTGGATGAAACATAAGGAAGGGAGCAGGCATACATACATGTTCATTCAAGCACACATACACATACCAGTCATTAGTTCTGTTCCTTTCTTAATGTAAAGAGAGCCTCCTGTGTTTAAGGAGGGTCACCACACAGTTTGGAACCTTAGAAAACCAGAGTTGTAAATCTCATAGAAAGCTCCATGGAGAGCAAAGACTCATCTTTAGACTATTATTCTCCAAGTACAGAAAGCAAGGAAATGGTATCAAGGAAGGGGATGAGTCTGCTCTCAGTCTCCTCATGTGTTTCATCTACATGTTCAGTGGATGCCTGAATGTTGTTGTGGGCCTTCAAGTTGTTTCTGACTTATGGCAACCCTAAGACAAATCTATCATGGGGTTTTCTTTGCAAGATTTGTTCAGAGAGGGTTTGCCTTTGCTTTCCTCTGAGGCTGAGAAGACTGTGACTTGCCCAAGGTCACCCAGTAAGTTTTCATGGCCAGGCAGGGATTTGAACTGTTAGCAGGCTATACATCCCCACACTTTGATATGGTTTAATTGGCTGAATAGGATTTAATTGGAAAAATATATTAATTAGTATAAATATAAAATATACCCTGCTATGGCTGAATGGCCGTACCAGATAAGAGGAAAAGTGACCAAACATGTGTATTCTGAATTAGGTAAGAAGAGACCTCCAGGCATAGCCAAGTCATAGTCGGGAAATCACCTGGAAACTCCAGAGATATAGGCTTCCAGTTAGCCTTCACAGCTCAGTCTCTTAGACAATAGTGTCAGGAAGATTCGTACAAGACAGCTGATTGTCTCAACTCCTTTCCCTCTTATCAAGCAAACTTCCTCTTTTGTCTTCATACCTGTCTGTCAAGTACTGACCTATCAGGACAATCATTAGCACTTTGTCGCCTAAGGCTAAGGTCATTCGCCCATTCCAGACCTCGTTGTCCACTCTGCGAACTCCATGGTTTACCTCAGTTTTTGGCTAGTCAACTCGCAGCACACTGATTGCTAGTTGCCACTCTGATTCCTGATTGTGTACTGTCCTTAGATTGGGTCTAAGCCACATTGCTGCTTCTTTGCTGCTCTTCTGGATTGGTAAATATCACCCACTCACTTGGAATCTCACTATCTGAAACTTTCCTCCCTTTTTCCTTCAGTTACCCTTGTGTGACTATGTGACTGCTTGTGTGTAATTGCAATTCCCCCAATAAAACACAATTAAGCTTATTTTTTTTATCTCTGGCTGGTTGTTTTCTGCACTAGTATTGGTAGATGTTGGTGTAAAAGATCTCGTAAGGTTACCCTGCCCCCCTCATAGGCCTTCTCTTTGAGCTATTAATTCCCCACTATTTCACGGAAGTACTGGCATTGTGGGTGGAGCCCTGTTCTCCAGAGTCGTAGTCCAGTGCTCAAACCACTATACCATATTGGCTCCCGGATGCCAGGATAGGGCTGTAGTAAAGCCCAATCCACTTAGGTCTGCAGTTCTTCCTCAGTTCACTTATGGCTATGGCCATGCAGACCTTCATATGTCAACGCCTCTTCCTTTTTCCCACCTACTGTGCATGATGAAGAAATGTGGAGGCCTTGGAAGCTTGACCACAACTATGTCCAAATTTGGTTGACCTTACAAAAGATCATCATGGTTGTTGGTTTTTTCTTTTGTATCAGCACATTTCACTTACAAGTAATTTTTTCAACTGTTTAATATAGGCCAGAATTGGCTGATAATGGAAGTTATTAAGTGTTGGTGTGTAAGAGAGAGGAAGAGAAAGTGAATATGAAAGCAATGTCTTTCTCTGAACTGAGTGCTGGAGGCTAGCTTAGAAGGCACAGGCATGTGACATATGCAGCAATAAGACCCAACAGAGGATTGGCAAGGGGATTCAGGAGAAATAAGAAATGCAAAATGCTTTTGCTGCCCCCATATATATAGCAGTCTGAAGTATTCACTCTCTGCCTAATTGTAGGGCCAGCTCTGCTTGAGGGTAGATGCTGAGAGAATATGACAATCTTGCAAAGTAGTCCAGGGTTGTTATCCAGTATTGTGGTATATTACTTTTTTAGAACAAGAGAAGAGACATCATGCTCCCCCCACAAAAATACTTTTGGAGTACAATTCACATAATCTTTGACCATTGTCTATGTTTGAGGAGGGTTATGAGAGGTGGATTCCAGCACTATCTATAAGGTGACATATTTTGTCATGTTTTAGGGGCTCAAGATGTCTGTGTTTGAAGTTGATTGTAGCTGTGTTGTAGCATCCAGAGTGAATGGATGAGTGATTACCTGCTTTTCAAGAGAAAAACAGGAGAATTCTTGTTTGTGGGAGGGTTTTCATCACAACAAATATTACGATTGGCAAATTATTTTGTGTATGATTTAATAATATGATGTATACATTATTTATATCATGGAGAATATTGTATTAAAGGCAGTATAAATACTTTAAGTAAAAGGAATAAAATAAAGGAATCACCAAAACTTCACACAAAGCAGAAAAAGAGTAAAGAATTTCTGTGAACAACAAAAGGAAGGCCATATTATGAAGAATTCTGCAGCTGTTCTAAATTACCTGAAGTCTCCTTTATTAAACTAATACTATAACCACATACTTTTCCCCAGAACTAAGGCCAGTTTTATTCAGTAGCACTTACTCCTAGGAAAATGTGGTTCAGGCGTCTTACACTATATAATTTTTATTTAGCTATTGTGATTTGAGATTCAATGTTATATCCAGAGAGATCCAAGAAAATACGACAATAAAGCAATTTTGAAAGGGATGGCTTGGAGTGTGAAACTATGTGGAGGGGGAGTGTTATGTAACCTTTTCCAAATCCATCATGAGTTAGATATTTAGCAAAAATTTGCATACTGTACAAATTAGCCCACCCAGATTTGGAGAAATTGGAATATGACAATCTTACACATCAGTGCAGCAGCATGATATATATGTACTCCAATAAAGAAGAAAACACCAAATCATTGCACTGCAGTGGCATGACCAGATTATACAAAAATGCAGGGTGGATAGAAAATAGGGAAGGAACAAAGTCAAGGGGTAAAATTCTCCAAAATAATACCAGTTCAGACAGCTGATAGGGAATCATATATTTGATTTATTTCTTCTTTGCCTAAAACAGCTTCCTTCACCTAGAAAAGAGAAGGTTCCTGGCCTGGAATTTTTGTTGCAGAGGACATAGTTGCTGGCCAGTAGTTGGCTTTTCTCTGGCAGAACTAGATAGAAAAACTTTGAGATGAAAGTTTTTTCACCAGAGTGTACAGTGGGAGTTGGTGGTATAATTTTGTGCTGAATGCAGCAAGGACATTTTCAACCAGTAGTGTTGCTTCATACATACATTCTCGTAACATGAAAAAATTTGTTTTGTTGAAAGAAAAATAAAATTCCTGCTTTTTAACTTACAACAAAAACTATAACTTTCTAAAATTATTCCTTATGTAAAAACTATCTTAATTCTTGAAAAAAAATATTTGCAGGCATCATCTGATTTCATGCACTAAAGATTTAATGCATGAAATTTAAACATTTCAGAGAAGCATAACATATTACATTGGGTATTTTAAACAAATGGTTCTTGAAAACAAGGCCAGTGTCCCTTTCACAGACATACAACTTGTGCCAAAAAGGCATTGCTTTTAGAACATGTCATCACTTGGGAACCTCAAGAATTGTACTTGGGAAAACACTGGCAGAAAATCACTCCTCCTTCCCAGAAAGGTTCCAAGTTCAAGCACAGTAAAAAAAAAAAACACCAAGTCACCCTGGCTGGATGTAACGTAACACTTTGAGAAACTTGTTTACCAGGATTGTGGTGCAGGCAACTGTTTAGTCTCATTGTGCTGTAGTAAGATTTCCCTTTTGTCTGTGCGTGCGTGCGCACACACACACATACACACACACATTATATGCAATTCAGTCTTTAAAAGGTGAGCCCCTCCTTACAAATGTTTGTCTCCCAAGACATGAGGGGGAAGCTAACATACTGAAAATGTCACCACTGGGCTGAAACTGTATACCCACTTCTTTGGGAGTGAATCCTATTGAACTCTATTTTTATTTGTTTATTTATTAAATTTTATATCCTAGCATTTATTTAAAAGATCTCAGAGTGGTATAGAATAAAATCAATTGAAAGTATTTAAACCAATTTAAACATTTTCAAGCAGTAAAATGTAACCTGAATAGTCAAAAACAGTCTAAAACTCATGGCAGTTTAAAACAAGTTAAAGCCATTTAAAATCATGTACATGTACAAACTGAATAAATTCATTAGGATGCAGGATCTACTAAAAATTCTTATTTTTCACTTGGAGCTAGAATGAAACTAGCATCAGTGCCAATCAGGCCTCTATAGCTAGAGCATTCTACAGGAGACATGCCACAAGAGAGAAGCAGATAAGGCAGTGCCATCATAACATAACAGATAATATAACATCAGCTTCCAGAAGACTTCCATCTGGAGTAAACGAGTCACACAGTTACAAGCCTGGAGGGAACTCAGTACATTCTGAGTCTCTCTGGGGCCTGTTGTTAGCATGGATTAGTCAGTTGATAAATATCCCAATTAATAAAGAAGTAATAGACCATTAATATGTTGTTATCTGTTTACCTTGCCTCAACTGCTGTTTCCTGTCCTAGTAGAAATCTAACAAAGAGGACAGACCTCCATCTTCAAATCTGCCATGATGGTAAACCAGAATGTAGGTTAACCTCCTGGGTGTTCTCTACACAAGTCCAAAATTGTCTTAACCAATTCATAGTAGCATAGGGCAATGATTTTTTAACACAGTATTCTTTTAGGAAGACTAGCACATTTTCAGGCACCATCAATGTTCATGAGTCTCCAGATTTTCACTATCGAAAATTGGAATTTCCACTGCCGTCTCCCTATTCCTGCAAACTTGCATGTGCATGTAGTGTGTAGAGTGATAAGAGACCCATTTCCAGCAAACCTGGAGGCCTTTGGGGTAGAAGCAATGCTACCTTTCCCTAAAACAAATATTTTTCCAGAATCCTGTGAAAATATCATATCAATTATTTCTCCTAAGAATGGCTATGGCAATTTGTTATGCAAACAACCTGGACTAAAAATAATAATGGTGGCTGATGTCTTGTAAACAAAACACTTTAGATCATTGCAAGGTCCTTACAGACAGCTTTTCCACTTACAATCCCAAATTACTTAAGGTGGAATGGCTGGATGATTATAAGATGCACTTCTTTCTTAATATGGAGCCTCAGAAACTGTGACAGTCCTGAATGAACACTGTGGTATCTCCAGACAATCTGTCACGAGAACTACAATAAATGTTCTCAAGGTGCAATAGATTCAGAATCCAAGCATTTTCATTTAATGAAGTTGCCATTTGTGTTATTTATTCCTCTTCTGTTTTATTCATTTTCTCCTTCAAAGGAAATAAAAATAGCAAGGGAGAAAAATAAAGAGTGAATTAAAATTCCAAAAGCTTGACTTGCAGAAGGGGAAAACAACAGGAGCAGTAAGTGACAGATTCAATCACTGTTTATTTCCAGCCAGGGTTCATAACAACGTCAAGCAGGATTTTAAAAGTACATTGTGTCTCCTTCAAATTACTGTATTTAGCGAAGTTGTTTTCGAAACCTTACTTGGCTGCTATATTCCCCATATACAAGAGGATGGCGCTGTGATATTTGGAGATCTTTACATCCAGGCTAGAGAGTTTCCCCACCCCAACCGCTGTGGCTCTTATAGCAGACAGCAGGCTTCTCCTCAGACCCTATGTGCTGCGGTGATGGGGGTGGCTGACAGTAAACAAAACACTTTAGATCATTGCAAGGTCCTTACAGACAGCTTTTCCACTTACAATCCCAAATTACTTAAGGTGGAATGGCTGGATGATTTTCTTTCCAGATTTTAAAATACATAGACCATAAAAATATTTAGATAATCTGCTACATTTCAAAATAAGAAATGGTAACAGGGCACACATCCTAATGCAACTTGAAATATTAACTGGCAGGAAATAAGTATTTCTGTTTGCCAAAATAAGACAGTAAACAATAACAAACTGATATAATACCAGGGTTTCAATAATATTGAGTCTGTGTCTATTAGTTTGTTTACAGAAATTAATTTAGATATTAAAAATATATCAAGAAGTTTTTTGAAAAAATATACATTAAAAAAGAATCAAGCAGCTAAGCATACATAAGATTACACCTGTGCAGACGTGCAAACATTGAATATTCCTTCTCAATAACACCTTACAAGGCAAAAATGAGCACCAGTGTGGCACAGTGGTTTGAGTGTTGGACTATAATGTAGGAGACCACGGTTCAATTCCCGCTTAACTGTGGAAACCCAATGAGCGATTGTAGATGCGTCACACAAACTCAGCCCCAGAACACCCTGTGATAGAGCTGCCATAAGTTAGAAATGATTTGCAGGTGCACAACAACAACCAAAACAATAACAACAACAACAACAACAACAACATCCGCAAAAATTAGCAATCCTCTCTCCCAGATCTACTTACAGTGGTGGTGATGGTTCCAGTGGCCTGTTGATAAATATTCCAATTGATAAAGAAGTAACAGACTATTAATATGACATTATCTGTTTGGGCAGAGGAATGGGAATTTGCAGGAAGCTCTCTTGGTTCCTGGGGTTGCTGATGACACGAGGCCAAATCTTCAAATTGGGGTGAGCTTAAAGAAGGGTTCACCTTGGGCCTCCCTTTGCTATGCTAACCTACACTTGGCACAGTTATCACTCCCATTTTCCAAGTGTGGTAATGGAACAGATCTGCTGCACTGAAAAGTTTGACAAAACTGCTCCTCTCATTTCTTCCATTCTGGCTGGTAGGAGCCAAGAGGGTTGGGGATCCAGTATTTTGCTTGCACTTAAGATTCTGGTACATAAAGGAGATTGGTTCTTGTAACTGATCTTAAATATATTTAGGATGACTAGAATTTGAAGAGGACTAATTTTGTACATACATTAAAACATGTTATATGATCTGTAAAGTTTGATTTTCTCCTTGAAGTGTTTAACAGTGATGTCACTATAGCTTCCTGGGTCTCTTGTATTCAGAATCAAGCTGGAGCAGGATCCAAACAAGTTGGAGAAAACTAAAGGACAGCTTTTCCAGAATGGAATGGTAGTGGTAGTGGTGGTGAAATGCTGATTTTTTGCTGCCATCACCATTATGGTCTTCATGAAAGGCTCTTGCTTGTATCCAGTTGAATCTGAAGTCAGCCTCTTGCCACTTGTCTTCTAGTTTTCTCATGATCTATGTTACTGTTTTCAGCTTCCCAGGAAATGGCTGATAGGACTCAAGAGCATGAGAGAGGCTTACATTGATTCTCTTGGTCATCACCGTGTTCCACAAACTGATAAAGAATCAACTAGCTATAATAGCCAGAAAACTGGACAGACTAAAGATGGAAAAAACACAAAATACTTTCTTTTCAATATTTTTTTTTTTAGAAACCCTGAGAGTAAACATTTTATTTTACTTTTTAAAAAGAATGTGAGGGTTGTTACACCTCTTCTTCAGAGTTACTTTTTCCATACCTATGCGATGGGGAACACACCAGATTAGACAGGTTCAGAGAACAGAATAGTTGTGTCAGTGGCTGTTAGGCAAAGGGCATTTCCAGGTTTCAATCATTCATGGACAGGATTTCTCTAGTTATCTGGAAATACAAATTTGTGGCCACTGTATGATGTAACAGATATGCAGACATGGATGGATAAAACAAGCAGCCCATGTACTGTGCTTCTAATGCCTTAGAATAATAACCAGAGCAAGTGGTAGCAACTGAAGGCCTGTTTATACACTGAACAGATTTTTTTTCAGTACTTCCTTGTCTGCATCACTTCAAGTATCAGATAGGGTTGGGCTTCATGCTTCAGTGCTTTTCTACAAAAATAAAAACTCTTTCTACACAGAGAAATGGTTTCTAGGGAAGAAGACAAATGTGAGCCAATCTTTTATTTTAACCATTTTGGGATGTGAGTGGAGCAGCAGGTCATCCTAGGGAACAGTTGAGGGGGTCAGATCTCAATGGATTTCAGCAAGAACATAGCTAAATTAGCAGAAGCTTTTTGTTTGTTCCTGTGGCTGATGACATAAAGATGCAGGGCGGTGGGGCTGGGCTAGTACTTTAGCTCCAGCTTAAGGCGATGGGGCTGTGCAGCAAGACTTTAAAACCATCCATCCAGCTGCTCCTGCCATAGCTGCTACGTTGTCACTCTACTTCTCTCAGTTTCCCTAGAATCAGAGCTTGGGACATTATATGTGTGTGTGAGAGTGTGTGTGTGAGAGAGAGAGGGAGAGGGAGGGGGAGAGGGAGAGAGAGATTTTTTAAAAGTAACTTATTCCTGTTGCTTTTTAAAAACTGCTTCTTTATAACCATTCAGATTTAGTGTCTAAAGGTTTATTTTTTGTTTCTATTAAGTCCTGACTCTTACAACTGCCTCCTCAAGAAAATGGGGAATCAAAATTTGGATGTCCGAATACCAGTAAAATTTGGATATCTGAGTAACAGTAATATTTATTCAAGTTAACACACAACAGATAAGAAATGGACCGAAACTACAAAAGATAATTGTTAGTTCAATGCATTTTATCCCCGAGTACTAGATGAGCCCAGGGAAGTCTTTGTTCTTATCAGAGCCCATCCAGAGATTGTTCAATGAACAGTACATAGGGGCCCTGTGTATGTTTCCCAAATGAGTGCAGTTTGAAAGTGTCCCATGAGGTGCAGCCCCTATAGATGGGGTGCATCACAACAAGAAGTCTAACCAGCAGGTGGCAGCAGGAGGGTGTCTGGAATCTTTTTAGTTTCAGCTCTCCTAGCCAATAGGAATTTCGAGAATTGTAGAATCCTTGAACTCAAAGGGACCACATGGGCCACCTAGTCCAAACTCCTGCCATGCAAGAACACATGTTGTATCATGCAAGCTACATCACAATCTAGTGGTGATTTCAGCACAGGAATATGGGCTGCACTATTACTGTTTTAGTTAACAGTAAGTCAACATTGGATCTCTACAGGCAGGCTCACTAATTCCCTGTTCAGAATAAAAAAATTTCTCTCCATAAAGAGGAGGAATATTTTCCAGTTTTCATTTACATTTAGATGCTGGTGCCAGTGTTACTGTTTAGGCCAGTGTATGGCCTAAAACATCCTGTTACCACCCACTTCCTCAGTCTTTTCCTGTCCAGACTCATGTTCTCCAGGGTCCACTTGTTCTCAGGGTGACCTGGCCCAGAACAATACTGTAAACTGTACTCATACTGAGGGAGGCTTGCAAAAAGCCACAGGCATCACAATGACCTGTTTGCTCCTTTATTTATTTCAACAGTTAAAGAAAGCAAGTAATAGAGTTCTACTCGATGTAGAAAAAGGTTTTATGCTAGGATTTCTTTCTTACAATCTGATGGATTGTATTCTTTTATCTACAACAGGAACAGGACTTGTAGCCTTCCAGGTGGTGGTGCACTGAAGCTCTCAGCAGCCCTAGACAGCATAGTCAGTGGGAAAGTTTGCATCCCTACTCAGTCATTGAAATGTACTGGGTGAACCTAGGAAAGTCACACTCAGCCTCAAGGAAAGCAATGGCAAACCTCCTTTGAACAAGCCTTGTCGAGAATTCCCCATGATAGGGTTTCCTTAGGGTCACTACATGTTGCACAACAACATAAAAAATAAGTGATACACGGTCCCCAGAAGCCAAATGGCTGGTCAGCTTTTGATAACTATTGCTTCTCCACCCCATCCTGGTAAACTGGCAGCACTTACATATTTTTGCTGGTTATATAAAAGTGGCACACATGTGAAGCCATATTGAAATTATTACTAACATTACTTTATGAATATTGGTAATGGGAATCAGACTTTATATAGGAGTAGGCAGCAGAGCTGGGAGAAGGAAAACTCTGGTGTTGTGGGGTTTTTTACATGGCATCCTCCAGACAAAGACTGTTCTCTGTGAACTGGCCTTATCTTTCAATCTAGGCTACTGTGGTGTTATGTGATAAGGGACTTTCTCCCAACATAAGGGTTTACTGGTGTTATGTAAATTAGCTTTACAAGGCAGGCAAGTTTACAAAATGTTTAATAGCCTTAGGTTTGCTTTCAGTGCTTGGATTAGTTCCTAGAAGTAAGTGTGAGACCACGAAGAATATCTCTTCTTCATTGCTCTGTTACATGAATATAGCACTGGTGATACTGGGCTTGGGTGGGGAGGAGTAGGAGCAGAAATGAACAAGGGCACATGTTTGCTAAGGAACCACCTTTGACATATAGTGAGCTCAAGTGTCTCAGTGTACCCATGCCATCACTAGGTCTCCCATTTCATTCACACTTCCTTGTTCTGCTACCCCAATCTGGAGTTTAGTATATTTGGTTGGTGACCTTGATGCTGAATTTCCATGTGCACTATTGGAGAGGGATGTGGATGGTCATGAGAGACTGAATAAGGGGGAAGGTTTGGACTTAGAAATAAGTTTCACTGGATCTCAAGATTTACTTTTCAGAATTTTAACTTCTTTCTCAGGGTCTCCAGGGAGGGTAGCTAGATCCCAGAAAGGGTAGCTGGAAGCAAGGTGTGATTGGATTTTTGCTACCACCTGAGCTATTAGAATGCAATAAGGCTCTGCCCCCTAATCAGACAGTTGCTTAGCCTCAGAAAAACAGATATTCATCAAGAATTAATGAAGACAGGCTTCTTCCAGTAGGCGGATCAGTTGGAACTGTGTTGCCTGCTAAACTGATGCGTATCTGGCCTGGGAAGAGGGCAGAAAAACTAGAGGACAGTCCTTGTGGGCAGACCCTCCAAGAGCAAATGTAATTATCCCCTTTGCTCCCTTTGAAGGAGGCTTTATTTCCAGCATCGTTGTTGTTGTATTTAAATTATACACATCAGAGATGAGTTATAAATGCTGAACAGAGCTGGCTTGCTGAGTGTTCTAACCCAACAAGACCAGACTGCAGATTTCTCTAACTGTGTATCCCTCTGAATACACTTACCTTGTCTGATTTTGAATGCTAAGCAAAGATGGAACACCACCTGGGAATACCAGGGATCTCCATGTAGGACTAGGAAAAACCCTACCTGAAACTATAGACAGTTGCTACCAGTCTGAGTTAACAATATTGGGATAAATGGGCCAAGGTATTACTCAGTATAAGGCAGCTTCCTATGTAAGAATGCCCACTCAGATGTTTCTAGCCAGTGCACAAAACAAAGCATGAAGATTGCAGCTCTAATCCCTTGGCTTGGTCCTCCAGACAATGTTATTTGGTTGGGTACATCTGACTTGGCATCCGCCACTCAGTTTTTCTCAAATGTAGTTGAGAGTCTGACTTGGCATCTGCCACTCAGTTCTTCTCAAATGTAGTTGAAGTGTTGGATTGCAACCTGCTCAGACATGGAAACCCACTGGATAAAATAAAGAAAGAAAGATGACTGATTATTAATGTTAAGGATGTTGGGGTACACAAAGAAGAGGAATATTTAATTAAACATTTATAGCAGCACAGGCAGTGATTGCCTATGAGTGTAAAAATGAAGAAAAGTGCGACCTTAACAGATGGAAAGACTATATAGCAGACTATATTCTGTTTGGTTATATATTGGAAAAGAAGAGAGTATATCTAGGTCAGCTGAGAGAAGAGAACTGGTCCAGGAGGTGGGAGAAGCTGACTGAATCTGTAAAGGAGAGAGAGGTCTATGAGGATGTGGGTGATAGAGTTAAAATGATGTACCACATAAAAGGAAAAACATTAATTATGATGTTCCATTCCAGGGATGAATGGGGAAATGGGGGAAGGGATGAAATATAAATGGTGTGTGTAACTTGTGTGTATGATGAATAAGTCAATTAAAAAGAAAAGGAAACCCACTGGGTGACCTTGGGCACATAACACACTCTCAGTCTGAGAAAACCCCATGACAGGTTTGCTTTAAGTTTGCTCTAAGTCAGAAATGACTTGAAGACACACAGCAACAACAACAGTTTGCTGAGAGGTAAATATAATGCTAGAGAATGTGATGTGTGTGAGAGAGTGTGCGAATGAATGTTCCCAACCCACCATTAGCCCCACAAAGTTGGCAGCTGCTGCCAAAGCTCCTGCAACAGAATTTGGCAACATCTGTAGCAGTGCTTTATGGCAGGAAGGTAAGAAAATGTGCTCCAGCTCCACAGACCACTATGAAATATCCCATCCCCTTCTGAAAGGACAGAGGCAAACGCCTCAGTTTTGTGTCACTGTTGAATTTCAGTGGCAAGCTTATTTGAGTGGCAGTTGACAACAAATGGTAATGTGGTGCCATGTTTTGTTTTGTATTTTTACTGGCAACAACAAGTGTTGCAGCAGGCTGCCAAAACAGCTCCAGGGCAGGACTGAAAGTGGATTGTGGGCCTTGTGTTGTCCCAGCAGTTAAAGAATGTTGGAGACTAAGGGAAAAATGACTTGCACTATTCTATCTTGGAATGTAAACAGGCTGAACTCTATGATCAAATGGGAAAAAAAAATCTTCCATCTTTTGAAGAGGCTTAACCCAGATATATGCTGTCTTCAGGAAATCCAAATCAAACAGAAAGATGTAAAATGGCTTTTGGACTGTCACTCAGGGGAGGTGTTTGTATCTGCAGCGTCTGTTAAAAGAAGAGGGGTGGCCATATACATCAAATCACATTTAACACCCAAATTAGTCTTTAGTAATGATAAAGGTAGATTCCTCAGCAAAATTTAGATGGCCATATCCCCTCTTGATTGGTATATATGTCCCTTGTAATGAACACAGACGTTATGAAGACTTAAAAAAGAACATTGTGGCACATCAATATGAAAATGCATCCATTTGTGGAGATTTCAATGGAGTGATGAATCCACAATTGGATAGGAGTTTACAATCTATGATGAAGAAATAACATGTGATAATACTGAAAGAATTACTGTGTTTGACCGAAGAACTACAACTAACAGATGTCTGGAGGCACAAACATCCTTCAACTAAATATTTTATTTTTTTCCCCAACTGACATAATTCTTGGTCAAGGATAGATTTGATCTGGCTTCCAAAATTTTTCCTCAACCATGCATCATAAACCTGTGAAATTGGTATTGAATTTCCACACTAGCTACAGATGCTGGAGGTTGAATGAAAACATTTTGTGGCATGAAAAGACTATCAATTATTGCAAAAAGAAACCTGAAGGGTTTTTAAAAACTAATTTAAATAATGAAGCAAGGATAGCCACAGTTTGAGATGCCACAAAATCAGTATTTTGCAGAATTCTTATTTTTTAAAAAAAGCAAAAGGAGAAAGCAGCAAAGAGCAGAAATGGAGGATTTATTGGAGAACATTAGGAACACCAAAAGTAAATTGAGTTTGGACCCCAACAATAAAACTCTCGGTTCAACTTTGAAAATACTACAAAAGCAATTGTCCATGGTAATTACAGAAGAAATGGAAAATAAATTGAAATATGTGAAACATAACTTCTTTGAGAATGCTTTTAAGCCAGGCAGATGGCTGGCATATAAAATAAGAAAAGAAAAGAAAAAGAGAGAAGACTCATTCTGAAAATTAAGGAAGTTGATAGGATCATTACAAACGAAAAAGGAATTTGGAAACTCTTGTACAATTATTTCCACAATTTAAATAGAGAGCAGCATGTGTTAGATTATCAGAAATTAGAAGACTACATATGCTCCCAAAGTTCCCCCAAATGAAACCTGAACATTGTGAGATTTTGAATAAACCAATCTCTCTGATGGAGATAAGTGAAGTAATAAATGGGGCAAAACTGAGAAAGGCTCCCAGCCCAGATGGACTGCCAGCCAATTTCTATAAGCATTTTAAAGTTCAGCTCATAGAACCGTTGCAGAAACTGCTTAATTCAATAATGGACAATGGGTGGATTCTGAATAGCTGGCAGAGCACAAATATCATATTGATTCCAAAGACAGGAAGAAGTCACAAGTAAAGATTTTAGGCCAATCTCACTTCTCAACGATGACATAAGATCTCCCCATCAATACTGGTCAAGCGTTTGATATGGTCAATTGACTAATCAATAAACTTTTAACTAACTAACTACTGGCCAAGCATCTTTAAAAAGTCCTCCCTAGTTACATTAGTGAAGATCAAATAGGCTTTCTTCCCAGGAGACAAATGAGAGACAATATGAAAACTGTGGTGAATGTTCTGGAGTACTTTGAATTCCATAACAAAAAGAAAGAAGTGCTACTTTTTTTAGATGCAGAAAAGGCCTTTGACAACATCAGATGGGATTTTATCTTGAAGGTATTGGAAGAAATGAAGTGTTGACAGCCATTCACGACCTGGGTCAAGAGCATCTGTTCAATCCAAAGTGCATGTGTGATAATTAACTCCATCAAATTTGAAGACTTTCCAATAGAGAAAGAGATGAGACAAGGGTATTCACTGTCTCCACTATTACGGTATTTATTTTAGCATTGGAAGTCCTTTTAAGGGGTCTTCGAAAACAAAAGGATATTTGGGGTGTAAAGATTGGCAAAGACGAATACAGAATCCGGGCCTTTGTGGACAATGTGGTTCTCTTCCTGGATGACCTGCTACCTCAATTTGCAAAAGTAAATAGAGTGATAAAACTCATTAGGTCAGGTGGCAGGGTTTAAGATCAACAAACATAAAACCAAAATGCTTATTAAGAACATTAATAATCAAGAGAGAACCCAACTTGAGAAAATATCTGGGATTCAGTGTACCAATAGAGTTAAATTTTTGGGAATTCAAGTTACTAACAATAATAACCAGCTATTCCAAAACAATTACTTAGCATCCTAGAAATCAGGGGAAACTACATAGCTAGAAATGGTTAGATATGTCCCTAATGGGTAAAATACCACTGATCAAAATGAGCATTTTGCCCCATATGCTATTTTTATTTCAAATGATTCCTATAGCCATTCCTTACTAATGGTTCGATAGTTGTAAGAAAGATATAATAAAATTTCTGTGGAATGGGAGGAGACCAAGGGTAAAGCTCAAACTAATGATTGATTTATGGGTTTGAGGAGGGTTCTCTGTACCTGAGTTAAGAATGTATTATGTGACAGCCTGTCTGGTCTGGATTAGACCGTGGGTACTGTTAGACAATCACTGGCTTTTGACATTGGAGGGGCATGATCTCCACTTTGGCTGGCATGCCTATTTATGGTATGGCAAAGCTGAAGTGCAGAAAGTGTTTGTCTGACATGTGATCCGGAAATCTCTCTATAGGATATGGTGTAAATATAAACCCATTGTATATTCTAGACTTCCATCCTCGGTTTCCCCTGATGATAGGATCTGATGATAAAGAGTTTAAGGAGACAGGGACAATGGTTTACTTATACAGATCTAGTCTCCAGTCTACTCAGAAGGAGGGGACATAAATTAAAGGACTAACAAAAGCTCAAACAGGAAGGGCTTGTATTACAGTGGTTTCTCTACCTCCAGATTAAAGAGAGATTTAAAAGGGATTTGGAAGCGATTGGTATAGATCTTGAGTTACCACAGTTGGAGAGAGGAGACAGCCATTTGCTTTCAAAGATGTATAAATTAATATTAGGAATTGAAATGGAGAGAGAAACCACCAAGGAATATATGATCTAATGGGCTCAAGATATAGGCCATAACATAAATCTCGAAGATTGGGAGAAGATCTGAAAAAACTGGTCCAAATTTACCAGACCATATATTTTACGAGATAATTGGTTAAAAATGTGGTATAGGTGGTATCTCCCTCCCGCAAGGATTGCTAAAATGTTCAAAAATGGCAGTAATCATTGCTGGAGATGTGACAGAGAGATTGGCACCTTTTTCCACCAGTGGTGGGGTTGCCAGAAGGTCAAAAGATTCTGGAGAATGATTTGCTCAAAAATGCAGAAAATATTGTGACTTAATTCCAGATTTTTTTCTGTTGGGCATCTCACATTTGGATAAGGATGTGGATGGGAAACTAGGAAGACTGATTTGCCACATGGCCACAGTAGCAAGAATAACGCTCTCCAGATAATGGAAGAAAGACTCCTTACCAACTGAGACAGAATGGTTGGAGAAATTGGTGGAAGTGGCTGAAATGGTCAGACTTACTTGTAGGATAGAAAATAAACCAAACAGTAAATTACTGAAGAGTTGGCAACTGCTAATGAATTTTTTACAAACATTATCAGGGAGTAACCATGACTTAGGAGGGAAATCTGTCTGATATGACCATAAATTATTAGAGTAAATTATCAGAGTCTATAAGTTGGAACTTCAGAGTCTGGGAGTCGACAGAGTAGCTGTACCTAGCTATTTATTGTTACTGATTTTTTGTCTCTGTAATGGGATGAAAAAACTTTTTTCTTATATATATGTTAATAACTGCATATATTGCAATTGTACTCTTGGGTATAAATTTCTGATCAATGTATGATTATTCTGGAGGAAAAAAAAAGATATATTTAGTGTTATATATGGTCATTGTTAGGAAGAAAATATGCATTATTTTCAAATGCGTAATGTTAGTTTAAATTTAGAGGGAGATTCTCTTTTTCTTTTTTCTTTTCCCCTCTTGTATGTGCAAAGGAATGCCAAGAACTCTAAAGAATTACATTTGTCCCATTTTTGTTTGGAGGGTGGCTTACCAAGAATGGTAATTCAGAGCTGTTATGCCACCAGAGGGGGAGGTCCTCTCTATGTTAGTTGCTTATTGTATGTGTATATTCTTAGGTTTTTGTTTTGTTTTCCCACTCAAGTTCTTGTTTTTCATAGGTAGGTGTATATGTTGGCTAGGATACACTTGTTACAGTAATTGTATTTTATGTAAGAGTTATGTTATTAGAAGTCAATGTGTATGATGTCAAGGAGCACTACTTGTTTTGTGCTTTTTCATTTCTGTAATTTTGTATTTTTCCTTATGTATCTTTTGTCCTCCTTTTCCTTTTGTTCCATTTTAATAAAAACAACAACAACAACAACAACAACAACAAAAAGAATGATGGGAATCACTCTCTACCATTACTGCTAGAAAATGCAGTTAAGAGAGAAGAGAGAAAGGAAAGCATGCAGCATAGAAGTTATGTTAAAAAAATTAGGGATTATCCAATAAGAGGCATTTTGAAGCTGGTTTCTACTGTTTCATCAAGCCCACTGGTTCATCTAGCTCAGTGTTGTCAATTCTGCCTCACAGCAGTTCAGAAATGCCATGGATTGAACCTGGGACCTTCTTCATTTTGGCCTGGAACACCCTCATCTCATGAGCATGCCAGTACGTGCACATACAAACACACACAACCACACCTTTGTTTGACTGCATCCTGACCATAACAGAAGAGAGACGAAGGGAAGATGGAGGTAGGAGCAACAATTCTAGTGGCCCTGCTCATGCCCTACCAAGATAGAGGCAAGAGTGATATGGAACTTGGCTATGGTGTCATATGCCTGCTGGAACCAAGTAATTGGGGAGGAGACTGGAAAAATTCACCTATGCCCCAGTAAAAGTGATTTCCTTGGTCCCCTTCCTAAAGTGCCTCTATAACTGGGCTCTGCATTGCCTCTGCCCCCCCCCATGTGTCTGAAGGCAACCTGCTGGTGCCACTGCCACCATATTCCTTGTTCCTCCTTCCACTGGACTCTGGTTGATTGGTTGGCTCTTCCTTGTTCAGCCAGTCTACGCCCTTGTGGACTTTGTTCTCAAGCCATATCCAATTAATATTCCAAGAGATTAGTATTTGCCAGAAAGATGATGATGCTACAGCATATCTAATCACCAGGCTTTGTTGCTTTTTACTTACAATTATTTCAGCTTTAGGAAGAATATCTTTTTTCAGAGATCAAAAGCATTTCCATGGGTACTTCCATGGCCTTGCTACAGTATGCCAATAACTTCAGGCTGGCTTAGAACACTTTCTCAGATGTTGTCCACAAAAGCCTCTTCTCTATCTGAGAGACAATAGGAATACTTTTATTACCATGACTTGTGGAAGTTCCAACAAGACTTTGTTTCATAATTAACCTGAATCTATAATAGTCCATGCTACAGGTTCACTTTCTGGACACTAACAATAGTGTCAGGCAGAGCTTTATGCAGGAAATGTTTCAGTAGAAGCTAAAGATGCTACAGACTGAAGCTGGGAACTTATCTTTGCAATTAATGTGCTCTGCCATTGCCCAGCAATTTCCTGAATCTGTCTAGCCATGCAATAAGCCAAGCGAAAGAACCTGTATTCTCAGAGGGCCCATCCTCCTGCCTCACCAAATGTACAATGTGATATAGTTCTGTGGTGACTTAAAAGCTTTCCTCAACAGTCTGCAACTCATGGAATACTTACCCTGTGACATCACCATGGACACTCCCATCAATGTTCATAATATCAAATTGAAGCCCCATAGAAAATCAATATTCTCTTTTCTGTTCCCAAAGCTCCACCTCTGCCTGTGATACATCACTGAAATCTTTATCTTTGGCTAGGAATCACTTGAGAAATTATGTTATTACTTCAATAATTTTACCCCACCATAAAGATGAGGTTAGACCAATCCTCATAACAAGTCTACTTTTCTGATAGTACTCTGCTTCCACACAATTGAGATATAGGCACCACTTTCTTTTAATGAAAGGGTGTTGGCTGCCACACTATACATAATTACATGCTTCCAGTTTCCACACAGAATATATCACAAAATCCATTGTCTATAGCCACATTGCAATATACAGTGCACTCATATCTGTTCAGACTTGTTGGACTGAAATTCACAACATACTTAGTACAATTCTCAAAGTACAATATTGACTCACTAAAGCAGGAAAAAAACTGAAAAGTCCAGACTGATATCCAGGAATAATTTACCACAGGATAGATCCAGAAGAGAAAAACAATACACTGCTACCTGTTGTCACTTCTGTCTTCTGGCTGAAACTACCCTAAATTTATCATTTAGGAGCTACAGTCTATTCGGACAATGACACTTCCCTCTCACAGACTTTGAGTGACACATCTGTTCTTGCTCACAGACACTCCTCAACATCAAAAGCTGCAATATTTTAAAAAAATGTGGTAGAACATTTCAGCCGGGATGTTTGTGCTATCAGGAGCAGTTTTGTGAATGGTCAATGTTAATACCATTAATCTCACTGCCAATGTTCTTAACTGCCATCAAGTTGACTTCAACTTATGGCAACCCTATGCTATCAAGTGAATTTCAACCTATGGTGACCTTTGGAGACATCGAAGTCACCCTATCATCAGTAGCTCTGCTCGGGTCTTGAAGACTTGGGGCTATGTCTTCCTTGACTGAGTCCCATTATTGTCTTTTCTAGTGAGTCATGCATTCGTATGATGCATCCAAAGGAAAACAGTCTCAGTTTAATTATATTGGCTTCTAGGAAAAGGTCAGGCTTGATTTGCTCAAGGGCACATTTGTCTTTTTAGCAGTCCATGGTATCCATAGAACTCTTCATCGGCACCACATTTCAAATGAATTTTTTTTCTACCTTCTTCACTCTCAAGCTTTCTCAACCCAAAATAGAAGTTGGAAATATGATGGCACAGACAATCCTAACTTTAGTATTCAATAATATATCTTGACACTTCAGGCTCTTGTCTAGTTCTTTCATAGTGGCCCTTCCAAGTCCTAGTCTTCTGATTTCTTGACTTGCATCTTGAATTATTTCTTGAACTATTTCTATGTCTTCAACATCTACTGTAAAGTTTTATAAATCATCTGCAATCATTGTTTTGCTTTCATAATGTTCAACTGTAAACCTGCCTTTACACTTTCTGCCTTCACTTTCTTTATCAGTCGTTCCAAGTCTGCTGTTTTCTGCTACTCATATGGAGTCATCTGCACATTTTAAATGTTGGTATTCCTTCCTCCAGTTTTCAAACCTGCGTCCTCCAACTTTAATCCTGCTTTACGTATGATATGGTCAGCATACCAATTAAACAGATAGGGTCATAAAATGCAGCCTTTTCTCACTCTTTTGCCAATTGCAAACCATTCTGTTTCTCTGTATTCTTTCCAGACTGTAGTCTCTTGACCTGAATAACAAGATAATCAAATGCTGTGGCACACTCATCATGATTGCCTCATCATAGGGTTTTTGAGGTAAAAGACTTTCAGAAGGGGTTTACCATGTCTCCTTCTCCACAATAATAATCGACATTAGCTATAGTACCACTGCCATTGTCTCTGGGAGATCCTCCACCAGTGTCACCCCCACTACTGCTGCTGGTTAGCATCTGTTTGGCACATTTAGTCTGACTCCTCAGCAAACGCCTGTCTGACATAGGAGATCCTACCACAGTGCTGCTGCCATCAGCATAGCCTCTCGCCACACAGAAGAATGCACACCCCGCCCCCCGGGAAAGTAGTGCCTCTTGTGTATCACTGTCTCTATTTTGTGCATTTAATCTCCTGCACAGCTCCATCTCTATCTATTCATATATCTGTACGCCTGCTATAATAATTAATAAATAAATAACCAATAAAATTGTCAAGTCTCTACAAATCTGTTGTTGTATTTTAAGAATATCAAATTGTGACAAAGAACAAAATAGGACAAATAGATACAAGGAGAGATGAAGGATTAAAAATGTTTCCAAAAGCATGAAATAGTTTATTACAAATAGTTGCTTTGTAATAAATCCAGTTAAACTTACTGTTCCTTAATTAGGCCTAAACTGCACTTAACATATTGGAACATACTTTTAAATATGTAAATATAGAGTGGAATGCAAACCACCATGACTTATTTTCTTGGAAAGTGATAATCATAGACTGCAAAAAACTTTTCAAAAGAAACGCAAAGTGTCAATTTTCTTCCCATTCCTTGCAGCAAAAGCAGCAAACTGGCTAAAACTGGCTCAACAGAGAGAAATGGGGTGTGTGGGGCGGTGAGGTTTAAAATCTCATGGTGGGTTTTAATTTCATGGACCATCTTACCTGCCTTCAGGACACAAAAAACTCATACTTTAAACAGTCTTAGATAGTTAACATCCATGACAGCTTTCCGAGCTCCTTTTTCACCTTAGACCTTTCTCTTTCTTTCTTTTGCAGATGAAACAGACATTATTATGCCTTGCTCTCAGTTCCCTCAATCTTTACACTGTTATTGCCTGTGCTGGCAGAAGCCCCTGAATAGTGAATATTTTCTTTATTCCTTTCATTCCCCTTCTCTCTTTCTCCAATCTCTCTTCCCCTTCTCTCTTTTCTTGCACTCTGTAGATCACTTCACACATTTTAAGTGTGATAAGCATATGTTTTTATATTTATGAGGATGACTTATATTATATGGCTACAAACAACAAAAAGTCCTGTGCCACCTTACAGGCTAACAAGATTAATTTGTCATAAGCTTTCATGGAGTATAGCCTCATTTTAACATATAGGAATCCTCTACAGAGACCCAAGATTAACTGTTGTTTTATCACACTATGATTACACACATGATTGAACCATTACAGATATAACACATATAACAGCACAGATATAATACTGTGGTGTAGTGATTTTATTTAATTACTACCAGTTGTAGCCAGCTTCACGGAGGTTAAAGCAGCTCTTGTAATGTGGTCAACCACATCAGATAACTTGAAAAGCACTGCTTTATGGCACATGATCTTATGGCCTGAGAAGGCAAGACACCAGTGGATGTCTGGTGAGTTTCCGGTGCAAGCCCTAGGGCCAGGCTGCTTACTGGAATTCTAGCTAAGCCTGCTTGCCAGGTGCTGCTGCACAATCCCGCAAAGCCTGTCCTGTGTCATTAAAAGCAGCACAGGCTGAGGATCATGTCACAGAAAAGAACTGTAAGCCAGCCTCAGCTTTGCAAATTTAAGTTAAATAAGCATTTCTGAATACTAAGAGGTTGTGGTGGACAAGGCACTGAACAGTTGCACTCAAGGTTTTGATGCTATTTCTGTCAGCTTTTGCTTCTTGTCTGTTTTTACCTGCTTAAAGCATTTCATCTGTCATCCACTAAGGCTTCTCTTTCTGAAGAGGAACATCTTTTTGTAGAGAGTGCAAAAAGAGAGTGTCTGCAGACAGTGTCTTTTTGCTGCAGAGAGTGTCTTTTTGCAGTCCTCTCTGACAATGTCCCTGGTTTCAGTCCAGAGTTCTGGCTCTCAGTCAATTAGGCTCAATAAGGCAAATTACTTTTTTACTTTAAGACTATAAAGGGATGTTCCTCAGGTTGTATTTGGCATGATGTTTGGGTTAGTCTTCTTTAGCTTTACTCTAAAGTTTACTTTCCTTCTCTGTGCCACAATCTGCTCCTGGTCTTGTTTTTGCAGAGAGAATGGAGCTTCTCTATCTTCTGCTTCCAGTTATGTAGTCTGATTTCTATATTGGCCATCAGGTGATGTATAGCATAGCTCTTTGGTTGCTTGAAGAATGCATTTGCAATGAACAAATTGTGGCTCTTGCAAAATTCAGTTACTCTCCTGCATCATTTTTTTTTTTGATCCTAGGGCAACTTTTCCTACAATTTTTGTTTCTGCTGTTTCCTATCTTTGTATTCCAATTGCCTATGATTAATAACAAGTCCCGTTTGGTGTGTGATCAATTTTCTCCTAGACTTCAGCATAGATTCATTCAATTTCCTCTTCTTTCTGCCTCTGTAGGTAGAGCATAAACTTAGATTATTGTTATATTGGGGAGTTTCCCTTGACTTCTTATTGGTATTATTTGGTCTGATTTTGCATTATATCCTTTGACTGCTTTTGTTACATCTCTTGTCATTATTAATGCCACCCCTTTTCTTCTTAGATTTCCATTTCCTGAGTAAAACACTGCAATTATCTGATAGAAAATGTCCCATTCTTTTCTACTTTAGCTCTCCCCTCAAGTATTGCAATGTTTATATATTCCATATCTTGTTGTCATATGTCTAGTTTCTCCTGATTCATGCTTCTCACATTCCATTCCATATTCCTTTAATATGTGTTATACAGATTTAGACTTTCCTTTCACCTCTGAGCACATCAACAGTTGAACATCCTTTTTCTTGAGTCCAGTAGTGTCATTAGCCACAAGGCTACTTGCACTTATCCTCTGCTCTTCCCCAGAAGCTTGTTGAGTGCCGCCTGACCTGGGAGTCTCATCTTCTGGAACTATATTTTATTTCATTTTGGATTGTCCCACCATAGGATTTTCACAGTAAACGACATTCCAAAGGAGGTTACCTGTGTCTCCTCCTGTGCTCTCCTAACGTTTAGTTATGGTGTCACTGCTGTTGTCTCTGAGAAATTCTCCACCAGTCACTCCCAATTACCACTACTACCAATTAGCTGTTTGGCAACTTAGTCTGGTTTCTCAGCAAAAGCCTCTTTAACATGGTAGCAACACTGCTATCATCATTGTAGCTTCTTGCCTGACAAGAACATGCAATTATGGAAAACTAGTACGATTGTGAGTGCACAACAAAGTGATTGCTGATCTTGAACTTGATTCTAACCAATAAGGCCTAGTCAACTGAGTGGAAGTAATGGGGACCTTGGATGGAAGTGATCAATTCTCACGGGACTCATTACACAGAGGAAAGAGAAAGCCAAATGCAGTCAGACATATACTCTGGACTTTAAGAAAGCTGATTTCAATAGATTTAGGGAAAGAGTGGGTGAGGTCCCATTGTCAGAAATGCTCTAAGGTAAGTGAGTTCATATTGGATGTGAGCATGATATTAATGATGCAGTTCCTAACAATTCCAATGAGGATGAAAAGAGGGAAGGGTCTAAAGAAATCAAGCTGGAGATATCTCGTATGAGCTGAGATTTAAAAGTGACACATACAAACAAAAGAAAGAAGAGGAGGAGGAAGAGACGATCACTGAAAAGAAATACAAGTGAATAGCCAGTATTTGTAGGGAATAAACCAGAAAAGCTAAACTTCAAAATGTACTCTGGATTGCTTAGAGAAAAGGCAGAACTGCTCAATATCTTTTTTGTTTCAGTCTTCTCTCAAAAGAAAATAATGCTCAATCTGGTGAAAATTGAAGAAATGATGCTGTGATCATTAGAACTGCAATCCAGAACAGGCAATATCACAGGAACACCTAGATAACTCTAAATGAAGTCAAGTCTGCAAGGCCAGAAACATTGTATCAAAGGGTACTAAAGAAATTTACACACATTATCTCAGATCCTCTGGCAATAGTGTCCGAAAACACCCGGAGAACAAGAGAGATGCCATCAGACTGACGGAACGCAAATGTTGTTCCCATCTTCAAAAAAGGGGAAAACATCAATAGCAAGAACGTTTCTACAAGCGACCAGGGAACAATGTGTATAAAGCTTTGATTCTTGAAAGCCAGCTTAGATTTCTCTAAAACAAGTCATGCCAGACTGACCTTTTCTTTTCTTTTTTTAAAAAGGAGTTACAGGAGAGCTAGATCAAATGAATGATGTGGATGTGATATAACTTGATTTCCAGAAGGCTTTAGACCACTGGTTCTCAACCTTCCTAATGTCGTGACCCTTTAATACAGTTTCTCATGTTGTGGTGACCCCCAACCATTATCATAGTGTCAGAAGCTCAACCTGAAAAGGGCTTGAAGTGAGGTCTTAGGCGACCCCTGTGAAAGGGTCGTGCGACCCCCAAAGGGGTCCCGACCCCCAGGTTGAGAACCACTGCTTTAGACAAAGTTCCCCATGATGTTCTTGCAGAAATATGTGAACTAGAATAATGCTACTGCTAGGCTGGTTCATAATCGGTTGACAGATTGAATTCGAAGAGAGCTCCCCAATGGTTGCTTTTCAACCCAGAGAGAAGCATCACACTGCTATTCTGGGTCTTGTTCAGCCATTTCCGCACTCGACGGTTACAGCGCTCCGATGCCACTGTCAACATCCTATGGAATCCCGGGGCTTGCAGGCGGCCCCTCCCGAAACCGCAAACCCCAGGATTCCAGAGGATGTTGACAGTGGCATCGGAGCGCTGTAACAGCCTAGTGCGGAAATGGCCTTCGACATCTTTGTAAACAATATACGGTCCAGATGGGGTGCTTCTCCCTGGCCCATTGAAAAAAACGTTTGGCCCACATCAGATAACCGGGAGACCCGCGCTTGACGGGGTCTGATTTTACGGCCTGAGCAGGCGGGCGCCGCTGGACTCGTGGCTCGTTCCGCGCGCGGCCGCCGAGGCCAGGCTGCTCCCTGGGACTCCGGGCGGGCTCGCTGGGCAGGCGCCGCCGCGCGCTCCCGCAGAGCACGGCCGACGTCATCACATAGCAGCACAGACCGAGGACCGCGTCACCGGAGAGAGCGGCGGCGTCACAGTGAAGCCACCCTCAGCTGGGCGTCTTTCAGTTACAGCAGCGTTCGGGAGGCGGGGAGGGGGCGAGAAGGCAGGCTGTGCAACGGGGCGGCCTCCCCCCCCCCCGGTGGTTTTCCGCATACACTGCCGGGGAATAGCTGGGATGGATCCGGAACGGAAACAGCGAACGGTGGCCACTTCCGCACTAGCCTGTTATAGCGCGACGATTCCACTTTCAACCTCCTCTGGAATCCTGGGGTTTGCAGTTTCGGGAGGGGCCGGACGTCCCCTCCCGAAACTGCAAACCCCAGGATTCCAGAGGAGGTTGAAAGTGGAATCGTCGCGCTATAACAGGCTAGTGCGGAAGTGGCCACTGTGTCGGCCGGTTTCTGAGAAGCGCACCTCACGTTCCCCGAGAGAGAGTAAAAAACTCCTCCCACTTCTCCGGGCGACGAAGCGCCCCTCCGGGAGCCCCCGCCGGCCGCCCGGCCGCCTCCCTCCCATCCTCCGCGGGCCACCTTTAAAGCAGGGCTCCCTGGCCCGAGTCAGGAGCGTTGCGACGGGGCGGTTCCCGCCGTTTGAACCAATGGCGCGCCGCCTCCGTTTAAATAGACGGACCGTCTCAATCACTTTCTTCTCCGTCAGCCTCCCTTCAATCGCCATATTGGGCAACGGTGTGAAAAGAGGCTCGTCTCTCCCTCCCCCCCGCCCGCTTCCCCTCCTTGTTTTTTTCTCCTCACAACCTTAAAAAAAAAAAAAACAGAAAAAGGGAGCTCCGCCGCTGCCGGGCTTTGACATCGGAGGACGCTTTGCAAAAGCCCCGTTTGCAGGCACGGGATCCGCGCGGAGGAGCCGCTGCCTCCCTCGGGGTTGACGGAGGATGAAGCGATCGCTCCTGTTTTCGTCTGAGCCTTAGATTGGAAAAGCTGCTTCTGCTCCGGGTTCCCCCCGACTCCCGTCCCTCCTCCTCCTCCTCCTCCTCCGCCCCCCCCCCGGTGCACTTGATCGGCAACAAGGCACAGTCCGCTGGCAGATCAGGGTGTTTCTCTCTCGCTCTCCCCCCTCCGCTTCCTTCCCCACCTCCGCTCCGTCCCCTCCCCGTCTCTGGCTTATGCAAGAAGCGGCGGCCGGGATCGCGGGGTGGCTCCTTGTTGTTGTTGTCGTCGTCGTCGCTGCGTCGGCGTTTCTCTCCCCGGCGAGGCAGCGCCCCGGTCTTTCCTTTGTCCGGGGGGGCGGCGCGCTCGGGGCTTCCGCGGACACGGTGAGCGGCGGAGGGAGCCGGGGGCGGCCACGGCGATGTCCGACGTCCGCGTCTCCAACGGGAGCCCGACCCTGGAGCGGATGGAAGCCCGGCAGGCGGACTACCCCAAGCCCTCGGCGTGCCGGAGCCTCTTCGGCCCCGTCGACCACGCCGAGCTGGCCCGCGAGCTGCAGAAGCACCGCCGGGACCTGGAGGAGGCCAGCCGGAGGAAGTGGAACTTCGACTTCCACCGCTGCCGGCCCCTCGAAGGCAGGTACGAGTGGCAAGCCGTGAGCACCGACGCCCTGCCGGAGTTTTACAGCAGGCCCCCCCGGCTGCCCAAGGCGGCGGCGGCGGCGGCGGCCCAGGCGCCGGGCTCCCGCGGCGGCGGCAACAACCCGCCCTCGGCAGGGCGGCCGAGGCGCTCTCAGGGAATCTCAGGCAGCCGCGGCGGCGGCGGCGGCGAGGAGGAGGAGGAGGAGGACGCCGCTCCAAAGACTCCGGCGGCGGGCGCTCAGGCGGACTCCGGGCCCCAGAGGAAGCGACCTGCCTCAGAGGGTAAGGGACTCCCTTCCTTCCCCTTCCTCTCGAGACAAACGCGCCGCCTCGGGCAAGCGGGGCTGGCAGACGGAGACCTTCCCGTTCAACGGGAACACTTTGGGGAAGGGGAGACCCCGATTCGGAAGGACGCGGGAGAGAACCGCCTCGCTAGGGCAGGAGCACCGGTCCCCCCGGCCCAGCCCCCGGCCCCCAGAAGTGGTCCTTGAAGGGGGACCTCGCGAGGGACGCGGGGAGGCTGGCCTTTCCCTGCGCTCTCTCGCCAGCGGTCGGGTAGGCTGCGTCTGCACGTGGAGGCTTCCTACAGCTGTAGTAGCCACTGAAACCCGATCGCCACGGCTTTGCCTAACTGCGTTCTCTCCTTTCTTTTTTTTTTAACCCGTGAACCAATAGGACTCTGTGGAAAAATATATCTTACATTTGGCCTGAAACCAAAGGTTTCTGTGGGGAATTAAAACTCCCTTGGTTTTTTCTTTTAACGATCATGTACTAAGCTTAGGAACAGCAGGGATGGTATCAGCTGGAGGCATTCCTGCAGAGTTCTGCTGGAGGCAACAAACCCCAAAATAGTTGTTGAGGATCAGCTACCTGAGGACTGAAATCCAAAGCTGTCAGGCAAACCTGGTTCTTCTGCCAGAAGCAGCAGTGCTGACTTTCAAATGTAGCGGATTTGACAAGGGCGCTCATTTTGCGGGATACAAAAAGGCCAGCTTTCTTTATTCTGAATGAAGTCCAGTGGAAAAATAATGTTAAGAATAAATAGTTTGAAAATTGCTGCTGACTACTCTGGGGCATAAGGAAGGTTAAGGATTGATGCCAAAGGCTCAGCTGCTATCAGGTTTCTTAGCCAAGTGCCCCGGGGGTCTCCTTGCCACCCCTCATGACTTTTTTTTTAATGTATTCTTTCTGATGTAGTAACATTGATCAAGACATTCAGCTGTGCTGCCCCCTCTTCCATGCAAAGGATTAGATGATTCAGGGACAGCCTTCTATGATGTGTTTTCTCCCGCCCCCACCCCCTTTGCTTGACTGCCCTCTTCATATTTAGCACAACACCCAGCAGAGAGAGAGAGAGAGCTTTAAGCTTCTTTTCTGTCCTCCCCACAGATACATTTCCTCCAAACAAAAGAGCCAACATGACAGAGGAGGCAATTTCAGAAGGCTCTCCCAATGCCAGCTCAGTGGAACAAACACCCAAGAAATCAAGCCCAAGGCAAACGTAAATTGTTCATGAGGTGGGTTTCTTTTCCTATTAGTGTTTGCTAAAATCTACATACGTGACAGAAAAGGAACTATTTGTTTGAAATTACTTCTATGTCTATGTTAAATAATTTTATTGCTCAGCTTTTTGATCATCTGGTCAGCTGGGAGGACAACCATAGAATATTTTGTGGGTCTTATTTTATGATCGTAGGCACATCTGCAGGCTGAGCCAAACTTACTCAGAAGCAGATTCCACTGATTTCAAGGGAAGGTAGTTTAATTTGAAAATCTAATTCCACCTTAATCAGTAAAAAGCGTAAGTTTCACTTCCAAGTAGGCTCCACCGAGCCCTGTTGCATTGACTTGTGAATAAATGTGCGAAGAATCAGTACGGAATGTAGTGCTGGCCACAGATATTAATGAGAATATCATAAGGATATTTCAGCTTTATTAAGATTTTATTTTACATTTAATGATGAGAAACCCCTAATTCTGATTTAATATTAAGGACCATGCAGTGGAAAAGACCCAAATAACTGGCTTCTTTCTTTTTCTAAACCCATCTTCCCTTCAAATATATACATTCTGATTTACTTCTGCACCTGATCAATTTTTCCCTGCAGTCCTTAAAATGTTTACAACCCAATGCTCTCTTTACTCAGAAATAAGCCTTAGTAAGCTCAAGGAGTCTGAACAGTTCTGATTTGGAATGTATTGTTAGGAATAGTGACACAAAGCTATGAGAAAATCAGTAAATCTTCATTAAGAGCAGGAGTTTGGGGATACAGATTTTCAGAGCAAGACTGCTACAAGAAAGTTGACAGTTGTCATTTACAAATGAATAGAAGAGATTAAGCTTGGAACTAACTGCTTAGAACAAATGTTGGGTAAGGAAGGACAGGTGTGCAAGTTCATCTACTATAGACTTGTTTCCTTGTGTATTTGAGAGGGAAAGAAAAGCTCTGAGTGCTGTGAAGCAAGAGAAACTGGGCAGGGTTTGCCATCATTTTGGTTTCTGTGTCTCCTACATCTCTAGAAACTTGCAATGTGGTTTGTACCAAATTTAGCTCTGCCTCACCAGAACTTAAAAGGATCTGTTCCACCTGCAAATAGTTTTGCCAAATGTCTGTCTACTTATGAGACTTAGAAAATGGCACAGACAACAGTGCTGGTGTTATAGATTACTGGAGACCTGGCTGGCTTTGATCAGAGCCATGACCAAATTGAACAAGTGATGGAAGTAACCTGGCAAAATTTTAAGGCTTTTAGAAAGCCAGAACCCAATAAGAACACTATTTCCCTGCCCAGCACAGTTCTATTGACTGCAGTGGTTAAAAAACAAAAGCACTGCTGGTTGAATGAAGGTTATCATACCCAACTGTGGCTATTTCTTGTAATCAGTGTCTATGTCTAATACCTTCTGATTTAGCTGCATGCAGTATATATGCTCCAATGCCCCAAACAGAAACTTATTCCACCTTCAGCAAAAGCATTGACTTTCTGGGTATTTTGTTAGCAGTTGGTAATTCTTTGTAGACTAACAATGAAACAAGCTATGGTTCTCAGCAATTTATTCCTGCTTTCTTCCTTAATTTCAGAATGAAGAATACTTGTTTCCTTGTTCTTTGGAGGCATCGGGTTCATGAAGCAAGGAAGATGCAGAGCTTATATATGAAAGAAAAAATGTATCACTGATTCTCCATGGAATGGAGAACTTGTACAAGCACTGAAAGAAATCTGTAATTGAATAACACTAAAGTCAGGCACTCTTAAAAGATCTGCCTCTTAAAGCATTGGATGTAGCATTCTGCAATTAGGTTTTTCCTCATTTGCTTCAGTGTACTACCTGTGTATATAGTTTTTACATTATGTAGCACATAAACCTGTATCTCCCCCTTCCATTTTTTTGTTTGTTTTGGGAAGTGGTGGAGATCATAAAAGGTGATGGGTTCAAAATCTGTTTCCCAAACCCAACAAGCAGAGAGTTGTATGAAGAGAAGCAGCCTATGTTTAATTATTTTTTAAAGATGTATTATCTCATTTAATGGAGTCCAGGACCTTTGAAAGAAAAATCAACATGTTAACACTGGCTACAGCAGACTGATAGAATCTGCTGGTTAAATTTCTACTCAGTAAAGGCGCATTCTAGTGAAAAGTTATCTTTGCTAAACACCACTAAAATGAATGAGATGTGTGGAAAAGCAGATTCATTTTAGTGGGCCTTGTGCACAAGGGTGATTGTGTCTTAAATGTTATTGAGGAACTTTGTTTCCATTATGTAGCAGCATAAAGGGCTCCCTTCTCAGAACCCTTTATAAATGTTCTTTCCTAATATATTTTGGCATCTATAATGTTACTTTAGATCTTTTCAAAAATAATTTAAAATTCCTGCTCTGAATAGAATGGAGAGAAGAGAGAAGATTAGTAAAACCCTGAACATCACCCTCTCTTCATCTCACTCCCTTCTCTGATGTTCATGGGTGGGTAAATAAAAGGAAAACTACATCTTTAAACAGTATTTTTAAAATATTGCCTTGTTTTTTTAAAATAAAGTTTTGAAATGTACCTGTGTACATAACTTTGTAAAAACACTGAGAAATTATACTAACTTATTTATGTTAAAAAGATTTTTTTAAAAAAAATCTAGAAAATGTTTTCCCATAAAGCCAAAGCGGCATGTGTTTTTGTGCATTTGTAAATGCTCTCTTTGGTAGAATTTTTTAGATTTTGTTGGGATGGGGAGAGAATTGTTTTGTAATTAATATGGCTGTACTTAAATGATTGCAGACTGAGCCAAGTTAGTTTTTTTTGTGTGTGTGTGAAGACATTTGCCAATTGATATTGTTTCATATCAAGCAATCAAGAAAACTGCCATATATAAATAAATATATATATACGTATATGAAATTATTTCTTTGTATGTTTTGTAGGTCCAGGCACAATGAGGAACTTTGACCATTTCCCAGACATATATGCCTAACCTATCTTTTTCTCCTCTCCTGTGGTGAAGTGCATACACAGCACACAAATAGCAGTAGGAGGAGAGGATAACTTAGGATTCACACTGGGGAAAATAGCACAAAGAAAAGTGGGTAATCTGTTTCCTACCATCATAGTCCTAGTCCAATAAATATGCATATACATTTCTTTATAGCTAATTTTTTTTTAAAAAAGAACCCTATCAAATATATACAGTATTACAACCATGATGGAGAATTCTAAGTGCATCTTCTCAGAAGAAAGTCCTGATGAAGTCATCTTTGAGTGTTTTCCTGAACATGGGCAGCCTTTAAGGGTGAAAAGGGCACACATGTCCTTTGCATGTCTAAAGAGGGTGTCTAGGCTTTTCTGGGTAAACATGTTCATAAGTTGTTACATGTTTGGGAACCCTGATAGGGCAAGATTCTCTGCCATGGAGACTCTTTCAATCAAGCATGTTTAGAAACTTTCTTTGGACTTTTGCACTTAACACATAAAGCTCTGAAGAAGAGTATCTCCCAAGAAGAGTTGGGCATGGGAGTGTACATGTGCCTGCACCCCCAGCTCTGTGTCAATCCTTTAATGTCAAGGCAAAGATGTGAAACAGATCCTCTATTAAATGAGGCATACGCTGTAGAAAATGCACTTGACAGCCTGGAAGTGAAATTATATGGTCACTCATTGTGCACAAAAATGGAAGGTACAAACTGGAAAACAGTTTGCTGAAAGCAATTGTTAAGCAGATATAGCCAGATTCTCCTGCCCCATTGCCAAGGCAGCACTCCTGGGAAGGAAAGGTCCATCCAGAACTCTTTCTCCTTGGCTTTACCCCAAGTTCAGTTAATCTCTGCCTGAAACTGTTTTGATGGAAATGAAGATAGGCAGGCATAAACACACCTCACATATCTGACCAATCTGGGCTTTTTGAAGATAGTGTACAGGGGGAAGAAAGAAACAGCAGAGAGTCTGGAAAAAAATTTTGAACTACAACTGCCACAATCCCACAGCTAACACATGGGGAATTCTGGGAACTGTAAACTACGTAATATTTCCACATGCTGGAACAACAGGTCAATATCAGGCATTATGATGATTCCTCCATGTGTGACCATGTGTGATCCTATGCTAGTCCAAAAATGGATTATGCCCCTTTCACTGGTTTGAAAGACAGACAATTCTGTACAACTATTCCAGGTGCTAAGGCCGCCAACTTTTTTACTGGTCCTACTCCCATGCACATAAAAGCATGTGACATGTAGGGACTTAGAAGGTGGACTTTTCCTGAGACAGTCAGTTGATACTGATTTTGGATTTTGCTATATGTGGCAATGTCTAAAACCAGAAGTGGGAATCAGGTAGCTCTCTAGATGTTGTTGGACTACAATTCCCAGCTTTTCTCACCACTGGCTAGGGCTGCTGGGAGTTGCAGTCCCACAATGTCTAGAGAGTTGCATGATTCTTACTTCAGTCCAAACCTAGACAGACCTGACTTATCCACTGAAAAGTTCTCCAACCAGACAACCTTATGGAAAAGAGTTGTGCAAGGGCTGTATTTCAGCTTTTATCATTAGAGCTTATACAAACCAATCTGATAATTTTGCTCCATATTGATAGTGCCTTGGGGTGCAGCAGAGTAGTATTTCTATTTAGCTTTTAAAAAAAGTACTGAAGTGTCTCAGACTGATTCTGCCTAGAAGTGTTTCACCAGATTCATTTATATATGATCAATCAGAAATACCACAGTGAAAGCAGAAATCCCTCAAATTATTAGAGGGATTTTTTTATGAATTAATAATTTGAATCACACTCCAAAGATGCATTCTGAGAATATGCAAAGTTACCTGTCCTCAGCTTCTTCGTAAGTACTTCTGATGAATCACTATGAAGGTCTGAGAATTGTTGCAAGTCTGCATCAGAAGTGACAGAACTATCTAAAGATACCCAATACAGATGTAGCAAAATTATTTCTGCAATAAATAATAATAATAATAATAATAATAATAATAATAATAATAATAATAATAATAATCCTCCTCCTCCTCCTCCTCCTCCTCCTCCTCCTCCTCCTCCTCCTCCTCCTCTATGGCATAGCATCCGAGAGATGAGTATGATAGGTACTTTTGATTTGTGCCATTCGCAGTTCATTTCTTATGGCTTTCTGACAGTAGCAGGGACATGACTCAAAAATTAATGGATCAAAGGCAAAAGAAAAGGGGTTCTAAGAAGTCAGCAACACAGCCATTTTTCCCACTGGAAATCAGTAGGCCAGGCACACATTTCCTGACCAAAGTAGTACCAGCAGTGATCAGTATATAGCATGCAGAACTATCAGCTCAAGCACTTTCTATTTTTTTAAATCCTATGTGCTCATGAAACCATTTTGCCTCCACATTTCTCAGACTTAGGTACCCAATTGTGTGTAATTCGCCATGAAGTTTGAGGGGAAGGAGAATTTAGACAAGCACTAACATTCTGCACTAATTTTAAATCAGCCTTATTACATGAAATAATAGGTTGTATCCTATCTCAGAAAGTAAACAATCTTATATAATGTTTTTCTTTATATATATATATATATAATATTCAGATAATGAAGCCCTTTTGTTTTATTTCTTTGAGTAAAAACTACAAAAATATACCATCACAGAAGAAAATGATGAAGAAATACACACAGTGACTGACAGAGAAGTACCAAATAAAATGATAAAGGTGAAACTAAAGTATTTTTGAGTACCTCTAATAAAGCGAGGGGGAGAGAGAAAACCATAATTTCTGCCTCAATTGGTCTGTTAATGGTTTTTGCACTGTTGAAGCCATAAACCACAATCCTCAAACTATTCCATAACCCTAGCATTACCTCTGCAAAGTAAATAATTACAGCGCTGTAGCAAAAGCTGCTTCTAGTCAGTGGTAACTTTGCTTCACACGTGCCTTTCCACCCTGACCAAAGTGTAACATCAAGAAATGACTTGTATGTGTGAATTAGAGGTTGAGTATCTTAGACAAAACTCTAGCAAACACTCAGCACATGCATTACAGTGACTGATGTCTCTGAGGCAGAAACTCTAAATGGCACAAATGGTTGAGAGACAAACCAAATTTTTTCCCCACTGGCTCCAATTTCTTTGCCTTTAGTAGTGGTGGAGTATGTAGAGATCAGCAGGTGAAGAAATACTTCCTCTATTTCCCTGTACAGTTCCACTTGCTCAAAACCTCCAGATCAACCTGCTCTTAAAATCAGAAGTTAGTTTTTTCCTATTCCCTTGGAACTCTACCAACACAAGACACTAGACAAGTTTTTTTAGAAAAGCCCTCTCCGCATTTCAAAGGGTTGGTAAGATGCAATTATTACATGTTTTCCTGTGAAACAAAATGGATGGTAAGTGTGTGACAAAAATGACTAAGTTATACAAGCACCTCATCACATGGGCCAAAGTTCTATTGCTAGTCCTACCTAGAGTAGACCCACTGAATGAACGGAATTTACTCATGTGTTGACTTGCCAAGCAACTATTAATTCAATGAGTTTACTCTAGCATGGAACTTGCCAATAGGATTGGGGACCTGCTGCAGTCACCTCACCTGTGAACAGGGTTTTCATAAAGACGCTTAAGGCTTCCTACTTTCATTTTATCCTTTGGAGGAAAAATGGCTCTGAACGTGTAGCTGTAGGTGTCAACAAATCTAACGGGTTCTTTAGTGTAAGGAAGCCATTGAGTAGTGGCTTATCCAGTTGAAAAGATGCTGGTGGTGAATGCAATCCTAACTTTCAGGTAAGTTCCAGTGCACTCTAAAACGTCCACAGAACTTACCTACTGATGAAGGAAGCCACTGGTAATGGATGTTACCGGTAGTTATTTTTTGTAAGGATTTGTTCTAGTACAGAGTGCCACTTCTGTTTCTGTATCAGTTTTGTTTTCAGCTAGAGGCTGATCAGTGTCATAGCCAGTGATTTCTACAAGCTCTTCACTCAAGGCTAACTAAGGTTCCTCTAACCGATTATTCTGTGTTTAAAATAAACGGCTCCATAGATCACATGATCTTAGATGTCCAGCCCAGAAGCTCCATGGGTAGGTTAGGCCTCACACTCTCTCAGCTTGATTTCCCGCACTGGACTCAAATGTTTGTCCCCCTCGTGCCCAAAGTAAGGTTGTCAGCACCAGCCTGGCCACATGACTCCACGAAGCTGACCAGTAACCCAGTGCCCCCCCCCGCTCCCCACTCCACAAAGAAAACTACCCTGTGCTTCGCACGTAATTTCCGAATGACAGATCAGCAGAACCTCCCTACGAGGATCTAAGGCTCCCGGCCCCTCCTTTCTATCGTCTGCCTAAGCCTCCGAGGAGACGAGCGTCCTCCCCACCCCCGCTTCAACGGCCGTTGTCTATTCCTCTGTGAATAATCAACTTCAAACAGGCACTTTCCAAAAGTTTTCAGGCTATCCATTTCCTAGGATCGAGCCTCCTGGCTCTAAAACTCTCAACTCATAAGTCTTTTCCGGAGGGCAGATTTGATCATAAAAGCCCCAAGGCGAGGAAAGCACCGAGTGACCGGGCGCAATTTCAAAGCGATGCAGTTGCCGGCCCGGTCCAGCTTCCTCCTCCAACGCCGCCAAAAGGGCACCTGAAATCGCTTCTTTTTCCAGTAGCAAAAAAGGAGTTGGGAAGTCTTTAAGTTCCTGGCGAATGCGTGTGATAAAGGGGGTCAGGGCTGAACGGGGCAAGGCTTTATTCAGAAAGGTTGCATTAAATAAGGGTCGCCGCCCGAGACCCCGCTGAAAGTTGGTTGGGTCGGAAAGTGGGAAGGAGGGGGGCATAAAGCAACCTCGCCGACGTTCGGACTAGCCTGTTACAGCGCTTTGATTCCACTTTCAACGTCCTATGGAATCCTCGGGTTTGCAAACCCCAGGATTCCATAGGACGTTGAAAGTGGAATCAGAGCGCTCTAGGAGGCTAGTGCGCAAATGGCCTCGCTCATCGAGAAAGCGTCTCTTCTTCCTACGATTATTTTGGACTCCTCTGCGTTTTGTTCGCATACAAGGGAACGTGGTGAGTTCCTCTCAGAAACAAATCCCAATGCGACCTTCCACCGGGACTAAGCTCTACATAACTCAGCGGGTCTTATTTCTGAGGAAACGCACTCCGGGACGCTTCCTCAGGAGTAAGCCTCGCCGGCACGCACGAGGCTTGCTTCCGAGTAAGCGGGTCCTTCCCGTCAAGTTGCCAGCAGGGTTCCTCTTCTCCTTTTCAGAATGAGGATGTTGTAGAGAGAGGCCGCCTTCCCCTGGGACCACGCCTGGGCTTTCAGGGGAAGAAGAGAACAGAGAGACGCCAAAGAAACGGCCAGGTCTCCATTTCCACAGGCGAGCGAACGAAGCGCCGTTCCTTGAGGGCTGGGCGGATTAAGGGAACGGCGGGCTCCCGCCTACCTTTCGCATCCCCAAGGCAGCGCAGGACTGGGAGAAGGCCGGCGGCGGCGGCGCCGAGAGAGACCGCTCTCCCCACCCCCGCCATCAAGCCCAGAAATGAAAACACAGACGCGAGTTTGGGGGCGGAAGCCTGCGTTGTTGTAGCGCCTCCCCGTCGCTGAAAGTGTAACAACAATCATGGCGTTGAAGATTGTAACCAAAGGGCCGCAGCTCCTTTTCCTCTTCCCCGGCAGCTACGGTGCCGCCCACCTTGCTACGCGGAAACCAGCAGGTCTCGTCTTGCGGCCCCACTGTAACTTTTTTTTTTTAAATGGTTGAAAGGACAAGTTTTTCAGGCGGACCCTCCGCTCACACAAACACAGTCCCAGGGGATTTAAACGCCGCCGTGGCCACCCTCTCCGCCCTTCTTCCGAGGAAATGTTCTTAGGACTATACTGTGTGTGTTGCGTATACAGGTTCCCCCGTGATTGGAAGGGCTCTGCAGCCAGAGGCTGGGCAGGTTTCCTTCAAAGGACAGTAATTCGGTGGTCCTTGGGCAACCTCAGCGGCAACCTGAGCGCGAAAAAAATGTGTCTCTTCCCTCCTCCCCTCCCGTTCCATTAGGCTTCCGCCCCCCTCCTTCTCCCGCGCTACCTCTCGACGCTCTACGTTTCCAGGGATCCAGTGGGCCAAACCCGGGCGCCCCGGCCCCCGCGGAGCCGACGCCAAGCGGAAGCGGCCGCCGCTGGCCTACGGTCCTGGCGGGCTTCTGACCGGCCTTCCCAGCCCCCCCCTTTTACACTCCGAGTCAAGTCCCACGGGATTCAAAGGAGGCTTCTTTCCAACGCACTGCCAGGGAAATGCGCCGGAGGGGTTTTACAAGCCTCCCCTTCGCCTCTTTACGAAGAGGCACCACCGCCAGCCCCAGAAGAGCTTTCTCGTGAGGACAAAAGCACCCCTTGCGCCCCACCCCTGGTTTGGCCTTTACCCCCGGCGAGGAGAGGTAGGGCCGGCGTCCGCCGAGCCAACGGGCCCGCCGAGATAGAGGAAAACACACCCAGCCATCCACCCCCGCCTGCCTGGCTTTTCTCTCGCTTTAAGGTGGCTCCGCCGGGAGGGGGAGAGGCGGAGCGCCTCTTTCGCCCTGCGAACATCCGCGCGCTCATTGGTCGAGTGTCCAATTTGAACTGAAGTAGAAAGTTTCACCTCCTCAGCGCCCCCTCCCTCCCTCCCTTTGTTATCGTGGTGCCGCCGCTGTTGATGCGAAGGAAGCCGAGGTCTAGCCATCCCCCATCCACTTTCCCCCCGGCGAGCCCCGTGGGCGTAAATGGAAAGAAACAGACGCCCTCGGGCGACGCAGTCCCCGTCCTGCGCGGCGGACTCCAGCCAGGCTTTCTCTTCCCGCCTGGGGAAAAGGAACAGAAATACCCCGAGGCGGCAGGTAGAAGAGGAGGGAGCCGTTTGGAAGCTGCCCTGCCTCCCGCGGGGTTCTGAGGAAAAGCGCCTCGGGCGCCGGAGCGCCCCTAGGGATGAATGTGGCGTCGTGGAACGAGAGCTCGGGTGGCCCAGGGCTCATGTTAAGCACTCCTCACTGATTTCAGCAGGATGTCTCTTCCACTAAGGCTGCTGCTGCATTTGCTCTTATGAGAGCAAGTCATGCTTTGGAGGAGTATCAGAATACTGGACCCACATGGGGAGCTGTGATCTCCTACATGGCTTCTCTGAAGTCAGCTCTACAGAGTGCTTATTCCTACCTGAGCATGCATGGGATTTCAGTGGCTTTTAATCACGTGTAGGGATATTAAGGTGGGATATCAAAGGTGACAGCTTCCTCCTAAGGAGAGATGGGTCTGTTCTCCTGTGTTAGGTAGGTTGCTGTGCCCAAAAGTGCTGTACCCACAACCCACCATTCCTTTCGCGAGCAACGGTGTCACATATCCAACCCCTTGAGAGTCACTGGGATCAGTCTGCCTAGAGATACTGCTATTAAGGTTCAAAGACCCCTCGTAGTATGTAGCCACTGAACACATAGTATGTAGCCACTGAGTTTGTATGCGTGTCTGGAGAAGATGTGGTAGCAGTGTGAACACTTGCTTTGGAGTAAGCCCCATTAAACAGGAGACCCTTTCATACTAGGCAGTCACAGCACATTTTAACTGTCATGGCAACATCCTATGGAATCTTGAGATCTGCCATTTAGGGAGGGTGACTTAAAATTCTCAGTCAGAGAGCTTTTCTGGTGTCTCCCGAAACTACAAATCCCAGAATTCCACAGCCTGTCATGGCCATTGTAGCAGAAGCACAGAGCTACAATTGTGCAGTGTGAAAGGGCTCCAGGTGTAAATTGTTTCTGAGTAAAGTGGTTGTTGTAAATGCATGTTGGATTGTAGCTATGTAGCAAAAACCTCTTCATGATTATTCTGAGTAAATATCCATGCATAGCTTTAAATGGGCCTTGTTTTAACCCTGTCCTATTCCTAAAATATGGGGTGACAATTTTAAAACACAATGGGGGGTATTTCTTAAACCTATCATGAAGAGAAGAATGAAACACAGCTTCCCTCAGAAATAATCCATAAGACCTCCACTTTCTCTTTGATGAGCAGCTTTTTCTTCCACAGTCCCACTTCCTGAGATCATCCAAACAGAGACAGTAAACAACAGATAGCCTGCTCTGTTACTGAATTGTGGGTTTTCCTCTCTCTCTTTTTCCTCAATTCTATTGCTTTCATTCATTTTCAGTGCAGAATGTATACACTCCTCCCTTCTTTGTCCAGGCAGAATCCTTTTTGCAGTCTTCAAAAGGAGTCTTTTTGTTCTGGAATAAAGGCCAGGGTTTACATAATAAATAAAGATGACATCTGGCATGCAATCCAGATTCAGACAGTTGCAATTTTATTTTGCTACAGGTGTTGCCTCCCCTACTTCATACCTACAATGGATAGCTAGGGTGAGTATATGCTATAAATAGTCAAAAAAAATTGTGATGCATGTGAAATTCCTTGATACGAGACAGAAGTGTTTAACAACACCTAGGTCCAGAGATTGACTGAAGGCAGAATAGGAGGTGATATGCTACCTAAGAGATGGTAGGGCTGATTGAGTAATTCATAGCTATGAAACTTTGTGTGATTGTTTCTTAAACAGTTTGACAACTACACTTTTTTGACTCAATTTGCTGTCCTGGTAATGTTAACAGCAATCAGATACTACACAATAAAATGAAGGGAGAAGCTTCTCCTATCTGTTCAGAGGGGGTTTGCCTTTGCCTCAGTTTGAGGTTGAGAGTGTGACTTTCCCAAGATCACCAGTTAGGCTTCCATGGGTGAGCAGGGATTTGAACCCTGGTCTCCCAGTGTCCTAGTCCAACACTAAAACTATTACACCATTTTGGCTTTCTTAATCTGCATAATTCTACACAAAAATACATAAGCATTCAACACAAAAAGATTAGAGAACTAATTTATGGAATTTCAGCTGGAATCTTAAGGCCATGGGAATCATGCACTACTTCAGATGCTGTTGAACTGTGTCTATAGCATTGTCTATGTTGGCAAGGGCTGCTGGGACTTGCAGTTCAACCATATCTGGAGGGCTGCATAATTCCCACCTTGTCCTGTAATCACTTACCTGGCCCATTGAACTCAGTGGATGTGTATAGGATTTGCTGTTAAAGAAATCAAAGATTAGATAACACATGGGTAATGACAGTATCAATGTTGGATAGCTAAGTGGGTCATCTATGCTCAAAGAGAATCTACTTATTACAGAAAATAGGGTCTGAGGGCCATCATCTGGATTTTCTGCCTGTCAGCTTCTAGACACATGTGCCTGGCTGTTGTTAGATATCAGATTATGGGCCATTAGGTTTTGTTTTTTTTAACGTTATTTGTTTTATATCCAACTTTTCTCATCAAACTAGGGAGCAACACAGCTCACAGATTTAAAACAGTACAAGTAAAACCACAGAAGTTATATTTTTAAAACACTATTGAGTAAATTGTAGTAAGTAAAGAAAAAAGTCAGCACCTTCCCATTATCGGGCCCCTATTGAGCAGCCAGTTGCCAAAAGCCCAGAAGAACAGAAAAGGCCTTTGCCTGCTGGTTGAAGGAGGGCAGGGAGAAAACTAAACCTAGCCTCCCTTGTTAGGGTATTCTACAATCTGTCTGTAAAGACAGGAATGGGGGCAAGAAAATAAATGGGTATCTAGAACCTGAATTTGCACTGCTGAGAAGCGCCATACAGTCTTTTTTTCTTAAACCCATCATGGAAATAAACTACATCCTGCCTCCACAAAGGAAGATAATATAACAAGCACATGACTAAAGTTGCAGTCACATTTACTTCATAAGTGAGCATAGGATCACTAAAACACACTGTTCACCATTTCAAAGTATGTCTCCTTCCTGTCATTTTTAAAACTGGGTAACAAGTAACAATCAGTGAACATGGGAATTTCCCTCTGGCTGGCTGAGGTTTTCCCAAAGACTGGGAGTGGTGACTAACATCTAGCAAGGGACAGAGGATTCCTCTCTGTGTGTAGTAATTAAATAAGACTTTTTGTCTGCTTTGCCTTTTCTGTCTTTTATATCTATTAGAGATCTATTTGGGGAGGGGTGTGTGTGCTTATGGTGCTGGACTGGAAGGCAGGAAGGAGAACCAGTTTCCTGCAGTTCAGACTTGTTCTCTGTTCTTTGGGCATGTTTAAATTGTGGACAGTAACCTAACTTGCTTTTTTTTTAAAATAGGTATTTTTACATGTAATGCTAAAAAACAAAACAAAAAAACCCAAAACCCACCATTTTGAGTTTCTCATGTTTAGAATTTTGCTATTTTGCTATGCTATATTGCTATTATTCTACTTTCAATATCCTGTTGAATTTTGTAGTTTGTAGTTTATTGAGGCCAAAGAGCTCTCTGGCTGAGACTTCTAAATGCCCCTCCCTAAACTGCAAACCCTAGGATTCCATAGGATGTTAGAAGTAGAATAATAGCACTATAACAGTATCGACTCAGTTTAAGATGTACATATTTATTAAATTTTAATAGAAACATGCAAACAAACTCACAACTACAAAAGAAAAAGATGCACTATACATAAACAGTATATGTATTCAGCTAAAGCTAAAATTGAACAAAACTAGAACTAGACTAAGGCCATTTCCACACTATATTGTTATAGTGCTATTATTCTATAATACACTATATTATTGTAGTGCTCTCTCTGGGTAGACCTGGACTGCAGTAACACTACCATATACACATTATACCCAAAGTTTTGAGCCTGCCTTATCCTAAACTCTTTTACACTCTTGTCTTCTGTTTCTCATTTCAAAAGACATTTATCATTTTCTTCCACCTCTTTAACTAGATCTCTCTTATCATGTTAATATCTCTCTTCAAGTTCTAAATATGCAAACCTACTGAAGTCTATACCCTCCTTAGCTCCCAACTATCTTTCTCATATACAAAGATAATTGTAATATAACCAGTTTTGGTTTTTAACCCATTCTTTTTTAAAAAAAAAAAAAGCTTCCTGCAGTGAGGTAGCTAGTAATATCTTAAGGATTTTTTTTTGCTTATATTTGGACTAAACTCACAGAAAAGCTTTTCTAATACAATGTTTTTAAAAGCCAGCATATGCCTTGACTTTATCATACGAAAGTGATCATGCCAACCAAATCTTGAGTCATGATCTTCAAGTTTTAGTAATCTCTCATCTCTAAGCAAAATACAGTTGGCCCTCCACATTTGCTAAGGGAAGGGGAACAAGACCCTCACGAAAATGGAAAAATCACAAATATCAGAATGTGTCTGTGTGTCTGTCTGTGTCTGTCAGATGGCAGCCAAGGTATGGTGGTGAGAGCAGGCACGCTGGGTCCAAATCGGGTCAGAGAAAGGGAAGAGAAAGGGGCTGGGTTGGCATGGTGGCCCTATACTTCTTCTCTCTTGCCGATCTCCTTCCTGGGGTATTGGGGGGCACCATGAGAGAGTTTGTGGTGTCTGCAAGCCGTCCTTAGCTGACTAGGCAGTGGCTGATGGAGAAGGAGGAGGAGGAGGAGGACCAGGACCAGAGGTGAGTTTTTAAAGGTCTGCTCAGCCTGATTAGATCTGCCAAGAGGGAAGGTTTCCCTGGAAAAGGAGCACCTGAGGTCTGTGGAGAAACTCGCAAATAATCAAATCCCTGGAAGTCAAACCCTCAAATGTGGAGAGCCAACTGTACATTCTTTCAACCATATAAGACAGCAGGCCCCATAATGTTTAAAAATAGGAAGTCCTAGGCCACCTCTTTCTTTAGCATTATATAATGTTTTAAGTTTTATTCTAGGCTTTTTGTCTGCCAAACAAATCTGGAAATTTCTTTCTGCCATTGCACAACAGGGATTCTATTTCTTATTATGGCAGTCATTTGAAAGTAAAATAAAAGCATTGCCATGACATTTGCTTTTATTACTGCAATTCCGCCCCCGTGATAAAATTAACTTCCCTGTTTTTCAAGATCTTTTTTCATTTGTTTCCAGATCTCTCATAATTATTTTGAAACAATGTGCTGCTATTCTTTGTAATTTTTTGTGTTGTTTTTGTGTTTGATTAATGATAGGTTAGTGTTGGGTAGTATTAATATGTATTGTTTCGTGTTTATTATTGGGTCTCAATGTGTATTTTTTATTTGTTTTTTGTGTTAATTTGTAATATTATTCTACTTCAAATAAAAAAAGTTTAAAAAAATTACCCCCCCCATTTCTCTCATGCTAATATTTAAAGAAGCATGTTAAGGCCACATTGCTATGTCTGTGCTTTTTCCAGTTGCAGAGGAAAATAGGGGGATATGGAAATTCTTTCTAATAACTCTTCCTTCCTATTGGCTGACAAATGTCCATTCACTTCTTAACTGTGCGCGGTTTGACAAAGATATTAAGGAAGAGTCCTTGGCAACTTTCTTACTGATCAAGTTCCAGTTTGTGCTATTAATTGAGAAATATCAAATGAGACCCTTGCTGCATTTTCATTAGTACAACCAGCTGCAATATTTTCTTTTCTTTTCTTTTCTTTTTTTTCTTTTCTTTTCTTTTCTTTTCTTTTCTTTCATTCTCTCTCTCTCACCATTTTCTTACTTTCCTGAAGCTCCTGTTCCTTTCCTTTGAAAAAAAATATACTCCTTGTGGCATGTTCTTTATGTTTAGTATTGAGATGTCTTCATGATTTTGACTGTTTTATGGCCTTGTTGGGCAATGCCTTGTAATGTAACACATACTGGGGTAGTTGCTTGTCTTGTGGGCCTGTACATGTGAAGCCAGTTGACAGATATTCCTTGCTACAATTGTGGTACTTTTTAAGATATCTGGAAGAAGCTTTGAACAGAATGCAACCTCATCAACATCAACAGTACTTTTATATTTCAGATTGAGCCAGTGATCTATCCTGAGCTTGAACTTTTGTATCTGATGGCAGGGGAATCAGGACTCCCCCTCCTTCCCCTTGTTCCAATCTGTTGGCACCAAAAACTTCTAAAGGATTTTGCAGTCCTGCTGAGCAACTTTTTAGAGTGAATGGTGGAAAGCTGGCAGGAAGAAGGAGGATTTCAAAACGGGGAGAATTTGTAGAAAATGCACCACTGGATATTGACAGTTGTATTTCTGCTGCCTCATACAGAAAAATATCTTGGCTGGCCTTGGCTACTCTGTATTTACTATACATCTTGACTTGGAAAGACTGAGGTTACCTTTTGCTGCTCTGGATCAGATACCACTTGCAGTAACAATAACAAATCTTAGGTTGCCCTGGATAACTGACAGAGATTGCAACTCCCATTTAACAATATTTCACCATCTGTTAAACCTTCCCTCAGAGGTGCCAGAAAGGGGAGGGAAGAATTTTCTCCTGCTTCTTCCCACCAGTTCACAGCTGGAGCAGATCGAACAGCAATGCACAGTTCTAGCCTTGCCTCCTGTCACATGGCCTCTTCACTGTTGTTCAGCTGCTCAGCCCACCTCCTTTCCACAGCAGAACAGCCACATGACAGGAACCAAGGTGCTGGCTGGCTGATCCTGTGTGTTGCCATTCAATCTTTTCCAGCCATAAACTGGTGGGAAGATGCAAGAGGAAATTTTTCCTTCCCGCACTGGTGCCTTGAGGCCAGAGTGGACTGAAGAGCAATGTGCAGGCCCAGCCAACCAACCAGAGCATTATCTCCAGTCCTATGGCTGCTCTGCTATCACTCAGCTGCTCAGCCCACCTCCTCCTCACAGCGGAGTGGCCATGTGACAGGAACCAAGGCAAAGGCTGGCCAGATGGGCCTGTGCATAAGCAGTTAATGAAACATACACTTCCTGTATTAGCTGGGTTCTTTCTCTTCCACTGCTGCTGCTTAACACATTTTTATCTTTAATCGGTCATCCCTTTTGTAAATCACTGAGCACCGATCCTTTTTATATACATGTGTGCATGAAAAGGTCACTCCTGCAGACTGTACTCACTGACAGAAAAGAAAAATGACCCAGTAAGCCACATGGCTAGTAAACCAAGTTCCCATAAAGTTTAGAGGGATTCAGTTCTACCAGCCACATAGATTACTGCTTTTTAAATTTTCTGCTGATGAGTATGGCCTGCTGGAGCTACCTTGCTCCTTCCTTCTCCTGTCTCAGTTTGTCCCTCTCCTGATAAAGAAGACAATAAAGAGGGGGCTAAAGCATTTCTGATAGGAGATTGGACTGCTCCTGGCTGGAAAGGAGGAGAGAGAGGGAGAGAGAGAAGGTCAATGGCTGGCTGACCGTCCACTCTGCTGTTCCTCAGCTGTTCAACCCACCTCCTCCCCACAGTGAAGCTGCTATGTGAATGGCTATGTGCTGACTCAGCCAGCCAGCCTTTGCTTTGGATCCTGTCATGTGGCTGCTCCACTGTGGGAAGAAAGCAGGCTGAGCAGCTTTCACGACATCACACCTTCTCAGACCTCCTGTGTGGACCTTGTGGCCTGTAGGGGTCTGCGGACCACAGATTAAGAACCACTGCTATAGAAGATTCCCCAAAAAAGATTAACTAGAATATTGTGGGTATGGCACACAATGGAAGTCATGTCTAGTGGTTTATTTCTTTCATTATTGAAGCCTACCATGACCAGTAAAATATCTGTCTTGGTCTTTCTCCGCATTGTGACTAAATATTATGGTGGTCAAAGCAATTTAGCTAGCTAGAGCTAAGAGCTTCTGCAGCAGGAGAAGTGTTACCCCTGTTTTAGAAGGGCCTCATCCCAAAGTAACAGAATACAGTCTTCCTCCATGGCTTGGTCCTGTGATAGGAGGAATACTGGATAACAATCTGATGGTTGGTGGCACTGCTGGGATTGGAATATAGGTATAAGTCTAGGGGTTTTGAAGCCTGGGCTCCTTGAAAAATAGTGTCTTGTTTGTGAGAATCACTGAATCATCATTCAATGTTCCTTCCCTTTTTTATAGAGCAGGTGTACTCCAGGGCAAAACTCCAGGCAGTTGTCCCTGTTGGGGTCAGCTGTACCATTAGGGAAGGTGAGGTCACCTCTTCAGGTAAGATATTCTGTGTGTCACGAAAGGGCAGAAAATGGATCATTACTTAATTTTTTGCCATTGTATTTTTATTGCCAGTGATAAAGTTATTTGTGAGATTTTTGCCTTATGTGCCAGAATAACTTGTCTGGGTGGGGGAGGGCACTATTTGCAGCTCTCCCTCAGGCAACAAAATGTACTGAACCACCCAAACATGTGATTTCATTTCTTCAGCAGCTGTGCCTCTGACCTGTGTTACCTCCAAATGTGCGCGCCTCAGACGTCCACCTGTGATGTTAGTACCTCCACTTGACAATGAGTAATTAATTAGCTCAGTTAATAAGCCTGCGAGGGGAGGTAACCTAATGAGATCTTTTCACCAATGTTTTAGGGGGTCTTTCAGGAAAGAACCAGCTAGAGATTCCAAAATAAGCTAAAATCTGTTTTATTCAGAGATCAGTCACACGCAAAAGATTCACACACTTGCATAAGAGCTAACTGAAGGATAAAGGGAAGAAAGTTGTGGATAGAGGAATTTTCAGGGAGTGAGCAATAATTACCAATCCAGACAGCAGTAAAGAAAGCAGGAACATGGCTTAGACTAGTGTCTAAAGACAGTACTCATTTGGAAATCAGAGCAACAGTGTGGCATTCAGCAAGTGAAATACTGCATTGAAGTGCTCAAAATGGAGGGTTTTTATACCCAAAATCTACCTTGAGGGCATGGATGGGAATGGCTCTCTGGTTGAGCAAACAATGGAGGTTGCCCCATGAACAATGGGGTCCGAACAGAGTAAATTGTCTGAGTGTTAGGTGACAAAGAGTCAATGGCTGTTGTAATAGGTCTGTAATTGTGGGAAGGCACAGGAACAATGCAGGGAAACATCCAAGTGTGACAGAAGAGGACAGAAAAATTAATTTAGTCTTAGTGGAAACTTCCCTTGGCCATTGTATGCTATCAGAGATGTTCTAGCTTCATCTTAAGCCAATTATCTCTGGAGTTGCCTGGTAATCTGCTTGATAATGACTTTGGCTATGCCTAAAGGGGATCTGCTGATTTGCTTTGCAATCACAAGTGTTCAGTCAGTAATTTTCCTCTGCCCAGCTTGACCTTCCAGTCACATCAGGTTACATTTTATATCAATGCCAATTAATGTATTTTGCCAATTAAATCATATTTTGCCAATTAAATCATATCAAGCCACAGGTCCATAACACTCCATGTGTTGTGAAGCACTCTGAAAAATTAAAACAGTGGGGACAAATATCTGGAAGAACTTGCTGTCTTTTGAAAGGGGGCATAAAAGTTCCATCTGATTTCACTGCCACCTGATAAGGGTCTCTCTATGTTTCTCCCTCTCCCTCTTTCTCTTTGTGGGGGAATGATTGGTGCCATTGCATCTGACAACCTCCAGAAAACAGAGGAAAAAAGGATGGAAAGAATGAATCAACCAACCATTGTTCTCCTTTTGATGTCTACTAATTGAAGTTCTTCCTGATGTTTAGATGAAATCTCTTGTAGTTTGAATCTTTTGCTCTGTGTCATAGTCTGGGGAGCAGCAGAAAACAACTTTGCTCCCTCGTCAACATGACATCCCTTCAAATATTTAAACATGGCTATCGAGGCTTTGGGCTGGGCTTCCAGTGGTTGCGGTGAGGAGCACGGTCGTCTCCCTCCAGAGTTGGAGGAGAGTCGATCCTCTAAAAGGTCAGGAATCCACTGTTTAAGAAAGAAACAGTGGGAGGAACATCCCCTTGGAAAAGTGGGTTCAGAGGCGCCAGCAAAGGGCTTGAAACCCCATGTTTAGGCTTGAAAAAAACCAACAAACTTCAAGACCGAGAAAATGCGGGGTGGGTCTATTGAGTGGCCATTACCTTGAAAGGGCTCCGGAGGAGAAGAATCCTCACCACCACTTTTAAATTTAAGTTTGGAGGAAGAAAGAAGAAGAAGCAGAATTCTTTTTTTTTTTATTTGCTTGTTTATTTTCCTGTATAAGCTGGTGAAGTACAACCAGCACAAGTTTGGCTCTACAAAACAGAAGCTGAGAGGACGAGGTCCCTTTAAGGGGGAGGAAAAATCCCTGGAAAAGGAGCACACGTGAACGGAGCTCTCATGGTCTTTATGTTAGTTAACTGGATTGCTGAAAGGAGGAGCAACAAGTAGCTACAAAAAACGTATGTATGAACATTGAATAAATACTTACTGCATGCCTCTTAAGAATACAAGCTGAATATAAGATAAAATCCAACGATGAGTGAGGAGTTGAGAACATTAAGAGATTAAGAGATATCAAGATGAATTAAGATGAAAAGAGCAAACGGAAAAGCAGAAAAGCAGTAAGTGAAGCAGTAAGTGCAGAAATACTAGGGAACACATTTAAGAAAATATATTTAAGAAAACGTGTTAATTAAGAAATAAGAGGGAAAAGGAACAAAGAAGAAGAAGGTAGTACTTCCACATAAATTCGAAGAGAACGCAAAAGAATAAGAGTAAAAGAATAAAAATAATGGAATAAAGAGAACTGGGAATTAGGAAGACTACACAGAATTTGAAAGCAGGTGAAGAGAGCTTCATGAAATGACAGGAGGAAGTAAAAGGACTAAGGCTTAAAAATCAGGAGTGGGACTTTAAAAGATTTTCTAAGATAGTAGGCAAACAAGGATTAAAGCACTGGAAGAAAAAGAGGAAAGAAAGAATAAAGAAAGGAAAAATAATACAGATAAGAAGATAGTGCGAAACGACGGACATAGTGGGAGACGCAACTTGCAAGTTTTTTCCCCTTTTTTGGGGGACATGGTGCTAGAAAAGAAGTGTTGATTTTCTATGTAATGAAATAAAAGATATATTGATTGATATTAATAGATTATAAATATTTGTGGAATATATTTGATTGTAAGGGATATGATTATTTGAATATAAGGGATTGTAATTGGTTAATTAATTGTACTAAATGATTAGAAATTAATTATATCAATATATGGGTTGTTTTTCGGATCAGATTGATTAGAATGAATTATATGTATGGTATGAAACAGAATATCATAGTTAATGAGAACAGGGAACAAATAAGGAAAGGAATAAGTGTTAGTTTATTTCATTTATATGATTGGTCAATGTATGAGATCTCTTGGGTGATTGTATGTAATTAAAACAGTTAGTAAAGAATAGGTTAAGATTTTATGGGTAATAGAAGATAATAAATTGAGGATTAGATGAACTAACTGAAAATAATGTATTGACAAAAGATTAATAATATTTCTAAATATATTCTGATCTTTGAAATTTAAATATTGAAAGAAATAGTTAATCGGTTAGATATAAAGAATGGCTTCGGGAACAAGAAAGGCAGTTTCGACACAACAACAGAAAAGAGCTTCTATAGAAGAACAATCCAAATTTTTAGAATTTGGAAATACAATACTAGAAGAAATGAGGAAATTAAGAGAAGATTTTAGAAAAGAAATGCAAAAAGTATCTCTGGATATGAGAGAAGTGAAACAAGAAATGCAAAATATAGGACAAAAATGGAAAATATAACAAAGGACATACAGAAAATAAATAAAAAAATAGACAGTTTACAAGATAAAACAAACAAGTTAGAAAAGGAGACTCTGGAACTGAGAAAACAGATGGAACGTATAGAACTTCAGGCTACAAACACAGAGGTCAAAATTAGGGATAAATGCTTAAAAATCAGAGGATTGAAGGAAAGAGAAGGAGAGGATTTATGCAGTGGAGTAATAGCTTGCTTAGCGCAGTATATAGGATGAAGTACGGAACAGTTAGATCTAGAATTAGATAAGATTTTTAGAATAAACTCCTTCATAGCAAGGAAAAGGAAAGTACCTCGTGATATTGTTATTTATTTTCTCAGGGAGAGAGTAAAAGATTTGGTTCTGCAGGAAAGCTATGTAAATAAATTAATGGTAGAAGGGAAAGAAATGCAGATCTTCAAGGACGTGCCGTCACAGATATTAAAGAAGAGAAAAGAATATAATTTTGTGATACAAATACTCAAAAAGTATGGAATCAAATATAGATGGTATAGGGGTGAAGGGGTTACCTTTACATTTCTACAAAGGAGGCATGTATTGAATTCTATCTATAAAGCACAAGAATTTGTGAAAAGATATAAAGAAGAATTGGGTAAAATGGTGATGGAAGATACAGCAGGGCAAGGAAAAGATATAGTGAAGGAAGAAATGAAGATTTCTAAAACTACTGAAAAGGAAAACATTGCTGGAAAAGACTCAGGGACATATAGGGAAATGGAGAGGGTAGAACAAGAAAAGAAGCGAGAGGAGGCTAAGGAACAGGAAGAGAAATTAGTGGATAAGGATTTATATTACAAGGAATTGACAGAGATGCAAGAAGACGACGAGGATATTCCAGATGAAGGGAAAGGGGGGGAAGAAGAAGAAGAAGAAGAAATAGATATAGAAATAGAACAGGAAGTAGGTTAAACTAAAAAAGGAAAAATAATTAAGGAAAGGAAAATATAGGATTAAGACAGGAGAGGTACAGAAATGGTAAAGATTTTGTCTTGGAATGTCCGAGGTTTGAATGGACCAATAAAAAGGAAAACAATATTTCATTTTTTAGGAAAATTAAAAGCAGAAGTGATATGTCTCCAAGAAACTCACATAAGGGATAAAGACATTAAATATTTAAAAAATACCAAATTAGGAACAGAATTTTCTTCTGTATGTAATAAAAGGAAAAGAGCTGTGACGATCTACGTTAATAAAAAATATCAGGCAAAGTAAGTATTTAAAGATGAAAACGGATTATATATAGGAGTAGAAATGGAGGTAATGCATGGTAAAATTTTACTTATTGGGATCTATGGACCACAACAGAATAAGACGTGTTATTATGATAAATTACAGAAGGCAATGGGGGAATATGATTATCAAGAGATTGTGATAATGGGAGACTGGAATGGGGTAATTGATCCTGTTATGGATAGGAAATCAGGAAAAAACAAAGCTACACAATGGAAATTACCAAAATAGTTCTTTAATCTTATGGAGAATTCAGCTTTGTTGGATGTATGGAGATATCTATATGAGAATGCACAAGAATTTACTTATTACTCAGATATTTACAAATCATGGTCTAGAACTGATATGATTCTAGCATCTAAATTGTTGGCTAAATATATCAAAAAGATGGAAATTTTGCCAAGGGTCTTCTCAGATCATAACCTGGTAATGATGGTGTTCAAGGAAAGGAAAACGGAATTTCGGTGGATATTAAAAAAAGAGTTGCTAAGAGATGAAAAAGTAGTAAATAAAGTAAGAGTAGAATTAGAACACTACTTCAAAGAAAACTCAGGAAGAGGGATACCAGAAAGTACAGTATGGGATGCAGGAAAAGCTGTGATAAGAGGAATATTGATAGAACAAGAGTTTTATAAAAACAAGAGAAGAAAGGAAACCCAACAAAAAATTATAGAAGAACACAAGAGAAAAGAAAATGAGCTTAAGAAAGATCCTCAAAACGAATAGGTGAAGTATGAGATAAAAGCATTGCAAAAATGAATAACAATACAGAATACAATAGAATTGGAAAAGAAATTAAAATATGTAAGACAAAAGTATTACGAACACTCCAATAAAGCAGGAAAATGGTTAGCCTACAAACTTAAAAAAGAAAAAGAGAAGAGAATAATTCTGGAAATTAAAGATGGGAGTGAAATATATAGACAGCAAGATAAAATAAAATCAGTGTCCTTTAAATACTATCAAAAACTGTATGATGATGAAGAGTATATAGATTGGGATAAAAATATTAAGAAGTATTTAGAAGAAACAATAATACCACAATTTAATGAAGATCATAGGATAGAATTGAACAAACCAATTACTAAAATGGAAATTATAAATGCCATTCAAAAACTCAAAGTAGGGAAAGCTCCAGGGCCTGATGGCTTTACATCTCAATATTATAAAATGTTTCAGAATCAACTAGTGGGACCCCTACAGAAGGTGCTGAATGAAATTGATAATGGGAACCGACCGGCTTCCTGGGGGGAGGTGCTGATTAGTTTGATTCCCAAGGAAGGAAAGGATCACCTGGATGCTAAGAACTGCACTGCTAAACACCAATTGCACTAGTAAACACAGACTATAAAATATTTGCTATAGTTTTGGTGGAAAGACTAAAAAAAACATTAAAGGAATGGATTCACGAAGATCAAAGTGGCTTTCTCCCGGAAGATCAATAAAAAACAACATGAGGATAGTTTTAAATATAATAAAATATTATCAGAAACATAATGAAAAAAACCTAGAGATGTTTTTCTTAGATGTGGAGAAAGCCTTCGGTAATGTAAATTGGAGATTTATAGAAGAAACCCTGAAAAAGATAAATATAGGTGAGAAATTTATAAATTGAACAAATATGATATATAAAGATCAATCAGCAAATATAGTCGTAAATGGGGAGAAAACATCAAAGATTGACATTAGCAAAGGGACAAGACAGGGATGTCCGTTGTCTCCTTTAATTTCCTTAATAATAATTGAAATACTAAATATACAGATAAGACATGATCCAGAAATAAAAGGAGTACAGATAAGGAATCTGTCAGACACACACACTTTATTGTATAACCAATAGCCATCACAACTTTTACAACAGTTAGAAAATAGTACAAAAGTTACAGAATACTTACAAACTGCAGTTTAAAATAATAAAACAGCAAATATGTAAATAAACTATAAAATCACAATATTAAAAATTATTTATTGAAGCCACTTTGCTTCTGATAAAAAGAGGCACGTATTTTCCTAGCAGCAACTGCAAACTGGGCAACTGAGTAGGTGACCCTTGCTTGTTTGTCCGCAAGGAGCTCCACCACAATACTTTGAGGGGAACTGTCCCAGGAGGGTTGGATCAATGGTATCACAAATCTTTGACGAGGTTCAGAATAAAGTGGGCAGTATAACAGGTAATGAATTATGTCCTCTATTTGGTTACAACCAAACCCACATTTCCTCTCTGCAATTGGGATACATTGATATCTCCCTTCCAAATATGCAGAGGGCATCTGCTGAAACCTTAACTCTGTAAATGTCCTTCGAAGCTGCACGAAGGTCAGGTCTTCAAAATATTGTGGCATTGCATGGTTGGTCTGAATGTGAGGAAACCAAATAGAAAACTGTGCCCCAATTATCTCCGCTCTGTCTTGATTTGCATCATAGTTGAGAATTCAACTTTTAAGATTCCTATTACTAAGTTTTAAATAGGTCTCTTCGTTAAGCTGGTAACTCGTTAGTTTGTTATGACACTGTTTTGCCCAACCTCTAACCCTTAACTCCTCCAACCTGCAGCGTTTACTAATAGAGCTATCCTCAAGCTCATTTAACCTGCGCCAAAACCTTAAAAAGGCCAAATCTATCCTGGCTGCTAATGAAGAAATGCCAAGTTCTGCCCTCAGATGTGTTGCTGGCACCCCAGGTGGAAGACCCAAAATCTGTCTCAGATAAGGAATCACACGTTTAAGCTCAGGGCGTTTGCAGATGACCTGGTAATTTTATTAGAAAATCTAATTCAAAGCATAAAACGGTTGAAAAAGGTGTTACGTGACTATGGAAAAGTGTCAGGATTTAAAGTAAATTAAAAAAAAAACCTATAATAACAAAAAATATGAGTAAGCAAGAAGAAGCAGAATTAGAAAGAGAATCTCAATATAAAATATCAAAAAAATATCTGGGAATAAATTTAACAAAAAACAATACTGACCTATTTTTTTTTAATAATTTTATTATAGTTTCAACAAATAAAACAAATAATTATCCCTGTAATATTTAAATGGATTGTTACATCTGCTTCCTTTCCTTTCTGGATTACAATTATTGATAATTCATTGATTTGTTAAACAACACATCGCAATAAATTGTTAGTAATTATATTTGAGTTGTTAGTTCCTGCTATATTTCTCAACTTTAAATGTTCCATGATATTTCTCTGAAAATAAGCTTATAAAACAATTGCTATCATGAATTATGCATTATTTTCTATCAACACCCAACCCAAATCCCAAACAGTCTTCCACTCTTTGTTAATATCTTTGTCTGGTTTCCCTTTTAACCTCTGTGAAACAATATCCACATTTCTGTTTTCCGTAAAAGTGGCCCACCACTGTTCAATTGTAGGTATAGGTATAGTTTGATTTTTCCATAATCTTGCATACTCAATACAGGCCGTCGTAACCATATATAATTCTATTCTCCAATATTTCTACACTAAAGTTCCATCTAACATATGTGTCATATTTAACAGATACAATTCAGGTGTCATATCAAGTTGAACCTTCAGTATTGAACATATTTTCTTATGGATTTCATTCCCAAATTTTTTTTTTTTTTTGCTTTGGGACATGACCACCACATATGAAATAGTGTACCAGGACTCTCGACATTTCCAACATTGCTCTGTACCCGTCTTGTAAATTGTCTTTAATTTTTCAGGTGTCATGTACCATCTATGAAAAAGTTTATAATAATTTTCTTTTAGGTTCTGAGCAGCAGTAAATTTCTGTGTTCTTTGCCAACTTTGTTCCCACAATTCTAACTGCATTGGATGTCCAACATTTTGTGCCCATTGTATCATCGTTGTTTTAACTGTCTCCTCCTCACATTCTTGATGTAAGATCTCTTGATATAAATGTGCTAATAAATGTGGTGGATTTTCTCTTAAAAGTTTCAACAATTGAATCTGCTCCTTTTGTTGTATTCCATAAGTTTGCGCATCCATTTGAAATCTTTCCTTTAACTGTCTGTAAGGAAACCAGCTTAATTTTATTCCTTCAGTTTCCAATTTCTCTCTTGACTTCATCCTCAAAACGCAGTCATTGGTTATTTCTAATAAATCTTCATATCGTAGCCATTTGTCTGTGTCTTTCCATCTTCCAAAGAAAGCTTCTTGCGGGGAGACCCAATTGGGTAGCTGCCTGATGTTCTTGTTCTTGTATTCAGTGCATACTTTAAGTAACGATCTTCTTACAAAATGGTGCGTAAAATCTTTATCTATAGCTGCTTTTCCGTAGAACATATAAGCATGCCATCCCATTCTTAAGTCAGCTCCCTCCAATGCCAGCATTCTCGTATTCTGAAGATTTATCCAGTCTTTTATCCATGTGAATGCCGGTGCCTTGTAATATACCTGTAAGTCCGGTAAGCCCAGGCCTTCTCTCACTGTAAGGTCTGTCATAATTCTCCATTTGATTCTTGGTTTCTTCCCTTACCATATAAATTTGGTTATGTCTCTCTTCCATTGAACAAAAGGTTTAATATTTATAATAATAGGCATATTTTGAAAAAGATAATTCATTTTTGGAAGTACATTCATTTTTATCACTGATAAAACATAGATAATCAGAGTTGCGTCCATTTAATCAGGTCTTGAGTTATCTCCTTCCATTTTTTGTCATAGTTGTTTTGATATAGTTCATTATTTCTTTTTGTGATCCAAACTCCTAGGTATTTAGCTTTCTGTCCTTTATTAAATCCTGTTATTTGTTTAAATTCAACCTCTTCTTTCTCCCTCATTTTTTTTTGTTATGTACACTGTTTTTTCCTTGTTGATCTTAAAGCCAGAATAATCTCCATATTCTTGGATAATATCCATCAGTCTTTGAACACTCTTGAGGGGATAATCAAGAAACAGTACCAGATTATCTGCAAAAGCTTTAAGTTTATATTGATATTTCTGTATCTGTACTCCTCTTATTGTCGAATCTTCTCTTATATTATTATTGAATATTTCTAATGTCATAATAAATAGCAGAGGTGATAGGGGACAACCCTGTCTTGTTCCTCTCAATAGTTCTATCTGTTTAGTTTGTTCTCCATTTATAATTAGTCTTGCCGTTTGTTGGGAATATGTTGCTTCAATCCATAATATAAATTCTTCTCCTGCTTGTTCTTGCTTAATTGTGTTCTTCAAGAATGACCAATTAACCATATCAAATGCCTTTTCTGCATCAACAAATACCATGGCTAACTTTCTTTCGTTATGTTTTTCATAATATTCTATTATGTTTAAAACTGTCCTGATATTGTCGCGCATCATTCCCTTAGGTAAAAAGCCATTCTGGTCTTCATGAATGTTTTCTTGAAGAACCTTTTTAAGTCTCTCTGCCAAAATAGCAGCAAAAATCTTGTAATCAGTATTTAATAATGAAATAGGTCTGTAATTCCTAACATCCATTACATCTGTTCCTTCTTTTGGGATCAAAACTACATTAGATTCTTTCCATGTGTCTGGTAATCCCTCCTTTTTTATCTTATTTATTGTTTTTTGTAATGGAATTGAGAGTTCATGTTCCAAAATTTTATAATACTTTGCTGTAAAACCATCAGGTCCTGGAGATTTGTCATTCTTTGTATTCCTAATAGCTTCTACTGTCTCCATCATTGATACTGGTTTATTTAAAGTCTCTCTTTCTTTGTTCCTCTGAGAATCTCATTTTACTCTTCCTCTCCAAATATTCTTCCAACTTTCTTTGACTTTTTTGTTGAGGAGATATTGCTCAATAACTTTGTGTAATATGTATAGAAAGCCTGTTTTATCTCCTCTTGCTTTGTTGTCTTTCCCTTCCTCGTTGTGATTTCTGTTATTACATGTCTTAATCTTCTTTTTCGAAGTAAGTTTGCCAAAAGCTTAGAAGGTTTATTTGCCTGTTCAAAAGAAGTATATTTCATTCTTCGCATTTGTTGTTCTATTTCTCCCAAGTTTAATCGGTTCAGTTCCGCTTGACAGGCCTTCATCTTTTGTCTTGTATTATTATCTGTCGGATTTTTCCTCATCTGTTGCTCCAATTCTTTCATGTTCCCCAAAATCGTTTCTTCAGTACGCCTCCTCTCTTTTTTAATTTCCATAGACCATCTAATAAAATTCCCACACATCACAGCTTTACTTGCATCCCATATTGTCTTCATTGATAGTTCAGCTGTCATATTTTCATTAAAATAATAAATTATCTCTGTTTTTGCTTTTTGAATGTACTTTTCAATACTGACCTATTTATTAACAACTATAAAAAAGTATGGCAGACAGTGAAGGATGACTTGAAAAGATGGATGACTCTAGATTTATCATGACTGGGAAGAATTGCAGTATTAAAGATGAACATCTTGCCAAAAATGATATTTCTGTTCCAAAATATTCCTATCATAACTAACAATGTAGTTTTTAATCAGTGGAGAAGAGATCTTTCCAAATTTATATGGAATGGCAGGAAACCTTGAATAAAGTGGAGTAGTTTGAAGGATATCAAGGAAAATGGAGGTTTAGGAGCACCAGACTTGAAACTGTATTATCATACAAGTTGTATTGATTGGGTGAATACTTGGATTAACTTGGAAGATGAAAGGCTATTAACTTTAGAAGGGGCAGATTTGCCCTTTGGATGGCACTCATACCTTTGGTATGAGAAAGCAAAAGTTAACAGAGAATTTAATAACCATTTTATGAGAAAATCTATATTGAGAGTTTGGTTATTATATAAAAAGAAAATATGCCTAAAATTACCACCCTGGGTATGCCCCCATGAAGCCTTTTACAGGAGAGAGAGATACTGCAATTAAATAAATGGATTATGTATAAAGATATTGTAGAAATTCAAGGTGAGGAGATTTTATTGAAAACTAAAGAAGAACTAATCAACAGTGGACTCTCTACCCATTGGTTATTGCAGCGACAACTTGCAGAGAAATTTAAGATAGATCAAAGAATAATAGGAATAGAAACTAGAGAGAATGAGTTTGATAAATTGTTAAAACCAGGAGTTGAACATCTGATAGCAAAACTATATAAAAATTTACTTAATTTAGAAATAGAAAAAGAAATCATTAAGGAGAATATGACAAAATGGGCACAGAATATAAGAAGACCAATTTATCTTGAAAGTTGGGAAAATTCTTGGAAAATAGTATCTAAAATATTGAAGAGTGCAACTCTAAGAGAAAACTATTATAAAATCTTTTATAGGTGGTACTATATGCCAGTACAAATAGCAAAAATGTCCAAATCGAATATAACTAAGTGTTGGAAATGTGAACAGAAAGGAACTCTTTATCATTTATGGTGGACATGCAGAAAAGCAATAAAATTTTGGGCACAAATACATAATAATATAGTGAAAATTTTACAGATAGAATTCCTGATGCTGCCAGAAATATATTTGCTAAACATATATGAATGAATACAACTGTTAAAAAAAAGATCAAAAGCTATTAACTTATATGATAGTAGCAGCTAGAATATTTTACTCAAGAAAATGGAAACAAGAGGAAATCCCAGAAGTTGAAGAATGGTTAATAAAATTGTATGATTTAATAGAAATGGATAAACTAATGGCAATATTATCCCAAAAACCAATAGAGAGAATTAAGGAAGATTGGGAACCAATTATACCCATTTTTGAAGCAAAGTGGGGGAATCTGGCTATAAAAGGAATAACAGATTAGATGAGGTTTATAATTAAATATTGGAGAAAGGATACAGCTTAATGGGAGATGATCCATGATTAGTATAATTTAAAAGAATACAAGGATTAAAAGGAGGAACCAGTGGAAGGAAGAAAAATATAAGATATAAGATACAGGAAGTTACAAGAAGACAAACACAAGAATTATAAGAATTTGTATAAAAAGAGGAAACAGGAAAATAAATATAACGTATGAAGATGAAAATAATAAAATATACTTTAGTATGATAGCTGACCATGAGTGAAATTTGGGAATGATAAAGCAAAAGCAAGAAGATTGTAAGCAAGTAGAGTGATCTGAAAACAAAAATATATTCATATTGTTGTAAGTTAACAACTAGGGAATAGCCAACTAGTACAGGAAAAGAAAATAAAGGAAGGATTTATTTTTTTTTAGAAAAGGAAAATTAGGAAATCTAGTAGTTTAAGCAACTAAACCCCTTAGGGGGAATTTGTTTAAAAAGGAACACCAGAAATTGGTTAATAAGAGCTGGAAATATGATATTTTTATGAGAAGGCTGTAAGAAAGTTTATTTTTGGATGTTTAAGTTTAAAGAATGTATTTGTGGAATTAATTATGTTATGAATACATTTGTTAATAAGTTATTGTTGAGGTTGTTATTCATGTTATTATATGTTATTTATAGAACCATAGAAAATCATAGAAATCTAGAGTTGGAAGAGACCACACAGGCCATCCAGTCCAACCCTCTGCCATGCAGGAACACCCTCAAAGCACTCCCGACAGATGGCCATCAAGCCTCTGCTTAAAAACCTCCAAGGAAGGAGACTCCACTACAATCCAAGGCAGCACATTCCACTGCTGGACAGCCCTGACTGTCAGGAAGTTCTTCCTGAGGTTCAGGTGGAATCTCCTTTCCTGCAGCTTGAATCCATTGCTCCTTGTCCTGGTCTCTGGAGCAGCAAAAAACAAGCCCTCTCCTTCCTCTACGTGGCATCCCTTCAAATATTTAAACATGGCTATCATGTCCCCTCTTAACCTTCTCTTCTGCAGACTAAACATACCCAGCTCTCTAAGTCTATCCTCATAGGGCATGTCTTCCAGGCCTCTCACCATTTTGGTCGCCCTCCTCTGGACTTGTTCCAGCTTGTCAATATCCTTCTTGAATTGGGGTGCCCAGAACTGGACACAGTATTCAAGATGGGGTCTAACCAAAGCAGAGTAGAGTGGTACCAGTACCTCTCTCGATCTAGACACTATACTCCTATTGATGCAGCCGAGAATTGCATTGACTTTCTTGGCTGCCGCATCACACTGCTGACTCATGTTCAGCTTGTGGTCTATTAAGACTCCTAGATCCCTTTCACATGTACTGCTATCCAGCCACGTGTCCCCATCCTATATTTCTGTATTCCATTTTTTCTACCTAAGTGTAGGACCTTACACTTCTCTCTGTTGAATTTCATTTTGTTCGCCTTGGCCCAGCTCTCCAATCTATCCAGGTCATTTTGAATTTTGATCCTGTCCTCTGGCGTATTAGCAACCCCTCCCAATTTGGTATCATTTGTAAATTTGATGAGCATGCCCTCTATTCCTTCATCCAAGTCATTGATAAAAATGTTGAACAGCACAGGGCCCACGACAGAACCCTATGGCACCCCACTAGTCACTTCTCTCCAGGATGAAAAGCAGCCATTTGTGATCACCCTTTGGGTTCGGTCGGTCAACCAATTACAAATCCAACTAACAGTAGCCCTGTCCAGCCCACATTATAATATGATATGTTGTTATTTACAATATGATATGTTGTTGTTTAAAGTATATTAGAGATAATCTGCTTTCTTGAATAATTTGAGATTATAAATTCTGAATAAAAAGATATGAAAACAATAAACATGGCTATCATGTCACCTCTTCTTCATTTTGTCAGGCTAAATATATTGAGCTCGCTAAGCTGCTCCTCATAGGGCATGGTTTCCAGACCCTTCACCATTTTGTTCTATTTCCTCTGGACACGTTCCAACTTGTCAATATCTTTCTTGAACTGTGGGGCCTAGTACTGGATACCGTGTTCCAGATGATGTCTGACCAAAGCAGAATAGAATGGTATTATTACTTGCTATACTCCTATTGATGCAACCTAGAATCACATTGGCTATTTTTGCTGCCTCATCACACTATTGACACACGTTCAGCTTGTGGTTGACTAATTCTGCTAGATCTCTGTTACATGTATTGTTTTCAAGCCAGGTGTCACCCATCTTATATCTGTGCATTTTATTCTTTTTTCCTCATTATAGTCCCCTACATTTCATCCTGTTAAAATTAACTTTGTTAATTTTAGCCCAGCTCTCTAATATGTCAAAGTCGTTTTGAATTCTGATCCTGTCCTCTGAGGTATTAGCTATCCTTTCTAATCTGGTATTGTCTGCATATTTCATGAGCATGCTCGCTATTCCATCAACCAAGCCAGTGATAAAGATGTTGAATAACACTGAACCCAGGACAAAACCCTGTGCCACCCCACTAGTCACTTCTTTCCAGGATGAAGAGGAGCCATTGGTGAACCTACTTTGGGGTCAGCCACTCAGCCAACTACAATAGCATTGTCTAACCCACATTGTTCTACCTTGTTTGCAAAAGTACCATGGGGGACCTTGTCAAATGCACTACATCCATAGCACTCCCTTCGTCCACCAATCTTGTAAGGCTATAAAAGAGGGGGGAGAGAGAGTGTGTTCAGATTTGTCTGGCATGACTTGTTTTTGAGAAACCCGTGTTGACTTTTAGTGATTATGGCATTCCTTTCTAAGTTCTTATAGACTGTCTGTTTAATGATCTGGTCTAGGACCTTTCCTGGTATTAATGTCGGGCTGACTGGTTGGTAATTGTTTGCGTCCTCCTTTCCCCCCTTTTGAAGATGGGGACAACATTTGCCCTCTTCTAGTCTTTTGGGACTTCTCTTGATCTCCAGGAACTTGCAAAGATTATTGCCAGGGGTTCTGAAATTACTTCTGCCAGGTTTTTTTTAATATCCTGGATGCAGTTCATCTGGTCTTGGTGACTTGAATTCGTTTAGAGTAGCCAGGTATTCTTGTACTACCTCTTTACCTATTCTGTGCTGCATTTCGCTATTACATTGTATGTTCCATTTTTCTCCAGGATGAACACTGTTTTTCTTTCCAAGACTAAGAAGGATTAAGTACTTCTTCCTTTTCTCTGTCACTGTTACTACTTCTCCATCTTCTCCTTGCAGCAGCCCTACCATCTCCTTCTTTTTCCTTTTGCTACAGACATGACCAAAAAAGCCCTTTTTTATTGTTTTTAACCCCTCTAGCAAGCCTGAGCTCATCGTGCTCTTTACCTTTTTTTGACTTTTTTCCTACACATGCTGGCTATTTGTTTGAATTCCTTTTTGGTGATTCCCCCCTTTTTCCATTTGTTGTACATGGTCTTTTAAAATCTTAGTTCATTTGAAAATTCTTTAGATGTCCATCCTGGTTTCTTTAGTTGTTTTGTACTTTTCCTCCTCAATGAAATTGCTTGAAACTGTGCCTTCGGTATCTCACTTTTAAGAAACTCCCGTCCATCATAAACTGCTTTCCCTTTCCCACATAAGGGTCAATTTAGATGCCATTGTTGGAGCAGAAGTTGATATTGAGGTGTCCAGCAACTCTGTCAGTGGCATTATACTGGATCAGTTTCAATTGATGAATATCACTGATGTGGACAAGCTGCTGGAGCAAGTGAGGAAGATGACTTGCTTTCTCGATCCCTGTTCATCATGGCTGGTCATCCAGGGAGGAGATGCAATTAGGTTTTAAACAGAACATATTATTAATGCATCTCTTAGGGAGAGGAACTTTCCATCTTGTTTAAAAGAGGCTATGGTTAGACCACTCCTGAAAAAGCCCTCCCTAGATTCCCTGGACCTTAATAATTATAGTCAAGTATCTAACCTTCCTTTTTTGGGTAAGGTGATCAAGAAGGCAGTTGCTCTCCAGCTTTTGGATAACACACACTTCCTTGACCCATTTCAAACCAGCTTCAGAGCAGGAATATGCTGCTCCCCCAAAAGGAGCTATTATATGCCATACCATAAGCTGCCATTCTATCCCCAATGCTTTTAAACATCTACATGAAGCTGTACGCTGGTGACACCCAAATATATTTCTCCATGCCTTCAAAAACAGCTTCTGCTAAGGATAGCGTGTCTCTGAATGAATGAATGCTTGAAGGAGGTAATAGGTTGGATGAAGAAAAACAAATTGAAACTGAATCCAGACAAGACAGAGGTGCTTACTATCAAGGGTCCTAATCGGGGTTGGAGATGTATCAGCCACTTCTGGAGGGGTTCACACTCCCCCTGAAAGACTGTGTTCGCAGTTTGGGAATTCTCCTGGATCCATCCCTCCAAATGTCAACTCAGATAGAGGTGACGGTCAAGAGTGCTTATTATCAGCTTCGGCTGATACACCAACTGCGTCCCTTCCTAGAATTGGATGACCTAAAGATGGTAATGCACATGCTGGTAACCTCAAGGTTGGACCTCTGCAATGTGCTCTACATTGGGTTACCTTTGTACCAAGTTTGGAAACTCCAACTGGTTCAAAATATGGCAGCCAGATTGACTACAGGTACACCAAGGAGTGAACATATCACACCGATACTAAAATCACTCCACTGTCTGCCAATTAGTTTCTGGGTAAAGTACAAAGTGCTGGTTATTACCGTTAAAGCCCTACATGGTTTGGGCCCAAGTTAATTGCAGGACCACCCCATCCTATACAATCCACTACATACAGTAAGGTCCTCTGGAGGCCATTTACTGAAACCAGTCAGGATCAGACTGGCAAAGGTCACTCAGAAGACTTTTTCGTCCCTAGACTGTGGAATGACCTGCTGGAAGAGATCTGACAGCAAAATATGTTCGCTGAATTTTAAAAGGTGCTAAAGATTTATCTCTTCCAGCAGGCCTATCTAGTTTTAATAGTGCTTTTAATTGTATTTTAATCATACTTTAACTGTATTTTAATTGCACTTTTAACTATGATATATTTTATATTGTGTTAGTTGTTCTATGTATATTTTAACCACGGTTTTAGCTCGATCAATTCTGTACCCTGCCTCAAGCCTTGAGGAGAGGTGGGTAATAAATAAATGTTGTTGTTGTTGTTGTTGTTGTTGTTGTTGTTGTTGTTATGCCTGACCACGGGATGGCACCTAGTATTTCTCTAAGTTTACTGAAATTAGCTTTCTTAAAGTCTAAAATGAGAGTCTGACTATGCTTGGCTTTCTCTTGCCACTGTCCAACAAACTGCAGGAGAACATGGTCACTCCCATCTAAGGATCCTGCCCCTTCTATCCTATTAACCAGATCATCACTGTTGGTTAGAATCATGTCCAAAATAGCTGATCTCCTTGTTGCCCTTTCCACCTTCTAAGCAATAAAATTGTCTGCAAGGCAAGTGAGGAATTTGTTGGACCTTATATTCTTGGCAGAATTTGACTTGCAACAAATATCAGGATAGTTGAAATCTCTTGTTACTACTATCTCTCTTTTTTCCAAATGTGTGGTCACCTGTTTAGGAAGGCATCATCTAAGTTCTCAGTCTTGTTTAGAGGTCTGTAGTAGATTCCAAAATGATATTCTTGTTTTTTTCTCTCTCCTCCTTAATTTTTATCCAGATGCTCTCAGCTTAGCTTCCAAGATTTAAGCCATGGATCTCTTCACAGGTGTAAACTTCCTGGACACAAAATGCTACCCCTCCTCCCTTCCTGTTTGGTGTATTTCTTTGAAATAGATTGTATCCTTCTATTACTGCATTCCTATCATGGGTCTCATCCCACCAGGCTTCAGTGATACCTATTATATCATATCTGCTTTGCTGTGTTAAGAGTTCAAGTTCATCTTGTTTATTTCCCATGTTCTGTGCCTTAATGTAGAGGCATCTAAGACCATGGGCCATCCCCCCTAGCTGCTTATTTATGGTTTTTCTCCTCTTTCGGTCAGGCTCTTGTATTATTCACTCAGTTCCCTCAATAACATTTGGATTATTATATCTAGCACTTGATGAACGTCTGCCCTCAATAATATTGTCACTCTCCCCCACATAACTCAGTTTAAAGCCTTCCTGATCAGGTTTGTCAGCCTCTTATCAAAACGTTCCTGCTGTTACCCTGATTTCCGGGGTACCTTGGGGGACACCACAATGTGCTCCACGTGATAGGGAATGGAAACTAGCCAGAGCACAAGCAATAGCAATGCGAGAGACAGGGTAACCTAGCGGGGTCTTTTTAACCAGTTTTTATGGGGTCAGACCAAGCCAAAAACCAAACAAAAATGTCCAATAAATGATTTTATTGAAGGAAAGTCTCACGCAGCAAAGCAATCACTCACACACTCACTCAGGACCTATTAAGAAGCAAAAGAGAGGAAACTGCATAGGGGAATATTGAAGGGGTGTAGCTGAGGTGATACTGCACCTTTGTCCTGAAGTTCTTGGTCCTGGAAAAAAAGCAGAGAAGTGGAGCTCAACATGGAGAGGGCTGAGGGGATCACTCAACGGACAGAGAAATGGTTTGCTGGGATGACTGGGAGCGATCCAAAGAACGACTCAAAAATAGGGACTATTTGTAGGGGTAAAAGTACTTGGAGGACTAATCCTTTCCCTGGGAGAACAATGGGTGTTGGAGTGATAACGAAGCTCCACCATGGTAATTTCCTTTGCGTGATGAGATTGCAAGGTGTTGCCAAAGTCTCAAGATCTTCGGCTGTGTTTTGTGATGTATGGTCCTTGCCTGATGGAATATTTGCTCAGCTTGGGGCAGACACGCTAATCCCCTCAAGTCGGTGTCTCAGGGCTGGGGACCCTTTGTTTATTGTGAGTTTACACATCTTGAGGTCTCCTGGGGCTACGTGATTGGGGATTTTACTGGCCTGACCTAGTTTTCAGTCTTTTGACCATGCCTGCCTACGTGCCCCTTCAGGGGACCTCTCTGGCATGCAGAATCATATTTAAAATTAAAATTGTAGACTCCGGGATAGGGTTTCTCCACTGAAGTAACACTGCCAACTGCTATGAGGTGCAGCCCATCACTTGCCAGTAGTCCATCTTCATGAAACTGCAGACCATGACCCAGGAAGCCAAATTGTTCCTGATGGCACCATCTGCAGGGCCAGTTGGTCACTTCCACTATTGTCCTCTCCTTTCCTGGGCCATGTCCTTTAAACTGGAAGATAGATGAAATGACGACCTGTGTGTCAAGTTCCTTCAGCTACCTATCCAGATCCTCATAATCTCTTGTACTATGCTGAAAGCTATGGTTTGTCATGTCATTGGTTCCCACATGGACCAAAAGGAGGGGTACCAGTCAGTGTGCTTTACAAGTCTTGTCAACCTCCCTGTGATATCACTGACTTTTGCCTCAGAGGCAGCACATTTCTTGAGTCATCTTGTCAGGCCTACAAACCACTGCTTCTGTTCTCTCAGCAGGGAGTCCCCTACCACCAGCACCCATCTCTTCTCAGGATTGGCAGGGGCCATTCCATGTGCTGAATTTTCCAAGGACACCTTGGAAAATTCTCTGAGGACTGATGCGCTTGTTGCTGTTCCTCAACATCTCTGAGAAAGAGAAAGAACTTCAAATAGATTCTGTAGCTCCAAACTCACTGAATGATTATATGCCTTCAGATGAAATCCAACTTGCCTAGACGTATTTAGAGATAGTTTACAATTTCCTCCCACTCTTATGCTATAGCGTAAGAGCACCTGACCCGGGTGAGCTCCCTTCCAAGTACTAACGAGACTTGACCTTGCTTAACTACCAAGATCAGATATCAGTACCTTCAGGAAAAAGACCCCCTCAACTATGGCAATAGCATTTCTTGAAGATGTTTGGACTGGACATCCCCCAGCTCCTGCTGGTTTTCAAGAACATTTAGGAATATCACAAATGGAGTGCTGCTATTCTGTAGATAAGAACTGTGGCTCCTGTGGTGAAGCTGCCATTGATATAGGATGTAAGCAAGAAGCAAAATATGCTCTCTCTGTGTGTTTAAGGCCACTTCCACACTACACTGTTATAGTGCTATTATTCCATTTTCAACATCCTGTGGAATTCTGGGCTTTGTAGTTTACTGAGGCCAAAGAGCTCTCTGAATGAGAATTCTAAAGGCCTCTCCCTAAACTGCAAACTCCAGGATTCCATAGGATGTTGAAAGGGGAGTAATAACACTATAACAGTGTAGTGCAGAAAGGCCCCTAGTGTGGAGGGTATCTCAAGGCATTTGTGAAGATGGAAAATCTATTTTAAAAAGCCACTGACTGCTCTCTGGCCATAGTTGGCCCTCTCCCTCAGTGTTGTTAGGTCGGAAAATTAATGTAGTGACAAGCCATAGCTAGTAATATCCCTGTCAAATGATTTCTGGCCTCCGGCCATCCTTGCCTATGCATGTCTGCTGCCAAGAAGGCAAAGAACCTCCCATCCTTAGGTCTTGCTGGTGCTTATATTCTCTTAGAAACTGCTAACAAGGTGTAAAGATATGAGAATAGAAATTCTGGTGCGTGTGTACACAGAAGATGTTTACAGACACCTCAAATTCTGCTCCAAAGGCAAGATAGACACAATCATTTATCAGGGTATGTCCCAGAAAAGTATCCCCCTTTTCCTGATAAATAGAAGAATTGGAGCTTATGAATTTCTACTGATGGAAATGCCAGTGTGCTTACTGCCTGTGCCCATTGTTCCCATTTGCAGTCTACTGCAGTCCTGTCATTGCACACTTCAGATCATCCAGTTCACAAGATAATGGTTTGCTTGTATCACTACTTTTCCGGAATGAAGTGCTTCATCTATTTGCAACTGTTGTAACAAAATTATTGCCTCTATTAATATATGATTGTGTGTGTGTGTGTGTGTGTACACACACACAGATACACACACACATATTGTGGTTGTGTGTCTGTGTGTGCCAGTGTGTAATATGTATAATATTATAATTTGAGTGTATGCATATGTACACATTTGTTTAAAATTGCTTTCTTAAAGTGAAAAAAACAATATTTTTGGATCAGTAGAAGAGAGACCTCTGCTGGTTGCATATAAGAAGGTAAGAAGACTCATCTGGATAAGACTGAGGGTCTACTGAGCCCAACATTCTGTTTCTACTGGCCAACCAGTTGCCCAGGGAAGACAAAAGGCAGGGCATGCAATGTGGGGAAACCTCCTAGTTCTGTCTCCTTACAATGGCTATTGAGAAATTCATTTTATCTTTAACAACGTTTCCCACTAGTTTACCTGAAGCAGAAGTTAAAATATTTGTTCTGTAAAATTTCCAATCTTCTCTTGAACCGCTTTTAAATAATTGATTTTACATTGGCCACTTTCCAGTCTCCTGGTAAAGAGGCTAGTCTTAGAGACATATTGTACATTATTGTTAGAAGACCAGTGATTTCATATTTCAGTTATTTAAGTACTTCTGAATAAATACTATCTGGACTTAGGGATTTATTTTCACTTTGTCAGTGAGGTCTAAAACCTCACCATAGTCTACATTATGCCAAAAGTTCACACATGGTTGAGTTGCATAGAGAACATTATGTGCAGGAAACAGCATTTTCTGTGTGGAAAATATTTTCTATGTAGAAATATTAATTCTTGAACAGAAAATGCTGTTATCTGTGAATAAAATGCTGTTTGTGCAAATCAACTATGTGCTAATTTTACACAGAGCAAATCCCCAATTACAGCTTTTTTTTCGGCATAGAAAACAACATTTTCTGCGCAGGAATTAATTTTTCTGCATTGAAATATGATTTTCCATGAAGAAAATGCTATTTCCTATACAGAAAATATTGTTTTCTTTAACTTTTCCTTTTAACTTCCTTTTTCCCAGTCTCCTCATTTTAGAGAAGTTTCCTCTTTTAGAGTGAAAGATGGCCATGTTGGACTTTCTTAGCAATTTGCTGTGTAAATGGTGTTTGGTAGCACTGTAATAATTTGTCATCCATTGACTAGATTCTATCTACCATCAGAGACTAGGTCTATGGTAGCCTTCTGTAAGGTCAGTTCCATCTAAGATACAATTATTTAGGGTATATAGACATTCTACCTTTGTTACGATCAGAACATGCATTTCAATATGCCACATGAGGACAATTGAATCACCCAGTACTACTAACTACCACCACTACTACTACTTCTCATGCTCCTTTTTTAGATGACTGTGGCCATGGGAGTAAAAACATGTCCCCATTACCAAATTAATTTTGAATCATGAAAGGAGCTTAGTAAGCTGTCTTACACCCAGTCAGACCATTGGTCCTTGTAGTTCAATAATGTCAACTCTAACTGGCAGTGGCTCTGCAGAGTTTCAAGCAAGAATTGTTCATTGTTTTACCTGAAGATACTGTGGATGGAAGGTGGGGTCTTTTGCATGTAAAGCATGTAATTATCCTCTCTTCAACACACAGCTTTTGTGATCTCTTATCCAGTTACTAAGCAGGCCTAGTATGATTTGGAAAGTCTTTCAGAGTGATATTAGCTAGAATCATGAGACCAAATAGAATAGACCCATTGAATCAAATGTTGAATGATGAGTTAACACACAGCTATATCCCATTAATTCAAAGGGACTATCCTAGGCAGGACGCAGAAGAGGATTTAAGCCCTTATCATCCACAGTGATTCTGTGGAGAAGTCCGGCCTTTTTGATATTAAGAACAGAATAATAGAGTTAAACGTGACCACAAGGGCCATCTAGTCCAGCCCCTTACCAGGTGGGAATACACAGTTAACAGCATTCCCAAAAGATGCCCATCCAACATCTGCTTTAAGATCTCCAAAGAAGGACAGACCATGGTTTCTAGGACAGTCTATTCCACTGTTGAACAGTTCTTACAGTAAAAAAGTTCTTCCTAATGTTCAGATAGAATCTCTTTTCCGGTAATTTGAAACCATTGGTTTGCATTCTAGTTTCTGGAACAGCAGCAAATTGCTTACTCCGTCTTCTATGTGACATCCCTTCAAGGTATTTAAATATGGCTATCGTCACCTCTCAAACTTCTCCTCTCCAAGCTACCCTACTCCCTAAGTGGTTCTTCATTAGGCTTGATTTACTGACCTTTGATCATCTTGGTCACCCTTCTCTGGACATGTTCCAGTTGTCAATATCCTGTGGTGCCCAGAAGTGGACACATTATTTCAAGTAAGGTCTTATCAAAGAATAGAGAGCTACTCTACTTCCCTTGATCTGGACACTGTGCTCCTAATGATGCAGCTTACAATTGCATGCTTGTTTATGGCTGCTGCATCACACTGTTTGGTCATATTTTATTTTGTGGTCTGCTAAGACCCTGGGGTCCTTTTCACACATACTGCTTTCAGCCCAGGTGTCACCCATCCTACATTTATTGATTTTATTTGTCTTATAAAGATGTAGTGCTTTTATCCCTGTTGAAATCTAGTTTGTTAGTTTTGGCTCAGTTCTCTAATCTATCAGGGGCATTTTGAAATCTGATCCTGTCCTCTGAGCTACTCCGTCCCCCCCCAATCTAGTGTCATCTACAGTTTTGAGAAGCATGGCTTCTATTTCATCTGTAGTCATTTAAAAAGATATCAAACAATGTCAGGTCCAGGACAGAACCCTGAGGCACACCATTAGTCATGTCCCTCCAGGATGAACAGCAATCATTGGTGAGCATTATCTGGCTACACTAGCACCAGCTAGTCTACAAGAGTATCATGGGAGACCTTGTCAAGAGCTTTAATGAAATCAAGATATACTACATTCACAGCACTCCCTGATCTATCAAGCTTCTAACTCTGTCAAAAACAGAGATAAGATTAGTTGGCATACCTTGTTTTTGAAAAACAAAAATGTTAGTTTATCTAACTTATTCAAATTCATTAGTCTCTCTATCCATTTATTATAGGGCTTTTCTTATTTTTCAACTTTTTTGCATATATCAGTCTTGCAGCTGTTGGCATATGATATAATAATACTCTGTTATATCTTTCCACTGTATTCTCATAATCCAACATGTTTAGTAGAAATAATTTTGGTCTAAATCTTGATTTATTTTTACAGATTCTTTCTATGATGAAATTAACTTTCTTTCCATATTTCCTTGCTTTAGTGCACGTCCACCACAGATGGTAGAAGGAGCCACTTATCACACTTCCAACAAATACTTTTTGCATCTCTGTACATTTTAGACAATTTTTGTACATCATTTTGTATAGGTTTTATTTTAAATCAGAACAACATGTAAATTTCAAACCTTTAGTCCAGACATCTTCCATTGTTTTAGCTGAATATTGTGGCCTACATTCTTTGCCCATTTCACCTTACAATCTTTTATTTGTTCTTTCTCTGTACTAAACATTAACAATAATATGTATATTTTGGCAAGTAAATTTGCATGTCCAACCTCTATTTCTCAAATTTGGATCTATCTTTTCTCCGTCTGAAGTTTTTTCATGACTTCTTTCCACCTTGTTCTAATTTGGTAAAAAAGATAACCATTATATTTTATGATCTTCTCTTTCTAACTGTCATATATCTTTAAACTTTCGATGTATTTCTTGAAGAAGATCTTTGTACTTCAGCCATTTCTGAGTGTTACCCATTTCTTGTCCACAAAATGTTTCTTGTTGAGATAACCATCCTGGAGTTTTCGGACAGAGTCTCTGTTTATACTTTTTCCAAATCTTTAACAAATATCTTCTGACAGCATGACAATTAAATTTGGGATTCATCTTTCTTTCTCATACCAGAGTAGTCATGCCATCCAAATCTAAGTTCATGTCTAATTCCAGCTGTCTTTTGTTTTCTAGTGTTATCCATTCATTTATACAAACAATACAAAGGGATTAATAATATAATTTTAGATCTGGTTAATCTAACCCTCTTCTCTCGGTAGTGTCTATCAATAATTTTTGCTTGAATCTCAAGTGTAAATGATGCAATGACACTGCCCCTGAGATGCCTTCCTAGGCCCTTTTTGCACCTTACCTGGGTCCAGGGTCGTTCCAACATTGTCCTGGCAGTGGCTTTGCTGTGACGGGAGCACAGACGACAGTGTTCCCCTCCACACTGGCTCACTCTCTGAAGAAGGAAGTGCTGTGGCCCCGCCTTTTCCTGCGTCAGCACAGTCAGGTACTGTCCCAGGCCAGGCTGGGGCAGGAAGCACAGTCATTGCACTTCCAGGGCCTCTGCAGCTAAGGTAAGTGTGGGCGCATGGAGAGATGGTCACATTATTGTCAGTCATTGACAAGGAAAACCCACCAATGATTTGTGGTGCAATCATGCTGCCTGGGGAAGGGAAAAGGACGGGACTGCGATAACATCATGCATAAGCGTCGTCACAGTCCTGACCTTCTCCTGTCCCTATGGTGGGTTGGGAGAGTGGAGTAGAAAGGTCCCTTGTGTTTGTCTTCAGAGATTACAGTATGATGCTAGTTCTCTCCATTCCATTAGGTTTCTTTTATGCCCTCTGTATATTTGCTATAATTTCATTCTAACTCCAAGACTCCTGGCATTAGCTTAGGAACACCCATAAACTTGGTTTCCCTCCAAATGCCCTAGTATCTGTATTTTCCACTGTGATCCTTCAGCCTGTTTGACTGGTGGATATTATATTTTACTGCATTTGAGTGGCCTACATCCCATTTTGGCAATTAGAAAAGTTTTTCCTTCATGCCTTAGGGATAAAATAGAAGTGCTCTAGATCCTGATATTCTTTCTCTTCTCCCTAGTCTGTTTAAAAAGCAGTTCTCTCATTTTCTTGATACTAATCTCTATCAGTCTGATTCCACTCTACTTTCATATCTTTTATACAGGTTCGACTTGCTTTAAAATGTTCCACAGTATCTAACAAATGTGGTAGTAATAGTAGCCTAGTTGTAGTAACAAACAGTAATTATAGTAATCACAAAGATATTTTGCACTGAAAAATATCTTTTTCTTTACTCTGCAAAACTCAGATATTTTGTTGACAATAAGATAGCTGCTTCCTTCTCACATGAATATATAAAATGGCAGCTTATCTTCATGGAAGCAAACACTGTTTCATGCCTGAAATCTCTTATTGATCTCTATGTAAACACTCTAATGGAATAAGGGAGTGTTATTACAGTGGCATCTGTAATAACTCACTACAGTCATGCTTACATCTTGGCTAATAATTCCTGGCTATACTGCCATTTTATTAGAGAGACTGCTGATCAAGATGGTTGGCTGATATTTTCTCACTAAGCAAGAGAATGGAAGGGTGGCATACCTCTCCCTGCCCTTCAGTTAAAAGGTAAGGGGGTTGGTCTAAAGTCTGTATCTGACTCTGCTTTAGAGAGTCAAAAGAGAAAAGGAGAGATGCTGAGAATTAGCTCTAAGTGAGTACTCTGAGTCTTCAGTGAACTCTGTGTGTCTTCGGTGAACTTGAGTGCCTGTGACATGGGAGAAAGTGGGTGTCAATTTTCTTAATAATACAGAAGGTGAGGGGTTTTATCTGGACTTGAGTAGCCTGTCCAGTTCACAACACACCTAGAACAGCAATGCTGGGTGCCTGGAGAGCTGCTGATGGAGTCAAGGATAGTTGCCCTAAAGCTTCAAAGGAACTGTTTCACATCCTCCCAGAAGTGTGCAAATCTTTCCTGCTGGAATTAGATCAAGTGTATATGTTTGGTTGGATGAAGCCCATATGTTGAAAAGTAGAATGTTGAAAAGCTTTCTAATAATTAAAGCAGAAAAGCTAAGTCCATACTGACAGCAGATGTTTTAATTTAGCATTATTATAATTGCAAGTGGAAATGAGATTTGGTGTTGTATCTAATCTTGCAATTTATTTAAAGCCAATGCCAAAAATAGTTCATCTGACTATGAAATGACTCCCCCAAGGCCAGTGGAATGTTTTATTTTCTTTCACAACTGGATTGCTAGTAGGAATAAAGTCAAGAATGGAATATGTCAGGAAAATAGTGTTCATGACAGTACTCTGGCAGCAAGTGTACGTCCTTCTCAATCCACACTGAAAGGTGGTCTGGCAAGTTTGCAGAGAATGAAGGACAGCCTGTTTCTTTGTACGTAACTTTCCCACATTCTAAGACCTTAGTTTAAGGCCTTCTGTAAATGCTCCACTGTCTGAGGCAAGGTGGGTGGTTGACAGGCAGAGGGCCTTCTCAGTGATGGCATCTATCCTAATTATGAAATGTTCTTCCTCAGAGAGATCCACTTGGTGACCTACTTAGTTGTATTTTCAGTTCGGTGCAATTTTTTTTTTTTTTAAAAAAAATAAATTCCTAGGGCTTTTGGACTAATTTTAGTCCTGGTGATGCTTTTTATTTGGCTTTTAAGATCTTTCTGCCCTCCCTTTTAAAAAGATACTTAAAGTGTGTATTTAAAAAGTGCATAGCTATTTTTTCTTTTTTTTACTAAAGGGAATTCTTACTAAAAAGTGCTATAAAAAGATGTATAATACTAAGGGGAATAAAGTATACATTAGACTGATTCCAGCATGCTTTTAACAAAGACCAAATGGTATGCCTGCTGTGAGTCAACTTGTGCTTCGCTAAGCCAGTGTCCTAAAAATAAAACTTCTACACTGAGATCTGTTCTGGTCATTAAGGGAAGACAGCATGTATAGAGCTCACTAAAAAGTCCAGTAGTAGAAAGATGGAATTTGAAGAACAATGGGAAGAGGGGGAAAGAGGAAACTTTTTGTGTGGGGATTAGGCAAGGAAAACACAGTAGGCTAGGTAACTCTTGCAAGAACTTGATATATTATCTTCATTAAGGTAAGAATGCTCTTTATTAATTATATAACCATGTCACATGAAACATGGTGGCAACAGAAAGCTTGTGAGCAAGCCTATAGTAGTACCTAGAAACTGGAGATCTTACTTTTGGACCACTGGAAATATTTTTCAGGTATTGTTCTAGACATACTGTTCTCAACAGACATACACATTCATAGGTATAAGGGCCAAGGGAAGGAAAAACACTTGAGATCCTTGTGAAGCCAAATCCTGTGTTTGGAGGCAAAAACTTTGAAAGTTATATTATTCTTTTAATTGGCTTGGCCTCCTCCTGTCAGAATATATCTTTAAACAAGCTCAATTGTTTTACACGTCTCTCATTGTTATTTTAATGATTTATTTGGCATATGTTTGCGTATGATAGAGTGAAGTGAGAAGAGTGTATTCATTTCTTTTTTTTTTCTGTGTTCAAGATGAAGTGAGGGAAAACATATTAATATAAGAATTATGAAGCTTGTAGAATGGTGGTGTTACCCCACTGGCACACCCTGTCCTGGGGACTACAATTTTGATATCGAGTATGCTCACCGTGCCAGGGAGGTTGCCCGGATGGGCATGTAGGCAAAAACGTTTGGATGACTGAGAACTAGTTCAGGCCAGAAAAATCGCCAGTCACGTAGCCCAAAGAGACCTCAAGCTGTGCAGACTCATGAAAACAAAGGGTCCTCAGCCAAAGAGGAGCCAACTTCAGGGGATTAGCGTGTTTTTCCCAGGTTGAGTACCTGTGACTCCGGAAAACTCCTACAAGGTGAGGCCCATCTGCATAAATTTACACTATGATCCATTGCAACCAAAGATACTGAAACATTGGCAACATCATAAAACATCATAAAACCATCATGCAAACCAAGTTGCTTTTGTTGAACATTCTTTCCTTTGCTATGACTATTGTCCTCCCTGGGAGAGGATTTGCCCTCAAGATACGTTCTGCCTTACAAGTAGTCTTAGTTTTTGAGAGTCTCGTCAGAGAACTCCCTGCCAGTTAGCAGATCAGCACTCTGTTAGTTGAGTAATCCCCTCAGCCATTTCTTTGCTGAGCTCTGTTAATCTTGCTGCTTCCTGGACCGAAGACTTCAGGATAGGTGCAGTATCACCGCCTCTACAATCCCTTGCTATATCCCCTATCCATTTTTCACCTATTTTCCTTTGCAATAGGCCTTGTGTGTGTATGTGAGTGAGTGCGTTGGCGCATGAGAACATTTTCATTTAATAAAAACCATTTATTTGATATGTTTGTCTGGCTTTTTGGCTTGGCCTGACCCTGTAAAAGTTGGTAAAAGATCCTGCTGGGTTACCCTGCCCCTCGTTTTGCCATTGCCGGTGCTCTGCTAGTTTCCCCAACCTTTATAACTTGGAGCAAATCACGGTGTTCCCCATGAGACCCCCAGAAGTCAAGGTAACAGTGGGGGGGCAGTACAACTGGCAGGCTGCATGTGTCTCACAGAGTGGTTTTGTGGCCTTCAGACCCCCAATTTCTTTTTTTAAAAATGGGTCCCAAATACCCCATAGCAGGTGTGGGTATCAGTTGTACCATGTTTTTGACCTGTGCTTTCGGACGAGAAATTGATTTGGTAAAATTGTCTCCCATGCACTGTAGGGAGTTCTGGGAAGTATTTTGTGTGTGTGTGTGTGGGGGGGGTGATTGAAACCTTTTTGCAGGGGGATGCATTGCAGGTGCAGTACTCCAAGGTCCCCAGGGGGAAATACAATCCCTTAAACTCTAGGAGTTACCCACCTCTGATACAGAAAAATAAAACAAGCTGATGAAAAATCAGCGTGAATTCTGCAAGCAATGCCCAGTTTCACTAACCTTTTGTTATCTTACCTAGATGTTACTTGGAGTCCAGACAGTCTAAGTCATGCTAAAAAAGGCAGAATGTTGTTTGAGAACTCTTTGAAGTCGAAGCAGATCTCAGCATTACTATCTGCCTTCACTGAAAGCAGCAAATGAGCAGGGTTTTTTTTTTTAAAAAAAATCATCATCATCATCAACAAACAACAACATCAATAGCCTTACAACATTGGCATGTGTGGCAGCACCTGAAGAAAGAGGTCTAAGTTGTGCTCAAACCAGAGGTAGTAGAAAAGTCTGGCCAGCCAGGAGCTAGGGTCAAGATGTGTGTGGTGGATAAAGAATGATGGCAGCAGCTGCTGATACTCTGTCTCCTCCCATCCCAAGAATCTTAGGCAGCAACATTGGAAAAACTGGGGCAGAGGGGAGTGGGAGACTGTAAGAGGAATGCTTCCAATGTTGGCCTAGATCACCAAATGCCTTAGTGGGGAACAGATGGGTTGTGCAGGTGATCTCAGCAGCTAGACTGCTGCTAATAAAAAATGTGTGCTCTTGTCATATCCATTTCCTACTGCAAATTACAGAAATTTTAATCAGCAGATTCAGAATTCTTTTCTTCCTGCCTTTGATCTAGAGGCCTAACGGAGGACAACATAAACTTAACAAAACTGTTAGACTGCTAGGAACCTCAAATTACTGGGATAAAATACACTTAAAGCCTTTTATATCCACATAGATTCAATTCTTAACTTACTTCCTCAATTTAACTGGTGCATAGTCTGGTATGGGTCCAAATGGCCTTAATTTTCAGTTCTTAAAGTGGGTACAAATTAACATGCTTGTTACTGTAGTTTATAGTCCGGGCCTGAGGTCTATTAAATATAATCTGATATCTAAAGATTGACCATTCCAAACCATTCCTCTCCACGTGCTTGTGAGGCCCCTGGACAAGCACGCACACAGACATGGCTGAAACAGCTGAAAAATACAAGATAAATCCAGGCAGGCCAGTAATTTGCCAGCATGCAGCTTCAGGAAACCTCCAGGCAAGTACACTTTAAAACTACATTAAGTATGCATGCAGCATACAAAAGATTCTCTGCCCCGAACCACCAGCTTGACAAGATTAGCACTTCGGAATAGCCAACTGTCAAGCACTCCCCATTTGCATACTGTCTGCGCTATTGACAACTCCGTCAAAATCCAATCATTCTAAGTACTGACCTTTTGGAGGCTTTGTATCCAATCCAAAACCCATTGTCTTCCCCAGGAATGGACTAGCCTACAGGCACATTTCTCCCTATAAGAACCCCTGATTTTGAGTGCTTCTTCAGATCACTCCTGGCTTCCATCCCACCTTGCTACCGCTCCGTTCACTGAGCCTTCCCCTCAGCTTCCACGTGCTGAGAACCTCTGCTCCAACTGACTTTCTCTTGACTACCTGGGCTACAGGATCAGGTGTAGTATTTCCCCTGAAAAATCCTTCTCAAAATCCCCTATCACATTTCCTACCTTTACCTTTCTTAGGTCTGTGTAAGTAAGTGCATACGTGCGTGTTGACTGTCTTTTAATAAAGAAAACAATTATAATTTACTTCTGCTTGGTTTTTGACTCGGCCTGACCCTGTAAACATTGAGCTTAGGATCTCGCTAGGTTGCCCTGCCTCTTGCAGTGCTATAGCGTGTGCTCTGGATAATTCCCATTCTCCATTATTTGGAGCACATTGAGGTGTCCCCCACGGGACCACAGAAATCAGGGTAGCATGCTCCTTCTATTCCTTTTTTAGAGAAACATCTCGTCAGTACACTTGGTATTGTGAAGCTGTGAAGCCTTACCGCCTCTCATTTAACTATATCCATTTACATTTTTTAAAACAATCTATATCTTTGTAGAAACAGGCAGTTTTATACTGTATGTTGTTAAAGTAAAGAGGTTTGCAGAAACCTCTAAATGCCCCATCCCAATGTCCACATATACAGGTGCACAGATGTTTTGAAAGAATGCATCAGTGGATTTCTGGACAGCCTTGCCCCTTGTCTTTGCTGTAGTCACATCCTCTCCTTTCATTACCTGTGGAGCAACATGGTTCTCTGCACATTAGACCAGAACTCCTCCATTGCATGGAGATCCACAGCTGGTATCATCTGGGCATGTGGACAGCAGGGATGAAGACAGCATAGACATAGGACCATGGCAATGCGACTGAGTGGGTAGGTCTAGTCTGCACAGCATGTAGCCCTCCTTTATGGACTGTTTCAATGTCTCTGTGTAGTTTTCTTTATAACCTTTCTGTTGATAACTTCTGGTCATGGTAAATGCTTTCTCTGGTGATTTTATAACTTCAGAATTTTAGGGTGGTCTTCCTATACCACCACTCAGTTTTATGTTGGCATGTCAGCTTAAATACCTTTAAGGCAACAGTTTCCATATGATCTTGGAAGCTAAGCAGTGTCAGCACCAATTAGTACCTGGATGGGAGATCACCAACTAATATAAGGTAGTATAGGCTGTATTTCAGAGGAAGGAACTGGCATAACCAACTCAAGCGTATTCTTTGTCTAGGAAAACCCTATGAAATTCATGAGATTGCCATGAATTGACAGGCAGCTTGAAAGCACATGCACGTGCCTGCACGCACACGCACACACACACATGATAGACTGACAGTGGTTACTCACTTCTCTGCTGGTCTCTTGTTTCTTTTTTGGAGTCTTCTGGGTTTGTACCAGTCCCAAAGAGCTTACGATTGTACGGTGGATGCCAGAGCTTCTTTATAACTTATGGACTATGCAGCTGTTCATTTCATTGCCACAAGGTATGGTGATGGCTGACAGCTTTAAAAGGAATTATAAAAATTCATAAGGGGTAAGTTTGTAACTGGTTGCTACTAATGATAATTGCATATCATTTCTATATCAGACTCACTATGCCTCTCAAAACTGGGAAACTGTGTTCATGCCTGCTTGTAGGCTCCCCAGAGGTATCTGGTTGGCCACAGTGGGAGCAGAACTCTAGACTGAGAAGGCCTATGATTTGATCTGTTAAATTTTAGGTTTGATTTGGAAAACATAACTTGAATATAGATATTTAATTCAAGTAGCAAAACATCAAAAGAAGCATAAAATATAATTGTAACTGACATATTGTCTTTAAATGCTACTAGACAGGAACTCATAGCTTGGGTTCAGAAAAATTTCTTCCATGTTCCTTTGAGATAAATTTCTTCCCTGTCCATTCAGTGGTACAAAAAATTAAATAAGCTTTAGGATTCAAAATCAGTTTCATTTGGTGGAAAACCCAACCATCTTCCAGACTCAAGCTGCCTTTGCCCAGATGAGGACTTCTTGGCTTGTGGCTCACCAAGCCAAGTAGATTATCAACCATAAATATCATCTCTAGAAGCTCCATTTTTGACTGGCATTGCAAACATATTTGCCTGGCATTGCAAGCATTGGGTAGAGTGACAAGTATATACTATGCCAGAATATACAGCCAACTGAATGATCCATTTTGCTTTGTGGATTCTTGTGCAGATCTGATCCTGGATAAAGTCTCAATATTATGTAGAATCTACCAAGTTACAAGGCTATATCTGAAATAATCACTCCATTGAGAAACGTTGCAGTGATTTATGCTGAGGTCCACTTACCCATTCATTCTCTCTATTTTTCACTTTCTGTGTTACCTTCAGTATTCTGTCCTGTTTTGAGAACTGAATAAGAATAGCAGCCAAGAGTACTGCACTTCTATCAGCTTCTGGTATCAATAGGACACACTCTTTCCTGGTAGTGAGAAAGAGATCAAAAGAAACCACAGGATTCTAAGTCCGGTTCTTTCCATGCCATTCTATCAAAGGGTGCCAACTGTGTCCTGTACCACAGTGGAGTTGTGCTAGTAGTAGAACCATGGTGCTATGTTAACACAGATTGTTGTTGTTATTGTTATTGTGTGCCTTCAGATAATTTCTGAGTAAAGTGAACTCTAAGGTGAACTTATCATGGGGGTTTCTTGGCAAGATTTATCCAGAAGTGCCTTCTGCTAAGACTGAGAGAGTATGAGGGTTACTCAGCAGGTTTCTATGGTCAGGTGGGGATTCAGATCCTGATCTTCCCGTGTCCTATTGTGTCACTCAAACCATTACACAACACTGGCATAGGTCCTCAGCACAAAATAGATTTGAGATCTATTGGTTCAAGGAGATTTGGTAGTGCAGTACACACTTTTAGCCGATGTAAATTGAATATAGGATTACAATGTAAAAGTTTTATTGTAATTAATCTACTATTACATACAGAACTAATATTGATACATGGAGACACAAGAATGGTACCTAGGAAAAGGAAATAAGGAAAAAAAATAAAAAATTCTATCTGCTCTGAAAAATCCTCTTCAATCTTTCTGCCAAAATTGTTGTAAAAATCTTACAATCATTGTTCAACAAGGAAATGGGCCTATAATTCTTTGCCACTGTCAAGTTCTGACCTTCTTTCAGAATTAACATTACTGTTGCCTCCTTTCATGCCTCAGGTATTTTCCCAATCCTGAGAATCACAATGAATATTTTTTTGTAGAGATAATAAAAGCTATTCTTCAAAACATTATAATAATCAGCTGATAAGCCATCTAGCCAGGTGCTTTGCCAGTCTTAATCTTCTTAATTGCTTCAAGAATCTTATTCACTGTTAACAGGACCATTTTTAACACTTGTTTTTGCAAATCTGAGATCTCTGGTAGATTGTTTTTCTAAAAATCATTCACCTGTCTTTGACAATGAAACTTGTTTTTTATATAATGATGTATAATAATGATGAAATATTTGCACTATCATTTACTATCTCCCTTTCTGTATCTTTAAAAATATTTTTTCTCTCTTTCTTTCCTCAGTTTGTATGCCAACCATCTCCCTGGCATATTTTCAATTTCAAAATTCTTTTGCATTATATAACATATCTTCTTCTCAATGTCACTCGTAGACATCATTGAGAGCTGTCTCTGTAAAATCTTCATTTGGATAATCATCTTATTCATGGGGGATGACTTTAGGTCTTCTTTTCTTTTTATATCCTCCAAAAGTAATTGCATTTTTTCTTGTATCTTCTATTTTAATTATATTCTGTTGTTTGAAACATCCTCTTATGGGGGTTCCAGTTTCTGGTTGCTCTAATGGAGGATACAGCTTAGCTAGATCTGCTAAGGGCATACCCCTGAAACATTGTGCTTGACAGGGGAGGCACCCCATTTCAAGCAGGTGGACTCCCCAAAATACAGGGAGCCTGAAGACTCTGCATGAGATGGGATTGGGTCTGGTGAAGTGTCTGCTCAGGAACAGAGTGGTCTCAGTGGGTCCCGAGGTTCTAAAAGAATCACATGCTTTGGTGGAGCTGGCTGGGTGAGGGTTTCCTACCCTGCCACATGGGCACCACATTTCAGCATCTGGACCTCTTATATGTATGTATATAATGTTCTCAACTATATTTTTATTCATGGAAACAAGAAGCCCCTAGCTGCAGTTGTATTTTGCCTGTTGTTAAAGCTTTCTTGTGTTTGGATTTAAAGACACAGTACCTTTTTTGGATTGCTATTGGCAGTAGAGGAGAATAGTTAAGCACTTCAGTTTTTCTTTCTTTTTTTTAATTACTTATCTTTATCTTGCAATTATGTAATTTTTGTTTACTTGAAATTTTGAACATTTGGTTGTGGATTATGTTTTTTCCCCTTCCTTTGATTTTTAAGGATTGGTCACCTTTCTTCTGATGCTGAATAGTTACTGTTTGGTTATTACTTTATGTTTTTGGACATGGATTATAGCACTGGGTTTATTAAATATATAATGAGACTTTGTTTTTGCTTCTAACACAAGTGTACTGCATTTTATGAAGATGGCATTGTTAAAATTATTTGCCTAGTCTGCCTGATGTGTAGTGTTATGCCAACTTTAACATTTCTTTGAAAACCTACAACTCTTGTATTATTACATATTTTGAGTACACAGTCTCATTGTTTTGGAATACAGAGTACATTGAATGGAATTTATTATGGCCTGTGTCTTGGACTGTGATAGGAAACTCTGAAGAGATACCTAAATACTTTACAGATTTCTTTGCTGAATTTAGAAAAATTAAACCATCTAGTGAAAAAAAGTTTGATGAGATTACAGAACAACTATCCCAAGTTTCATGATTGTTTATATAAAGATGAGTTTAAAATGTAACAGATGGCTGATGTGACATGTTGGCAGCTTCAGGAAAATGAAGATGCAATGCAAGCTTTGCAACAACTGATTTGCAATCTGGAAATTATGTCTACACAAATTGGAAAAACGAAGAACACAAGTAATGTCACAGCCCAGTTTACAATGATGATACTGAATGGTAACTTGGACTGTGGGACTTCATTCTGGAGAATGTATGACAACTGGTTTGTGAATCCACAAGAAGCTTTGCTTAGACAAGAGAACAACAATAGACTGATGGATTTATTAATGGATGGATTCCCAGGAAAAATGCTCCTTTCAGCTGGGTTTAACTTGACAAATTAGTTTCTACATGTAAAAATCAAAGACATAGATTATGCATGATTGCTTTGATAAGGGTCTCAGGAATATTCAAATGTGAACCAGTTCTTGGAAAAAAATAGAAACAACTGAGGAAAGATGGTGTTGAAGAAAAGGGCTTATGATTTATGGTTCATGAAGTTGGTTTATGATTATAAGTTCTTAAAGGAAGTTTATGAAAGGACTGAAGGTATTTGATAATTATAAAGTTTTTTTTCTCTTTTTCCTCTATTAAAGATTTAATTTTAAATTTGATATTTCTATTATTGCAGTAAGAGCGATTGGAAAGTGGGAAATGGTTTTTACTTCATTTGTTGCTTTTAGTAATTATATAGAGACTGTTTATTTTAAGAATGATTAATTGTAACATTTTAGGATCTAATGGTTAGTTGTTACTGTTTTATTGCTACTCACTATTGGTAGCAGGGGTGGGAACCAATTTTGGGTTATACATACTTATGTTGTAGTAGTTGTTAGTTTTATTCGTTTTCAAGTTTTTGCGTTTTCTTTTCTTTAATATTGTATTGTTCTGTAGGTTAGTTTTATAGCTATAAAACTACATACCATACCATACATCTTTATCCAAGTTATATATGTCAATTTTTTTTTAAAAAAATCTATGTCTGTCTGTCTCTCTCTTTTCCTCTCTTTCAAAAAAACAAAACAACACAAAAAAAATCTTTAGATTTTATCCTTAAAGACCAATCTGGATTCTTACAAAAAGACAATACTAGATGTGTATTGGATATCTTGGAATATTTAGAAAATCAAAATAAGAGATAGACAGCTGTTACATTTTTAGATGCTGAAAATGCTTTTGATAACTTGAACTGGTTTTTTTTAAATTTAGAGTTTTAGAACAGGTGGTTTTGGTGATAATTTCATTACTTGGATCAAGGTGATTTATGATATACAAAAGGCATAGATTTTGGTCAATGGTGAGTTAACCAAACCATGTGATATACAAAAAGGAACAAGACATTCTCCCCTTTATTGTTTTTTTAAATCCCTTGAAGTCTTGAAGAGTACAATAAGATATGATGAAAGAATTAAAACCATAAGAATCAAAACGGAAGTGTATAAGTTAAGAGCATTTGCAGGTAATTTAGTGACAGTATTAGAAAATTCATTGGAGAGTGTAGACATGATGTTGGAGACACTAAAAGAATTTGGAGAGTTAGCAAGAGCAAAAGTTGATGATGTTAACAGAAAACATGAGAAAAGAGGATCAAATACAATTGATAGACAGGTCAGGTTTTAAAATTGAGAAAAAGGTGGAAAATTTAGATATTAGTATGACAAATATTAATTGAATGCTATTGAAAAACAACTGTGTTAAGACATGGAATGGTTTAAGGTGGATTTACAAAGATAGGTGAAATTTAAATAATCATTGCTGGTGAGAAATTCTATGATAAAAATGAACTAGACTCTGGGCAACCAGGGATTCAATTCCCACAAACCCACTGGCTGAATGTGGGGAACTCACACTCTCTCAGCCTCAGAAGAAGGCAGGGGCAAACCCATGTACAAATTCTATCAAGAAAACACCACGATAGGTTTGATAGGTTTGCCTTAGGATCACCATAAGTCAGAAATGACTTGAAGGTGCACAGCAGCAACTGATCCAAGTTGAACAGCAAGACTGACTAAACTGATATTATGTAGTGAACTGGGGATTCCATTCCAGGACTGCCTGCAAATAGTGAGAAACATGAATGCTTTTGTCCCATATTATTAAATTGCAGCAACATGTGCATGGATGCTTCACTGTATCTGTGTTCATGTTGCTACCAGTTTAGATATAGGATATGATGTTCCATGATCACTGGAGTTTGCAAATCCAGAGGTTACATATATGGAGAACCCACTTTACATGCTTACTTATACCTAGAAAAACTGATAGCTTTGTTGCCTCCTTCATTTAAAGTAGTGAACAAAGATCTACCAGATTGTGTTTTAATCACCAGAGTTGCCAGTTTGGATCAGGAAAGTCTACTCGTAATGCATGAGGGAGGCAAAGGTGTATCTGCCATGGATACTGTCTTTTAAAAAGTAACTAGGGATGGGACGAATCCAGAATTTTCCAAATCCAAATCTGGATCCAAATTCCTGGAAGTTACTGGAAATCCACAAATCTCAAATCTTTCGAATCCTTTTTTTAAAAAGGGTTTAAAAAGCAAGGGAAAGAAGGATAATCTTGGGCAAGACACACACTCTCAGCCTCAGCAAAAGCCTAGGCAAAGGCAAATCTGTCTCTGAAGAAATCTGGCCAGGACAATTGTCATAGTTTTGCCTCAGGGTCTCCCTAGATGGAAAATGACATGAAGGCCCTTTCTACACAGGCAGAAAAATGTGGATTAATCCCATGTTTTCCTGCCTTTGTAAACAGGGCAACATACTACAGTGCAGAGATAACTGGATTTTCTTTGCATAGATCCTTATGGCATCCTGGGGTTTGTAGTTTGATGATGCACCAGAAAACTTTGGCAGAGAAGGCTGTGACACCTTGTAAAACTACAAACCCAGAGTTGTGTCTGAAAGAGCTTTGCAAGGGAGCTATGCAAAGGAATCTTTCAGCTGTCCTTGAAATCTCAAGAAGACTGTAACTTCCAGCCAGTCAGGCTTTTGGTGGGCCCTGGAGGCACCAATTTTTTTAAAAATTTTTTCCTTTCTGCTACATGCGGTTTGTCATGTGGCTCAAGAGAAACCATGACAGACATTTCATTTCTCATCCTATTCTAGCTATAGGTTTACAACCAGGCGTCCGTCTTGTGGAAGGAGGTATACTGGCCTACATGTGGCAATGACTGGATGAGATTGTATGGCCTTGCCGTCTGCCCCACTACTTCTAATAGGCATCAGAGCCACTGAGACCCCAGCATTTATACATTCCATTGATTTTCAGCATAGAAAACAGTGCTGAACTTAAATGTTAAATGTTCAATTTAAATATATTAGAATACAACCCCAGATGTAATTTCTGAAATTGTTAGCAAAGGCCATTATTACTCCAAGGGAAAAAACTCACCTACTTGCCATCTCCCCTTGTGTATCTGGTTGCTCAGGTTTTCAGGCATCACAGTCCCCAACAAATTATTTGGTGGTGGTTTCGAAAGATTCAGTTTGCCTATTTTGGTGCAGGGATTCGGATTCACGAATCTCAAATCCTTGCTGAGGATTCAAGGATTCGAGGATTTGATTGGCCCATCCTTAAAAATAATCATTCTTCAAACGTCGAAGGAAGAGGTGCACTCCCCTCCTGGGAAGAAACCTGCATAAATCCATGAAGAAATTCCTGATTGCTTTACACCAATTTGATGTTACACTCATTGTATAACTTCCCATATACTCTTCTACTACTTGGGAGCATACCACATGGTCTTCTCCTGAAAATCAAAGGGTCAGTATTTGTGGAGTTGCTGCAAAAGCACAAAGTCTGGACATAGAGGAATGGTGAGAGAACTACTACACTGTGGAATGTTTATGCCTACCTGCCTGGCTGTGAAAGGTAAGCTTTTCCCTTATAGCCCCACCTCTCAGGAGCTACCCGTTGAAGTATTCCAGGACTCCACCAGCCCCTTGCTTATCTAAATGGTAAAGGCAAGAGGTGAGCAAAGTTGGGAAGTCCAGGACCTGACTGGCATGCAGCCCCAAAGAGATTTTGGTGGAGGTAATGTGACCTTTGGCCCAAACCACAGATTCTCCACTAGTGGAGTGTGCAGAATTTAGAGTTATGCCTGTAATTCGATGACTGATCCAGTGGCAAAAGAAAATCAAGTGTTTACTACAAAAACGTAGTATCATTTTTGAAACTTTATCAAGCATTTCTTAATTGCTTTGGGGATGAGCAGTAGTAGTTCTACTTCATCCTCCCTTTATTTTAATTTAATTTGTTTCTAAGACACCATAGTATTTAGAAGATATGCTTGCTATGAAGAAACCAGAAGATATGCTGGTTTCTTAGTCCAGTGAGGTGGTAAATCCATGTCTCAACTGTAATAATTTATTTGCTGGGGTCTATTGGCTTGAATGTTTGCCCACACTGGAAAACCAAACAATGCCCCACACCACACATTTCCATTAACATTGGAGATATTAAATGGCATAGTGGATGGTACTAGCATACTCTTCTCCTGACCTTACATTCCGGTTTTGAATGTGGAGGGTCTTTTTGCAGGCAGAAGTATTCAGTCACCTGACTTGAAATCCATAGCACAAAGCCAGACACAGATTTTACTATCTCACTGAGAACAAGACTAAAGGATTACTAAATGAAAATATAGGTCTAAATTCAATAGTTAATCCCAACTAGAGTAGACCCATTGCATCAATTGCTGAATGATAAATCAATGCTTACATGAATCCCACTAACTGAATGAGTATTTTAGTGTAGCGGTAGGATCTAAAAACTGGGTTTAATCCATAAATAAATGGGTCAGTGTGGTGTAGTGGTTTCAGCATTGGAGTACAACTCTGGAGACCACAGTTCAAATCCTTGGTTGGCCATATAAATTGATGGGGAGACCTTGGCAAGTCACACTTTTCCAGCCTCAGAGGGAGGCAAAGGCAAATCCCACACTGAACAAATCTTGCCAAGAATATTCCAAGACAGGTCCACCTTAGAGTTGCCATAAGTTGGAAACTACTTGAACGACAACAACACAATAATTTAATAGCTTATAGTTTAATAGTTTATAGTTTATTTAATGAAAACTTCTATCCCCTCCTGCAAAATGTATGAGATCCTCATGTAATGTTAAACTTCACAATTTGCAAAGAAAAGAAGGTTCTGCACAAGTCGTTTACATATGTAAATTTATCTAAATATATATGCATTTTTTCCGCACTGAAAGTGGAGTCATTTCAACTGAATTCTAGCCAAAAGGTCATAATAATCTGTAATTGTACAAAATCAAATTGTCCCCATTTTAAGAATAAAACAGTAAGTAGTACTTTGTATTCTGATTATTATTACATTTCAGCTTGAGCAACGCTGTTCACTTGATGGTCAAAATAATCACATGATGTAGATCCAATGTTATTCTCTTATTTTACTTTTTAAAAATCCTTGCATGTAGAAACCTAGCACTCATGTAATTCTAGTGTATTTTTATCTTGAAGCTTATTTTTATGTAGAATGGTTTTCAAATGACCACTACCCACTAAATTTTATGTCACTGTCTCCCCCAAGCTGAAAAAGAGAAACCAGAGTGTGTCAGAGGGCGGGACGAGGAATATATGTACCAGGATAAAAAAAACAGTGTACATACCTGTGGGAGACCTTTTAGGAGGAGTCATGCAAACTTGTGTGGTCCCCTTGGCTAAGACACATTTGCTACTTGTGAGGTCTAGGGTGCAGTCCAGTCTGGGCTGCATTCCAATCTGGGCTACAGAACTTAGTGGGAGGCCTTAAACAAGCTGCCATCCATTAATGATTCCATCTGTAAAACATAACAATTTACACTTCTCTTAAGTTGGGAAACAAAATGAAGCTGCCACATAAGAGGTGTCTATCAACTGCTGTAGGCAACATTAGATTGAAGTAGTACCATCATCATTTAGTGATCCGGAAAAGAAATATCTCTCTGACTGGTTTTTTAAATTACACACACACACAAACACACACACACACACATATATTGATAGATACCTCTTATGTGACAGCTTCATTTTGTATATATTTTATATGCAAATATATATATATGTAGAGGGAGAGTATATATTCATTTTGTGTGTGTGTATGTATATGTATGTATATATATATATGTACACATGACATTTTAAAAAGACAAAATGAAATACAAATGAAAAATACAAAATACAAAAAAGAATACAAAGAATACCTAAGATCCAGACAAAAACAATACATATATTTAACACCCAAACAATTAACAATAAAAACTCCCACATTATTGAGGACCAGTTTATGTTACTATTATATTGTTATATGTCTTTCTTATCAGAAAAAAATGAAAAAAAAATAACCCACGTTATTCACCCTAACCCCCACTGTTTTAAACTCAATATTTCCCTCATATGAGACTCACCCCTCCAAAAAGAAAAAAGAAAGAGTTCAAAGAGAATTATTTCTTCGCAAATATTTCAGGATAATGGAATAGTCAGTATATGTATGACCACACACACACCCCACACATATAGACTTAATTATTAAATAGATTTCTTTTCCCTGGTTATAACAAAACAATTTAGTGTATCATTCAACCCAGTACATACACACACACATATATGAAATAACTAAACAGTTAAATCCAACAACCATTAAATTTCCAAATGTCAGTAGCAAATACTCCTTGAACAAATCCCAATCTTTAATATATTTACTATTGGTTTTACCATCCACAATTTAAGTAAGTTTATCCATTTTAGCAATATCTGTTAGTTTTTCTATCCATTCTTCTTCCATGGGAGTTTTAAATGTTTTCCAATATCTTGCTAAGACTATTCTAGTGGATGTCACCATATGCCAACAAAGTCTACATTTTTAAAAATCTGTTCTGTTGTCAAATTTTAAAAGGCCTAATATAAACAAACAAACAAACAAACAAACAAACAAACAAACAAACAGTTTTGGCTCCAAATATTTTTTTCTCTGTAATTTTTCTCTGTAATTTTCTAAAGTTCTTTTGCTGATTTTACCATAAGCACTTTTTTTAAAAAAAATCTTTATTAGTATAGTATAACATATAACAAACACATATATTCTGCTGCAGCCAACATTTGTAATACAGACCATAATGCAAACATTAGAGATGATAGAAAAGAAAATAAGAGGAAAAAAAGAAGAAAAACACCCAAGATTAAGAGTCAACATAGAACTAAGACAAAGACAAAAACTAAACAAATTTAAAACAAAATCATCATCATCATCAACAACAAAGGTTTATTCCAAATTTTCCTCAGGCTGTAAGTTCTATTTTAAATCCTTCACCTCCTCTCTAACCAAAGTATTATCTTTAAATCTATCCTCTTTCTCCCTCCCTTTCTTCTTCTTTCCTATCTCTCCTTACATCTTCCTTTCAGTTCTTCTTTACATTCTCACTCTTTCTTCTTCTTATTCCTCTTCTTTCTTCTGCCTCTCTCCCTCTTCCTTCATTCTTCTCTCAAAATATTTGCCCTCTCACCCTCTCTCAAATATTGTTTTAAGCATAAACAATTTCTATATACCAGAACACCAACCTGGTTATCACTGCTGGAAGCACTTTCTATAAAAGGATTATGAAGATATGGAGGTGGAAGACCTACAGAGCTCTTTTTGAGCAGTGGAGTAGCTTGGCATGAGTGGGTGAGGGAAGGGGTGGGTGGGGGCCAAGGGGCAGTGGCAGGGTGATGATGGGTGGGGGCAGGGCGACAGCACACAGGGGAGAGTCAATGGCACATGCAGGGGAGGGACGATGGCATGTAGGGAGCAGGCAAGGAGTGTCGACCCCCCCAAAAAAGTGCCACTCAGCCCCCCCCAGCCCAATGGCAGTGCTTTTGAAACAAAATGGAGATTCTTACCAACTAAAGGAAAGACATAATGGAATAAATATTCAATGGTTACTGTATTTACAAATTACACAGAGGTTCAAAATGGTTATGAAAAATGGAGGACATGATTTGGGGAAAAAAGAGTTTCTAAGTTATTTATTAAAAGGACAAAAACATTTGATTGCCCACCTGTATAAAATGCTACCAAAATTCAATTTAGAAGTAGAATCAATTAAAGAGTATATGGTAAAATGAGTTCTGGTATGGCTTGAGGAAGATGGCTTGAGAGAAGCTTGGCAATCTCAAACCACATCTGTGACAGCTATTTCAGGTTTCTTCAAGACCTTAAACCTGCAGGTGGATGCCCAGGAACTAGGGGTGCCCAAAGATCCCCACGACATCTGTAAAAGTGCCCCAGCAACAATTGCAAGGGAAGGCACCGTGGATGAAGAGCTGTCCTATGGATGAGCGAGTGAGGATTTCCTGCCCCACTTGCAGTGCAAGCAAGCTGCCAAACCTGTTACCCTGATTTCTGGGGGTCCCGTGAGGGACCCCTAAGTGCGCTCCAAATTATACAAGTTGGGGAAATTAGTCAAAGAGCACAAGCTAGCAATACGAGAGGCAGGGTAATGGAGCAAGATCTTTTACCCAATGTCTACGAGATCAGGCTGAGTCAAGGAGCAAACAGAAGTGAAATAATAATTGTTGTTTTTATTAAAATACAATCAAACAGTGTATGCAGCACACTCACTCACATAACTATAGAAATAAAGGTTGGAGTGGGATAGAGGGATTTTTAGAGGAATTGTTGGTTTGGGTTATACTACACCTGTCCTGAAGCCCGGGTAGTCTACAGCAGAAGTTCGTAGAGATGATGGTTCTCAGTACGTGGGACTGAGGGGAAGGCTTGCCAAGCAAAGCGGCAGCAAGATGGGATGGAAGTTAGGAGCGATCTGAAGAAGCTCTCAAAGTCAGGGGTTCTTATAGGGGAAAATGTGGCTGTAGGCTAGTCTGTACTTGGGGAAAACAATGAGTTTCGGGCTGGAGACAAAGCCTCCAAAAGGTCAGAATTTAGCATGATTGAGTTAAGTCCGAATTATCAATAGAGTAGCCAGTATGCAAACGCAGAGTGCTTGACAGATGAGTATTTGTCTAATCAAGCTGCCTGCTCGGGGCAGGGAGTTCTTTGTAAGTAGCGTGCATACTTGCCTTGAGGTCTCCTGAAGCTATTTCTCAAGTACTTGCCAGCTATTTCTGGCCTGCCTGCATTTGTGTGGAATATTACAGCGATTAGTGGCCATGCCTGTCTGCGAGCTTGTCTGCGGGCCTCGCAGCACGTGGAGAGGAATAGGTAAAGAAGGCCAAATTATTGATATCAAAGTGATATCTAATATCCCACAAGTCCGGGCTAGCAACTGCAGTAACAAACCTCTTGAAGACAGTGAGTCTGCTAAATGTGATTATTTAAAATCAAGAAGCTTTTCTTTGCTGTAGGAGTTTTCCTCTCCTGAGATTTATGACCTCCTTTTGCTTTCCTTTTTCTGGATGAGGCATTTTGATTGTTTAGAATTGGAAGTCTCCTGAAAGAGTTGAAGGTTAACTTTAAAAGCCTTACCTGATCTGTAAGAGGAGTGAGAGGAGATATTAAAGATCAGTAGTAGTAAAAAGAAAGAAGTTTGAGAAAGAAAAAGATGCATATATTGACAAAAGAAAAAATTATTAAGAAATAAATTCATTCAAATTGATAGTCCCTCCTCTTCCTCTTGTTCTTTGGTCTTTCTGCTTTTCTTTTTGCCCTTTTCTTCTTTCTTTATTCATTCCATGTTCCCAATTCCAGAGCAGGTCATGCAAGGTCTTTAGTCCATTGAATCACCTGTGACTATCACTTATTTCACTCAGTCAAGGCCACTACAAGTTAAAATAAACTTAGAACACAGCACATATAAGACAGTTCATTTTATTTCTTCATACATAAAATTCCAAAGAGAGAGAGAGAGAGAGAGAAAACACCAAGACACGTGGCACAGTTCAAATAGTTTTTTCTCATATTTCTTATTTTATTTTGTTTCTCAAAAAAAAAAAAAAAAAATTTTTCCAACCATACTATGTAATAAATCTGTTCAACAGTGACAGCCTCTCTTTGCTCTTTCTTTTTCTTTCTTTTTAAAAATCAGTTATTGTTATCCAGTTACCTTTCATTCAAAAATCCAGAGTAATAAATTTATAAACAATTCTGGTTGAATCCACCCTGCACAGAGAAAGGGAAGGGGGGAAAAGGCAGAACAGAGAGAGAGAAAGAAAGAGAAGAGGGTGCAAAAAAAAAAAAAAGACAAAAAGACAAAAAAAAATCCATTTCATGTCTTCCCCCTTTTGGTTATCTATAAATATCCCAATATTTAAAAAAATAAAAAAGGAAAATATGCTCATTTAAATCTCAATCTGTTACAGTCTATTTGATACTTTTTTCCTTTACAGTCAGTCGCAATTTAAAAAGGAAACAAAAACCTCTCAAAAATACATCAGACTCTTTCTTGGAAAGGGAGAATACTCAATGTTCCTTCCATTCACTTACTTTACAAAATATATATGCATTAAAATTGAAAGATATCTGGTGGCTAGAATAGTGGAGAGAGAAAACCCCCCTCCTCCTGTCTGCTGTGGCAAAGGTGATAATGGCAGTGACAGCCACTCTGTGTCCCCAAATACAAACAGCCATGGAGGGATCAGTCTTGGCTTCAGTCACCTGTCCAACTCTTCCTGTCCCCCTTGATCCTGAAAGACACGCACCAACTGGCCAAGAACCCTCCATTCTATGAGCAACCCACAGTAGCAGTGATCTCCAACACGGGGCTTCAGAGATCATACTGTGAGTTTTCCAGTTCTTGCACTCAAACTGGAAGCCTCTCTGAATGGTTTTCATTGACAAAAGCATGCAAGAGATGTCTCAGCCACTGCTGCTCTGAGGTGACAATCCCCATGTTGTCAGAAAAGTTAATATGGAAAAGCTTTGTTCTGGGTAGTCTGCATTGACAAGAAGTAAATGCCCTTTTGTTAAAAGTCAGTCCTTCAGCGTATCTTGGTAGCTGAGAAATACCACACAGGATTTCTCCTTGTGCATTACCACCTACCTCTGGGCAAAGGAGGAAAGTCTTTTAAAAAGCTATCAATGGACCAGAACCCATTTTGGAGGTAGAGTTCAGGACCTTGGCTTGCAATTTTATGGTTTGGATTAAAACTAGGAGCACACTTAAGTGACACTGGAGCCACTAGTATCCATTGGGGTGGGCATATACACATATATACACACAGCAGGCTGTCATTGTACTATCTCCCCCCATGTTAGACTTTAAAGTTCAAAATGACATGTTTTGCTGCTCAGCAAAAAGCATTCCTTAAAATGACACCAAAATACAAGCAACACACTACTATAACTATCGCCCAGAATATCAGTTGTCCAACATGCTTCAATGAAAAAGTCCTTGCTTCCTTCTTCAAGACAGGCTATGAACTGCTAAATCATTACAGTTAAATATTGTTTTGGTGCCCTTGATGAAGGTTTCCACTGACACACATTGGGCAATTGAAATTTTTTATTAAAGTTCCTTGTATTATTTGGCACAATTCTGAGGTTTGCTTTTTTTAATATATTGAGTGACTTTGCAGTGTTGTTCCCTTCTTTTGCTTTAGTGTCAACATAAAATGAGCAGTCTTGTTATGTAAGCAAAGAAATTGTTGTTTACAAGGCATATTAATGCATTTTATTTCACTGCGCATGTGTTCCATGATTTACCTCTGGCTGATTTTAATTAAGCTTTCCTTTTGGGATTTATTCCTTTAGATAGCATGCCTCTGGGATAAACTTATTTCCAAAGGCATATCAGAGGAGCTATGCAGAATGGTAGTGATTACGTGCTGGAGCAGGAACCAGTAAACGACAGGACATTCTGTGCAACTACCACATCAATGCTTCTCATACATAAATAGAACAGCAGTGAAAAACAGAAGTATGCTTGCTCCATGAAGCCCACAAAACCAGTAGCTATGAAACTGGGATGGGAATAAGTTCTGTCATTTATAGAGCAAAAACAGTAATTCATTATCTCCATGGGTGCCTGGAGTAGGGCTGGAGGCAAGGAGGAGGAAAAACCTCTAAAAACATCTACATGTATTTTCTCCAGATCAGTTGACCTACATTCACCAAGTAGCCTAGAGATAATCCTTACCCAAAGCAAGTGCCTATAACCAACAAGGTCTCCTACAGACAAATATGGAAAGGGTGGTTGAGATAAACAAGTGGGGGCAGGGTGGATAGTAGACAGTGGGTGAGAAGTGGGCTAAAATGCTATAGGAAAGCCTGTACCAAGGAAAAAGTAATTCTGAGGAACCAGGTTTACAGGTATTTCCTCCTGTTTGTGTAAATAAGAATCAGAAAAGCACATGAAGGGCTCACTTAACTTTCTTAACTTATGTTCATTCACTTCTTCTTTTTTGTATTAGGACAGGTATCTCTGACCCTTTGGCTGCAGGCTGAACTAGATGTTTCTTTGGCTAACCCATGGTCTCAATTATCCAAATTTGCCAAAATAATATGATAATATGGGAGCAAGGGGGAATTTCCAGGCAAGGAGTACTATTTGCACTTATCAATCCCCCCCTCAAATGTTCTGTATTTCAAAATCTTTGTTTTCCTGTAATCTGTCAAGGTTGTTGCCAGGCAGGCAAAGTTTTCCTATGTGTGGACGGCAGAGAGAAGAGGCGGTGTGGTCAGACAGCCAGGTGCAAGGCCAGCAGGATTGTTTTGGCTATGTCTTGTGTATGAGAGAAGGCCACACGCCAGAGCACTGATTGGGTCACCCCACTAGTTTCAGGGTGACAAGGTAGCATAAAAAGGCTGGTGTTTCCCTTGACCAGCTGCCAATTAGATGCCCTAGCTGGACCTGCCACACCATTGGCAGTATACTGTTTGTAAGGGAAGATGCTGCCTGATTTTTCTCCGTTATCTTCTGTTTTTCCTCTTTGTCTAATTGCTGGATAGCAAGCATGTTTTTGCTAAGTCTTATGTTAGAGTGAGGCAATAAATCAGTACTCTAAGCCTAACTAATGAATCTCTGGAATTTTTTCTGCTACACTGGGACTCTCTACTGCGGCGAAGCCTTGCTTCATAGATAGCACTCTGCTCATGCCCAGAGAAGCCAAATCCTGCCAACCCTGGCAGGTTAAGGGCCCAGCCTCATGTTCCTGATGCGCCAGAGGGTCACGTGGACCACGTGAAGTGCCAGTTTCAGTCTGCAGCTGCTTGCTGAGAGCCTGCTCGAGGACAGTCTCTGGTAAGTGAGAGTCCTGGCATAGGAGGGGCCTGGAAGGCGAGAGAGACTGCAGGGATGGTGTCCATGGGAAGCGCGAGTCTGCCCCTGGACAGATTGAATGAGAGGAATTATTTCACTTGGGCAGTGAAGATGGAGATGTATCTGCGGAGAGAGGGGTTGTGGAAGGCTGTTGCTGTGGCTCTCCAGATACTGTTGGACTGCAGCTTTTCGCAGCTCTAGCTGGCATAGAACTGGGAATTGCAGTTCAGGAAAATTTGGAGAGGTGCATGATTCTCATTCTTGTATTTATTCAATTTAAGCATGAAGGGGGAGCAGAAATATGTCTTCTTTTGTTGTTTATGTTGCTCAAGTGGCAAGAGGAAATAGCATTAAAGGTAGTGGTGGTAGTCATAACAGTAGTGCTCATATTTCCATAAAAACAAGTGTTTTAGAGCAGAGTTTCTAATCCTTTTTTAAAAACCAATGTCTCTTCAAACTTGCCTATCTCAGTATTGTTGCTGCATGCCTTCAAGTTATTTTTGATTTGTAAGTGACCCAAAGGCAAATCTATCATGAGGTTTTCTTGGCAAGATGCCTTCAGTAGTGGTTTGGCTCTGCCCTTCTCACAGACTGAAAGAGTGTGACTTGCCCAGGATCACCAATGGCTTTCTGTGGCCAAACAGGGATTCAAACCCTGGTCTCAAGAGTCATAGTCCGATGCTCAAACCACTACACCATGCTGGCTGTGCAATTCATCAGAAATAAATAAGAAAATACTATCAAAATTCTGGGATGTGGGGCACGTAGGACTGCCATATTCTACCTCAAATCTAGACATAATACACAAATTATTCTACTTGTGGAAATTACTCTAATTTGCATTCTAGTTATACAGTTTCAGAACATTAATTGTAGCATTTTTCTTTCACTATCTTCATATCATATCATTCCTTTATATCATTTTTTTCAGTTACAAAAGATCTAAGAAACTCAGTGGAGAGTAATGTTTAAAGTGTTGTAACAGAGAGACCTGAGTTCAAATCTCAATTTGGTGATGGAGTTTACAATATGATCTGGGGCCACCTCTGCTCCTCAGCAAACCTGGCTTAAAGGCCCCTCTCTTTCTTCTTGCATTCTGCCATTCATACTGTTCACTCTCCCCTTTGTCCTGCTCCCTTGCTTCATCTTGTGCCCTTGGAATGCATTCCCCCTTTGCTTCTGGCACTCTGTCACTTGCACTGCTCCCTCTCCCTTCCTTTCTACTCTTTCCCTGGCCTCATCTTGTCCCCTTGCAATGAACTCTTCCCTTGTTTCTTGTACTGTGCTGCTTACATTGTGCACTCTCCCTTCTTACCTGCTCCTCCTCTTACCTCTCCTCATGTCTTTCCACGCCTCCATTGCTGGAGTTGTTTACTTGTGCCTGAAAGGAAGGAACAGATTTGTTCCCTGAAGAACAAACTGGCAGAAGAGTGCCTCCACATTTTGACCCACATCTTGGATCCTCCAAGGGCTAAAATGAAAACTTAGAATCAAGACCACATGATGATCCAAACTGGTCACTGGGTGGCATGCCTAGACCCCAGTTAAAACCCAGCCAGACCAGAGCTATGACAACCCTATGGGCACATGATTAAACTGAGAAAAGGTTATGATGGAAAAGCAAACCTTCCTGAAGGACTGATTGTATCCTGGTGCTATACCATGAAGTGCAGAAAAGACTATACAATGAAATCAGGTGGGCAGGGCTGAAGTTCACCAACTCTATTCACATTGTTCACTTGAGCCTTGGCAATGAAAATCAGTGTGGCCCTCTCACTCCAAGAAATAAGGCCACAAAGCTATGTACATTTATTTTGGAGGAAGCAGTTGAAGTAGGTGTGGATTTCTTCCAATAAACACATCACAGTAATGCACCTTAAATCATGCAGTGTTTTATTATGAATTATGAATGAATTATGACATTCAAAAGTAGCACCAAGACTCAGCAGTGAGTTGGCATGACAGACAGTATCCGTTTGGAAAACTGCATAAATGGGAAAAGAGTTATTTGTACATGAGCTAAATGGTGGAAGAAGGAAAGGGAGAGGACAATTCTTGTTTACTGTTGTTCCTTAAACTGAGTGCCGTATGGAAATTTTGTATGTGTAGTGCATTAGGATTGATAGTCACTTCCATATAGTGACTTTTCCAAAGTTTTGAGAGTAAGGTCGTGCCTCACATTTCCCCCCTCCCCCAAGTTCTGCTGTTTTCTGACCAAAGATCACAAGGGCGAGAGTCCAAGCCAGACAAGAATGCACTGGGGTGGGAGACAGCAAGGGGCTGTCTGAATCTGGACACTGTTCTTTGCCTAGGATTAGTTTCTTTGCTAGTGGAGGAAGTCAAATATTTGGTCAGCTGTCACAGCAAAGGACTGTGATCATTCTGAGAAGAACATGACAGAGGATGAGCTAGGCTGAATAGTTAGGAAGAGGGCCCAGAAACAGGCTTAACCAAGGACCCCAAGCTTGATGTGACAAAATCAGGCATTGGAACTGGGGAGGGAAGAGTTACCTCTTCACAGACTCAGGCCTACCACCAGCTGTGACTCAGCAGATTCTGCCAGCATGTTCAACCCACCCAAGCTATAGAGCTAAGGGAGCTGGCAGGTAAAAGCAAGAGTAGGATAATGGCCTGTCAGGCCACCTGAAAGAAGAGAGGGCTGCATAAATCTTAATTTGTGCTTTACAGTTACTGCATTATCATCTGTAAATGAACAGCCAGTTTATCATAGGAAGGAAGTACAGTTCTCTCTCCACATTTGTGATTTTGGCCTTTGTGAATTTGATTATTCATGTGCATTGCCTCACCCGCTTGAGTGGATGACAAAGAGATGGGGGGAGAGTGCAAGGAGGGAAGGCATATGTGTGTGTGTCCTCTTGCCTGCTTGGATGGGCAATATGGTGATGGGAGGGAGGGAGCACAAGGAGGGAAGGGGTGTGTGTGTATGTTCTGTCATTCATTGTGCAGGCAACAAGGTAACAGGGGGAGTGCAAGAAGGGAAGATATGTGTTCCCTTGCCCTCTCACTAAGGTAGGAGGGGGAAGATATTCATAATTTTTCTACTTTTGTAAGGCTCATGCACTCCAAACACTTGCAAATGTGATGGGCCAACTGTATTCTGAAAAGAGGAAGGGGAGATACAGAATATCACGGGGCAGTGACTAGAAATGTACAGGGCAAAGGGAGATATGGAAAGGGGAGACAGTTGTTACACTTTAACCAAAGGGACAGGGATTGTCGTCCCTAAACTGTGTCCAGTTTGGCAACAGTCCCCCTGAATGAAAATGCTGTTGGAGAATGCCAGCTTGGTAAATGGGAAGATAGCAGCTATTCAGGACTTGATCTTGGATGAGCATGCCAATCTGACATGTATCACAGAGATCTGGCTGGAGGAGACTGAGAGGAAGCTAATCTCTCTTGGCTTTGTTCACCAGGGCTCTCTGTTCAGTAGTGAGATCTGGAGAATGGGGAGGGGGTGTTGCAGTAGCTACTGAAATTCCATACCACAGACCAGGTATCTTATTTTGCAGTTTTCTGGGTTCAGTTGGGTTTACCTGAACCTGGGTGGCTGGGACAAATTAGGGATTCTGTTGGGGCACTGCCCACTCTGCTGCTCCTTTCCTGAGATAGCAAGGATGGTCTTGGTTTGGTGTCGGAATCCTCCCACCTTGTTGCGTTTGGAAATGTCAACATTCACAATGATACTGCCCTGTTAGGAGCACCTCAGGACTTTATGTCTGCTGTGACAACTAGGAGTCTCTCTTGAGTAGTATCTGGCCCACTCATGCTTCTGGGCACACACTGCACCTTGTTTTCTGGAGTGGACGGGGTGAATGTGATCTGGGAATGGACGAACTGTATATAGCTCCATTGGAATGAGCTGATCAGGTTTAGACTCACTTGGACTCAGAACCTTTGAAAGTGTGGGGGACCCAATAAAATGGTCCGACCCAGGAAGCTTATGGGTCCGGACAGATTACTGATGGCTCTTGGGGAGTTTTTTACTGCCTTGGCAAGAGATTCTGTCCAAATTTGGGCTGACCACTGGAACAGGGAAATCGCCCAGGTAATGAACACAATCTCTCCCAAGCATCTCCTCTCATGCAGTGGAGCCAAACTGGCTGCCTGGTTTTCCAAGGATCTGGTGGTGGTAGAAGCTGACTAGAGTGACATTGGCAGAAAATGTTGACTGGGTCTGATTGAACACAAGAATAAAGCTTATCTGTGGCAGTACAGGCAGTAAAAGCTAATTTCTACTGCGTTTGCAAATTGCACGCTGCTGAACAGTTTTGAGTGGTCAGCAATGTTTACAAATAGGCCCAAAATAGGAAAATCCAGGCTATTTTTCAACCCACTAGCTAAAACTTGCTTGGCACTTTGCAGATAGAATCATTTGGATCCATTGTAACTTTGATGCTATAATTGATACAGACCCAGTGGATGTTGCCCCCTGCTTCTTGTTAACGGCTGTCAAGTTGACTTCAACTTATGGTGACCCTATGGATGAGAGACCTCTAAATCATCAGGTCACTCAATCACCTTGTGTAATCAACCTGTCCAACAAGCACTAAGCTATCAGGGTGACCATTAGTTTGTTCCGGACCTCACTGTCCATTCTACAATAGGGTTGCAAGGTGAAATAAATGTAGAAGAACTCTGACCCTTAATAGTTGTTCAGAAGAAGGAATTTCAGCAGGTGATTTCAACAGCTTCATCTGTTGAAATGTGTCTGCTACATAAAAATTAAAAAGACAGGAGTTCTCTCCCTTATTTCACCAGGCAACCCTGTTTCGAAAGCTGGCATACCAAGATTTTCGTGCTTCTTTCGTTGGCCAAATAAAGGCATTATTTGGACTCACAAGGTTGTACTTCAGTTATACTTCTATTGTTTGGCTTTTTGTAGCTTAGTAAGTATAGGAATGGTTGGAAAACAGAAGAATATTTCAGCAGTTTTAGGCAAACATAGCAGTAGTTAATGGATGTAACTCATTTTGGAATATCTGCATTAGGCTTAGTGATTGTGCTACAGCATTTCAAGAAGCTCAGCAATTACAGTAGTTTTAATTCTAGGCATTTTGTTAGTTCAGAAGTTTGTTCTGCATAAACCTTTAGATGTTTTCCAGCATAATGGTGTAACAGTTGGCACTTTGTAGTGTGGACCAGACTTGCCAATTTTCTTGGTGTTGCTGATGCTTGACAAGTTTCAGTTTATGCTAAAAATTCTGCTTCTTCTGATGTGAGTTAAATTGCTCTTAAGCTATAATGCTTGTGCAATTCAAAAATAGCTGCACGCACGCATGCACACATACACACACAGCATTTAAGCACCTTTATAAGGCTAGGGAAGGCAAAGGGTGCATTTTAGGTAAGCAGAGTGTAAGTACATCATTTGATGTTTGGAATATGGCCAAGATATTAGAGGTAAGCACCTGTATTCTTGTAAAAGATGGCATGGCAATATATGCAACTAAGGGAGGGGAATCTAAGTCCTAACCCTTTCCTCCTCATTAAAGTTCCAGACTTTTAAATGACTTATGTTAGATCTATAACTTCACACTGTCCCGAGTATATAAAATTCTGCCATTTCAAACCGATCAGGAGAGAGTGGAGGTAGGTGGGTAGTAGGTAGTTAAGTAAGTGGTATGATTGCAGTGATTATGCCTGAAAATCAAGAAACAAGTTGTCAGTGGCCACTGCCAATAAAAGCACTTCAAGACTTAAGCCAGAATTAGTTGCTGAGAATGGATTGGTAATTAGTAGATATAATTGCATGATACTAGTGCAATTAGTTGATATAATTGCATGATTCTAGTGAGGGAATCAAATTTCTGAATACTTCCCATTTTAGAGGTATTTTTGTTCCTGCACATGGAATATTATCATGGGAAAGCATGCTAGCTGAGAATGCTTTCTTCTGAAGCTCAAGTGTTGAAAAGAGTTCTGCAGTTCCTATTTCTGCTAGTATTTTTTTTTAAACTCAAACCAATTCTGAGGCAAGTTTCGTTTAATGGAGTGTGGGTTAAGAGACTGACTAACCTTTTCTTCTCTGATCCTTCTCTAATGCAAACTCATGCTCTCATCCAAATAGATCATGCTGGGTGTTCCCTTTCACAATACAGTCATCTTCTGCTAAGTCTAGTGTTCTAGAACTGGAGTGGATCATGGCTCCTGTTTTTAAGATGCTGCTGTCACCACCAGAAACAAGCTGAGCTTTTCAGGTGAGTGAAAGGGATAATAGTGAATGGTCTCAGCAGTGACAGCAGCAGCGGCAGCAGTGGCAGCAGACAAAGGCCCCTATTCCCCCTGCTTATCTGGTGCTGGCAGTGCATCTTAAAGTAGGAGCCAGGATCTTGTTCAGTTCCAGAGCACCAGCTAATGGACACCATTTATCCCCAAAGGAAAAAAGTAGTCAACCTGGAGTGTGGGGTGTGTGTTACCCTATTTACTGGGGGTCCCGGGAGGGACACCTAAATAACCTTACAATTACACAAGATGGGGGAAATTAGTCAAGAGCACTGGTTGGCACTATGAGAGGCAGGGTAACGCAGCAGGATCTTGTAACCCAATGTTTACGGGGTCAGGCCAAGTCAAGAAGCAAACCGGGTTGGAAATAATGAATGATCTTTATTAAATACAGGCACACAATGTAAGCAACACACACACACAGATAACTAAGGAAAATAAAGGTTTGAGTTTGATAGCGGGATTTTCAGAGGGATAATTGATTCAGGTGATACGAAACCTGTTCCTGAAGCCCAGAAAGAAGATAGAGAGCAATGCTGGGTTGCGATGTATCTCAGCACGTGGAGCTGAGGGGAAGCTTGCCAAGCAAAGCGGCAGCAAGGCGGTCTGGAACTCGGGAGCAATCCGAGGATGGTCTCGGAATCAAGGGTTTTTATAGAGGGAAATGTGACTACAGGCTATGCCATACTTGGGGAAAACAATGCGTTTTGGGTGCGGGACAAAGCTTTGGAAAGGTCAGAATTTAACATGACTAAGTTAAGTCCAAATTGACAAAGAGTTAGCCAGTATGCAAATGCTCAGTGCTTGGCAGTTGAATATTCAGCTTGCCAAGGTGTCTGCTCGGGGCCTTTATAAACAGCATGCAGAGAGGTCTCCTAAAGCAAGGATCTGGCTATTTCTGGCCTGCCTGGGTGGAGAATGGAATGTTCATCAATTAGTGGCCGAGCCTAGTTCTGTGCTTGTTCGGGGGCCTCACAAACACGTGGAGAGGGGTGGTAGAAGAGAGCCAAATTATTGATATCAAAATGATATCTAGGGGTATCTCCAAGTAGGCCTAAACTGCAGTAACAGGTGGGGGAAATGCAGCACAAAATAGGTAGAGAAGTAGTACAGGAATACCTGGCTACTCTAAATGAATTCAAGTCTCCAAAGCCAGATGAGCTACATCTAAGGATACTAAAAGAACTGGCAGAAGTAATTTCAGAACCACTGGTGATAATTTCTGAGAATTCTTGGAGAACAGGAGAAGTCCCAGCAGAGTGGATAAGGACAAATATTGTCCCCATCTTCAAAAAGGGAAAAAAGAGGACCCAAATAATTGTCACTTAGTCAGACTGACATCCATACCAGGAAAGATCCTAGAGCAGATAATTAAATAGACAGTTTGTAATTACTTAGACAGAAATGTAATTACTTAGACAGAAATGCTGTGATCAGTAAAAGTCAACATAGGTTTCTCAAAAACAGGTCATGCAAGACTAATCTTATCTCTTTTTATGATAGAGTAACACACTTGATAGATGAAGGGAATGCTGTGAATGTAGCATATCTTGATTTCAGCAAGGCATTTGACAAAGTCCACCATGATATTCTTGCAAAGAAACTAGTAAAATGGGAGCAAGATGGTGCTTCTGTTAGGTTGATTTATAATTGATTAACTTAACCCAAAAGGTGCTCACCAATGACTTCTCTTCATCCTAGAGAGAAGTGACTAGTGGGGTGCCACAGGATTCTGTCCTGGGCCCACTGCTATTCAGCATCTTTATCAATGACTTTGGTGAAGGAATAGAGGGCATGCTGATCAAATTTGCAGATGATACCAAATTGGGAGGAGTTGCTAATACTCCAGAGGACAGGATCAAAATTCTAAACGAGCATAACAGATTGGAGATCTGGGCCAAAGATAACAAAATGAGTTTCAAGAGAGAGAAATGTATGATGCTACACTTGGGCAGAAAGAATAAAATGCACAAATATAGGATGGGAGACACCTGACTAAACAACAGTACATGTGAAAGGAATCTAGGAGTCTTATTAGACCACAAGCTGAACATGAGTCAGCAGTGTGATGTGGCAGCCAAGAAAGCCAATGTGATTCTTGGTTGCATGAATAGGAGTATGGTGTCTAGATCAAGGAAAGTAATATTACCACTCTTTTCTGCTTTGGGCAGACCTCATGAGAATACTATGTCCAGTTCTGGGTGCATCATTTCAAGAAGAATATTGACAAACTGGAATGTGTCCAGAGGAGAGTGACCAGATTGGTGAGGAGCTTAGGGAGCTGAGCATGTTTAGTCTGCAGAACAGAAGGGTGAGAGGGGACATGATAGCCATATTTAAATATTTGAAAGGATAACATATCAAGGAGGGAGCAGGTTTGTTTTCCACTGCTCCAGAGACTAGGACAAGGAGCAGGAAAAGAGATTCTACCTTAACCTGATGAAGAACTTTGGGAGAGTCAGAACTGTTTGACAGTGGAATCTGCTGCCTCAATAAAGTGTGTTGGAGTCTCCTTCTTTGTTTTTAAGCAGAGGCTGGATGGCCATCCGTTGGGGGTGTTTTGATGTGTGTTCCTGCATGGCAGGAGGTTGGACTGGATGGCCCCTGGGGTCTCTTTCAACTCTATTATTCAGTGATTCTGTGATTTTACATCCCTCAAATGTAGTGCACAATGTGACAATGGCATGTCAGGCACTGCTTTCTGGCCATTCCTGCCATTTGGCAAGAGGAATGGCCACCTTTTGGCAGTCTGATTAAGAGGATAGATTGCTTGCTGCCATGCTTTACTGTTATTTTTCAACATGTTTTATACAGTTTTGGCTTTTAACTTGCCTCACTGATTCTAGCTATCTCTTCATTTGTTACGACAGCTATTCTGTTATTATAGCTATACCAACAGTTGTATGTGGTGTGATTAGTTTTATTCATGCCAATTGCATACCATGATCATATCCATTTGAAGGAAGGGCACTTTTTAAATTCATAATTTTAAAGGCTGGGATGCTGTTGTACCCAAAAGCTAAGGTCTACAGAGTGGAACAGTATCTCTTAGCACCAACGATATCTTTCAACATTGTTCCTCAACAACTAAAAAGGACCCGGGACACAGGAAGAGAAGTTCATTAGAAAAGGTAATGAATTAATTTATTTTTCAGAAATTCTTGACCCTTATTAGTGATTTGGTTCCTCAGAAACCCAAGGTGAGCTTCTAAGCAATTCTCGGTATGTTAGGAGCCAGAACTCAATTTGAAAATTATTGTGTAGGAGCAGTGTATTTTACAGCACGAGGATGAGTGTGAAAACAGGAGATAACAGAACTGTTGGAGTGGCTATGAATATCAAGTGTGAAGTCTCTGATGTTCTGCAGCCCTCTCTATACAATGGGTCCAATCGGCACCAAGAGCTCTGGCAGAGATTTGGAGACAGACACCTAAATGCCAGGGCAGGCTGCTGCTGCATTGGAGGGAGGGAACTTCCAAGAAAGATGGTCTGTTTTGCAAAGGCAAAGCCGCCAAAGAATCCCAGGGCACCTGGAAAACCTGCCCCTCCCGTGTGCTGCCATACGTTTCTGAGAGTGAGAAGCCACTGGCACTCTGGCCCCCAAGAACTTACACCATACAATAAAAATGGTTAATCTATAAGGTGGCATGGGACCCTGTATTGTTTTTGCAGCAACAGATAGATATGACGTTCTGTTGGGAATTTGTTCAAAGGGAACAGTAAAATTCCCAGAGGGCATACCTAAGTCTTTAGGCATGCCAGAAGTGGCCCTTTGGACTCAGGTCTTGGGATATACTATGTAAATGCTAAGTCTGCATATTATTCTGAACACTCCATTTGTCATCTGGACTGATAGACATTCTATTGATAGTTCCACCTTGCACTGCAAAGGTCTTTTTTCTACCAGTCCAGGCGCAGCTGTTTCAATGCCAAGAATTCTTTACTCTCTGGCTAGCCCTTTTGACGCTGCTAGTAGAGCTCCAATTTCAGCTAAGAATCTGATGGTTGTCTGGTAAGAGTATAACTCATAATGGAAGCTTTGTTCCAGGGACACTTCAAAACTACTAGACACTTCTATAAGACTACAGTTTACTGGCATTCAATTTAATACATTTAATTTATTAATACAAATTGTACAGGTTATAGGGAGACTGTTAGATCTACGAAGATTCAGTGCTGGTTTTATAAATGTATTTAAGATTCCCAAGAGCTGTTTTACACTAAGCTCATTGGAATCTGATGGTTTAAAAAAAGCCTTTTGAGGAACTACTGTTAGGCTACCATGTTGTACGCTGTAGGGTGCCTATGCTGACAACTTTTTTAAAAATGTGTTCCTTAAGAAGTTTGCAGTCCCAGGATCAAATTATCACATTCATGTTATATTCTAACATCTAGGACTCTTGCCCATTATATACGGCTGTATTCTGATTTAGGTGAATTCCACTGGGCTCAGAGAAACAGATGTTCAGCTTCCCTCTCCCCACTCAAGAAGTTCCTCTAGCCCCCTCCCCAAAGCTAGACAGAAGAGTAGAATCATAGAATCATAGAGTTGGAAGAGACTTACAGGGGCCATCCAGTCCAACCCCCTGCCATGCAGGAACCCACATCAAAGCACTCCTGAAAGATGGCCATCCAGCTTCTATTTAAAAACCTCCAAAGAAGGAGATGCCACCACACTTGAAGGCAGGATATTCCACTGCCAGACGGCTCTGACCATCAGGAAGTTCTTCCTGAGGTTTAGGTGGAATCTCTTTGTTACCGCAGTTTCTAGCCCCGACTTGAGGGATATTCGATATCACTTTGATATCAATAATTTGGCCTTTTTACCTATTCCTCTCCACGTGCTGCAAGGTCCCCCGGACAAGCTCGCAGACAGGCACGGCCGCTAATCACTGTAATATTCCAAACAAATACAGGCAGGCCAGATATAGCCGTCCCACCACTTCAGGAGACCTCAAAGGCAAGTACTCTATTATGTATGCACGCTACTTACAAAGAACTCCCTGTCCCGAGCAGGCAGCTTGACTAGAAGAATACTCATCTGTCAAGCACTCTGCGTTTGCATACTGTATACTCTATTGTCAATTCGGACTTAATCATGCTAAATTCTGACCTTTTGGAGGCTTTGTCTCCAGCCCGAAACTCATTGTTTCCCCAAGTACGGACTAGCCTGCGGCCACATTTTCCCCTATAAAAACCCCTGACTTTGAGAGCTTCTTCGGATCGCTCCCGACTTCCATCCCGCCTTGCTGCCGCTTTGCTTGGCGAACCTTCCCCTCAGTCCCATGTACCGAGAACTCCGTATCTCCAAACCTCTGCTGCAGACTACCTAGACTTCAGGACAGGTGTAGTATTACCCAAACCAACAACTCCTCTTAAAAATCCCTCTATCCCACTCCAACCTTTATTTCTATAGTTATGTGAGTGAGTGTGCTGCATACACTGTTTGATCGTATTTTAATAAAACAATTATTATTTCAATTCTGTTTGCTCCTTGACTTGGCCAGACCCCGTAGACATTGGGTGAAAGATCTCACTGTGTTGCCCTGCCTCTCGTATTGCTAGCTTGTGCTCTTTGACTAATTTCCCCAACTTGTATAGTTTGGAGCGCACTTAGGTGTCGGGGGCTCCGGCGCAGCTGCCCCCCCGGCATCTCGGAGGCTACCTCGGACGCGGCCCCCAGAGTGGAGGCCACCACCGCCGGGAGGGGCTGCCCGGACGCCGCGGAGGCCGCCACCGCCGAGGGAGAGCGCCTGGATGGCGCGGAGGCCGCCGCCGCTGAGGAAGATGCCGCGGAGGCCTCCGTCGCCAAAGAGGAACGCAGGGACGTTGCAGAGGCCACCGCCGCTGAGGAGGACACCGCGGAAGCCATCGCCGCTGAAGGAGAGCGCCCGGACGCCACGGAGGCCACCGCAGCCAAAGGAGAACGCCCAAGTGGTCTGCCGGGGTGGGCGGGACCCAAGCTCGATCCTGGGGCACCGCCGACCCGTGACCCCAATCCAGAGGAGGCGGCTGCCCCTCCTCCCACATTCCAGCGGCGGCGGCAGGCCAAGGAGGCTGCCCACCACTCCTGGTGGCTGCTAGAGCGGCGGCTACAGGCTGAGGGCTCTCAGCTGGCTGATGGCTCATAGCTGTGAGCCCGGCTGAGGGCTTGCAGCTGCGAGCCAGCTGTCAGATTGGCTGCCGCCAACCCTGGAGGCCTACTTATGGCCAGCGTGAAGTAGAGGAAGGCATGGAGCAACAACTGTTGGCCCTCCATCCGTGCTTGGTCCCAGCCACGCCTGCCTACGTCCGCGTCCTCGTCCGGAGTTCCAGCCAGCCCAGCCCTCGGCCAGCATCCCGGGTGAAGTAACCCTTTCTTTATTTTCTGTAGTACCTGCTGCAAGGACTGTTTGTGTTTGTCTTAGTCTGCTGGCAGGGGCCTTCATAGGCGAGACTCCTGTAACCTCCTGACCCACGCCTGCTTGACCCCAGCCTGCCACCGACATTAGGTGTCCCTCACGGGACCCCCAGAAATCAGGGTAACATCTTTTCCTGTAGTTTGAATCCATTGCTCCTTGTCTTAGTCTCTGGAGCAGAACTATGCCAAATGGGGTAGGCTGTAGTGCAGAGGGAGGGGATATCCAAAAATCAGATGGACAGTATAGGGAGGGACTGTGTTAATAGAAAATCTCACCTGATTATCAGGAATCCTCCTTCCCCACACCAAAGCTTAATCTATTTTGAAGGGTTCTCTGATTCTTTGAGTAGTAGAAGGGATAGAGATGCTGCCATGGGAAGGTAAGGTCGCTTCTCAAACTGCAGTAGTATGAACATGGATCCAGCCTGTAGTGTTGCCGCCACCATTAAAGATATTACATTGGTTGCACTGCAGGAGTACAAAATGACTAAGTGTGTGGCAGTTATGCATTACAGTCATTCTTCCACATTCTCAAGGTTTAGGGGAATAGACTCCTCATAAAAGTGGAAAAGCCTGGGGGGTGGGTATTTTTTAGTTTTAGTTTTGTTTTTCTTTTATGTTGTATATTTTGTAACTCTTAGTAGGTGTGTGTGTTAAACTTGTGATTTATAGATTTAAAAGGATAAGTGATGTCAATGTTTTTTTAAAAAAAAAGTTAAAAGAATTAACAATAGAAATAGATTAAAGGGGATGTGAAAAATATTGAATTAAATGTGAAATTATAATAGTTGAACAGATTTATAAATTTAAGGATAAAGGTGCAAAATAACAATGAAAGTTAGTATTGCTTAAGAGAAGAGAAAAAAAGAAAAAGAAAAAAAAATTATTTTTTTTTAATTCACTATTATGTATATCACATGGTGTTTAACTTTTTTTTCTTGTTTTGTATTTGTGATTCAGTTATATAATTAAAAAAAATTTTAAAAAAAAAAAAAAAAAGTGGAAAAGCCACAAATATCCATACCCATCTGAAACCATTAGCACACACAAAAGTCCAGTATGATCTATGAATTCCACCACAGATTCAAATGTGCAGGACATCTTGAGCTCCACCCCGTCCAAAATTAGATTATTGTTGTAACTTTGCTGAATCATAAATTCCTTCACCCTCTCTCTCACAAAATAGATCACAAGATATTTAAAGACATGTCCTCAAAAGTACGAAAAAGAGAAAGGACTACAACTTTTTAACCCAGGTGTTGAAGAGAAAAGGAATTGTATATAGATGGGGAAGAATTGAAGGAGTAATTCTAACATATAAACAAAGAAGATATACATTGGATTCTTTGTTAAAAGCTAAAGAACTTTTAAGAAGACATAAAGAAGATTTGGAAAAAACAGATAAAAAAGAGACAGATAAAGGAAAGAGTGAAGAAACGATAAGAGAAGAAAAGGGAATAAAAGGACAATCAATAAGCAAAAAAGAGGAAGCAACAAATATCCTGGAAGAATTGATACAATCAGGAGAAGATAACAATTCAGAGCAAGAAGAAGAAAAGATAGACCCAGAATTGGAAGAAGAAATATTAGAAGACCCAAACAACATCTAATAGAACAAAGTTGGAAGTAGAAAATGCAGATAAAAATTATATCTTGGAACATTAGGGGATTAAATTATTTACCCAAAAGAAAAAAAATCATCTATTAGAAAAACAAAAATGTGGGATTATATGTTTACAAGAAACACATATAAAAAATATAGATTCAGCATTATTAATAAGCCCAAAACTAGGAAATCTGTTTATAACATCAAATAAAAAGAAAAAAGAGGGGTAGCAATATATGTTAATAAAAAATACAAAGCAAAGGAGGTATTGAATGACCCAAATGGAAGATATCTAGGAATAGAATTAAATTTATTAAATAATAAAACATTGGTTTTAGGAATATATGGCCATTAGAGAATAAAGGAGAATTTTACAGAAAATTGCTACAAAATTTTTTAGAACTGGATTATCAAGAGTTAATAATGATGGGAGATTTTAATGGGATGATAAATCCAGATCATGATAGAACAGGAAAACTGAAAATTAACAGAAAGAAGGACAAATTACCTAAATCTTTTTTTCAGATGGTAGATATGCTATCGTTGGTAGATGTATGGAGAAGTCTATATAAAAATACAGAAGATTATACATATTACTCCCAATACCATAAATCTTGCTCAAGAATTGATATGTTTTTAACATCTAAGACACTAGATTCGAAAATAAAGAGATTCGAAACGATCCCAAGAATGATCCCATTCCTCTGAAGATGCCAGCCACAGATGCAGGCAAAATGTCAGGAGAAAATACAACCAGAACACGGTCTCAATGCCCGAAAAACTCACAAGATCCCAATAAATATTTTAGACCATAATCCAATAATACTTACAATGGAAGATAAAAAAAAAGACTTTATATGGAGATTAAAAGATTATTAAAAAATGAAAAAAAATAATACAAAGAGCTAAGAACGAATTAGGAAATTATTTCAATGAGAATTGAAATTGAAACTGTATTTGTTGGGAGGCTGGGAAAGTATTTATACAAGGGTTTTTTATTCAGCAAGAGGCATGTTGGAAAAAAGAGAAACGGGAAAAAGAAAAGAAAATAGCAAATGAAATAAAAAGGTTAGAGGAAGAACTAAAGAAAAAACCAAAAAATGAATGTATAAATAAAGAAATTAAAATACTACAAAAACAATTGGATATTAGAATAACAGAGGAATTAGCAAATAAGGTAAAATTTAGAAAACAGAATTATTTTTTTAATGCTAACAAATTGAATAAATGGTTAGCATATAAATTGAAAAAGGAAAGAGAAAAAAGATTAATTCAAGAAATAAGAATAGGAAAAGAAAAATATATTGATCAAGAGAAAATTAAAGGAGCATTTGTGAACTATTATAAGGAGCTCTACTTGGATGAAGAAATAACTCAGGATAAAATAGATAAAATGAAACAATATTTAAAAGAAAGTGATATATTGAAATTCACAGAGACACAAAGGAATGAGATGAACAGGCCAATAAGTGTTTTAGGGGGATAGAAGGGTTGGTGGGTGGGGAGGATGGGGTACATTTTAATGTTTTAATGTATTTATATATTCCTGTAATGCCGCCTCGATCCACTGGGAGAGGCGGGATAATAATAATAATAATAATAATAATAATAATAATAATAATAATAATAATTATTATTATTATTATTATTATTATTATTATTATTATTATTAATAAAATAAGGAGGAGATTATAGAAGGACTGGATGGTCTTACTGCTTTATATTATAAAATATTTATGGAACAATTAGTGAACCCTCCATATAAATTAATCCAAAATTTATAAAAAGAAGACATACCCCAGACCTGGAGAGAAGCAAATATTACTTTATTACCAAAACAGGGGAGAGATAATTTAGACATTGAAAATTACAAACCAATATCCCTACTAAACATGGATTATAAATTTTTTGCATTGATATTAGCGGAAAGATTAAAAAAAATTCTACAAGATTGGATACATGAAGATCAGAATGGATTTATCCCTAAGAGACAAATAAAGAATAATATTAGAATCATAATAAATATTTTAGAGTATTTTCACAAACATAACGAAAAGAAATTAGTGGTGTTGGATGCAGAAAAGGCATTCGATAATGTTAATTGGGCATTCAAGAAAGAAATATTAGCTGGGATTAATATAGGAAGCAATTTTATAAAATGGATTGCTTTAATATATAAAAAACAGAAAGCACAAATAATAGTAAATGGAGAGAGAACGGAGGCTATATCTATTAGGAAGGGAACTAGGCAAGGATGTCCATTATCTCCACTACTTTTTATCATTGTATTAGAGATATTAAATAGTAAAATTTGAAAAGAGAAACAAATCCAAGGGATTAAAATTAGAAATCAAATATTCAAAATCAGAGCTTTTGTAGACGTTCTGGCAGTAACAATAGAAGATCCATTGCAGGAGGTAAATACCTTAAATGATATTCTGTATCAATATGGAGAATTATCAGGTTTTAAAATTAATAAAGAAAAGACTTATATAATAACCAAAAATATGTCTAAGATAGAGGAGCAAGAATTAAAAGAAAAAACAAATTTTAATCTAACAAAAAATGTTAAATATTTAGGAATAGTTATCTCGAAAAATAACAAAGAACTTTTTGACAACAATTATAAAAAGATTTGGAAAGAGATAAAGACAGAAATGGAAAGATGGGATAAATTAGAACTATCATTATTAGGTAGAATAGCTGCTGCGAAAATGAATATACTACCTAAAATGAATTTTTTACTTCAAAACTTACTAATATTAATAAATGACAGTCCCTTTAAGAACTGGAATAAAGATTTAATGAATTTTATATGGAAAAAGAAAAAAACCAATGATAAAACAAAAAAATTAATAGATACAAAAGAAAGAGCAGGTATGGGTATACCAAATCTAAAATTATATTATTATGCAAATTGTTTAGATTGGATATCAGAATGAATTAATTTAAGAAATCAAAGACTACTACAATTAGAAGGGGAAGATATCTATTTTAGTTGGCACACTTACCTATGATATGAGAAGGCTAAAATAGACAAAAATTTTACAAATCATCTTATAAGAAGAGGTCTATTAAGGATATGGATGAAATATAAAAAGATATTCTGTTTAAACATCCCCTTATGGATTTCAGTTCATGAAGCATTTTATAAAAGAGAAAAACCGAAAGTAGATAAGTGGATTACATATAAGGATCTTATAAAAAGCCAAGAAGGAAATATACAATTTAAATCAAAAGAGGAATTAAAAGAGAAAGGTTTGGATACTCACTGGTTGTTAATAAGACAATTAAAAGAAAGATATAAGATTGATGGAAAACAAGAAGGATTTGAAATGAAGGAAAATAAAATAGACAGAGTATTTGATACAGAGGTTGAACATAGAATTGGGAAAATTTACAAGATACTATTAGAAATATAAATGGAACTAGAAATAGTTAAGGACAGTATGATAAAATGGGCTAGAAATAGAGGTCATACCATCTCATTAGAAACATGGTCAAGGTCGTGGATAAGGACATGGAAATTGTTACATTGTGTAAGCCTAAAAGAAAAAATATATATAAAATTATCTATAGATGGCATTTAACACCTGTGCAATTAGCAAAGAAAAATAGAGGAGAGAAAGAAAAATGCTGGAAATGTGAAGCTAAAGGTACGTTCTACCATATATGGTGGACATGTATAAAAGCCAGAAAAGAATAATCAAAGAAATATTTAATATTAATTTTCCGTTAAATCCAGAGCTGTATCTGTTAAATATAATGGATTTGGTACCCAAATTAGGAGTGGGGATGAGGAGGAAGAAGAGGAGAAGGGGCTGTGGGCTCAGTAGATGAAATGTGGAAAATGTGGAAAATGTGGAAAATGAAATGTGGATCAAGCAAATTCTTTTAATGATTATTCAACTCTTACTACAATATAACTCAAAGCAGTTGTGTGGTCCTTCTGTTTCAGTTCAGCGGATGCCAACTTTACTGCAGGGTAGAGTTGGAAGCATACCTTACTCAGAGTGAGTATGGCCTGACTGAAGTGGAAACCATCAGTCATGCCCTATAGATTGCCATGTCTACAGAGATATTCATTCTACATTCATTACTCCTATTGTGCAGTGAATTCCAGGCAGATGTGATTACTATTTAAAATATCTAGCAGAGGATAGATAATTTTAAAAGTGAGTGACTTCGTGCTGCTGCTGTAAAACTAGTGAGACATGTCATGAAAGATCTTAGTGAGTATTGTTTTAGCTTATATAATTTTATAAATTTTTTTATTTGTATATATCATGTTTTAGATATGTTGTGGGTGTCTTGTAAATACAACATTGATTTTATTGTTTGTATATATTTTGTATTTCTGGTCTGTGACTAAAATAAATTGATTCATTCATTCATTCTCTGCTGATGCCAGAAATGTTTTCCTGCTTCACATAGCCACATACACAACACTTTGGTTCCTGTTAGGCTTGGGTAGCATAGCTATGCTCATTTTTTTTTCCTTGATGTGAAAGTGGGGGTGTTGACACTTGTACAAGTTTCTCTGTTTTGATCTTGTTACAATATTTTGAAAACATGTGGGAAATATAATTATAAAAGCACAAGCTATTAAAGAGGAAATGCTTGATATCTGGTATTTAAAAAAAATCATGTAATGCCTTCAGATTGTGCTTCCTGAGCCTCAGGGGCTGACCATTAAGAGGATTGTCAGCCCTAAATAACAAGAAAAGGACCTGACACCCTTGGCAGTAGAATCTGAGAGCTTCCCTTCTGACAACAGGCAAAGATGAAACGTTCCCAGTCCTGACTTCAAGCTTACTCTTCCAGTAAATGAGGCCTGATGGTGCCTAGAATCTCCTCCATCATTCCTTAGGACTTCCTTGCTACTGACCCTTGCAGTTTCTTAAAGCCCCTTAAGGGGATCTGCTGTCCAAACGTATTAGTGGGAAAAGAACCCAGACGTGAAATGAGGTATGTCAGGGAAAGCAGAGATTTGAAGAGAGGCAATATTAGTTATTTTTACGTTCAACTTTCTCTTTTAATTCTTGTTGTCATTCTTGTAGGCCTCTAGGGAGATACTGCCACAGCATTCGTAATGGTCAGCCTCTACCAGGAAACCAGAATTTTGTGAGAAGGGCTAGTGATCTTTATCAGAGAATTGTTGCCACCTTCACCTCATCAGATCACAAGGTTGTGGTTTAAACAAGTATGAAATTGATGTAATGTCCTTTGCTATTTCAGCAGAAAAAAACAGAAGTTGACAAGTATTTTCCTAGATCTTCCCACTCTTCTCTCACAAATTATTCTGATTCCCAAAAATGTGTGCAAGACGACTGCAACATTTATTTAAGGATGTGGAATTCCTGTTCTCTCTGTTTTATTGTGTTTCTCTGAATCCCACCTGTCTTTTTCTGATCCTTGTTTTTGTGTCAACTTGACAGATTTTCTTGGTTTTTTCACATGGGAATTCGTGCATATGCCGCTATGTGGTTTTCCCAATGTGCATACTTCTCCCTCATTTTTCTTAATGCCATTATTTTTCCCTTTGGCAAAAGTGTGTTTCTGAGAATTTTTCAAAGATATACTGTATTTGCTGGTGTATAAGACTTACTTTTTTTCTCGAAAAACACTCTTTGAAAATGGGGTGCATTGTATACTCTGGTGTGTCTTATATGCCAGCAAATAGTATTTGCCAGTATGTAAATGGAGTGCGTCTTGTACATGGGTGCATCTTATACGCTGGCAAATACGATACTATTCAAGTTGTGGACATTTGTCTGAATATAATTTGAAAAGAAGAGTGATGGAAAGAATCTAGTATGTTACCTTTTCTCTCAATAATGGGAAACTGGAAAATAGGCCCACACATTTATTAAGAATCTTGCAAGACCCACTAGATAAATTCATTCAAAGAAAACTATTACTCCGAATTTCTTCCTCATCCATATATCTAGTTGCAATATGTTAGCTTCACTTCCTTGAGGAGTAAGATGTTTGAGAGTAGGATGTTTATATGCTCAGTTTCTTTATGGGGGATAGTACTGGAAACATATGGTAGTTTTGCATCATCTGCGTCACTGGTGGCAGAATGAGCCTTCAGGGTATATAACATCCTCCCAGGATTGTTTTTGTGGGCTGCAACCCCTTCCTGGACCCACCAGGTGCCTACTGCAAAACAAATTGGTCAAAAAATTAGCATTGATGCTCCTGGAAGCTTTCAGGAGTGGCAATTCTTTAAAATACACTTTGTTTCCTGTCCCTGACAGATACATACATACATGTTCCAAGACCAGAAGTAAACCATGCACCATGTCCAGTTTGATGAGGTGCAGTTTGTAATAGGCCACAGGGATTGAACTGCAACTGAATCAAACTATTTTAAACTATGTTTAAAACTATTCAGGGTAAGAAGGCAATGTTTTCTGTAGTATATATGATCATTTTCTTTTGATCAAATTCATTCTGTAGGGATTTATTTAGTGTCTAAAACTGAACATACTTATTTGAACAGATACAAAATTAGTAAGCATGTTCACACCATGTACTTAAACTCTGGCTGTTTCCGCACAAGACTGTTATAGCGCTATTATTCCACTTACAACATCCTATGGAATCCTGGGGTTTGCAGTAACTGTAGTGCAGAAATGGCCTTTAACTATCAGTTAAGAAGAGAAAGCAACTATGACCAGTGTGAACTAACGTAGTTACAGTTCCTTTTCTGATCTTCACCAACAACACATGGAGTTTGGAAGAACTGCTGGTGGGACTGGACAACACATCTCTAACTCCCTTTAATCATGTGGGGAAAAGAATTCCTGAATGGAACTGGTATGAAAAGAGCTTCTCAACCGGATTCACCACTGTATCAGTGTTACACATGCTTTCACCCTTGAAGACTAATCTTCCTAAAGCTTATCACAGGAATAATTTGAGAAAAGCCAGCAGGCATTTAAAAAATTACCACTGCACAAATCCTGATAAATTCTCTCTGTGTTGGTCTGTACTTTGGTGACAAATTACCATCATGGGATGAATATGAGACACAGAGTATGAGAGATTTTGCAGATTAAGGCAACTTTATCTGAATTAGTTTTTTTATTGTTACCACAAATATTGTACAATAATAGTTGTTTAAATTGGAAATCATAGTGGGAATATAAAATTAAGAAGTCTATGGCACTGGCAAGAATAATCCTCACATAGGTCCATGCTCTTTGCTCAATAGATTGTAGAATAACAACCCACGTATCTGTAGTGTTTAATGTTGTCTAAACACGGTCGATCTTCAATGCTTTTGCAACCTTTTCAGAGCATGTGGGGCATTCTTATGACATGTCATGCAGTTGTCAGAAGAGGTAAAAAAAAGAACTGTTGGTTTCTATTAATCATAAGAGGAACTTGGGTTTACAAGAATCTAGTGCAAATTGCAACAAAAGTAAGAGTCTGGGACCGATGCCCAGGCATTTATGCAATAAAGAACAAAAACCAAACCAGCATTCTGAACAGCCGTATCCTTCATATTCTGGTACCTGTGCAGGGCTGGGAGTTTCATAAAGTAGTGAGAAAGAAAAGCTAACAGCCAAGGATTTCTGTTTGCTCCTATGGCTGCTGCTGAAAGACTTGGGCTGAACTTGTGCTTAGATTCTTGGGAGCAGTGACATAACTTCACAAGATGCAGCTGCTTGTCAGAACAATCCCTGAAGCTGCCACTGTGCTACTGCTCTGCTGGCACTCCTTGGCCGGTTGGGGGTCGTTGTGGGAGAAGCAGACACAGAGACTCTGCAGTCTCTCATGAAGCCTTATGTGAAAAGGTGAATTTACAGCCTGACATTAGTAACTTAACACTTTCAGTGGGAAAAATACACATTATTTTAAATACATCTTTGAATCCTGTCTTAGAGATCTACCATGTGTTTTTTTAAAAACGTGTAGCTCTACCTCTTCCTATGAGAAGCGGAAAGAGGGTTAATGCTAACCTGAACTCATTCTCATTAAAAATTGTCTCCCCAGATAAAGCTACTATCAGCAAATGGCAACCCAAAGTCAGTGGGATTTCATGACTGAGCAGGGATTCGAACCCCGGTCTCCAGAATCATAGTCTAACACTCAAACTACTATATCGCACTGACTCCCCCATGCCATAATTCCAATCAGTATGAGATAACCTGTGATGGTGTTTGGCAAAAGAGAAAAATGAGATATGTCAGGGACAAGCTCCAAAGACTCTTGCAATGTGTAGTCTGACCTAGGGATGTGTGGATATATCAGTTTTGAAACTGTAGAAGTCCAGCCAGCAAACTCATTGGATTGTGAGCCATCACCACAAAGAAATGTGTACATATTTCCACGTATATTTCTCAAAATGTACACCTTTTTGCATCCATTTTTCAAATGTGAACAGTGCTGTATGCATTCTCTCGATTAAAGCATATTTATGATTTTTTTTTAGTTTTTGGCATTTTTGATGCACATTTTCAAATGTATGCATTTTTTCAAAAACATTCTTATTGTATAAATTGGAACTTGGGGACAATTATCCTTTTTAAGTACTTCACTGTGTAAAAACAGTTTATAAATGTAATTAGTGCTACTTAAGATACTGTAGTAATTAATTACAGCTGTGTCCAGTGGCAACTTCTTTCTAGCTGAATGTATTGGAGCATATGAAACTTGTATTAGAAAAAGTGTTAATACTTGTAGATGTTTAAACATTTTTAAACTACTGTTACTTTAAGAGGTGGGGGACCTTGAGGCCCACCTGCAATTTGAATTTTTGGGAATTATAATTCAAAAGAGGCCAGTGGGAGGAGGGTTATGGCAAAATCTTTTCACCTATGTATACCAGTATTAACTGTAGAGAGGATTCTAGTTAAAATTAAACAAAGTGTTTTATTCAAATTGACAAACACACAAGAAATCCAACATACCTAAGAGCCATACAAGGCTATCAGAAAGTGAAGCAAGAAATCTTGGATAGAGAGAGATTGGATGGGAAAGGTGATAGTTGGCAGTCCTGAAGAAGAGGTCACAGCAGAGTGGCTCAGACAGCATCTGATGATAGCACAGAGGAATGGAAGTCTGGGGCAGTGTAATATGCCTAATGTACTACAATTTGCTGGGGCTGAAACTAGAGTTTATATACCTTATTTTCTACCCTGAAGGGTAGACAAAGTGGTAATGGATTTCTCATGGGATTGACTTTTGTCCAGAATGGGTTGATTCCCTTAACTCAAAGTGACAAAACATTGATGGGAGTCATGATAATCTCTTGATGTCCTGGTTGGGCAGGGGGTATAGGGAAGATTTCCATAGGACAAAATCAAGGGCTGGTCCCTGATTGCTTTACTTGGGCAGTTTCATCTTCGATTGTTTTGGGGTGCGCACAGAGCCTGAGGTGTTTAAAGGATTAGCATAGACCCATTAGTGTCTGGGTTTCTGACCAAATCCTCTCTGATTTTATGACCTGATCATGTCTAAGGTTAGCCTGACCTGGCAGTCTTCCAGCTGGCGTGCCCTCAATCATTTTTTCCAGCCATCGATTATGAAAATAGCACATCCTGCAGAATGGGGCTGTAGAGTACACAAACAAGTGTTGGAAAGATAAATATTCATCACCCATCATTCAGTGGCCAGATAATATTATTCCTTTATCTATGTGTGAATGTGTTTTCCAGATGCAAGAGACTTCTTGTTTACATATGGTCAGCTTATGTGAATGCATACATCCAGCCCATTACTCATCTCGATTATTTTCCTTTTTCTCTCTTTTTTGAATTTACAATAAAAATCAATATTTTTTAAAAGTTGCTTGTGGCATTGCTCGTCACTTTTTAATTCCTTATTTAAAAAAAAAAATCTTAAAAGGGAAGATAATGACCTAGTTTTTAAAAATTCCCTTGAAAACCCCCCACCAAGCATTTTGGCTCTGGAGGACAACTGAAAACATAATGGGTAAACATTAATCATTAGAAAGAAAAAAATACAGAAGTTCTTATTGTTACTGTTTTTAAAAAAGGAATATTATGCCCTCGCCCCTCTCAAAGTATATAACTGGTACTTATAAGATGCTGTGTTCCAACCTTGGTGCAAATCACTCCGCAAGTTCATTAAAGTATAGATTTCTGACTATCATTTGTGTTCAGGCCTGTGCCTAAATCTGGGAGGTGCAAACGGAGTTAATTTCTCACCAGTCTAGCCCTTTCTCTAACCTTTTTCATTAGGCTGTATGAAGGCAAGGGGGTTATCTTGCAATCTAGGTCACAATAGGAACAAGATCTCCATAGCCAGCAATTTGCCAGTATAAAAATAAAAAATATACATTAAAAAAAAAACCCTACTGCCATAACCGTGTGTCTTAATAATCTTTCTGCCCCATGAAAATAGAGTGTAGTTGCATTTGTTCATTCTGTTTTTTTAAAAAAGAAATGTACTGTTTTCTTGCCTTTTGCCATGACTTCCAAACAGGACTCTTGTAAAAGCTTTAGCTCAAATCTTATGACAAGCATCTCAGAAATAAAGCTGCCCTACAGCTGTTGACCTATCTTTGTAATGTCCAGGCTCCAGAGTGTTTTCTGGGAAGAGTTCTTATGCCCTCAGGGTGCCTAGTGAGTCCACAGTTCTAGCCAATATTCTGCACAAATCAACTGTGCACCCAATAAAAGTCTCAAGAGGATTACCTGCAGGCATTCAGGAGTTTTTGAGAGACAATGTTTACTCTCTGAAAGATAACTCACATGACCTGTGTTGTGGGTTTCTCTGACAGACACAAAGGAGAGAGATGAAAAAATACTGCTTGGTTGAATTCTGTTTATCCTTAGGAAACATGACTAAGACTAACATGACACACAGCAGATGGAGGCATTAAACTGACCTGGCCCTTTAGACTGCAGTCTCCTCCTTTACAAAGAAACTTGTACATCAGGGAGAAGTATTCCAGCCTAGAGCCCTGCTTGCCATGATGGATTTCTGTCTCTAGTAATCACGGGGAAACATTCAACCATGGTAGCACTCTCTCCCTGGTACAGTCCAGACACAGACAGAAATACTGTCTCCTCTGCAACTTGTGAGAATTACTCTTGGATTATGAGAATGACAATTATGGTGACAATGACAATGATGACAATGATTATTAATTTTATTGATATACCGCCCTTTCTCCAAAACTTAAGGAAGCTTACAAATTCAAATGGATGCTTTACTGTTAAAAAAAATACAAAAACTCAATATTAAAAGAGAATTAAATTATTAACAACAGTAAAGAAATTTTTAAAAATTTACACTTTAAAAGGATAAAAAGCAGTTTGAAAACGGTGAGTTTAAATCAATACAGCACACTCTTAAAAGCCTTTTCCTTAAAAACTTTTAGTTTTAAAAGTCTGTTAGAATTTCTTTTTTTTAAAAAGTCTTCACTTGCCAAGAGAAGGACAGCAAGGAAAGAGCATTCTAGCCTCCCTGGGACAAGGGTTCCAAAGACTAGGAGGAGCCACTGAGAAGACCTTGTTGAATATCTCCACCAACCCTACCTGGGAAGGTGGTAGGACTGAAAGTAGTGCACTTCTGAAGATGTCAGGGCCTGGGCAGGCTTGTATAGGGATGTTACCTCAAAAGGTAAGGGACCCTTGAGGTCCTCTAGCAGTAACCACACCTCTGTGCAAAAATGGGGAATTAATTAATTCTAATAAGGAGGGCTGTGAAAGGCGAGGTAACCTAGTGAGATCTTTTCACCAATGTTTATGGGATCCTTGCAGGAAAACCAGGCAGAGATTCAAAAGTAAACTAAAATGTGTTTTATTGAGGGGAATTCAATTACAAACATGCACATAATTCATACACTCACACAAGAGCTAGTTGAAGGGAAGGGAGGAAAGGCTGACAGTGAAGTTGCAGGGTTTGGCCAATAATTACTAATCCAGAAGAGCAGTGAAGAAACAGCAATATGACTTTGAATTGTGTCTACTCAGCCATAGAGCCATTTATGCCCATGCTCTCCAGGTAGAAATTCTAATCAGAATTCAAGGTGACATAGTAACATTCAGCATCTGATGTACTGCATCTGACCTCTCAAAGCTGAGGATTTTTATACCCAATTTCTACCTGCAGAGCATGGGCATAAATGGCTCTATGGCTGAGTAAACAAAGGCATTTGCAAGAGATATAATGGGGTCTCAAATGAGTTGATGGTCTTACTGTTAGGTGACAGAGACTTTAAACCATGATCACTCTGTAATACTTGGACAGGCTTGTGAATAATGGGGAAAATTTCCAGCTTGGTGGGAAGAAGGGTTGAAACAATTAGTCACTATTGTCTGATAGCAGAGTTGTTACAGCTTACTTTAAACCCATCACCTCTGCAGCTACTTGACGATTTCCTGACTATGACCTGACTATGACCTGGGATCTCTGACCTACCTTTGCAGTGCATGTGTTCAGCCAGTGTTTTCCTCTAGTCCAGCCTGGCCTTCCAGTCACCCAGAGCACATTTTATATCAAAGCCAATTAATATATCTTGCTAATTAAATCATATTTTGCCAATTAAACCATATCAAGGTGTGGGGGAATATGGCTACTAACAGGGAGATATAGTTTGTCAGATAACCTGGATCTGAGTCATATGCAACTTTACAGGTTTAACTGGCATTTCTGAATTGCACCCAGAAACAGGCCACCATCTGATGGAACTGCTGGAATGGCACAGCTGTTCCCTGCAACCAGCCAGTTAACCCAATTAATAAAGGCAAGTTATCTATCAGATACCCAGACAGAGATTTCAGAAACCAGTGTTATTTAAAATGTACCATCTGTTCCCCTTGTTAAGGTGCTTCTGTTTCTCTGGACAGAATATTTTCCTTGGATAGCTAGTATACATCAGCATGTAATTCGTGGTTATGCCCTGGCCCTTTCAGGTATGTCTTTAATTTGCCTTAAGTATATCACTACCTATGCCAAATATATTTTGCAAAGATACCATGTAAACTTGGCCTGAGCTGCAGAAACAATTTATTCTTTCATTGTATGTAGTCACACTACAGGTACTCAACATTTGCAAAGTAGCAAGTAAAGATTTTATAGATATGGAAAGGTTGGGCCACACAGAGTGGTAAATTTGAGGAGAAATGGTGGGGTTCATATTCCTACTCATTTATGAAGAACCATAGTGACCCTGAGCAAACCAGTCTGCCTAATTTTCCCCCTTAGGCTGCAAGAGTAAAACAGAAGTGCTTTGTGTATGCTAGTCCAAACTTAATGGCATAAGCACTCCACACAGATAGATATTTAGCATACAGTAATCCTCCATGGATAACTGAAATGGTGGATAGTACCAAATCCTATAATATCTACTAACCTACAAAGCTACCCATAAGCTACCCAGCTACTTCTGGTGATGCCAGAGCCATTTCCTGTGACAGTGTTGGTGGGGGGAGGCAGTTAAAATGGGGGGCAGGAAGGCAGGTAGACAAGCAAGGTGCAAGTGACAGAACCTGGAGCAGGCCGCATGGATGCCACCACCTGAATGCCCAAATTTTCCATTTAATATTTTTGGACGAAGAGTAACTGAATGTGTGGAAAGTTAGACTATAGATAAAGGAGGACTACTGTGTTAAACCTCAGACTGTGTACTAAGCAGAATCTTTCATTCTTTGCATACGCTTTTTTAAAAAAGCAAGCAAACAAGTCTGGAACAGAAGAAGGATAAACAGGAATGGGCTACTTAGTATTTTCCACCCATCATTCTTTTTTTCACGTAATCTATCCATGCATTTTTTTAACTAAAAGGAGAAAACTGCCAAGTCTTGTGGGACAGGGGTGGGGGGGACCAGTAGCTTTCCTCATCTATGCACTGTATTTTGCTTGCCACCACAATACTCTAATAGGACAAAGTTGGTGTTGAAGAGAAGTAGCACATAAATAGATAGGTGGTGGTGGTAGACTGCTTTCCAATCCACTGCCCAATATAAGAAGCTCACTGACCATAATGCTAGGACTGGGCCTAGCAAAGTAGAATGTTTTGACCTGACACCAAAGAGACTGTAGCGCCACTGCCAGTCATAGTTCAGTGTTACGTCGTGGGAAGGAATTACCACTGAAGAAAGGTTGGATACTAACACAATAAAACCTGTACTTGCTGTGAGAATGCTCAGATGAGGCCTTTAAGTAAAAACCTCAAGATATATGCAGGTTGATAAGGAAAGAGCATTCCTCTAAGTATTTGGGTCCTGGGTAGGGCTTGAAAGTAAATACCAGCATTTCAGGTTGGTTGCCTCTTGTCTTCCAAACCCAATAAACACTTTCACAGAAATGGTATGATATGATTAAGAGGCAGCTGAAACAATAAAACCACCAGAATAATCCCAACTGTAGTCTGGAAGCATATGTCTGTAAGCATCATCTGTAGTTTCACTCTAAGTTCAGGTTTCAGCCACTTGGATGAATCATCCAGGCTGGGGCTGGGGCTTGGGGTGGGGTGGAGAGGGAAACAAATTAAACACCAGGTGGATGGAACTTGCTGACCTTGGATGGGCATCTATGATTAGTTCTAACCTTCATGGCACTTACAGAGTGACCACCCTTGGGGGCATGTGAGCCAATCCAAAGGGATGTCAGCTGTGCTGGGTGATTCAGTGCATGTTATGTGCATCCTTTCTGGCAAACTACGGCAAGGAAAAGCATAACCACCTAAACAATGAGAAAAATTACCTGATGTCAAGAGTAGTTTGACAGTGGTATTTGCTGCCTCAGAGTGTGGTAGAGTCTCCTTCTTTCGAAGTTTTTAAACAGAGGCTGAATGGCCATCTGTCGGGATTGCTTTGATTGTGTTTTCATGCATGGTGGAAGGTCGAACTTGATGGTCCTTGTGGTCTCCTCCAACTCTATGGCCCTTTCCACACGTGGTTATTAAAGTGGGCCAATGCATCTTGCCACAGAGGTCTTCTGAAGGTTGGAGCAGACTAGGTTCAGTTTATTTACCTTCGTTCCGCACATAATTCTGACTACATGAGCCCCCATGTGGGGTAAAGCGTGCTATTTGGTAACCGGAAGAAATCGATTTTCCAGTTTTCCAGATGATCCAATTTGTACTTTCACAGTGGTGCAGACATGTACATTTGCACCAATGTGAATTGGTGGTCAGGGGAGGGCTCATGGGAGGGGCCAGGGGGTAGTATGGACTTACGCACGTACACACGTATGCAATGACGTACTAAACCATGCAAAAAAAAAAAAAAGGCCCAATCACAGTTGACGGGGCTAGGTGAGAGGAGTAGCGGAAGTGGCCACAGCGGAGACAGTGTGGATTCATGAACTCTCACTTCTCTGAATCAGAATGGAACATACACAGTAGCTGTGTGGAAGGAAATGAGGGAAAGTCCGCCTTGTTTTGAGCCCAGAAAATCTGGTAAGAAACAGCATGAACCAATTCACCAGCCTCGTGCAGAAAGGGCCTATGATTCCAGGATTCTAAACAGTCATTATCTTTACTTTTGGTGCTACAGCCCCGTGCACCTCCCATGATTGACATGGTTTAACTGGTAATATTATTTAATTGGCACTGTACTAATTGACCTTGATATAAATAAAACCTGAGGTGACTGGAAAGTCAACCTGGAATGAGACAGATTACAGACTGTGAATGTGAGATAACAAGGCAGGTAAGTTGCCCACCCCCCCAGGCTCATTGTTAGGCTAATAATGCGGCCACTCTCAAAGTAATAGACTTATGCTAAAGAGTCAGACATCTCAGAGCAGAAAGAGGAAATCCCCACCAAATTGCGATTGCTTAACCCAGATCCCTTGCACCTGGACATTTCTCTGCTTTGTCTTCCCAACCTCTTCACAATACAAAGCTATTACGACAGCCATCACCCTTTTGTCACCTAAACACTAAAACCATCAAGTATGTCTGGACCTCACTGTTTGTGTTGCAACTCCCATTGTCTGCTTGGATGGGAGAACAATTCACATCCTTACCCACAGGATATTTTTCAGGTATAGGAACCCCCTATTTTGAGCAGTTAACTGCAGTTTCTTGCCTTTCTGAATGCCATGCTATCTGTTTGATTCCCAAATGAGAACTGTCCACAGGTACCTGCTTAAGCCATGTTGCTGTTTTCCTTGCTGCTCTCTGGACTGGTAAACATTGCCTCAGCCCTGAAAGCCCTTTATCCACACTTTCCTTCCTTTACCTTTGGTTAGCTCTTGCATGAGTGTGTGAGTGTTTGGATCTTTTGCATGTTTCTATCAATTTCTTTCAATAAAAACACATTTTATTTTACATTTAGAGCCTCTGGCAGGTTCTTCCCTGCAAGGGATACACTGGACATAGGCCATGTTATGGCTGAAATGCTGCACTGGCAAAGAGGACTGGCTGAAAACATGCAAAAGTGGGTCAGGTGGGACCTCAGAGTATCATATCAGTTGGGAAGTTCCAGTGCTAATGAACTTGCAATAATTCCCTTAAAAAGTCAACCTTCCAACACAATAGTGCACAAAGTTGTCTCAATAGACCAACCAATGGTCATCAACCTGTTTCCTCTTCCCACCAAAACTCTCCTTTGTTTCCTCACCTGCCTAAACATTAAGAAGCTATCACGATTCCCATCAATGCTTTATCACCTAATGCTAAGGCCATTAGTCATTTTGGACCCCAATGTTTGCTCTGCCAGAGAGCCACTAACTCCTTCCCCTTCAGAGCAGAAGGAGGGTATTTAAACCCTGGCTCTGAGTCAGACAACTTGTGATACATTGGACACAGGCCATCATTCTGCTGCTCAGGTTCCCATTCCTGTGCTACCTTTGGATCCTTAGTCTGAGCCACGTGGCGTTGTCTCTTCTCTGCAGGATAGGTAAGTATTGTCCATTTCATCCCAACTCCTCACTACCCAATTTTCTTTTCTTTCCTTCAGTTAGCCTTGTGTGGTTGTGAGACTGCTTGAGTCTTGTGTGTTTCTGTGATTTTCCCCCCAATAAAACATTCTTTTAATCTGGTGTCCCTGCATTAGTATTGGTATACAGATGTGGAAAGATCCTGTAAGGTTATCCTCTTCTCACAGGCCTCCCTTCTGAGCTATAGTCCCCCACCATTTCACAAAGGCACTCACATCTTGGGTGGGCCTCTGAGTCACTCACATTTTGGGGTAACAATTGCTAAACTCTACTCAAAGGATGGAAATTGCTGGGGGAAGGGTGGAACATGGAAAATTGGATACATTAACCAATGGATCTGCATTTTATTGATTTGAGGCTTGTTCAATTGCTATTAATATGGAGGGGGTGCCTTCTCCCATTCTTTTCATCCAAGACCACATTCACACTGGGATAAATTGTTGGGGCCCAGGGTAGATGGGGTGAGCCTTCTCTCTCTCTCTCTTCCATAGAGGCTAATTCGTATTTCATTGTTATTTATGCCATCCATTTTGCTTAGTTTTTGCATGGGATTTTTTTTTTTTTTGTGCTTTGGTTTTTATGGTAAATCACCTTGAGCACTCACTAAATGGAAGAGTGACTCAGAAATATTTCAAAATAAATAATTGAAATCACCAGATGTCACCTCAGACACAAGTGTTTGCAGCTGAGTCTATTTATACATTTGTGACTCATTGTGTTTAGTAATCAAGAGCTGTGCATGCAGCTGTGAACCAACACCAGCGAGATAGCTCATAACCAAAAAGGGACAGAAGATGGTTGGTTTGAAACCTTCAAGAGATATCACCAATGATTTTAAAAAAAGCCACTCAGTGTTCCTTGTCGTTTGTGTTGGGATAGTCAAAGCAGCTTGCAAAGAGCAAGCTGTGGCTGGTACCAGTTAGTATTCTCCTAGGGACAATGGCAGTATTCAGTAGCCTTTAGCCTCTGAGAAATGTAGCAATTACAAGTTTTAAGTGAATTAAGTAAGGAAAGAGCTGAGGCAGAGAAAAGTGGACTGAATCATATAGTCCAAGACTGAAGCTTATTAATTGGAGCTTTTCACAGTCATAGAAAATTATAGTATTAAGATAATTACAGGATTGAGATAACTCTTTTGCCAGTAATTGGCTGTACTTTTAAGATCTATGTTTATTTTTATAAAATGTATATGTTTACTTTGGGTATCCACAATTGATTACCAAAGAACCCAAAACAACAACAACAACAACAAAACAAAACAAAACTCTAAATGAATGATTAAAATAGACCCTATTTGTGCCAAGGTGACAAACTACTCGGCACAAGTTGCTGTATTGTATAACTTATTTTGATTTTGCCAGTTATTTGGCAAAATTATGGCCTGCTGCAATTTTCTTTCCCCAGCATTTCTTGTAAGTAGCTTCGATTTTTATTAGTCTGGGTTGGGATCTTCTGTGCTGCTAATGTAGCTGTTCTTTTACTAATATAATTTACTGAAAGAATAAGAAATAATTTTTATATCATTACTAGTAGTATTAGCTATTAGTATTAGTTGTAACAGTATTTTTAAATTTTCTGTAGCCTAAGTACTTAGGCTAAAGTTATGCTGAACACTTCAAGATAGATAGTTCCTAGCGCTACCAATTAAAGAACATGGTGGAGTTATTGCATATTTTTCCTTTTTCTTTTTTTGTACAAAAATTAGAAGTAAGCAAGAAAAGAAGCATAAGAAGGAGATAACAAGTAGAAGATGACGATCTCTTCACTCACTGCAAAAATGCCAGGAGTGAAGCAGAGAAGCAGCGCGATATCTAGCAGCACCCTGAGCCCTTGTTCAGTTGGTCTTTGAAGCAGTTGGCAAAACTCCCACTGTAAATATCACAGTGCCAGCAAAGGGAGGGATCTCCACACTGGGGGAATAGGATTGTTTTTGCCTGAATGTGAGTGCCAGTGCAAAGACACGGAGGATTCTGGCAGTACTGTTCTGGGTAATATTTGTTCTTGTAGGAAAAAATAAGACAGAAGATGAGTCTTTGCATGAATTCTTTACTAAGCTTGTTGAAGCATGGTGGGGTGCTGAATTTGTCAACAGGGTCATGCCAGTTGCTCTGCTAGGGACTGCTGTCTGTGAATGGAGCTGGGTATAAGTTGGACATTTCTGGCTTGCTCCATTACCTTGCCTCTCAAACCTGATGGATCCTTACTCAATACAGATGGTGATATCTAATAAAGTGAGAAAGGAAGCAATAGCCTTGTGATGTCTACATTCTTTCCTGTCTGCATTGCTGGCCAGTAAGTTGCTTTGGGCTCCTCCCAGTCTCTTTCAAAGCTGCCTTAGCCATCAAATCATTGTTAAATAGTACTTATTTTGGTTTCTGCTGCCTACTCTGTGCACACACGTCTTGCTGCTCACTGTCCTCCTTCCTAGCTGTGTTTGCCTACCTTGTGATTCTCATGTTGTGTCTTAATGTAGAAGATTCTTATTTATTTTGTCCTCAGTGAGCAAGGGCATCTTGATATATTGAATTATTCCACTGAGAAAGGCAAAATGCAACATTTTTGCACATAAATCAATGTCAAAATGTATGCAAACTCATAACATCACTCACTGGGAAGAAAACATTTAACATGCTTCCTTATTATATTCAAAAATATGAAATAAGTAAAGAATTACATCTTTACCCTACAGTGGATCCTACTGACACGGTTCCAAAAGTATTCTCTCATCAATTGGCTTTCCCAGCAGGAAAGGTGACAGCCTAGGGAGGCCCGCTCTGTTAGAAGTGGTTGTGTTAAGTGGCTACTTTGAGGGGGGCACCCCCATAGACAAGTCTCTTCTGGGCTACAGCTCAGCAGTTTCCTGAGTAGTTGGGAAGTCGGTGCTGACCTTATCTCTGTGCTGTGCAATGAATGTGCGGATGAATGTGCTGTTCTTGCAGCGTAGCACAGAGTTCAGGCAAACACCTGCATCAGCTCTCTTCCTTCTTCACAGGGAGACTGCAGAGTTAGTTTAATGCAAAAGGGCAAATGCCAAGTGATGAATAGTTGTCTGTACCTCTCATTCTTACTCTCATTCCTCATATTTGGCAGTCAAAAAAAAAGGTATCCTTACAAGTTTCTAAAGATGCTCTGAGCCATTTTGTTGCCTTCTGGGTTTGCCTGCCTTCATTGGCTGGGCACACTGATGATTTGGATTCAAATGAATCAAATGAGAAGAAAAGAGATTCTATCTAAAAATTAGAAAAACTTTTTTTTTTTTACTTTAAGAGTTATCTGACAGTGAAATAGATTGCTTCAGAGGATGGTAGAATCTCTGTTTTTAGATGTCTTTAAGCACAGATTGGATGGGCATCTTTCAGAAGTGCTTTAACTGTATATTCCTACATGGCACAGGGGTGGGCTATATGACCATTATGGTGCCCTTCTCGGTCCCTTCTCATCAAGCCACAGGGACATGTGTGTGTGAGATTGATTATTTATTTATTTATTTGTGCATGCATGCATGCCTGTCTGGAGTTTGTCAACTTGGATGTCCAGTCATCAGAGGCTGATAAAAGGAAACCCAGACACATACAGATTAGTTAACAAATGGCAAAGGCCCTCAGTCGTCATTCTCCTTATTGTTGAATTGCATTGCCATTGTTGTTGGGTTGTTTTTTTCATTCACAAGAAATACCAGTGAATGGCTCCGATAACACCACATTCCAATAACACTGCATTCCAATAACACTGCATTTCCATTATTATGTATTGGTGCAATGGTTTTATTCTGCTGCAGTTCCAATATTGTGGAAGTCATGTGGTATCAGTGGCTTTTGTTCTTCCCTTTTCTCCTCCCTATCCCAGAGCATTGTGAGTTCATTGCATTTCCAGTGTCTGGACAAAGAGGACATCATGGTACAGGGGAACGACATTGTTTTACTCCATTCTCCCATAGTTTTTTTTTTTTTAAAGCTTCTTTTTGGTGTTAATCATGCACTTGGGCTGCTCCGGTAGTCACCACCATGACACAATTACACCATTATGACAAAACAGCCTAACATGCCCTGGAAGAATGAAATGCCAAGATGGTGGCAAAACAGGAAAACATAATGCTGAAATGATGATTAGGAAGTCTCCTGACATGCTGAAATTGGCAAATATATATAGTGCATGCACTAGGTAGTGTGGACTGAAGAAGAGAGGCAGTGGGATGGGGTTTGTGGGAACAAGTATCACCAAACCAGCAGCATAGTGTTATTGCAGAGATGGTGTGATAGTGATTGTTTCTGCAGTGATATGTTTCAGTTTTCTTAAATAATGCAATTGCTGCAAGACAACAGGCTAATTTGATAAAGCCCTCAAAGAAAAAAGAATTAATCATGAATGGCAAAATATTAACAAGGAACAGAGAAAAGGCACTCAACTACTCAACACCTTATCTGCCTTGGTCTTTTCTCAAAAGAAAAACAATGCTGGGGGAAATGGAGCAAATGATGCAATAGGGAAAATGCAGCAAAAACAAATACATTCAGGTCTCTAGGGCCAGAAGAACTACATCCAAAGGTATCAAAGAATTGGCAGAAGTAACATCCAAACCACTGGCAATAGTCTTTGAGAATTCCTGGAGAACTGGAGAAGTCCCAGTAGACTGGAGGAGGGCAGGACTAGTAAGCCTGACATCAATATCAGGAAAGATACTACAGCAGATCACTAAACAGGCAGTCTGTTAGCACTTAAACCCTTTTCACATGCATTTTTTTTGTGCGAGCACCCCTTGAGCATTGCGTGACTGGGAGTGTCGCTCCGTACGACAAGGCTAAAGCGGGGCTCATGAGGCTAAAGCGGGGCGCGTGTGCATTTTTTTATTTTCGGCTGTAAGCTGAAAATACTGCGTGCTCGCGCAATGCTCGCGGCGCCCTCGTGCAATTACCTGCGTGTGGTGCGTCGGCGAGCCAAGGTGGTCATGCTTCCTTCCCCCAGCGCGGCCTACAGCTCCCAGACTGCGCTGCGGAAGGAAGGGGCGGGGTGCTAGCACGACGATCATGCTACCAGGAAGCCGATGCAGGAGGCAGAAGGGCTGTTGTGAGTGGTTCGCGCGAGTGGCGCTCCCCACTGCCACGATGAAGGTAAGGTGCGAAAATGTTATTAGAAAGGAATGCCATGATCAATAAAAGTTAACATGTGTTACTCAAAAACAAGTCATACCAGACTATTCTGATCTATTTTCTTGTTAGAGTTACAATCTTGTTTGATGAAGGAAATGCTATGGATGTAGCATATCTTGATTTCAGTAATGCCTTTGACAAGATTTTCCCATTATATTAGTGCAAACAAGCTAATAAAATTGGGGCTAGATAATGCCACTGCTAGGTCAATTTGTAATTAGTTGACCAACCAAACCCAAAGGGTGCTCACTAACAGTTCCTTTCTCTCCTGGAGAAAAGCGAGTAGTGGTGTGCCACAGGGTTCTGTCCTGGGCCTAGTGCTATTCAACATCTTTATAAATGACTTGCAATGAAGCAATAGAGGGCATTCTTATCAAATTTGCAGATGACACCAAATTGGGGAGAGAAGATTGAGAGAAGTAATAGTACCACTCTACTCTGCTTTGGTCAGACCTCACCTGGAATACTGTGACCAGTTCTGGGCACCTCATTTCAAGAAGGATATTGACAGTGTTATCACGGTTATCACGGTTATGATACGTTGGGTGAGAGCACTAGATATCCTTTTGATATCCTTTTGATATCAAATAATTTGGCCTTTGCTTGACCCTTCTTTGCCACCCTGTTCCACGTGTTTGCAAAGGCCCCCTGGACAAGTACGTACAGGTGCGACCGTTAATGGTTGTACATTCCAAGACCCCATTCAGGCAAGCAACTTAAGCCTCTCCGTTGCTTTAGGGAAAAACCTCCCTGCAAACCGGCTCTGCTTGGCTCGGAGCTACACAAAGCCATGCAGCCAAAAGCCAAGCTATTCCTTTATATCAGGCCATTAACGAACTGGCCACACTGTTGTCTTAAGAGCTAAACCCATCATGCAAAACCTGACTTTTTCCAACTCCTTTGTCCAACTCCAATTTTCCTTTGTTCTCACCGAGCATGGCATAGCCTGTAGGTTAACTCCACCCTATAAAAGGTCCCCACTTTTGGGACATCTTCGGACTACTTTAGACTTCCATCCCGCCTTGCTGCCGGTTTGTCTAAGGAGCTCCCCTCAGCCAGCCACACTGAACTTTCTTCCCCGGAACCCCATCTTTCTCTCCAGGACTACGAGACCAGGTGTCGTATTACCCATTCCCTAAGCTCTCCATTTCTGTTTCCAAGTTAGCTAGAGTGTGTGTGTTGTTTTTATTTGCTGTTTATATTTCAATAAAACTGTTATTTTTGGTACTTTTAAACTTGCTTGCCTGCTCTCTGACCTGAAGCCGTAGACATTGGGTTAAAAGATCGTTGTTAAAGTTACCCTGCTTCTCGTTTAGCCGAGAGAGTGCTCAAGCTAAATTCCCCCAACTTGTGTTTTTATTTGGTTATTTGGGTGCCCCTCCTGGGACCCCCAACACACAGGGTAACACAGGTTGGAACATGTCTAGGGAAGGGTGACCAAAATGGTAAAAAGTTTGGAAATCATGCCCTGTGAGAACTAGGTTATGGAGCTGGGTATGTTTAGCCTGGAAAAGAGAAGGTTAAGAGGTGACACGATAGCTATGTTTATATATTTGAAAGGACATTATATGGCAGATGGAACAAGACTGTTTCCTGTTTCTCCAGAGACTAGGACACAGAACAATGGCTTCAAACTTCAGGAAAAGAGATTCCAATGAAACATTAGGAAGAACTTTGATTGTTTATTCCTTCATGGCATGGATGGCCTTTTTGGTCTCTTCCAGCTCTATGATTCTATGATTTTAAGTTTTAGATAACACTTACATGTTAAAATGACATACATGAACTTGTAAATAAACAACAAAATAACCCCAGCATAGAAAGCAGTGGTAACAAATCAACTTGATTGTTTAGCATACTTTTCAGCAAGATATGTTCACATTTTATGTTGATTAAAGTATCATAATTGCAGTACAAAAGCTGAGAAATTTTTTTAAAAAACTGAGAAAAGTGTATTTCCTAAAGCCCTGTTTAACAACAACAGCACAACAACAACAAAGGCTGCTGTTATTTCATTTTTTAATTTTTCCAAAAATTCCTGGGTTACTTCCCAGGGGGAAAAGAAACAGGTTTGGGAGGTTCTTGATAGGGGAAAAATATCTACGGAATTTTAAGGGAAATGCAAAAAGTAGCATAATATGTCAGCAGAATGCAAGTGAGTGGGAGAAATAAGTATGCATACTGAGTGCATCAAGCAAGCAGCCCCCATTTCACACATTCTTTGAACATACTTTGAGGGCAGAAAATTGACCCATCCTAGTCTCTACTCAGTGGGATCAAAGGTGCCCCAAAATTATCCCTAGAGTAAAATTGTGGAGGGGTTGATGGGTAAGTCTTGCTTGGAGATACACCAAGGGGAAATCAAAAGAGAGTTTTGATAAGGAAAGGCAAGGCAGCTGGGGGGGTCCATTTATCTTTAATTTTGAAAGTTCAAAACCAACTTGCTTTAGTTAATGGTTCTAGCAATGAACAGAAAGCCTTTTGTAGGACATGGAAGAAGCTTTAAATGTATGATAAAGAAAAGAGGTCAGACTAATTTGATCTGTTGAAAGATATAGTGCAGAAAGATAAGGCCCCAGAGGGAAAAAAAGTGGTTGCATAGAGAGGGAGGAAACCAGCACCAGAAAGCACCTCATGAATATTGAGGTTCATGAAGGAATGTTGTATGCTGTCAGCTGCTATTCTCATCTGTTTATTGACTATTCGCCACCTGTTCTTGTGCATTTCAGGGCTTGGTTGTGAGTGTAAGGTTCCAGTGTGCTTTGCCCATGTGGGAAACTGGTGCGTTTTGTGTGTATAGTGGTGCTGGTGGAGGGGGAGGAGTGAGGAAAAAGGAGATGCAGCCAAGGAGAAATGTCCAGGTGCAGGGGAGAGAAGCAGAATGCAAGTGCATGCCTGTGTGCGTGTGTGTGTGTGTAAGCACTCCCCCCTCACAAATAGCGCAATGCATCTTTATTTAATTAAATCCTGTTCTTGAATTCACTGGCTGGATGCACTGCGCGGTGACCCTTGACCTTCTCCATTTTGTCGCCTGGCACAGCTGTTAGTAAATCACCTGCTGGAGCCCCTCTCCAGAGCTTTAAAGGTCAGTTGTCAGTGGCTGTTGGAAAGAGATAAAGAAGAAAAACAGAGTTGAAAATTCTGATGGGGGAGAGGGAGGAAAATTTTACATTCTGTTATCTAGCCTTCTTATTCAGTCAGTTGTTTACCTTTTGAAGCACCTGTTGATTTTGGTGTGCGCACGCATGCCTATGCATGTTTAAAATCACGTTTCAATAATTTTTAATCTTCATCTGTTTTTTTTTTTAAATGGCATAAATTTTATTTGTACATTTTTATCAACCAGGCTGTTTTGATGACATAGATAGGGCATGCATAGTAAACTCTGGTCCAACATAAAGGGCAGTATAATGAATAGCCACCCCCACCCCCACCCCAAAATTCATCACAGGTAGTGTTTGTGAACTGTTTCTAAGAGCTTAGCAAGAAACAGAGAGAAATTATTATTTTGTTTGTTCATGAAGGTCAACAATATGCAGCCTTGAGTCCTGAGGGGATCCAAGAGCTACTTTCATTTTTTAAAAACATAAATAAGTAGAACAATGAAAACAAATAAAATGATTGTATAAAATTTTAAACTACACAATGGCTGTATATTCTCTGTTTAAAATGAAAGTTAAAAATGACAAATTAGAAGGCCGACAATCCTAGACTAATAAAAATAAAGTTTCCTTGTGCTGAAACTGCCTGACCACCACCAGCAGCAAGCAAGGCTCCTTAGGAGGAGTATTTCAGAGCCACAGTGCCTTGATTGAAAAGGCCTGTTCACCAAATCTCCCCCCGTCCCACCCTGCCAGCAGTGAATAGCCTCTGAGGATAACCTTAATACCTGAGCAGATTCATGAAGAAGGTAGTTGTTACAGTACCTACATACAAAGCTGCTTGGGGTGTCAGAAATTCAGGCCATTTCCACCCTGCACTGTTATAGTGCTATTATTCCATTTCCAACATCCTATGGAATCCTGGAGTTTGCAGTTTTGGGAGGGGCATTTAGAATTCTCAGCCAGAGAGCTCTTGGGCCTCAGTAAACTACAAACCCCAGAATTCCACAGGATGTTGAAAGTGGAATAACAGTAATATGACAGTGTAGTGTGGGAATGGCCTAAGATTAGCATCGTGAATTGTGCTCAGAAACAAAACATGTTTTGCTGCAGCTGTTATAAAACTGGTGAGACCTATTTCAAATAACTGGCCCTAGGCAATAATTTAGATGCTGTATTTGAAGAAACTGAAGTTTTCAAGCGGGATTCAAGTGGGACTCAACACATTGTGGCAATCCAAAAGGAAAGTTACCACATTGGGGAAAAACTATGGCCAGTGCTATCTTTTTCAAGGACAAACCACTACCAGTGAACCTGAACCTCCTAAAGGTAGGTGCTTAGTGAATGCCACAGATGCCCATTATGCGCCTGAAAACAGGTTGGTATCAGTTTTCCATGAAGACAAACAAAGCAGTTTCCAATGGTGGCTGGTAACTCGCAAGTCTATGGTACTGTGAATATGGTTCTGGTTTTAATTTGAACATTAAATGCGACATCCAAGGTGCTAGAGATTAGGAGTCAGCATCCTTGAGGCTAAAATCCATCGTGATTTCACTGTCCCATTGATATGGAGGCCAGCAACAGCCACTGTAAGTTTCACTATCAGTGTGATAAGTAAGCCTGTATCTTTCTAAGGTCTTTAAAGTGCTGCTGTCATAAAAAGTAACCTATGTCAGAATTCTCTAGCCATGTGTTCTCCCAGTCTTAGCAATCAGTGGTAACACCTGTATGAGCTGGAAGTGTTAAGTGAGGATACTCTTAGCACTTGTGTCATCAGGTTTGGCTCTACTGTGTGAGAGATGCCACTCAGGAACATTCACTGCTCTCGCTGTTTCCCTGTCCTACAGATCAGCCACAAAACTTCACCACAATCACCTACCAAAGCAATAGAAAAATCCCAAAGAGTCATCATGAAGCCAGCTGGGTTCATCTGCCTCCTAATGTGAACAATCTTAATTGGGCCCTGACCTTTTCAGAGTCTCAGCAAATTTAAATCCTACAAAGTAGTGATATGTCCATGACAACAGAACCATAAAAAGACCTCCACACCAAGATCACCATCACTCCACCCAGTAGGGAAAATGAGCTTCAGAGGATAGCCAATGATGACTAATGCTGGAAGTTGCAGTTCAACAGCCTCTGGAGAGTTGTGTAATTTTCACCCCTGCTTGAACTTCATTCCTGATTAATTTTTAAGAAACATGATGGTGGGAGAGCAAGCCTATATGTTGGTGTGAGTGGAATGGGAAAAAAAGGAGAGATACTGATCAGTGAGAAGACTTGATTGAACAAGTTGTAAAATGTCATCCGTTCCTTGGGAACAGTTTTTCCCAATCTGAGAATTTCCTCAGGCAATAATTGTATTATGGATTTTGTAGTCAATGGAGGTTAAATCCATTTTGGGGAAAAGCAACTGTAAAATAAGGAAATGAACACTTTTGGAGGTGCCAATAACAAAATGTGCCCCAGGGATTAGCAGAAGAAACATCCATGTCATTCTCTGTAAATCTCATCGTTTGTCACAGAAGCTAGCATTTTAAATAACAACTTAATTCATTATTCTAAACAGAGATTGGATAGTCATCTGTTTGGAATCCTTTAGTTATGTCTTCCTGTGTACCATGGGGTTGGACTAGATGGTCCTTGCAGTCCTTTCCAACTCTATGATTCCATTCTATTAAATGAATTCAATTATTAATGTTGATGCTAATGAATTAATGTCCCACTTTCTAAGGTTTCACTTGCTAAGCCCAAACTAGAGTAAACTCATTGATTCAATGTGCTTTATAAAAGTGTTTAATGACGGTTCAGCAGCTATTGACCTTGTGGATTTACTCTTGTTGGCATTGGTCAATTGAGGCCAGTAGATACTCTGTGGAATTAAATTGATGTGTGCCAACAGGGAAGCAATTGCATTGTCAAAAATTACTGGACAGCTATGCCTCTGGAACAACTGGGTCTCCAGTGTAGACTGTAACTTGCACACCTCTCTACCATATCAGGTGAAATTCATACAGTGAACAAGGGGAAGAGCCAAGATCTCTTCACTCAGACTTTAACAGAATGCATAAACACGTGGTTTGATTGTAAAGCATAAACTCTACTAAGCCCCTAAATCCTTGCAGGTGTGGATTCATGTGACTGAAAGTGAAGAATGTTCATTGATGATACTGATCCCCAGCACATAAAAAACAATAAATGCCAGAGATGTCAGAAACCTAGGTTGGAACTTTCCCTGTGACAGCTAGTGTTCTATGTTTATATTTGTTTCATAGGAAGGAGCAATCAGTCATGTGAGCCTCCACTTACAGTCTAAATTATAGCTCAGTGACAAGTTTATCATCTCAGAAGCTATGTATCTTTACGTTACTCAAGAATAAGTGTTATGGCCTTGATCCAGATTAGGACACACATATTTGGGCAGAGAAGGCTTAAACCTCTCTTCCCCAATATGCTTTCAATTTTAAAGTGTATTTTCCACGCATAGGGGTTAAAAAAAGAAAAACTCAGGTGGGAAAACTTTAAATGTTCTCTTCCCCTATGCTGAGGCTAAGGATGCTTCCTACTGGAGAATTCAAAAAAGAGACACAAGGGTATACTCTTACATGTTTACAGTAGTATGTTTCATCTTGAGAGAACTACTTCAAAGTGAACCTGTTCACCGTTTGCAAACCTTGCAAGAACTCATGGGCAAAGGTGGGGAAGGGAAGAACTCCTTGTTGGGAGAAAAGGTGACAGCTTTTCTGGCTACAGTTCCAGGGCAATTTTGGCATTGCATGAGAACCAGATTTGTGATATTATTTGATCTGGTGGCCAGCAAACATGATGTTTGCTCACTGGGAAACCATGGAAGAATAGTGGATCCCATTGAAGTATGAACTTTTGGGTGGTCACTTTCTAGCTGGGAAGGAGGAGGCTTGCTGGTTCCCAAGCTGGGCCAACACCTGTGGCCCTCAATCCTAAAGGATACATTGTGAAATGTGTTTAATTACCTCATTTTATTTCCTTTAAATTAATGTTTTCTAATCTAGACCTAACAGTGCAAATGTGCTAGGCCATCCACATGCACGGGTGTTGGTAGTGTGGAGGATTTCACTGGCTATTTTGATTTTACTAGAATTTGGTTTTTCTGCTACATTAGTGTTGCAAGCTGTGAGCTGAAGTGTTAAACTGTAGTGCTACAAATAAATGTATTAGAGGCTATTATGGCTTTGTGATGGATGTTGAGGAAATGAAACATTTGAGGCAAATGTCTGCTCCTGATTCTTTTTTTCCCCTTCAAATTATGGTTTCATTATCGTAGGTTTCATGGACTTAATTGTAGAGACATTAATGATTAATTATGGAGTTCAAAATCCGTTATAATGAGTTGGCATTAATCACAGAGTACAGAATTCTCTTGTTTTAAAGGTTGGTATTTCCCTTAACAGGCCACCCTCAAAAAGAAAAAGCAAATGACATCAGATGGTGAGTTAACTTCAGTTTAATTCCCTCCCTACTGCCTTATCCAACCAACCTATGCTTATGCAACCTAAGCAGACCCAATATGCTTTTAACAGAACTGCTCAGGAGCTATAGTAAACCATCATAAGGACCAACATGGCATAGCGGGTATTTTGGCAAATATGGGTGGTTCAGACAGAAACTGGAGAATGGTATAATTCCTGAGACTGCAAGTTATGAGTCAGGGATCCATTATTCAAATTCTCCCACAGCCCATAGGACTGGTCATCTTACTTAAGCTGCTGTCTTACTGCTGCGCACACACAATCTGTGTTACGACAATAATATCACTTTGTTTTATAGATTGGTTTTAAAAATTTCCGAGATAATGTATTACCCCAAAATATCGGAGATAATCAGCTCTTCCTCAGTTCTATATAAAAGGCAATATGTAGTTACTGCTGCTGCTGCTGCCACTGCTAGAGCTACTGCCACTGCCAAAAAGATTTCAAGGTATTTGGTGAATTACAAATTATGCAAGACTCTTGGAAGCAACTCCTCCACTGAAGTTTGGACTGTGATAAAAAGTTGGTGCAGCACGATGACTAACAAGTGATGATGAATTAGAAGTCCCCAGTTAAGTTCTTGGCCCTGTTATATTGCTAGTAGGTGGCCTTATGAAAGCAATATGTATGAAGGGCTTTGAACTCACCGAATTACTGTAAAATCTGTTCATAATATTGCTGTTAACATTAGCTGAAAATTGGTACTTTGCTGTGTAAGCAGAAACAAACAATACAGTAAAACCTCTAATTCCAGAAATCTTGCTGTAGGAAAGAAAATATGAAATTATGGTAATCGTTCAGTCAATGATAAATATTACTGCCTGGCTATAATCTCTTCAGGGTTTATGGCAATCTCTTTAAATCTCAAACACAATTATTGTTTCAGACAATTGCCAGGGTGAATCTGAGCTTTCCACCTTTCTCAATGTTTTGATGTCTCCATGCATAATTAAAAAGTGAGGGCAGTGTGTTGTCTAGTGTCCTGGGGACAATGTAAAGAGAAGATCCTGGTTGTGTGTTCCAAATAAAATGTGTAATTTTATTTTCTTTCTATTTATTCACTTGTAAGATTTGTCTGCCCTTGTCATGCATCTGTTGAAGCAGACTCATTCTTGGTATATTCCTTGTATGAAAATATGAAGATGTTCATTGTTCATTTCTTCTGATAAATATTATTCTTTCTTTGGGCGAACAACCAAATAATTCATCATAATCTCTTGTCTTGACAGAAACATGAAGTCTGTAGAATTGCGAGCATATTACATTGCCTTAAGTTGCATCAGACCATTATTTTACAGTACTATGATCTCAAATGGACCATGGTTTTCCATTGTTTCTAGCCCTGTTGCTAGAAATCTACACCGGAGAGGTCACAAGCTGACTGATCCTGGGACCTTCTCCATGTGCTCTTCTGCTGAAAGATGGTGGCCTTTTCCCGTCGCACTCAGCTGTTGTGAACAAAGGAAATGTGGGAAGTCTCTGAACACATCACTTATTGAACAGCATTAAAGCCATTTCCCGACTACACTGCTATTATTCTACTTTCAACAGCATATGGAATCCTGGGGTTTGCAGTTTAGGGAGGGGCATTTAGAATTCTCAGTCAGAGAGCTCTTTGGCCTCAGTAAACTACAAACTCTAGAATTTTCCAGGATGTTGAAAGTGGAATAATAGCACTATAACAGTGTAGGGCGGAAATGTTGTCTGCCTCCAGTATTTTTTTTTTCTTTTTCTTTCTTTCTTTCATTGAGCAGGAACCTCCAAATATGCTTCAAATGTTACTTTTAAGCAGAATCATGTATCAAGCAAAGAATGTGTTAGTCATATAAACTTTCTGTGTCACTTCCTTCAACATTTTTCATTTGTTTGGCTTGAACAGGAACATTGCATTCATCCTGAAGTAGATGAAACTCAGTGGGAACTATAACTGAGTAGGCCCATTGAACCAGCACAATTTATACATGTGTTATCTCACTAGTTAATACTTGACTCAGAGTTAACTAGTTAACACTTAACTTTGCATTAACCAAAAGGATTCAGGCCTGTGTACCCAGCAGGATGAGTAGGCTGGTAAAATAGATGGCTTTCATTGTTGTCCAGCAAAGTGCTTGCACATTTTCCAAATGCAGTTTGTGATATCCCATAGGGAACCAGACTTCAGTGGTGGTAGAGGGATGGAATGGGGTACTGGGGTGCTGGTCAATGAAGACCACAGTAAAATCTCATTGTACCAGAAGCCATTCAACTCTGTCTTTCTCTCTGTGACTCTAGGTCCTGTTCAGGAACTGACAAACTGCTCACAGTTGATATATAGTCTAACTGGGATTGTGTGAAAGTGCCAATGGTATCTAGCAAGTTACAGGGTTGGATCCAAACTAGGTGAACTGAAATCAATGGGATTGAAGTCATGCCTTTTATTCTGACTTCAGTGATATGTAAATGATGCCTTAATGTGGATAAAAACTCAACTATTTAGATCTTAAAAATCTGTTATCTCTGGCTCATTATCCTCATTGTAGCACTCAGTTGTACTCGATATTAATATTATTTAGGTATCACTATACCATAGATTTTCTGGCAGAGGCATGAATTCATGACAATATGCCCATATGGTAACTCACTAAGCTCAGTAGTGAGGGATATTGTGCGATCTCTTACATTGGACATTTTTAATGACATGTATGATGACATGTATATGTGGAAGTCATTACTAGTGTTGCAGTCTTCAAGGCTTGACTACACACATCAACCATACATACCAGTGGTCCTTGCTCTGCAGCCTAGGAACCTCTAGGGATCTTCAGAGCCCTCAGAGGGGGTCCACAAAGCCCTGCTGCTGGACACCAGCAGCGGCAACAGAGATGTGGCACTGGAGGGCATGTGAGTGCCCAAACTGCTCTCTCATTTGCAAATGAGGGAGCAGTTTGGGTGCACGCATGTGCCTACTGTTGTGTCCCTTGGTGCCCACACCCCCTCCTGCCATGTCCCTGATTAAAGGAACACAGCACCAGGCATGTGTGCCTGCCCACACTGCTCCCTTGTTTGTAAACACGGAAGAAGTTCAGGTGTGTGCACATGCCTGCTGCTGTGTCCCACAATGTCCACACTCCCTGCTGCCACATCCTTGACAAAAGGGACACAGTACCTGGCATATGCACACACCCAAACTCCCTTGTTTGCAAAAGAGGGAGCAATTTTGGCACCTGCACACACACTGCTGCCATGTTTCTGACAAAAGGGACACAGTAGCAGGCGTGTGTGCATGCCCAAACTATGGTTTTACAATCAAGAGTTCAAGTCCCCACTCAGCTATAGAGACTTACTGGATGACCTCAGGAAAGTCACAGTCTCTCATCCTCAAGAAAAGCAAAGGCAACAAATCTTGCCAAGAAAATCCCCATGGTAGGCTTGCCTAAGGATTGCCATATGTTAACTTTCAAAGGAGAGAGACATGATTATATTTACAAGGGGTATTTGGTAAAGAAAAGGTTAAGAACAACTGAGCTAGATAACTTCATGAAAAAGTGTATACCACAACAATATTTTTAACAGGATTTAATAAACATTTTTTTCCAACTAAGACATGCTATTTACAATATTTACCAATACAGGTACATTTACATTTTCCAAAGTGCAAGAAATTATTTTTTTGAATAGGCAACTTTACACACTTTAAAAAAACAAACCCTATCTCATATTCTCTGTGAGTGTGTATCTTCAATGTAAAATTAAAAATGCAACAATTTACTTTATGTACAACGTTTATTCAAACAGCAGCTAGAGTTTATCTACATAATGTCCATTTATAAAACGAAAGGTTGCTAATTGCAAACTGTAGCAATTTTGCTAGAGATGAGGGAGAGTTCAGCCATGAGACTTATTCTGTGTGGATTTATATGTGTTGCCATTAGATGCATGTTCCTGGCACTGGAAGTATCACAAGTACACTGTAATTGGACCAAACTTTGGCATGGGGTAATAGGTCAGAAAAAAACCAAGCCTTTATCAATCAAGTTTAAATCCACTCTGAAACTTGGGCTTGGATTAAAATGTAGTTTGCCCAACATTAGACCTTCTGGGCCAAAACTGATTTTTGTGAAAGTAGCCAGCAGCAGTGTTGGGGCTCTCATCTTTAAGGTTTGAATGTGTATGCAGAGTTTCTAATACTCTGAGCAGCACGGAGGATATAGTTTACAATGCTTATTGAGTCAGTGGATTCCAACTGCATCTCACATTAAAGATGAGGCAGCAATGTTGAAAGAAAGCAGAGAAAGAAAGCAAATGATGGAAGAAGGTATATATATATATATATTTAGACTAGCAAGATTATTTTTGAAGACAGCTTTTCTTCAATAACACTTGAACAAAGAAAGCTACTTGAAAATGAATAGGATAATATTTACCCACCACATAGTGCTTGCCTTATGTTATGAATACAATTATAGTCTGCAGCTTCTTAATAGCCTAGTGTTGCCTTCTCTCTTGCCAAGAAAACTCCCGCGATAGGTTTGCCCTAGAGTTGCCATAAGTCGGAAAGGATGTGAAGGCACACAACAATTGTTGTTGCTAATGTTGAGCAGCTCCTGAAGACTTGCTCAGCCCTGTTCATCTCAGATCTTCTATCTAGAGGTGTTTGAATCTGGAACCTTATGCCAATATACACTTTGCTTCTGGGCTATTGCTCTCAAATATTATGGTTGAGTACACGAAAAAGGGGTAATTTAACTGCATATGTAGAATTCAAGGCAACTTTGTAGGGACTATGCAACAACAAATGTAAGTTCAGGTCTGTTGTGGTGTTTGTGCATCTGGATAGTGAATGTGATGCAAAACAACATCTGCAATGCACAACAGCATTTCCCATTTCCCATTTTTAGATGGGAATAAAGAACAAGATGCACAAATCTGAACAGTACTACACTTGGTATATTCTGAAATAATTCTCTCTTTTGAATGTGGAAACAAATACATTGTTATTTTAATAAACATACAGATAATATTTAGAAACATTTGCGGAAAAAAATACTCTACAGAAATCCAATTATTTGGGTTTACTTTGCAGAAATCATATGTGATGCCAAAACACAGGATCCAGAAAAATAAGCAAAAATAAAATGATAGATTTTCACATTATTCCTCTGTCTTTGGTATGAAAAAGAACTATTTCAAAAAGAATAAGTACCCCCAACAGGTGCAAAAATGCTCCCATTAAGAGTATAATTACCTACAATTCTTCTTCATTTCAACACATTTTGGTTTAATTTCTAAATAACTTTTGCATATTTCAACAAAAAGTCTTTCTGAAGCTCCAACGGAAGAAGTATCAAATCTGTACATCTTGCTTCACTTAAGAGCATTTCTGGACTGCCAACAATCTGCCAAAAAAAAAAAATGTTGATAACAAACTTAGGAATTTTCTCTTCCTTGGGCAAAAGGCATATTTCTTATATTGGCCAGGAAAATAAAGGTAGATATTAATTGCACTGAGATAGTAAACCGACTTGAGATTAAAACATTTGGAGTGACTGTTTCAGCAAGATAAAAGGGGGCTTCACATAACTGTTGACTCTACTTTGGTGGATATAGATTCTGAACTTCAGTTGTTCAATCCTTAAATAAATAAATAAATAAGTAAGTAAGCAAACTCTGCAACTCTATTACTCAAAACTTTCCAATGACTAATGGTTGAGCAAAATCTTAGATTAATTTCCATATGAAACTCCCTTGCATGATAATTGTACTCAGCGTACCTCCTAATGGAAGACAACACATCCAGATCTGGAGCTTTGTTTCTGCCAGATATCTGTCATCTATTTTCAGTGCCAGGGGTCAGTCTTGTAATATGTATCAGTAGATGAAAGTGCCCATGAGAAGCTACAGAATATATATCCTTCACTGGTACACAGTAACGATCTCCTCAAATTGCTGGTAAACAAGAGGAAAGTATCCCTATCAGGTCTTCCAGGCAAGACTGAAGCGTTCACCTCTTTCTCTCTCTTAGAAATTAGGCATTCCATCCAACGATCTAACCATCATACCATCATACTGAGTTGACAGATCTTACTCCTTGATGGAAGCCTCACTGCTCCCACACTGGTTTTTTGTCTCTAGTTCTGCTGACTGCTGAGACAACCTTAATCCATTTGATGATGTGAATAAGGAACAGATGAAAAAGACATCCAATTTAAAAGGAAGGACAGAAAAGGATTTGCTTTGTCTCACTTTCTTTGCTCCGTTGCAGACGTGGACCTCCACACCAACCAAATTTATTTTAAAAAATGAGAAGTTGATGTAATATTGTTTGGTTGTTTTCACATCTTACGGTTCTTTGGGGGAGAATCTGATGAAGACCGTAACCTTCTGGCTCTAGGAGTAGTTGAAGGTGACGCCCACTCTGATGACTGCTGGTCAGATTGAATCTGAAGAGCACTCAGGATGTCATTCAGCTTTTGGTCAATCTGTGTGACCTTTTGAAGAAAAAGAAAGCAAAACATACAGTTTTATCACTTGCTCACATAAGTGTTTGTGTGATTTAAAAGCAAACCAAAGCAATAGAAGAATGCAGTTAATCTTTCCCTCTCTGTGGTTAACAAACAGAAATAAAAAACATAACATGAGCAAAATGTTTCATCTTCCATTTTCTTTAGTTGCTAAACGGCTTTTTTTGCTTCTGTTTGTCAATTGCTTATTTTAAACAACAACAGCAACAGTTTAGCTGTCCTTGCAGTTACAATTTAGGTAGACTGCTTAGAATTTTCACGCTCCACTAATTTAGTTTGTAATGCATATATCTAATAATGAATTAAACAAATTACCTCACACTTCCTTGGTATCATAAAAAATCTCTTTCGAGGTTGTGGTGATATACATTTGTTTAAATGTCGCTAATCTATTAAAAAATCAGAAAACGTCAACATTGATTGCATACTTGATAGCTAATTCCTTATGTATACCCTGGTGGATAAGTATGATAGCATGTAATGATCATTAAAAGCCATGTAAAGATTTTAAGAACAATATTGACCTATGTAGTCACTGCATGCAATTGGTACAAGGTTAAGAGGTTGGCAAGATGATATTTGTGAGGTGTCTGCATATCTGAATAGTGAGTGACCCTCATCAGATACACATGTACTGGGCTTGCACTAGACCTGTGTCTCACGTAGCTGTAGGAACAGCTTCCTTGGGAAATAGCAGGCTTCTCACTGGAAGGAGTTGAGTAGTCTGAGCAGTGATTTGTTAAGGATGTTGTAGAGCAGGGCATTGTACTAGATTATCTCAGGATACTTTCAAACTCTGTGATTTTATTTATGATAACAGAAAACAGAAGGCTCAAAAAGTCTTGAGAACAACACTCTTCATATTGTAATAATGGCTCTTTTTACTGAAATATGACACAATTTATTCCTGTAATTTCTAACAGCAGCACTAGAACACTGGATTTAGAACAAATTGATGTGTTGCTTTTGTCTGTCTGTCTGTCATCTATCTATTGTATTCATGTATATCCTGCTTTTCTTTCAATATTGGGATTCTAGGCAGTTTAAGAACATTAAAATTAGATCAGATTAAGGTATAAAAATCATTAAAATAATAAAATCACTTTCTGAAGCAATTAATTTATAGAAATAAAACTATTTAATATTCATTAAAAGACAGAATATAAAAAATGCAATGGTAAACCCTTAACATTTTATTGCAATCAATTCCCAAAAGCCTGTTAGAATAGGAAAAATTTCACTTGCCAGTGGAAGGAGAGCAACAAGGGATCATCTGAGCGTTAAAAGAACCATGGAGAGCAGGGACAGGTTGATTTTCATCTATCTGCACCATAATGCACTGAGTGGAAAATTTAACCTTGACTTTTCCACAAACTTTGCAATACAGCCCCACAAACAGTTGATATTAGTGCCAGGAGGCAAGCTCCCATGGAACCACAGGAAACTGAACTCTTGGCATTGTGGAGATCTTCTTATACTATCTGGGAAGAGCAGGTTTAATTCTTCCTCTCCCCATCTACTGTACTTCTTCTTCTTTTATATAATTTTATTAAGTTTCACAAATAAAAAACATCATCTTAGATTGTACTTTTACATGAAATATTTTTGTTCTTCCACTCTGATCTAGTTTTCATTTTCTGAATTTCTATTCACATATGAAATTAATGCATCACAATTCTATGTTCATCTTACATGTTTGGTCTTGCATTTCCCTCATCCACTCATGTTATGTTACAGTTATCCCCCTTTTATTCCAACCATAATTCAGACATTTTTACCTGGCTGTTCCCAGCAATTAGCCATTACAATTTGGCATTCTGCTTTTACCTGCTCATCCAATTTCCCCTTTAATCTCTGAGAGACAATATCTGCATTTCTGTTTTCAATAAACGTCCTCCACCATTGATCAACTGTGGGTATTTGCTGAGATTTCTACATTTTGGCATATTCTGTTTGGGCTGTCATTATCATATACAGTATTAATCTCCAATGTCTCTTAATACTTGTATTCTCAAGAACATTTGTCATATTTAACAGATAAAATTCAAGTTTTTTTACAATACTGTACTTCTAACAATAATGTGCTCTCAGGCCTACTTTTTAGAAAGATGCTATGACAAGCAATGCATTTAACATTATGTTTAGTTTGAACCAAAGCTTGTGATAAGTCAGCTTGCATTCTAATAATCAGTGATGGTTACTGTTTTTTCTGCATACTTTCTTGTGATGCTATTATAGTTTTTTACATTTACAGTTTCTAGACCATTGCAGACAGGCATATAATTGTTTAGAAAGTTAGTAACATATCTTGTGGTAGTTGATTGTAAGCCTGGAACTTAGAGGGATGGTAGCTAACACATAGCCCATCAACTATTTGAGACTTGCAAGGCCTTTCCTGCTCTTCCCCTCTAAGGTGTTGCAGAACTGTTGCCAAAATGCCTTTTGTATACAGGGAACTGCTGTATGGGCTGCTACTGTAAAGCATAATTTATCATATTCTCCTCCCCCATTAGAGCTGCTATTCTTATTTTCTTCCTTGTTCTCCATATAGCTTATTTACCATCACTTAAAGAAACTAGCCAATGATCTTACTGGAAAATCTTTGAGACTGGAAGATGTTTATGGTCTGCTCTCATTGAATTCTGTGATGAAGGAGGAAATTGTGTCGCTTTTCTTAATATTGCTGATAACATCTAGGATGTGTCCCTGTGTATATAAGCACATATGTGTGTATACCCATGTGCATATATGCACACATGGGCATGTAGTCCCTCATTGTCCCTATGCAGTCCTTGGCCTAAGTTAAATTTCTCTCTCTGGTTTAAAAGGGTTTAGTGCATCAGCCTTTTTTTTTCCTAAAAAAAAAAAAAAGCCACATCCCACTTCTTGCAACACTTGCCTGGCTGCCACAAAGTCACAAATCTTGTTTTAATGGCACAACATTAAGATCACCTAAGGCAGTGAAATGGGATCAGACAGAGAGGAAATACGTTAAAACCCTCCCATATGATTTAGAAAGCATTTGTTCAGAGGGCTCTCAAATATGTATGTTCACGCTACAGGTTATTCCATGCTATTTCTCTTTTAATGTTATTTTTCACTGCTCTAATGATTTAATGGAAGTAAGAAGTGGTAAAAGCTTATTCATTTTCCCCTGAAGCAAAACAGTTGATTTAAAAAGCACCTAATCAGCAATAGTGGCCTAGCCTTGGCAAATGGGGGATAGAAAGGTAGAATGACTAACTCTGAGACAGTGGGTCATTTTCAAATATGACTAAACTTGGTTCCAGTCCATTTTTGATGCCACAGTTACAAACAAACATTCACTGGGAGAATTACAAATCAAAAATTAAAACCATAGTGTACAAACCCCCCCCCCAAAACCCTTGAAAATAAAACTGAAGGCAGCGAATAATATCAACACTACAAAGAATAACATTGGTACAGTAGATTTTAAAGATAAGAGAAATACTTAACATAGAAGAAGACCCCTCCCCTCCATGATGTGGTAATGATGTGAGCCTCTCTGAAGAAGGTGTTCCACAATTTTAAAAAAACACAAGAAATAGAATGTAAAAACATTGTAATACTTGGGATGAATGAGCTAAACTGGATAAGAATGGGACATTTTGAATCAGATAATTGCACAGCGTTCTACTCAAGAAACAAAAATCTAAGAAAAATCTAACAAGAAATGGGGTGGCATTTGTAGTGAGGAGAGATATAGCAAAAGCAGTCAAAGGACACAATTCGAAGTCTAACTGAATCATGTCAACAAGACTTCAGGGAAAACCTATCCATATAACCATAATCCAAGTTTATGCTCCAACTAAAGAAGCAGAAGAAGAAACTGAAAGAGTCTATGTAGGACTCCAGGAGGAAACTGAGGCTCACATCACATCATGGGGGGGGGGCAATTTTATTAATCATGGTCAATTGGAACAGAAAAGTAGGAAACAGAACAGAATCAAAGATTGTAGGAAAATTTGGCACAGGATCAAGAAATGAAGCAGGAGACTGACTGACTGAAGTTTGTGAGACCAACAATTTGTTCATTGGAAACACATGCTCCAGGGAACTCAAGAAGTGTCTGTAAATGTGGCTATCACCACCGTACAGACATCAAATAGACTACATAATTGGAAGCAGAAGATGGTGCAGCGCCATTCTGTCAAAACCTGAATTTTTTTTTACTGAGTATTTTGAGATCAGATAGAAAGATGGACTACCAAACTGGAAGACTAACTTGGCACTTGATTGTGGCAGCCAGGATAGTTTATGCCAGGCACTGGAAAATGCCTACCATCCCCACAATAGATGAATGGTTGGAAAAAAGTATTGAAATTACAGGGATGGATAAATTGACTTACAGGATAAGATGAATAGTAAATTTTGTAAGGCATGGGATATGTTTACGGCTTTTCTTCAAAGTAAAAAGACTTTGATATGTGGTTTTAAATGTTAATTCATTAATATTTCTTTGTTTGCAAAAAGAAGGCACAAGTACCTTCTTGTTCTTTATTTTTTCTCTTAACTCCAAAGGATAAGTAAGTCAATGCAATTAATGTTTAACAAAGTTATTATTTTGTTTGTTTGTTTGGTGAGATTGTTGATATTATTGTTGGTTAACGTGTCATATGTTCCAACTTCTTGGATATCTATGCATCTGGGGAATAGGGAGGAAGAAGATTCCTTACCTGATGGAGTTTTTGATGATTAAAGGTGTATGTTATTACTATTAATGTATATGCAGAATATATCAGAGTAATTCATTTAATAACGGTAATAATCTCAAGGTTGAATTAGCAGTATTGGAACACAGATTAAAGTGAATGTTAGTGTTAAGTTTAATGTCATTATGGTTAAGGCTAATTATTGCTTTTTCCCTTTTCTTTATTTATGGAGAGGTTATTTATTTCTCTCTCTCTTGTGTGTGTGTGTGTGTGTGTGTGAATTTAATAAATCTGATCCCTCATTCCAGAGGGAAATTCTTTTTTTACTTTTTATGTATATTTAGATCATTTGTATTAGTAATAGTATTAAGTGTTGTATTGTTTTTTATAAGTTTCTTCTGTTTTCTATGAATTTCTTCATTCTTTATTGTTTTGAATCTATTTTGTTTTTCAGAAATAAGTTTCATATGGGTTTATGGTTCTTTTTTCTCTTTCATTTTGGTCTGCTTATGTCTGTTTGTTAATTGTCAATAGAAATATTATTTTTTTTAAAAAAGGAGCAGGTGAAGTGAAAGCTGTACTTGGAGCACTTAGGAGAAATAAATCACCAGGAACAGATGCCATACTAATAGAACTGCTTCATTCTACAGAAACAGAATCTACTCTAGTTCTAACTAAAATTTGTCAACAAATATAGAAAACAGAAGAATGGCCCACTGCTCAATATACATTCTAGTCCTCAAGAAAGGGGCTATAAGGGATTGTAGTAACCAAGGACCATTGCATTAATTTCCCATACAAGCAATGCTCAACATTCTACAACAATTATTTCGACCCTATATGGAGCAAAAACAGATGTTCAGTCTGGGTTCAGGAAAGGAAGAGGCATGAGGGATCATATTGCAAACATACATTAGATAATGGAGTGCTTCAAAGAATTTAAAAAGAAAATCAGCCAGTGCTCCATAGATTATAGCAAAGCCTTCAACTATGTAGATCATGAGAAACTATGGCTCACTCTTAAAGAAATAGGTGTGCCACAATATTTCATTATCCTGATGTATAATCTGTAGGTAGGACAAGAGGCTACTGGTAGGATAGAATATGGAGAAATACAATGGTTTCCAATTGGCAAGGGGGTCAGGCAAGGCTGCATTTTATTACCCTACAGTTTAGGGCCCCGTGTCTGGGTCTGGATGGGCACTATATCTAGTTGGGATCGTGTTTAATTGGCAACACATTTTAATTCACACTGATACCAAAATCAGACTTGATTGACTGGAAGGTCAAACCAACTGAGAGAGAATTCTGACTATGAACATGAGAAAGAAAGGCAGATCAACTTAAAACACCTTCCAAGTAAGTCTAGGTCATTTGTCAGGCAAATAAATGCTGTTCCTCTGTATAATAAGCTCAAGTAGAAGCTGGAGTTTTCCCAGAGAACACAAAAGCTAGAAGCCCAATCAGAAGCTGATTGACTTATACGTGTCCCCTGGACTTTTTCCTCTTTCCTTGTAGCACCCACAATAGACAGCTATTACAACACCTATCATTCCTTTCGCACTCAAACACTGAGAACATTAATGGGTTGATAATCTATTGTGTGCACTGCAACTCCCATTGTTCCACACCTGGAACTGCACATATCTTCCAACACTACAGGCTATTTTTCAGGTATAAATACCCCTGATTCCAAGCTGCCCAGTGCAGTCTCTCTTAGATCTAAAGGCCACTCTGTCCATTCCTTTCCTGACCATGAACTGTCCTTAGGTTCTTTATCTAAGCCACACCTCTGCTTTTTTCCCCTTCTTTCCGGATCTGGTAATTATCACTTGAATCCCTTAGCAGCCACTATCCTACTTTCCTCCCTTTTCTTTGGCCAGTCCTTGTGTGATTGTGTATGTGCTTAAAATGTTCTGTGTGTGAGTGAATTTATTTCAATAAAAACACATTTTAGCTTACATTTTACTCTTTGGCTAGTGTTTTTCCTGTGTGAGCCCATAGACATAGGCAGGAAAGGTCTCACTAAGTTGCCCCACCTTTGCAAGCCTCCTAAACTTTGAGCTAATTCGTTCCCCACTTTTGCAAGGAGGTACTGACATTGCAGGGTGACCCTTGTGGCACCTACATTTTGGGGTAACACTACCTCTTTAACTTGTATGCTGAACATATTATACTAAGAGAAAATAGCAAAGGTTTTGAACAATTACTAAAGAAAGTCAAGACAGAAAATGAAAAGGCAAGTTTACAACTGAACATTAAGAAAAAAAATTTATATAATCTTTAAGAAGACAATGAAGACATTGAATAGCTCAAGATATTCCATATCTTGGCTCAATCATTAATAAGAATGAAGACTGCAGCCAAGAAATCAAAAGAAGAGTTGGACTTGGAAGGGCAATTATGAAGGAGCCAGACAGATCCTGAAGTGTCAAGACATATCATTGAATACTAAAGTTAGGATTGTACCTGCCATCATATTTTCAATTTCTATGTATAGTTGTGAAAGCTGGACACAGAAGAAAGCTGATAGGAAGAAAACCAGCTCATTCAAAATGTTGTGCTGGAGAAGAGTTCTACAGATACTGGGGTCTGCTAAAAAGACCTAGAGCAAATCAAACCTGCCTCTCTTCAAGATTAGTCAAGTTGAATAAATTGAAGCTGTCGTACTTTGGCTGTATCATGAGAAGACATGATTCACTAGTGAAGACAATAATGCTTGGTAAGGTAGAAGGCAATAAGAAAAGGGGAAGACCATGTTACAGATGGATAGTCTCAATCAAGAAGATGCATTCTAAATCTGCAAGAGCTGAGAAGAGTGGATGATGACAGAGAGACTTGAACGTCTCTCATCCATAAAGTCACCATGAGTCAAGATTGCCTTGACAGCAGTTAGCAATAACAACCCAAAGAAGGGCCTCAGAAGATGCTTATTTTTGTTTTAGTCAAGACCTGTTTTAATAACTGATGTTCCCTTTAAACAATGGCAAAAGGACATTTCAGAGTTTATTTGGCAAGTCAAGAAACTAAGAGTCATATTGAAGGTAATGAAAGATGCAGAATGGAGCAGGGGGCTTTGATGTCCCAGATTTAAAGATATACTATTATGCATCCTAGATGATGCAGTTAAAAGATTAGATGACATTTAAAAGACAAAGAGTTCTGCAACTAGAGGATTCTGATGTGAGATTTGGGTGGCATCCCCTTGTGGTATGATAAGACTAAAGCAAATGAAAATTTTAATAACTACTTTGCAAGGAGATTATATTTATTCCATACTCTAAATATCATATTATATAAATATCCAAGAATATGCCCAAAGATGTCCTTATGGGTACCATCTCATGAAGCTTTATTTTCAAGAGAAGTAGTGTAGAAAAACAAATGAATAACTTACAAAGATATAATTACCTGGAACGGGATCAACTGAAAATGAATGAGTAAATGATTGAAAATGGTTATAAGATGGTTTGCTTATAGATGGTGATTGGAAAGATTTACAATAGATTAAAAAGTTAATTGGTTTTGACATGTGTGAATCAGAATTTATGTAAAGATGATGAACATTTGTTAGCTAAAATGTATAAACTGTTGCCAAAGGAGGAGCTGGAGGAAGAACAAATAAAAGATTATATGGCAGAATGGGCTGAAAATATGGGTCATTCAATACACAGGGAACAATAGAAAAGGATGTGGTCAAAAGATTTAAAATTTATTCTGAGCTATGATTTGAAAGAAAATTTTTACAAGATGACTTTCAGATGGTATCTAACTCGAGAAAAATTGTCAAAATATATAAAGGTTCTTCACCTAAATGTTGGAAATGTGATTATATAGAAGGAACGTTTACCATATGTGCTGCTCATGGTCTGTAGTCATTTTTGCAGGACTCCAGCCCTAAGGCCTAGAGCCTCGTCCCCATTTTGTCTGTTTTTTGAAAATGCAGCCCCTTGGGTATTTGGGGCCTCTTCTCTTGTTAATTAAAGGCCCCGCAGAACCAGTTGAGTTCTGGTTCACTTCCTGGATAAATAAAGCAGCTCTCGATTCTAAAGCAGCTAAGGAGGGGGTAGGGAGATGCAGTGAAATTACTCCTCATGTTCCCCGGGTGTGTGAGATGGATTTTTGAATTTTTTTAAAAATTGCTCTTGAGTGTGAGGAGAATAGTGAGGGATGGCCCTCTGTGGGTCTGGAAGGAGAGAATGAGGCACCCCCAGGTGCCAGCCCCAGATTGGATCTGGGTAGAAGGAATGGAACTCTTTCACTTTTCATATTATTATATTCACATTATTGAAGCATTTCGTTTTTGAGTCAGTTTGTAAAAAAAGGCCACGTGAATGTTTGTAGATCGTTCCCCACACACTTTATTAATGCATAAATATCTGTACTATTTTTTTTAATATACGCATTTTACCCATTGATTTACCCAAATACATACACTTTTCTATTCTTTCCCTACAGCTTATACCTCCTATTCAGTTTGCCCAAATTAATATTTAATGTACTCAGTGAAACATATTCAGGTAGTGAATTATATAGTTACACAGGTTTATATAGAATGTCTTGCTATGAAAGTATACCCTGCCTGTGGGTGGATGTGTTAATTAAAAAAGGCAAAGCCCCTTTTTCACTTTGCCCTGCAAAATCCCTTAATTATTCTTTTTTAGTTTAAAAAGTTGCAGTGAGTTTTGTTAGTTTTACAGTTCAATGATTTTCTGCTGTACACCACCTTTTGTTTTTATATAGAGTGCTGTTTTTGTGGAGTGATAACAGAGTGGCAGTCCGTAATAACAGAAGAGAATATCTGCATGTTTGTGTGCCTTTCTATCTGTGGCTGCCATAAGTCGCTGGGACATTGTATTAGACACCTCCAAATCTGAGAGTAGTTTTGGTTGCCATTCAAGCTGGAGGGCCGAATTTAATGTTGAAACACTGTTGCTGAAGTCCAAAATTTATAGATTACTGGAATGTATACCTGGCATTGCCTGGAATTTTATTTTCTCATAGGTAATACTTGTTCAAAAGATTTGAGATTCTGTGTCTGTAATTTCCCAAACTGTCTTGTCCAATACCTCTAACTTTTCCTCATATTCCTCAATCCAATCTGTATTCGGTTATTAACATACACATATTGGGTTTCTGAGGGAATATACTGCCCTCCTCCTTGCTGTTAGGCCTCATCTCCACAGCAACTGGATAGGCCCAATTGCTCTCTGGCTGAGAATTCTAAAGGCCTATCCCTAAATTGCAAACCCCAGGATTCCATAGAATCTTCCTAGGCCGCCAATCATATGAGGTCTTCGCCTGACACAGCCACTAAGATGAGGTCTTAACCTGACACAGACAAACAGACAAACTTTGACTTTTATATATTAGATAGTGCATCTCATAAATTGGCCAAGGAGGTACTGGAAACTCCAATTCCAATGCTCCCCAGAGGCAGTAGACCCAGGAGGATTCTGGTCTTAAGGACTGACCCCCTAAGGCTCTTCCTACTACAGTCAGCCACCCATGTTTGTGGCTTTCACTTTCACCAATTTGACCATTTGAGAATTTCTCCAACCCTTGCCCCTGTACCTTAGGCTCTTCCTTTCTAGGGGAACCTTCCCTCTTGGCAGCTCCAATCAAACTACACAGGTCTTTAAACCCTGCCTCCCTCCCCATCCTTCTGTTCCTCCAACAGCTGGTGGTGCAGGATGGAGGTAAGTGCCCAGGCTTTCAAGTTTGTGGTGCTGAGAAATTGCAGCCTGATTTCTCAGCAGCACAGACCCTCTCCCAATGTTCCCCTACACCCAAGGAGTGAGATGGGCAAGAGAGAGGAAGGACAGGGCCATGACCTACCTCCCTTCCTTCTCCTTTCCCTGATGTGGTTTGAACCCTGAGTGCCCATTTTCCCCATCAAACCTTAGCCCCCTTCTCACAGACACACATATACATTTTCATAGTTGTGATTTTCCCACTTTTGCAGTGGTCCTGTGACTTGAACCCTAGTGAATGTGGAGAGCTGACTGTATAGCCTGCTTACCTTCTGTCTCTGGCATTGGCTCCTCCAACCCTACTGTGCAGGTACCAGTTTCCATAGAAAAGTCCAAGCAGTTTGCACAGAAAAGTACAAACTTTTCTGAGGTTACTAAGAAGAATATGCACAAAAACCAGGCTTGATAGCTTCTCACTACTGCAGACCAAGTCTTACACAAAAGTTTTTTGTGTGTCGGTATGTGCCTTCAACTTGCCTATTGACTTATAGTGACCTCACGAATTCAGGTTTTCTTAGACAAGGAATACTTAGAGGTGGTTTTGCCAGTTCTTTCCTCTGAAATATATACAGGCCTTAATTCTCAGCACTGCAGATATCAGCAGATAACTGCCTTTGTTTTCCTTCTCAGTGCAGTAGAAAAGAGGATATGTTGCTGCAACTGAACAATGGATATAAGCCAATTGTTTTTTGTTATCTAGGGAATCAAGTAGCTACAGAGTTTTTAATGAGACCTGATACTCTCTTTGCAGACTCCATGGAAACAGGTGAACTTGGCAGCTGTCCACTGCCAAGCAGCAGTGAAACAGCTGTTCCTCATCACTCTAAAATACTCATAACATGACTACTTACATATGAAATTCTATCGTTCTTTTCTTTCAAGAAAGACTAGAAATGTACCTTGAGTTTTTGTTAATATATTAATATATTGTAACATATTTGTTCTATGGAATAGAAAATCACCTTTTTCTGTAACATTGTAAAACTCATTGAAATAGAGTTCTCACTACACTTTCATTTTCATTGAAATTCCACTGAACTTTCAGCATTCCTGTTAGGATGGCCAAGTCAGCAGAATTCTCCAGAGGCAAGGCAGCCGAGACCTGAGAGGGCAGAATTGTCTCCAGGCAATCTGGTAAACCCAGTCTAGCCAGGTCACATGCTGGAGGAGAGATTTTAAACATCCGTGCAGAAGGTATGATGCTACTAGAAGCTGCATCCAACTCTGCACCCAAAACATTGCATCCAACTCTGCCTTACCTACAGTTCACTTACCCATGCAAAATTTTCCAGCCCAGAATCTGCTGCTCTTTGGTCTTGTGGAAGACTCACTGCCAGCCCTCAGGAGTTCTTTTCCATGCTGTGTGCTGTTGCTGCAAGGTCATCCAAAAAGGATGCTGATGCTCCACTCCTTGCCTTGCTCCAAATCGCCAAGTGATTGCACTCACTGGCTCACTTTCCAGTCTCTTCCCCTTCTGACTTTTTGGTACACCAGTCTTGTGTAAGAGAATTACACCTACAAATGCCTTCAAGTTCTGTGAGTGAGCTGCAGTGCCATGTAAGAATGGGTGGAGGTAAGTGCCCAGACTTTCAAGCTATTCAACCATCTAGTACATGCTGTTGTTTCACATTGAATTATGATCGTCACATACTTTTTGTCCCCATGACCATATAATTTCAGAATATTGGCCTAGCTGAGTATTTGGCCTTCTAAATATGTACCCAGTCACCTGTTAAAGACAGGTGATTGGGTACACGTTAAAGAAATTGCTAAGCAGAGGGTATTTCATATGGCACACATACAATAATGTAAGTCATCCCAAAATTTTTTGTTTAAAGATACATAAAAAAAAATGTCTGCCATTGAATACCAGAAACTGGCTGTTAGAGTTGGTGATTTGAAAGCAAAGAATTCTAAGAGGTCAAAATGACAAAGAGCCAACTAACTAGGCCTACTGAAGCTGTGCTGAATCCAAACCTGTCTACACAAGGCATGTTGGAAATTATTCAGGAACACCCTTGCCTTGATTTACTTTTATACCAGCACTGTCTCTGTGTTTCCTACTAAAAGATGGTTTGGATCTTGCATGGTTCAACTCTTCCCTCATCGAGTCCCTTCTACAACCCTTTTCCAAATCTTTTGCTGCCAGATCTTAGACAACAGAGCAGTACTTCCGGGAAATCTCTCATATCAGCCTGCAGAAGAGCATTCTGTTGGGCAAAAGGGAATTTCTACTGACAAAAGACACTTCTGATTAATCCTGTCCTGCAGTGACTGGTACATTTTAGGTTATGATTTAACTTTATCAGAGCAGCAACATAGCCTGAAGAATGAGGCTAGAGTGAAGAGGTAAAGTGGAAGGTAAAGTGCAGTCTCCCTGGGTCTGATGTACAGGATAACTCTTGAGTTCAAGGAAATGAGCTTAGAAGTTTCAGGAATATTGAAGAAGCAACAGCACATCTCAACATTGTCAAGACTAAAGTAATATTGATTTTGCAGTGCTATATAAACCATTATTTTAAAACATAAAACATCTTTAAGATAGTGTGTGCTAACATCCCATTTGATGGTTTACTCAAACATCACATTTCCCAGGCTTACTGTCCCCCCTCTCATTTTCCCACTCAGCTAGCCAACAGTTTGGCGTTGCAGCCATGCCTACTTTCACTCTTATCAGAGATCATTACAATAACATTTCTGTGTTCCCAGCTTGCCCAGCCATCAACAGAACCCATCATCCCCACCTACATAGCAAAACACACAAGCCCTAAAACAAAGTCATCCTCCTAAAAAGAGCTCTGGCAGGGAGAACTCAGCTGACCCAACACTGAGCCACCTGAAATTCTAGCTAACTGTCTGCCTTATGGTACTGAAACTGCAGAAATCAAGCTAGCAGTTCTGTCCTGTGGTGAAGCACTGAAAGCCAGATATCTATCTCTGGCAACTCAGCCCTGGCCCTAATTAAAAAATTACATTAGTTGAAAAGCATAAATAATATAATAAAATAATTATACCCAATTATGATGAAAGGGAATTTTACTACATAAAGTTACTACACAATTTTTTTCTTACCTGGGCTTTCGTGAAATAGTGCCTATTCTAACATAAAAGATCCCTTTAAAAACTAGGTAGGTGGGGTTGGGGAAGCCCAACCTGCAACACAAAATCCATGTGATGACCTTGCTTTAGTTTCCTGTTCATTCTTGTTTATTTTCATATTACCAAACTTTTCTATAAAACTGAACCGTTTCCCAACCTTTCTTTCCTTTATCCCAAACATAGGTTAAATGTGACAGCCCTGGAACATACAGGCTTTGACTTTAAATATAATTGTGTTTGTTTTGGTTTCCATCTATCTTTCCTGCTTAACTTAACACACACAAAAATCCTGTTTTCTCCACTTGAGCTTTTGCTATTTTATCAGAGGTATCTTGTGTGTGTGTATGTGTGTGTGAATTAAATGAAGACACTCCTAGGTGTGAATAGTGATTTTTTTCCCCCTAATAAATAAGTTGGCTGATATTGCAGCTTTTGGAATTCTACATTTAATACTCACATATCAATTGTAAGAGATACTCAAGGATTTTCTTTGTAGTTCCAAGTATCAACAAAAGGAGAGTTGACAATTTATTAAAGAAACCTTGGCCTGCAGTCTTGGGAATGCTTTTCTGAGGGTCCAGGTTGCTGCAAGTGCTGTCACTGTAACCTATTTTGGAGTTGACATGTAGAACAATGTAGTGTCCATTGTAGTGTCTCATTGATGTGATGGAGGAGGGTGTTCTTTGCTGCCCCTGAGTAGGACCAGGTCTAAAGGTTCTAAGTTACAGAAGGATACATTTCAATTGAATATTAGAAAGAACTTCTTGACATTAAGAGCAGTTTGACAATGGAACCAAACACCTAGAGAAATGGTGAAATCTCTTTCTCCAGATTTGTTCAGACAGAGGCTAGACAGCTACCTGCTGGAGATGCTCTACGTGGAGATTCTGGATTGAGCAGGGGGGAGGAGGGTTGGACTCAATGGCCTAAGGAGCCCCTACCGATTCTATGATTTTATGATTAAATGACTACCCCCATATCATTTAATTGACTAACTGAAGTATGAAGTTATGTCTACATCTAGAATGAAACAATAAGACTAGTAAACTGGTTGGCTGTTATCTTTGATGTATACAAGGAGGCAGACCAAGATTCCAGCAACTGGCCACGGCAATGATAGACATGATTGTTAGTGAGCTCTGTTAGATCATGGTCCCCAGAAGCATCATGCCTGACAGCGGAGCTCCCCTTGTCAAGCCAGTAGACTCCTCAACTCAGAGGAAGGCCAAAAACTCCGTTGAGCCAGGGTCATGTCCACTCAGGAACAGAGCAGCAATGCAGGTCTCAAGGCTCTGGGAAAGTCGTGTGCTTTGGTAGAGCCAGCAGGGTGAGGACTGCACCCCCTATTTGGACACTACATTCTCTCTGGCCAGACCACTTGTTAAGTATGCATTTCTACCGTTCTTGCTTTTGCTTTTAGAAGACAAAAAACCTTTTGCATGTGACAGTTTGAATCCTTGACTATTTGCTTTGAAGTCTTCCTGCATTTTAAAGGGACAATACTGCTTTTTGAAGGAATATTGGGACCATGTATGATTTAACCTTAAATACTCAATCCTTTCTTTGTTTTTCTGCTTTGATCATTACTGTCATTTTTGGAACTTAACTATTTTTTAAAAATTTTTTTAAAAGTTGAGGTGTAGATGTGGATTTGGAACCTTTTTTTGAATTTTTAAAGGACTGACAGCTTACTTTGATCGTGGAGTTTCTGTATGTGTAAATTTTTAAATGACTTTGTTTCTTCCTCTGATTTAAATACTCAATAAGATTTTGCTTTTATTAATAGTACAATTCTGGAACTTTAAAGTTACTTTCCCAGTTATATTTCTGCACAGTGCTGGTTTAATTTTAACATCTATGGGAAAATTTACAAAGGAGATCTCCTTGTATCTAATATTTTGAAAATAGGCTTATTGTTTAAGAAACATAGGGAATACTGAACAAGAACTATCATGGTTGTAACTGTGGATTGTGACATTCAAACTAAAAAAGATTTAGAAAACTCTGAAGATATACTAGTATATTTTTTGCATTTTCTATATGAATTTGGGCAAGCTAATTTACTTATTGAGAAAAAGTTTGAAATGTTCTCAGAAGAGCTGTTACAACTGTCACAAGATCGAAAAGACAGATTTGTTGAAGATGGGGATTTTAAATTACAACAAACAGTTGAAATGTCCCCTTCCCCTAATATTCTTAATAGTTAAGATGAAGAGAAACTTCATCACTCAACAATATGCAGCCATCTGAACAGGTATCGTGTCTGCTCTTGTAAATGCTACTTGTTCAGTATTCCCTATTATAGTGGACATGCAGTTTCGGGTCAGCCTAGATGACTTCTGGGTGTGAGGGAAAAGCAGTTAATTTCCTCTGGAATTGAAGTCCCTCTGTGTTTAAAGGAGACAAAGGAACTTTGTGTAATGGAATGTTATCAGTTTGGCTTGACGTGCTAGCTCTTGGCAGCGTTACAGAAGATTCGCAACATTTTGTTGGCACTCACTGGTGAGAACCTCTGTACTCATCAGTTTCTTTTCTTGAACATGTGATGTATTTGTACTGGAGATGTATAAATTGCTTTGAATGTAAGGAGGCGGGGCCCAGACTTTTGAGAAGGATCTCTCTGGGACATTGTGCACAATAAATCTTTTAAAAATCTTTTTTCTAAAACCGTGTGTCTCTATCTCAGTTCCGCTACACTATGTTTCTTAAACAATAGTATATTACACTTTTTCATGTCCTTTTATAGTCATTTGCTAGTGACACAATCAATAAAGCCCTTTTAAAAATTGCTTTTAACCTGTCTAGCAAGTCTGAACTTGTTCAGCCCTTGAGTTTTTCTGGCTTTCTCCCTAAATATGCTGGCTATTAATCTGAATTTCTCTTTGTGATTTCCCCCTTTTTCCATTTCTTGTACATGTCCCTTTTAAATCTTAGCTCTGCTGAAAGATTTTTAGACATCCACCCAGGTTTCCTTAGACACATCCCATTTCTCCTTCTCATTGGAACTGTCTGGGACTGTGCTTTCAATATCTAATTTTAAAGAAACTTTCATTCATCATTAATTCCTTTTTCTTTTAGTATTCCTGACTATGGGATCATACCCACTATTTCCCTAAGTTTACTGGAATCAGCTTTCTAAATGTATATAACACATGACTGGTTACACTTGGCTTCCCTTTTCCACTGTATAATAGTTCCAGGAGAACATGGTCACTCCCACCTAAGGATCTTGTCATTTCCACTCCATTAACTAGGTCATCATTGTTTGTTAGGATCCCATATAAAAATAGCTGTTCTCCTTGTTGCTTCTTCCAGTTTTTGGACAATGAAATTGTCTTCAAGGCAGATGAGGAATTTGTTGGACCTTATATTCTTAGCAGAGTTTGACTTACAACAAATATCAGGATAGTTGAAATCTCCCATTATTATGTACCACTCCTCTCCTTTCTGAGTATTTGGTTACCTTTTCCAGGAAAGCATCAACCAAATCCTCAGTCTCAGTTGGGGGTCTCAATGAAAACTTCCATCTGGAATGAATTTCTGATACATCATTCTGGCCCCAGTTTTGTGACGGCATAGCAAACTTGTCCTTATGGCCATACAAGATAAACTGTAGCAAGTATATGGCTTCATAAATCCTCTCATCTCTCCCTATTTTCCTGTTTTTCAAAAAATTTAACATATCCATGGTATGATATGTATTAACATGCAGAAATTGCTTTTTAAACAAAGCAACAGCCAAGTGAGCACATAATAGCAATGCAAAAGTTGCTACAGCAATGTAAACACAGTGGACAGGAATCTCTTTGAGTCTCTCATTTCCTTAGCCTTGTTTGGAAAAAAATAAATAAAGCAAAGAGGAGGGGGTTTGAAAGCTGGTTTAATTACAAAAAACTGGCTTTCTAGACACTAAACAAAACTGCAGCCTGGCTCAAGCTGACACAGTGAACAGAGGCCTATTTTGTCCACTCTTCTGTGCCAATCTGCTTAAGCTTATCTTGTGTGGCCATCCAAGCTGCCTGTCTGGGAGCCAAGTTTTGCAGCCTGAAAATATCCCAGCCCTGAATTGTTTCTTGTGGTAAACAGCCCAGCTGAGGTGCTTCTTGAATGCTTAAGCAATAACAAAGTGAGGCAGGCATCTATACATGTAATTCTTTGAAAGTAAGGTCCATTTAATTTCCTGAGAAACATGTATAGGATAAAAAATAAGACAAAAAATAGATTTAGAATTTGATATGTTTTATAGAACAAAATGTCAAAGTTTCTGAATATGTAAAACTTATATTTTTAACATAAGTTAAAGGTTACACACAAGTGTAAATAACTCGACCCAGAATAGCAATGGAAATAAGTAACAATTTGACATCATTTATCAGTACCCAAATCTACCACCTGAAATGGCAGTTTCTGCTTTGTGGCCTGCCAGCCCCTTAGCAAACCAATATTTTTCAGCCACAGGTGGCATTCTTTTAGTGACACATGCAGGTATAACTGACAGTTACATCTGTGTACACAATTTTTTGGTTTGTAATAAATGGACAAATTCAGCATCACCATCCATTATGATTCCCTCCCTGAGACATCTACTTGCTTTCTGCCAGCCTTTTCCCAAAGCCATTCAATGGCCAGGGTAAGATGAGGAAAGGGCAGGGACAGTCAGCCACCATCATTCTTGTAGCCTGCATGAAGCAAAAGACATCCTTCTGGATTTTTTGGATGTGCAGGAGGATGCACATCCCCCAGACAACTATAGGAGTGGAACCAGGTGGCTGCCTGACTGTCCCTAGGCATGTCCTCTTCTCCTGTCCTCCTCTGCGAACTGAATGGTTGTGTGTGTGGGAGGGGCAGATTGGCTGTGTTGGGAGGGGGTATGTGATTTAACTGTGCCTGCAGGACTTTACTGTCAGTGGATATGGTGCAGGATCTCAGCCCAAACGTATCTCACAGGGTTGTTTCGGAGATCAATTCTGATGTTGTCCTAAATTCCTGGAGAAAGGGCATGATATGGCAAAAAGTTACTACTAAGTATTTTTAAAGAGCTATTGTTTAAAGAAAGCATTCAAAAAGGGAATGAATGCTATCAGGAATGAGTGAAAGGAAAAGCTATCTAGTCCCTAAGAGGAAATAAGTTACCTGGAAGCTATACACACTCAGCTGAAAGTGAGTCATATTGAACTCAGTAGGGCTTTCTTCATAGTACACATCCATAAGATTGCACTGTAAGAGCCATGTGATGAACCTGATGGGAGGGGGTCCTGATAACAGCCACCTTGGCAACTGAGAGTGTTTAAGTTGATTGGCTGGTGAAATAGAACCTTGGATAGCCCAGGGGAGGGGCTGGTGGAAAGAGGAAAATAACGGTTTTTAACTGCTTGGGGAGTGATTGAAGGAGAGTATGATTTGTGGTGTGTTTGGAGAGGTTGGAGATTTGAAGAACTCTATGGAAGAGGGAACTGAGAAACTGGGTGTACGAAAGATAGTGAATGAATTGAAAGAGAGAGAAGAATAGTGTGCTGTTTATAAACATTTAGATACAAGACACATTTAAAGCAACACTGTTACAATAAATGTTTGAAGTTCTGTGTTCCTTAAAACAGTGTTGTAAGAGATAGACAGTCAATTCTCTCTGTAAACAGTTAATTCTCTCTGCAGCTTGTAGTCATTTCTCTCTGTGTATGAAGCTAAAACAATTGCACCTTGTGGGAATGGAATGTTGTTGGCTCGCTACTGCAGTCTTGGCTCGCTACTGCTGCCTTAGCTTCCGATATATCAGACTTGCAACATTAGAGAAAAGCTTATTGCAGTAAGAAAACGAAACTGATGATCGTTGTAGCACTTCTGTTCTTTCTCCTGAGCAGGAGATAACACTGTACTAAAAATGTATAAATGGTTGTGAACTCAAGTAAAGGGGGGCTCGGACTTTTGGAAGCTATTCCAGCCGAGACTCACCAGCTAAATAAAATAACTCCTTTCCAAACCGAAGGGTCTGATCTCTGTTTTCTGCTTCATCGTCACAGAGACCTATTTTGAATCCTGAGATATACATGCTACCAATAATATCATCTTGACCTTAGTGCCAACAGTACCACAGTCTTTCCAAAATATAATTCACTGCTGATCCTTACATCTGGGAGAAGGGCAGATTTAGGGAAGGCAGTAAAAGGGGGAGAGTCCTGAAAGGAAGAAGCCAAGGGGGGACAAGAGTGAGGAAGGGACTGAATTCTCAGAGAGGGAGAACTGAGGCAGACTTGTTTGTCCTGACCCTGGCTTGATTCAGAGATCTCCCTGGCTGTTTAGTTCTGAGCAGGCCTTGAGTGCAAGGTGTAACGTTTGCCCCATTACAACCCAGTCCGTGCATGCAGAATAATTTGGTAAAGCTGTTTCTTGACTATACAACTTCATGCTTTATGTGGGATCTGCATGTTTGGCTAAACTATTGTCTCTGACATACTTGGTTTCTATTTATTGAAGATATTTCCCAGGATGCATGGGCCATATCATCTCCCACAGTGTAGGAAAGGATCAAGTCCTTTATTATGCTTAATTTATAAACTGATCCCTTGCAGAAGATAGTAAATGATGGTGAGCCAAACATCCCTGTCAGCTTCACCATGGCTTTTCATGAAAATGAATTCCTACAGCTGTTAATCCTTCCACAGAATGGGACAAAGCATTTCCTGATTTCTAATGTGTGAAATGGAGCACAATTTCCACAATTTTACTTTATAGTTAATGGTCTTTATAGTAAGCAAGGAAATTTCAACTGAAATTTCAACTGAGCCATAACCAAGGATGTAGCTACAGGAGAGGCAAAATGAGGGCACTGCTGCACCCTAAATGAAATTTTCTTTCAGTCTCCAAATCTGTAGCATTGCAGAACTTTAAACATCACTCAAGCATTTAGAATTACAGCTTAGGCATCCAAAGAAAAGAGGCAGACAGAGTTACATAAAGACTGTGAAACACATCAAATGCAAAGAATTCTGGCCGTGGAAACTTTCAATGTCTTACTCTCTGTTCCTGGTCACTGCTATGAAGGTGACTTCAACTTAGGGTGACCGTATGAATAGAGGCCTCCAGGTCTCTCTGTCACCCTGCTCAGGACTTGCAGATCCAGGAACACATCTTCCTTGATTGAGTCTGCCTGTTTGTAATGCTGTCTTCCTCTTTTCTATTGCCTTCTACCTGACCAAGCATTATGGTCTTTTCTAGTGAGTCATATCTTCCCATGAAATAGCCAAAGTAAAATAGCTTCAGTTTATCCATCTTGGCAGATCTTGGAAAGAGGTCAGGCTTGATTAGCTTAAGGACTTGAATTGTTTTTTCAGCCATCCACAGTATCCATAGACCTCTCCAGCACCAGATTTTGAATGAGCTGATTTTCTTCCTAATAGCCTTCTTCACTGTCCAGCTTTCACAACAATACATAGCAATGGGAAATGTGATGGCGTGGACAATCTTAACTTTAGTATTCAATGATATGTCTTGACACTTCAAGAACTTGTCTAGTTCCTTCATAGCTGCCCTTTCATGGCCTAGTTTTCTTCTGATTTCTTAACCACAGTCTCCTTTCTGATTAATGACTGAGACAAGATATGGAAAATCTTGAACAGTTAGCCCTCCACATTTGTGGGTTTTACTTTTCCGGATTCGATCATTCATGGATTATTTGCTGTCACTTCTACTGCCTCCCTATGCCATTTCTAATAGGGACTTCAAACCTTGTGAGACTGAGAAACTATAAATAAGGCTTGTAAGTCTCTATTAAAAATGGTGTGGGGCAGCAGTGGAAGTGGCAGTAAGCCCCACCAGCTACCCACTTCTGCTTTGTGAAGGAACTCTGATGCCTCAAAGGAATCCATGGTGGGTTCAATCAGTAATCATACTTTTTGTGTGTGTTAAATATGGTTTGGGAGGGTCTAGAGTTATTTACAGTTTTTCCACTTTCACGGCAGTCCTGTGCCCCTAACCCTAGCAAATGTGGAGGGATGACTGTATTTCAATGTCTTCATTGCCTGCTTTAAGGTTATGTAAATCATCTGTGGTTATTATTTTTGTTTTCTTAATATTCAAATGTAAACCGGCCTTTGCACTGCCTTCTTTGACTTTCTTCAGTAATTGTTCTAAGTCTTTCCTATTTTCTGCTAGTGATATGATGTCATCTGCATATCTTAAACTGTTGATGTTCCTTCCTCCAATTTTCATGCTTCCTTCCTCTGAGTCTAATCATGCTTTATGTACGATATATTCAGCATATAAATTAAACAAGTAGGGTGATAAAATACAGCCTTGGCTGACTCAGTTGCCAATTGGAAACCATTTTGTTTTTCCCTATTCTATCCTAACAGTAACCTCTTGTCCTACATATAGATTATATATCAGGACAATCAACATTGTAGCACAACCATTTTCTTAAGAGTGAACCATAGCTTTGCTATAATCTATGAAGCCCAGGCTGATTTTATTTTTTTTAAATTCTTTAGTACATTCCATTATCCAATTTATGTTTGCAATATGATTCCTAGTGCCTTTTCCTTTCCTGAACCCAAGTTGGATGTCTGACATTTCTTGCTCCATGTATGTCAGGAGTCTGTGTTGGTAGAATTTTGAGCATTACTTTGTTTGCATAGGAAATTAACACAATTGTTCCGTTGTTACTGCAATCCCTTGTGCCCCTTTTCCTGTTTATTGAGCATTTCTATTCTGTCGATCATTCTTCTGTTCTCCAACTTTGTTGACAGAATAGATTCTGCCTCTCTAGATTGAAGATCTCTATTGATATGCAAAGTCTGAATGCAGCTTTCATTGCACTTTCTAAAACTTGAAGTTTGTCTTCATGTGGTTCTTCATTAAATGAATTTGTCAAGTTCTTATCTCTTTTATATAGTTCTTCTGTGAATTGTGAAAAAATATATGCAGGAAGAACATCAAGACCCCTAAAAAAATGAATAGCGGAACATCTTTATAATTTAAGCAATAAAAAATTGTGGGCTCCTTTGGTCAGTCATATTCTAGAAATGCAACATTCCGCATCTGATTTTAGTTTTTGGATGCTGCAAAAAGAAGAGAGAATTCTTACGAAAAAGGAAGTGGAATGGATTCTAAAACTTAATTTTTTATTTTCAAAAGATCTTAATGACTATCTGGGCCTTCACTCATTACAATAAAACCATTCCACCATGCTCAATAGAAAAAAAAACACACCAATCAATCCTGCAGCCAGATTTCATCAGATGTCACCAGTTTCTCTAGACTAATCCATGCTTCCAACCATCTGAGGATCTGAATAAATAACGAAAAATGTGTAGTTTTGTTTCTTTTGTTGCATATCAGTCTGGTTCTCAAGAAGAGTGCAGCAGCAACTCCACAAATTTCTGTTGGATTTACAGTATGTATAAGATTTGTTATATGTACAGCGTTTTGATATATGAACTTGACAGATTTTACATATGTGTGTTGTTCTTTAATATAATATTGATAATACTGTATTTGTTTTTAATACAGCCCCTGAAGAAGGTCAAGCAATTTAAAAACAGGCCAAAATGTGTTGCAATTTTTTAAAAGAAAATTTGGTCCATCTATAAGCATGTGGAGCCTAGTCTACTTCTTTCCTGCTGATTCATTATATGTGCTTTCCAGTACTTATTCCTGCTCCTATATTTGCTGCATAAATCATATAAAGTAGTATTCTCCAATATTTGTTTCTTGGCTGTTTATCTATTCCATCCAATATGTTTAATAGGTATATTTCTGGTTGCTTCTGTGCACTGCCACCAGAGATGAAAAAAGGAACCTCTTTGGTCATACTTCCAACATTTATTGTTATCATCATCATCATCATCAATTTTTGGTATTTGTACAGGAGTTAAATACCATCCATAGAAAATTGTACAATATTTTTCCTTTAAAATTTGAACTCCTTGTAAATCCCAGACTGAGATTCCAAGATTTTTCCCACTGATTGAGAAGTATAGAATGATCAATATTCTGTTACCATTTAATTGTGTTATTGTTAACTCAATCTTGTTCCATCAAATCTCAATAGTAACTTATATAATTTTCCAATTAATTGTTTAGTACCAGGTTTCAACATTTCCCCGCTCCCTGTGAATCAAGTCCTTCAACTCTTTTATCCATTCTAAATATTTTAGTCAATTGTCTGTGTGAGATATGAAACCATAGTCTCTTAATTTCTTTATAGTTTTTAATTATATGTCATTGTCCTATATTTTAATGACATCTTTAGAGGTGATCCATTTATCTGTGGTCTTTCCGGCCTGTAAAATGCTTTGTAAGGTGACACCCATAAAGGGTAAATTTTTGAATAAAATGATTTTTGAATAAAATGAATTTTTGTATTTTAACAACCTTTTAACAAAGGTTTTCTAATAAAATTATCAAAGAATTCTTTATGTATTCTTGCTTTCCCATATCTCATGTATAAGTGTCAACCAAAGATTAGACTAAACACTTCCAAATTGAGTAGTCTTGTGTTATTTAATAGTATCCATTTTGTTACCCATGAAAGGCAACAAACATGATAATATAATTTTAAGTCAAGTAAACCCATCCCACCTCTTTCTTTAATGTCTTTTAAAGCTTTCCATTTTATTTTATTTTTTCCTTTCCAGATGAATTTTGATAAGTTCCTGCTCCAGTTTTTAAAAATTTGGTCACTGGAGATTATTTGAATGTTTTGAAAAAGGAAGAGTGCTTTAGGTAATAAATTCATTTTGATGGCCACAATTCTGTTGAGTAGGGAAAGATCCAATCTACTCCATCTTCATAATTCTTCCTTTATTTTGGTCCATGATTTCTTGTAGTTATGATCAAACAAATCTGAGTTGTTTTTAGTTGTTGTTATGCCTACTTAACTTTTTTTTGCAACAGAGAATCCTGAAATGTGTAATAGTTCCAATTCTTCTGAATGTGACACATTCTTAATTATTATAGTTCTTTTATTTTTATTTATCTTAAATCTTGATACTGATCCAAATTCTTGTACTAATTGCAGTGTAGGTCTCTACTATTTCATGGATTTTCTAACGTAAGTACAAGGTCATCTACAAATGCTCTTATTTTATAAATCTGTCCATAAATTCCAGTGCTGTTAATTGAAGAAACCTGTCACATTTTCTCATTTCAGGCTCCAATACAAATTACAAAAATTAGTGGAGAGAGGGTGCAGCCTTGCCTCAAGCCTATCTGTACCATCACATGCACTGTTTTTCCCCCTTTTATCCATACTTGTACTTTCTGATCTTTATATACTGCCTTAAGTGTCACCAAAATTAATCCTATTTATTACTTCAAACATATATGACCAGTTGAAGTTGTCAAACACCTATTCCACATCACAGAAGATTAGACCTAATTTTCTATCATTACGTTTTGATAATATTCAATAATATTCAAAATTGTTCTTATATTGTTCTCGGGACGAAATCACTTTTGGTAATCATGAATCCAATCTTATAGAATTGCTTTAAGCCTATCCATGAATAATAAGGCAAAAATTTTATAGTCCATATTTAATAGAGAAATTGGCTCTTTTTATCTAATGGATCTCTTCCTTCTTTTGGAATCAGTGTAACAATGACTTCCTTTCAAGTATCAGAATATCCTTCTTGATTTATTATGTTGCTCATTCTTTGGAGAGGAGTAATAAAATGATCTTACAGGACTTTGTAATAAATAGCTGTTAACCATCTGGGCAAGAAAAATGTTCTGATTTCAGTCTCTTACTTGCATTTATAATTTCCATTTTTGTGATCAGTTTGTTTAATGTTTGTAATCCAAGGCAGGTAAAGTTCCTGTAGATATTTAGATAATTTATACAATTTGTCCTTTGATTGTGGTGTAGTTTTAAATAAATATTGAAAATAATTAAAGAAGATATTCTTAATTTTATCCTGATTTTGGTGGACTGTTTGTCCCTCTCTGATTTCAGATGCTTTTCTTTTTCCTTTTTCAGTCTATATGATAGCCATTTTCCTGGCTTATAGGCAAATTCAAAGTTTCTTTATCTTGTGAATTTCATTTTCTTTTCAATTTCAGATGTAGCCAATATTGAGAACTGTTTATTCAGAGCTTTTATTTCATATTGTAATTTAGTTGCACTGGGGTTTCTTTTATGTTCTTCTTCATTTTTTTGTATTTCCTGTACATTTTCTGTTCTTTTCCTTTCTTGCATTTTCTTAACTGTGCTTCCTGTTAAATAAAGAACCCCCTCATCGTGACTTTGCTTGTTTCAAATCCTATCTTCATTGATGTACCTTTATCCAAATTACTTTGAAAAAACCGTTTTAGTTAATCTTTTGCTTTATCTATGATATTATCATCTTTAATAGTTCATCATTCCCTTCCAGTCGCATGGCAGGCGCAAGTGGCAGCTCGGAGTGAAGCTGCGCAATGGCGCAGCCCTGAGCAGCTACCCGCTGGATTCCAGCCACTTTCCTTTTAACACCAGAAGCGGCTAAACACCCCTCCGGTAAAAGGGGTGCGGAAGAGGTTCAAAGGGGACCCCGTAACTGGTGTCTGGCTTTACCCGGCTGGGGGAGCGGGAAGCACCAGAGGGTCAAAGGACCATGACGGAGCCAGTGGGATCGTCACCAGAGCGGCACAAGCGCTGCCGTCGACTTTTAAACAAGAAACATTTGTCTAAAAGAAAGTAAGAAAACATGCAACCTGTTCAGGTCGTCAATTTTGAAAATATCACACCCGAATTTGACTTGCAATGGTGCGCAGGAGCGAAGCAATGGAAGGACCCAGAGGAGATGTGAGTGTATCATGGCTGAGAGTTTGTCTTAAAGGGGCAGCTGATTTAAAGAAACGGCTAAGAGGCTTTTCTGCTTTCTTCTGAGGATTGAAGTCTTCAATGGTAAAATGATTTCTGATTTGCAATTTGGATTTACAAATTGAAACGGCTAAATAATTAAATGGTCGGGGAACAGCTGGGAACTGTTATGTGAAAATGACTGTATTATGATTGTGGGAATGACAGTGGGATAACAGTAACATAACATGGAATGGGAGAGGGAAAAGCATGTTCAAAAATTTGAGATAAACATTGTATTGTGATACATAAATGTAATAAGTGGAGTGAATTTCGGGAAATGAAGACCAGATCAGAGTGGAAGATCAGAAATATTTCATGTAAAATTACATGTTAAAAATCTTTTTTTATCTGTGAAACTTAATAAAATTATTCTTAAAAAAAAGTTCATCATTTAATCTCCAGTTATATTGATGTTTTCTATAATGAAGTGTAAGGAAAATAGGATTATGGTAAGAAGTTGTTCTCGGAAGGGATTCCATCTTCTTTATCTTGTTAAACAAGGATTTTGATACAAAAAAAAAGTATCAATCTTTGACCATTCCTTGTGACTATCTGAAAAATAAGTATAATCTTTTTCTTGTCCATACTTTTGTCACTAGACATCTATTACTGAGAGGTTATGCATTAAATCAAAGAATGTTTTTGGCAGTCTGCCTTGATTTTTATCCTTGATTTTTATTTCATTATCACATGCTGTGTCTATCACTGGATCAAGCACACCATTCCAATCACTCATGAGTATCACTTCTTGATAGTCATATTCAGTGATTCTCTACAATAACATTTGATAAAATTTACTTTTATTTTCCAATGGAGCATAAATTACCATGATCAAAATTTTACTCTCCATAATTGCAAATTCTATAACTAAGTAATGTCCTTGGGTATCTTTAAATATTTCCTTTGCATTATACTTATTCTTGACATATATTGTTATTCCTTTCTTTTTCTTATCTGTTGTGGATGAGAATGCTTTCCCATGTTTGGGGTTTCTAATATATTTTAAATCCTTACTTCTAATATGGATTTCTTGTAAAGAAATTACGCCCAGCTTTAGTTTTTCCAAATAATGAACAATTCTTTTTCTTTTGTATGGAGAATTAAGATCCTGAATGTTCCAAGACAACAATTTCATCTTTATTTTTGATTATTATAAAAGCTTAATTATTTAGCATAAATTATCCTGTATCTCTTCCCTGGTCACGTTGTTGGTCAAGACTGTCTTCTTCTGAGGGTTCTGACTCTATTTCTATTACCTTTTACTTTTACTTCTTATCTGTCCTTAACTGCTTGAAGAGTTTCATTATCATCCACTGAAGCTTCTCTTTCTTTTTGGCTACAGGTAGTGTCTTTTTGCATTCCACCCTGACATTGTTCCTGGCTTCAGTCCAGAGTTCTTCTGCCTCTTGGTCAATTAAGCTTAATAGTGTAGATTTATTTTTCACATTATCTTTAAAGTCTATGGGGATGTTCTTCAGGTTGTATTTTGGCATGATGTTGGTTTAGTGTTCTTCTTTAGTTTAACTTTTGCTATTTTTAGTTCATCTTCTGTGGCACAATCTGTTCCTCATCTTGTTTTTGCAGATAAAATGGGTCTCCCTCATCTTCTATTTCTAATTATGTGGTCTATTTGATTTCTATATTGGCCATCGCATAATGTCTAGTCAGTCTGCTTCATTCCTACAATCTTTGACTCTGCTCTGTTTCCTGCTTTTGCATTCAAATCAACTATGAGTAACAAGAAGTTCTGTTTTCATGTGTGTTCAATTTCCTTTTGGACTGCTGCATAGAATTTTTTTGGTTTTTTTTCTTGTTCTGACTCTGTAGTTGGAGCATAAACTTGGATTATGGTTATATTGATGGGTTTTCCCTGAAGTCTTATTGACATGATTCCATTAGACTTTGCAATGTGTCCTTTGACCGCTTTTGTTATATCTCTCCTCACTATAAATGCCACCTCATTTCTTCTTAGATGTTCATTTTCTGAATAAAGCACTGTAAATATATGACCCAAAATGTCCTATTCCTGTCCACTTTAGCTGTCTCAACCCAAGTACTGCAATGTTTATATGTTCCATTTCTTGTTTTGCTGTTTAGCTTCCCTTGAATCATGTTTTTCACATTCTATGTTCCTATAATATATATTGTGCAGCTTCAGACTTTCCTTTTGCATCTGATCATGTCAACAGTTGAACATCCTTTCAACTTGAGTCTAGTGTCTTACCTCTGCAGTACTAGACATTTGGAGAACGAAGGAAAAACACATTGGGAAAGAATCCCTCCTCCACAGGAGCTATACTCCTAGCTTTCCTTCCCTTCCCTTCTTTTTTTGATGGATTTCCCTCTTGTTTTTTTCCTAATTTGTTGTCAACGATTCTCTTCTTTCAAGTTTTTCCTGAATTTTCTCATCCAATGTACTGTACCAAACCAAACCAACCAAAAAACAACAAAAGAAACACAATACCCCCCCAACAATCCTCCAAGTCTCTGATTATTAAAAACAAGCTCTCATATTTTGAGTAAGCTCCACATAAAGGGTCCCAATTTTTATGAGATTATTTCTTCACTTCCCCCAAAATGAAAAGGTTTCTAGAAACAACAGAGATTTTTATTTTAAACTTGCCTGGCATACATTAACCAGTAGGGTGCCAAGGCTGCAACTGTACCTAATCTAGGGAGGAGAGCATTTATCCTTTTAGCTTCCCATCCCCCTAGTAATGTTAAAATGGAGCAATGCCCAGAATCTGACATTACACATCTGAGTACCTTTTGTAGACATATTTCTGAGGGATCTGCAAGGAGGAGGGGGTGAAGAGAATGAAGTTCAATTTAGTAGCCTCTTTTGGGGATATTTGTATGCAGGACCTGATGGGACTTCTTGGCCTGTCCATTTATCACTGCCAGGAATTGGAGTAGGCAAGGTTAATCCTGGCCCTGAATAGGAAACTCCCTTTCCTGTTACTCTTCTCTGCTTCTCTCTCCTCTGCCTCCTCCGTATTTGTTGTTTCTCCTGACAGTGTTGGCTTAAAGCAGTCTTCTCTTCAGCTTTTGAGCAACATAAAAATGGAAAAAATAGAATATTCCATATTTATCATCACTTGCTCTAAACAGAAGAGGGAGGAAGAATACAAGAAGTGAAAATGAGATTGACCTTTTGTAATCCTATACGTCCTGCTTTTGTCACTGGATTTCATAATTCAGAAGTTTCCACTGGGATTTCTTGACCTTAGGAGACAGGGAACCCTTGTTTACATTTCCAGTTTTGACTACTTCAGTACCATCTTCAACAAGCAAGATGCACAGTTAAGCCATGACAGGGCGATGCTTTTCTAGAAGATAGTGCAGAGACAGCAGTAGCAATCAGAAAAGCATGAGGTGACAATGAGAAAAATCAGCAAAAGCACTACTGTAGTCGGATAAAAGAACAGGAAATTCCATTTTGCAGGAGAGGCAGTTCATGATATGTTAAAAAAACTAGAAGCTAAAATGCATACGTTTGATGCCTTTTTCCAAGGAAAAACAAGAAAAAGTGGCAGAAGAGAGGCCAAAGGAGAGAAGCAAAGTTAAATGCGAACACATTAGATAAGGCTTAGATAAAGCTGACCTGGAAAGTGATATTTTAGCTGTACCATCACCAAAAGAAACCCCATTTGAGATGTATGTAAAAAAGAAAAGTGCTGATCCCCCAAGAGGCCCTGGGTTCTTTTCCCTGCTGCATTCCTCCAGGTTTTTTTCTCTAAATTATCCCCTACTCCCAATGAGGTGTAGGGAATTTTTTTCCACATTGTTATGCCCCCTCTAGGCCATTTTAGACTCAGGCAAAGTCCTTTCCCCACAATAGGAAGTGACTTGGAATCAATTTCTAGGTCATATTGCATTGAGGGGGTGAAAAAAGGCTTCCAATATTTTAAACTTGCTAATTTAAAATGCTCTGGGGGGTGGCAATTTGCCAGTCCATTTGTCCACAAGAAGGTATTTGGGGGCATTTGGGGGCAAAGTATTGGATAATTTGGGGCCAGATTTTTTGAAGGGCACAGAAATGGTCTTGGAGGATGCTTACAGCCTGGGGTCTGCATTTTCCATACCCCTAAGTCTAAAATGAATGCAATTATTTTCCCTATCCAGGAAGCATTATTTTGGATAAGCTTCATTTGACCTCACTTTCCTGAATTAGTGCTGTAATCCATGCATGGAACATTGCCTTCTGTGCAAATTAACTTTTTTTTTAAAGTTAACACACAGTTTAATCTGATTGGCTATGATCATGTTACCATATGATCATATTACCATGATCCCTATGTTACCTCCTTAGGGATAATACAGTGACGTAAAAAGAAATCCCAAGGAAAGTGACGATAGTATAGTAGTAGCAGAAGCCTGAGATAATAATTTCTGTGAAAAGATGTGATTTTAAAAAGTGAATATTCACAATGGTAAAGCTTTGGGAGGTATTTCAGAACTACTGCCAAACTGAACACCATACCACTATAAAGGAAAAAAATCCATTTTGATCCTTCTTGCTCTATCAGCAACATTTAGTGATGTACGGTACACTGTGCAAAGGGTCCCCACTGCTCTGCAAGTTTCTCCAGCTCTTGGACAGCAATACTGCAGAGGAGCAGAGCAATGAGGACAAGTAGGGTAGTGGTGATCGCATCATGATGATGTTTTGCATTACTAAGGCGCTTATAATGCATTTGCACTGCCTTTGTCTTTTCTTTCCCTGGAGTTTATTAGACAATGGTGTAGCTCTTCTAGTGCAGTACTGTGCTGGACCACTCTTTTGAAATTGATTCTTTCCCCAATTATGGCGCTCTTTCCCATTATGGTTTAGTAAACACTTTAGGCGTGAATGTCCCATTCATTTTCTTTGCAGGCTAGTTGGTTTGTTTCTCCAGCATGTTCTCAGTTCTCAAGCATGTGTTTTTATATTATTTTACCTTTTTAAATCCAGTGTAATCCTATTCTGGATTAATTCCCAAACTCAGGAAAAGTTTAAAGAAAGAAACTAACCAAACAGGTCTGTAACTCAAGAAATTAATTCCAGGATGACTCCTTTGTTACAAATTGATTCCCATTTATTTCTTTTATTTATAGATATTATTAATTAATAATTAATTAATTAATAGTTATTTATTAATAATTAATAGAGACATTATTAATAAATCCACCTGATTCACATATCAGTCTTTGAAATGACATCATAACATGAAAGCTAAAAATGAATATTTATTATATGTTTTATTAAAGAATGCTGATAGTCTGTAAAATGTATTACATTCTTTCGAATGTTGTTAAGTTATGATTCTGTTAATTAGAAAAGGAGTTAAAACTCCATTTTAAATATACAAAGTGAATATACAAAAGTTAAAGAGTATATACAAAAGCAGAATTGGGCAATGAAAATGGTGGAAGTGGTGTGGTGTGTGTGCATCTTTCTAATCTGGGAGAAGAGAGGGGTGGTCATTCCATAATACCTTTATAATGTGATTGTGCAATTGTGTGATTGTGCAATTGTGTAATTGTGCAATAAAAGCTTCCTTTAAAAAAGAAAACACCAATCATGAAACAGGAGGCAGAGCAAACAAGGCTGTGTAAATGGTATTATCATATTTCAAGTGTGAGAGAGCAAACACCAGTTTTTACACCATGGAAGGCCAGGAGACTCCATGGGATCCACAGGGTATGAGGCCATGTTTGGCCACAGGTGCCTGGCATTCCTCCCTTCCCTCCTTTGGCTCTGTGGGTCTCATCATCTCTCCCCCTATCCCCTTTCCACACTCTATGAGAAGGCATGATTTTCATTCTCCCTGTACATCACAGACTCCTCTCTTTTTTTGTTCACCACACTAAAGACTTGGAAACCAAACTGCACCTCCTTAATCCATGGCCCACTGCCAATTTTACCTCTTTTTCATTTTTTGCAAACTGCACCACGTTTCTGAGTCTCCACACCTTTGTTCTCCCCTTCTTTCCTCACCAGCCCCTCTGTTCTCCCCTTTCCTAAATATCTGTTCTCCTTCTTTCCCCCATTAACTTTCGTTTCTCCTCCCTTCATCCTCCCCACTTCCCCCCTTTCAGCTACTCCCTTCTGCTGTAAGCCAACAACATTTTTTGCCCTGCACTGGGTGCACATGTGAACTCTCTAGCTCTCTCCAGCACTGTGAAGGTTGCTTCCTAGATCTTTAACAATTCCAAACTACCCCATCCCCATTGCTTTCTTCTCTTCCCACAGAAAACAGCCTTTTGCAAAAACTCCTCAGGTTGTAAAACGCAATCTTCTTCCAAAACACCAACCAAACAAGGCAGAACTGAAAGTGGGATAGATATTTGCATGGACATTTAGATCCTGTACAAAATAACCAGCATGGTATAGTGGTTTGAGCTATGACACTGGAGAACAGAGTCCAAATCCCCAATCCAGAATGGAAGCCCACTGGGTGACTTTGAAAAAAATCACATTCAGCCTCAGAGGAAGGCAAGAGCAAATCTTGCCAGGGAAACCCTGCAGTAGGTTCACCTTTGTATCTCTGTAAGTCCACAGCTTTTCAGAAGGTGTTACCCTGTTTCCTGGGGGTCCTGGGAGGGACACCTAAATAACCAAACAACAACACACTTTGGGGAAAATTAGCTTAGAGCACTGCTGACAAAATGAGAGGCAGGGTAACGCAGCAGGATCTTGTAACCCAATGTTTACGGGGTCAGGCCAAGTCAAGAAGCAAACCATGTTGGAAATAATGAATGATGTTTATTAAATACAGGCACACAATGTAAGCAACACATGTGCACAGATAACTAAAGAAATAAAGATTTGAGTTGGATAGCGGGATTTTTGAGAGGAATAGTTGATTTGGGTGATACGGAACTTGTTCCTGGAATCTGGAAAGAAGATAGAGAGCGATGCTGGGGTGCGATGTAGCTCAGCACATGGGGCTGAGGGGAAGCTCGCCAGGCAAAGCGGCAGCAAGACGGTCTGGAACTCGGGAGTGATCCGAGGAAGGTCTCGGAATCAGGGGTTTTATAGGGAGAAGTGTAACTGCAGGCTATGCCATACTTGGGGAAAACAATGTGATTTAGGAGCAGGACAAAGCTTTGGAAAGGTCAGAATTTAGCATGATTAAGTCCGAATTGACAAAGAGTTAGCCAGTATGCAAATACAGAGTGGTTGGTAGTTGAGTATTCAGCTTGCCAGGTTGCCTGCTTGGGGCAGGGAGTCCCTTGTGAACAGCGTGCATACATAATGAAGGTGTTTGCAGAGAAGTCTCCTAAAGCAAGGATTTGGCTATTTCTGGCCTGCCTGGGTGGAGAATGGAATGTCCAGCAATTAGTGGCCGCGCCTAGTCTGTGCTTGTTCGGGGGCCTCTCAAACACATGGAGAGGCATGGTAGAAGAGAGCTAAATTATTGATATCAAAATGATATCTTTATGTTATCTCCAAGGAGGTCTAACCTGCAGTAACAAGGGTATTATGATTCCTAATTTTAATACCTCTCCGGTCTCTTTTGCAACACTCTCAGCATAGTTTCCTGTAATTCTATGTGGTGAGGTTGCAATAGGGACAGCACATCCATTTTTAATGTACTACTTTAACTTTTCCTGGAATGTTTGAAAATATATCTTATATTTTGTTAATAATGCATACATTTCATCTCTTTGTTCTCTGGAAAGGAATCCATCAAGGTTAATTTCATTTATATTGCATCTTGTGGAACCTACCTTCTCCCAATTAGGCTTCTTCTTCCTCAACCTCAGAAACTGCACATAATATGTTTTCTCCTCTATAATATAGCTTTAACATATTAGTATGCACTACTTCGTTACAAACATCTTCTCCTAGATCCACTACATAATTCACATCTTTTAAGCATGTTAATATTTTAACTGGTCCAGTCAAGGAAACTGGAACCTGTTCTCTTCCACTGGTCTGAGAATCAACACTTCATTTCCTGGCTTGTAGAACCCCTTGCTTTCTGATCAGACCAAGTCTTCTGCTTTCTCTGTGCTCTTTGCAAAATCTCACCAGCTAGGCTTAAAGCAGACTCATCAGTAGTTTTGGTGGAAAACGCTGACCACACAATTAGATGTGACCAAATGGTGACCGAAAAGTAAACAGGTTGCTTCCAGCAACCAGCCCTGGCCAATGCTAGCTATTAAATAGACCAGTGCCAGCTGGCTCTAATCAAAGCTCCTCCTTTACTACCTGGCAAGAAGCTTCATTGAGCCTTGTTGGTTGCTGTGACAGAGCCTGGAGGTATGGCTAGCAGAATAGCCTAGCAACAGAAGGTGATATAGTCAGATTGGCTCTGTCTGAGAGAGAGAGAGAGAAAAAAGTCCTAGCAGGAAGAAGCCAGGATGTGGTAGTAAAATTTAAAAAGGGCACTGCTATCCCAATGAGGGAGAAAGAAAGTAGGCTTGGTTTGCTTGGCTAGCCCAAGCAAACCTTCCTCAGCCTTTCCTCTTCCTCCCCACTTGTGATAATTACTCCCTGCTTTCTCTGCTGTGTCCATGACCTTGAGAGCTGATCAGCTGCAGGTGAGGTTTTCTGATCCTTCTAAAGCTACTCTTCAAAAGGGAGAGCTGCCTCTTCCTTACTCATAGCTTCCTGCTCTGACTCCAGATCTTGGCCTATGACAGCTTATTTGAGGTTGCTGTGTTACCATTAGGTCTCAAAAATGCACTATTAACATTTCAATGGTTAGTAGAGTTTTAAAGAGATTGGTTTAAAAGGGACAGGATTTTCTGTAGCCTACATTGATGAGACTGACATCTCTATGTACCTGGGAAGAACATGTGAACCATTTTGAGCTAGTGTTGGACCAGATTAGGACTAATGGTCCCACCATAAAAACCCTAAAGTGTCATGTGGGGAACAAAAAGGAAGTGAAGTATCTAGAATATATTGTGGGAATTATCAAGCCAGAAAAGTCAAAAGTGGATGCCATAGATCACTAGCCAATTCCCACAACCAAAAAGAGAGTACAAGCAATTCTTAGTCTGGTTAGATACCATAAAAAGTTCATCCCAAACTTCAGTACTGTGGTAGCATCATTGTCAGAATTAACAAAGAAAAGTTATCCAGACAAGTTAAAATGGACACCCACATATCAGGAAACTTTTGTAAACTTAAAGTGATTATATCAGCTCCTATTTTGATAGCTCCTGACTTTTATAACCAATTCACAATCATAACAGATGCCTCTAATGTGGGACTTGGGGCTGTGTTAAGTCAAAAGGGAAAGGATGGATAACTTCATCCAGTTATGTTTCTAAGTAAAAAAGTTCTTACTAGAAAAGCATTGTATGACCAAGCTTCAGGACAGGTGTTGTATCACCCAATTCAAAAATCCCTCTATACCTCTCCAACCTTTATTTTCTATAGTTACTTGTGTGAGTGTGTTGCATACACTGTTTGCCTGTATTTAATAAAAATCTCAATTATTCTTATAACTTAGTGTGCTCCTTGGCTTGGCCTGACCCCGTAGACATTGGGTAAAAGATTCCGCTGCGTTGCCCTGCCTCTCGCATTGCCAACTTGTGCTCTAGCTAATTTCCCCAAACTTAGTTAATTGAGAGCGCCTACAGGTGTCCCTCCCGGGACCCTCAGTAAACAGGGTAACAATTTGACAACAGAAGAAAAGGAATGTTTAGCAATGGTGTGAGTCCTAAGCAAGCTAAAACCATATTTATGGGGAAGGAAGTTGTGCTGAAAATTGATCACTTGCCTTTGTGCGATCTAACCACTTGCTTTTGTCTTAGTTAAATCACACAAAGGGCAATAATGGTAAATTGCTACAATACAGCCTTTTAATCCAAGATTCTAATTTTGATATTTGATACCCATAAGAGATCAGGAAAATATTGTAGCTGATGTATTATCCAGACAACCTGAGGACTGAATTGATGTAAGTACTAATGTGTAATATAAAACTGTTGTTTGGTATTAAAATGGATAAGTATTTAAGTTTGTGGTTACAGAAGAGACCAAAGAAAGAGTTCCAGAGAAAATAGGGTAAGTATAGTGCATGGTTAACGTAGGATGTCTTTGATCTCATTGCTATTTATTGGGCAATGTTTGAAGCACAGCAGAGCAACAATGGAGAGGGTGTGTCAAATTCGCTTTGGGGGTCAGCTATTTGGAACGCAAGTGCAACTTGATTGTAGGTTGCTAGGCAACAGGAATGTTACCTTAAAACTGAAACCAAGCACAGTATTGTGTGTGGGAGGGGCTTATGGATGATAGAAATTATATATAAGGCAGATAATTTGTTTGTAAAGAGGGCCTTCAGTGAGATTTTGACCAGAGAAGGTGGCTAGGTTGTGTTTAAACAGCTGAGAAGAAGACAAGAGAACGGGTGTCTAAGGCTGGAAATTACTGTCATAGACTGTGAGAAGTTTGAACTAATTAATGCAACAATACTGCATTTTACATGAACTGTGACAAGATACTTTGTTTCTAATGGTACTACAACAAAGGATACAGTTTGTTTTTTAACTACTGAGTAGCTACTACCTGTGTTATCTAAAGACACTGGTAAAAAGAAAAAACATGCCACCTTAAATAAACTCATTGGCTCTGAGGGAACACATAAGACTCTAGCCCTTTTACACAAGGATTGTGTTTAAAGGATGGAGTTTGGGCTAAGTGTTTGTGTCAGGGTGCCTTATCTAGTGAAAAATAAGGGTCTGTAGCACAATCTTATGGAATCCCAGGTTTCTGGTTTTGTGAATGGTACTCCTAGTGTGGTTTAGGGGTTGACTAGAGTGCTATCAGGTAATCCTAAGTTATAAAATGACAGTAAAAAGGGGACACAAAGGCTATGTCATCAAGCTCCCTGTAACCACAATTCCTGGTAAACACTACAAACACAAAGAAACAGAAAAAAAAGTCTCCATGCTACTAAACAAACTTTGAGAATTTTTTTTTTCTAAAATTGGCTGAATGGCTAATTATTTCCCAGAAGTCTGTGTGAGATAGGTCTTCTTTCTTGAAGATGGTGAATGGCCTTCTGGGAACTGTAGTTTTCCATTTACTCAACAACTTCCCTTTCTAAAATGAGGGAAGGTGAAGCCGAAAATGAAGCTTGTGGGGTTCCAGCAGCTGGTCACATCAACAGCAGACATGATCTAGTGATCTGTGCTAGATTGAGGTCACCACAGAAGTGTCATGCCTGATGGGTGGGCTCCCCCTGTCAAGCTAGTAGACTCCTTGACACATGGGGAATCTGAAGACTCTGTTGAGCTAGGATCAAACTTGCAACATGTCCACTCGGGAACAGAGTGGCCACAGGAGGTCCCAAAGCTCTCAGATAATTGTGCACTTCAGTGGAGTCAAGGAGGTAAGAATTGCACCCCCCCATACAGATACTACGTTCTCTGCATCCAGACGTCTTGTTAAATATATAATTTAATTTCATCTGCTTTGCCAATAGCATACAAGAAGCCCTTTGCATGTGACAGCTTGAATCTTGTCTATTTATTTTAAAGCCCTCCTGCTTTACTATTTAAAGAGATAGTACTGCTTTTTGAATCGACATCAGAATTACGTATAACTTGTATAAAAAATTGCTATCCTTTAAATTAGAGGAAGAGACAGTTAAAGATTGTATGATAAAATGGGCGAGAGATTTCAACCATAATATTCTTCTAGAAGAATGGGAAAATATTTGGAAAAACAGTATGTTATATACCACATCCTATACATTACAAGAAAATATGTTGAAAATGGTATACCATTGGTACTTAACACCTAGCAAACTAGCGAAAATGAATAAGAACGTGCATAATCAATGCTGGAAATGTAAAGAACAAATGGGATCCTTCTACCATATGTGGTGGGGATGCGATAGAGCAAAGAGATTCTGGTATGCTATACGAGCAAATATGCAAAAAAAATTTGAAAAGGAAAATGGACTTAATCCCTGAATTTTTTCTGTTGGGACTTTTTGGTGCAGATAGCTTGATAGATTTTTGTACCAAAAGATTAGCATGGCATTTAATTGTGGCAGCCAGACTCGTTTATGCTAAACATTGGAAATCAATTTGCACCCCAACAGTGGAAGAATGGATAGAAAAAACCATTGAAATAACACAAATGGATAAATTGACCTACAGATTAGATAATAAAATGGACAGTAAGTTTTATAAAGCGTGGGAACCATTTACAGAATTTCTGGAAAATAAGAGAATTTTAACTAAAGTTTTCCAATTGTGAAGAGAAGCCGGAAAGTGATAATTGTTGAAATAACGAGGGATAAGCCCTAGATATTAATGTGGAGGGAGGTAGAAGCAAGAGATGAGATGTTGATGCAATAGGATTACTTGTTTTAGAAAGAAAAGAAATGTTGGAATACCTAATAATGTAATGAGGAAAAAATTTGTAAACAGAGTTGAAAATAATGAGTGAAAAAATGAATAATTGATTCACTTCTTTCTGACATACAGAGGTAGGTTTTTTTTAAAATAACATAAGGCTGTATCTCATGAAAGGGGGGAAGTGCTCTATGTTTGTGAGAATATGTCAGCAAGATATGTAGTTTGTTATATGCGTGTACTTGTATGTTTTGTTTGTTAGATATTATTAAGTTTGTTATGTTACAAATGTGATGCAATGTCTGTTTCATTTTTCTTTTTTCTTTTTTACTATTTTTAATAAAAAAGATGGAAAGAAAAAGAACTATGTATAACTTAAACTTTAAACTTTCTATTTTGGTTGTTAATTGTTTTGGGACTTAACCATTTTAGTTTTTATAAGTTTAGATAAGGAAGTGGATTTTGAATTCTTTTTTTCTCTTTTGAATTTTTAAAGGACTGATAGATTCACTTTGATCTTGGAGAGTTTGTGTTTGGAAATTAAATGACCAAATGACTTTGCTTCTTCCTCTGATTTGAATATTGAATAAGATTTTCTTCTTACTAATAAGACAATCATGTTGGACAAGATGATGTTGGAACTTTTAAAATTACTTGCCCTGTTGGATTTCTGCATTGTGCTATTCTAATTTCAACATCTGTGTGAATGTTTACAGTGAGATTTCTTCTTATCCATGTTTCGAGAACACAGGTTTATTGTTTAAGAAATACAGGAAATATTGAACAGAGACGATCATGGCTTCAATTGTGGATTGTGGCAGTCAAACTAAAAAGGACTTAGGTCTAAAGACATACCTGAATATTTTTTGCATTTCTTGAATGAATTTAGACAAGCTAACTCACTTACTGAGAAAAAGTTTGAAGTGCTCTCAGAAAAGCTGTCACAACCCTCACAAGAGCTAAAGGACAGATTTGATGAAGACAAGAATTTTAAACCACAACAAACAGATGAATGCCAAAACCTGAGCCAAAAGAAGATGGAATACAGTTGTCACAAGAGATGACCTCTGAGTCAGAAATACTTCAAGGTGAGATAAATACACAGAAAGTGATAGAGAGAGCAAATACAACTGATGTTGGAAAGATGAAAAGTGCAAGGAATGTAACAACTCTACAGGCAACCCCGAAATTAGTTGTTCAAAATTATGGTGACTTGACATCATTTTGGAGAATTTATGACAAATGGCCTGTAAACTTAGAAGAAGTTTTCTCTTGGAAAAAAGGAGATCAACAGCTCATTGACGGATTTACTGGTGGACAGATTTCTCAGGAAAAATATCATTTTCAACTGGTTTAGACCTGAAAAATTAATGTTTACATACAAAGGTGAAATGCACAGACCATGTATGCGTACTCTGAAAAAGGCTCTTTAGGACTATTTATACATGTCTTTATTTTAGGGGGAAAGAAAAAATTACAGAGAAGTAAAGAAGAGTTTTTTTTTAATGAAAATGGTTTGTGGTTTATGGCTTATGTAAATTGTTACTGATTACTTAAAGATGATTTTGGTTTTTTGAGGAACTGATGATGAAAATGATTCATGATTATGAGTTATTAGAAGTAAAAGTTATGAAGGGATTGATGATACCTGAAGATTCTTTTTATTCCTTACTGTTCAATTTTAGATTGTTATTCCTTACTATTGCAAGAAGAATAGTCAGAAAATAGTTTTACTTTCTTTGTTGCTTTTTTAAAAGAATAAATTCAATATAGAAAATTATGATTTTAAGAACTTTTTAATACATTAATTTTTTAATGTAGCAGAGAGTAAAAATAAGTTTCTAAAGATTAATTCTTAAGTAGTTATTACATTTTTTAAAAATATGGTTTTTAATAAGCCAGAATTATTATTAATGTACTTATTAATTACTATCACATACTGTAAGTTTAGATTCGTTATGAAGATATATAATAGGAAAGAAGTATATACCTTAGGTTTACTTTTTGATTTAATAATTAGTTATTACCACTGGATTATTGCTTACTGTTTGTAGCTGGCGTGGGAACCACCTTTTTAGTTATATGTAGTTTTGTTTTATCTCATGTTTAGTTAGGTATTTGAAGTTTTGCTTTCTTTTTTGTTAGTTTATTGTGGTATGGGTTATTTCATAGTCTGTTTTCCTTTGTATTTTGTCTTATGTATTATTATTGTGGCATTTCTTTTTCTTTTTTTGGCGGGGGGTATTTTTATTATTCAAGAAAAATAAAAAAGGGAAAAAAGAAATATGAAAAAAGAAAATGAAGCCTGTGTTTCCAAAATATGCTGGAGTGTTGCTTAAGCAGGTGAAGAGCTGCTTCAGCTGGCCCCTACTTAAACTGCAAACCCCAGGATTCATAGGATGTTGAAAGTGGAATAATAGCACTATAACAGTCTAGAGCAGAAATGGCCTCAGTCCACTCCTGCTCTTTCTAGTCCAATGTGGAAAACATCAGGTGAGAAGTGTTATCAGGTCTGTTCATGCTCCATGGGGATAGCTTGCCCCGTGTCTGGGTCCTAAAGCAGAGATGGGACTATAGCAGTGCTAGTCAAAGACCTACGGCCCTAACACACTACAGTGTTCTAGTGCTATTATTGCACTTTAACTGCCATGGCAACACTCTATGGAATTCTGGGCTTTGTCGTTTAGTGAGGCCCAAGAGCTCTATGGTTGAGAATTCTAAATGCTCCTCTCTAAACTGCAGATCTCAGGATTCCATACCATGAGTTAAAGCAGAATAATAGCACTGTAACTCTGTGTAGGCAAGTTTACATCGGAGTAAGTCCCCTTTGTAAGGGTCTCTTGCTCCAAAGGAAGAGTTCTCATGGTTGCAGCTTTAAGTTGCAGAAGTAAATACTCTTCTTAGGAGTAAGCATGTAAGCAAATCCATTAAACACAGGGTTGAATGGATTTACATTATGTAAAAGGAAATAGAATTGCCTTGTGGTAGAATGGAGGTGTGGGGGCTTCTTAACTGATTAAAAAAACTTGTTGAAGACAGAAAAGCCATACAAGAAAGAAAGGTGGCAACATGGGTGCATCTTGCATTGAAATTGCATGTTCTGAGTATAGAATCTGGCAATTACAGGCATACCTCATTTAACAATGCCTCTCACAAAGTAGCACCTGTTTACAAAGTCTGTTTGGACCTGCCCAGCCCTTTTCCTTTTAGCTCTTTGTCTAGCTGGGAGGTTTTTGGCAGCATCAACAATGGGAGGATGGGTAGAGAGAGTTGGCAGAACAAGACTTTCAGTGTTGGACTGCAGCAGCTTGTCTGCAGCAAACAACACGCTAAAGGTTGAGCTGGAAAGGAATGGGATTCTACTCTAGGTAATTCTATGTTAGTCATCACATGTGCCTGTCTACAACAAGCAAGGTAAACAGGAGCTACCTGCAGAATCCCATACTGAGAATGCACAAACAGAGAAAGGCAGTAGGCCTGTTTCATCAGCTACCTCCCAGCATTTTAAATAAGCATTGATTTATAAGTTTGGCCACCAAAATGAAAATCATGAGTAAAGTGGGAGGGTGGTGAAAGAAAATGTCATCTCAGGATGCATTTTGGAAAGAGCCTTCAGATGATCTCTAGCAGATTCAAAAAGCTTTTGTTTACTCATGCAAGGCTTAGCTGACCAGGATTTGATTTCCTCACTTGGCCACGGAAATCCACTGGGTGGCCTTGGGAGCATCACACATTCTCAGACCCAGAAAACTCCATAATAGGTTTGCCTTATGGTCATTGGAAGTCAGAAACAACTTGAACACACACAACAAGGATCCAGTCTCTCTTCTTTCCATGTTATTTGTGATAGCATTTGCTCCTGCCAGGGAAGGGGAGGAGGAGAATTGGGGGGAGCCTGCAGACTTGCGAATAATCAGATTTGTGAATGTGAAACCCGTGAATGTGGAGGGAGAACTGTAGTTAACTTATGGATTATAAGAGTGGTTCTTAACCTGTGGCCTCTGGACGCCCAGGAGGCTTCTGTATCCTCACAGGGGGTCTGTGGAGGATTGAAGGTTACTCAACCCATCTCCTCCTCACAACAGAGTGGCCACATGACAGGAACCAAGGCACAGCCGGACAAGTTGGCTGGGCTAAAGCATTCCCTATCATGTGGATGCTCTGCTGTGGGGAGGAGGCAGGCTAAGCAGCTGAGCAACAGCAGAATTAACAGCCATCCAACCTTTACCATTCTCTCTCTCTTTCTCTGCCCTCCTCCCTCTCCTCTTTCCCAGCTGGAAGCAGGAAGTTTCTTTTCTTCATTAGGAGAAGAGGAGACCAAGATGGGAGAAGGAATGCTAATAATGCTGCTAATAAATGTCCCAGCAGACAGAGGACAAGGAGGATATGGAAGTTGGACGAGCATAAAAGACTTTGTAAATGGATTAAAGCCATTTGTAAGTGGATTAAGGCAATCCATAAAGGACAAAGCGCCCTAATCATTAATGGAGAATTGACAGGGGAAAAAAATGTAAAAGGAAAACAACAAGGTTGTCTATTATCTGTACTGTTATTCGTTTTAGATTTGGAAGTTTAGCTAAGAGCAATAAGAAATGAAGATCTGTTGCAAGGTGTTAAACTTGGCAAGAATGAATATAAATTTAAACCATTTGCAGATGATATTATTATTATTTGGAAAACTCTATTACTTAGATTGACCTACTTAAGAAACTAAAAAGATTCTAATGAAGAATGTTATAGAAAATGAAAAAAGATCAAAAATTTGGAGTTGAAATTACGAATAAAGGGAAATATTTAGGAATATAGTTAACATGTAATAATAATCAATTTTTTCCCAAATAATGATCTAGAAGTTTGGAAAACAATTCAAGGAGAATAGGAAAATGAGAAGACACTGAATTTATCATTATTAATTGGCAGAATTTTCAGCTTTTTGGATGAGTGTTTTACCTAAAATTGTATATCTCTTTCAAATGATTGCAGTTATTATAGGTAATACATGGTTTGAACAATCTTTGTAAATTCAATGGAGGAGGGGGATAAACAAAACAGAATAAGATTTAAACCTATGACAGATATCAAAGAGAGGGGAGGATTTGCTCTTCCAGATCTGAAACTGTACTATGAATCTGCTTGTATTGTATGGATGAGATCTTGGGTAATACTGGATAACCCAAAGCTCTTGGCATTGGAATGTCATGATCTTCACTTTGGTTGGCATGCCTTTTTGCAGTATAATAAAACTAAAGTTCAAAACTCATTCACTAACCAGGTACTGTATTTGCCGGTGTATTAGACACACCAGCATATAAGACACACCTGACTTTTCAAGGGGTATTTTTTGGGAATTTTTTTTTTTTTGTTCTCTGGTGAGCAAAATGGACAGAAAAGGAAGGGAATGAAAAGAGTGCTGTATCAGGGGAGGAGAGGAATGAAAAGAGTGCTGCATCATTGACCTTCTCTTCCTGTTTTGCTTGGGCAGAAACTCCTAGCAGAGTCAAAATGTACAGGAGAGGAGGGGAAGGTAAGGAGAAACTTTAGAAACATCAATCTATGTTCCTATGGATCAAGGCTCCCACTACCTCCTCCCCTCCTGTTTTGCCTGGGCTGAGAAAACTCTTTTCACTCCCCTTCCTTTCCCTATGTTTTTAGCATTACCGTATTTGCTGGTGTATAAGACGCACCCCATTTTCAGATGGTATTTTTTAGGAAAAAAGTGCATCTCATAAGGCAGCAAATAAGGTATTTACGAATGCACTGTATAAAGTATAGGTCAAATATAAATAACATTTTTACAGTGAGTCCTCAGTATCCCCTAGAGTTTGATTCCAGGTCTCCTGTGGATACTAAAATTTGTGGATGTTCAAGTCCTATTATCTTCAATGGTTTAGTAAAATGGCATCCCTTATATAAAATGATGAAATTAAATTTTGCTTTTTGGATTTTTTAAAAAATGTTTTCATGCCATGGTTGGTTGAATCTATGGTTACAGAATCCATGGATATGGAGGGCTGACTGTATACTAAAACAGATCCTTGTTTATCTTCATTTGAAGCACTTTCTTTGAAAGGGTTGTGAAGACAAGGAGAATGGAAGACTTACAGAGATCTCTTGATACAAGTTAAAAGAGACACAACAAATAGTAGATGAAAGGCTAAAATACTGAATGGTTCCCATATTTGCAGATTTCAGAGTGATTTAAAATGGATCTGAAAAATTGGGGATTTGATCTGAAAGAAATGAAATTTGAAATTTACCTACTAAAAGGAGAAAATATTTACAAAATGCTACTGAAACTTAAATTAGAAGATGAAATAACTAATAAGTGTACAGCTAAATGGGCAAAGGATCAAGATCATAATACAGTTTTTGAAAAGTGAAAAATTCTGTAAAAGAAATCATGTAAATACAAGACTTTATGATCTAAAAGAACATTTCATGAAAATGATGTACAGATGGTATCTTTCCTTAGATAGGATAGTGAAGATATATAAAGATACAAACAATAAGTGCTAGAAATGTAAGGAAGTTGGGAGTTTTCTTCACATGTGGTGGAATTGTAAGACAGTGAAAAATTCTGGTTTTTGATAAGATTAAAAAATGCAGGTAATTTTATGAAGAAAAATCAACTTAGACTCAGAATTTTTCCTTCTAGGCCTTTTTGAATTTGATAACAACATACAGAGGGAAATTGTATACCTTTCTGGTTTGTGGTGATAGCCATCTGAATAGTTCTAGGTAGATACTGGAAAAACCCAAGATTTCCATAGAAGAAGAATGGATAGACAAATCAACAAAAATTGCAGAAACGGATACACTTACATATATTTTAGATAGTAAAGCCAAAAGCAAATTTGTTAAAGGTGTGAATCACTGAAGGACTATCTGGAACATAGATTTGGAAAATTACTGACTTCTGGATTTAAAGACTGAATAATTATTATATATGGATAAATTAAAATTTTGGAATTGTTATGAAGTAGTTAGAACATTTTATCTATGCTTATGCATTAAGTTTGTTTATTCATATATATATAATATTATATAGACAACTCTGATATGTTAAAAAATCTAAGAAGAATAAGCCTCATTTTGTTTATTTTTCTTTTGGATAATTTTAAAGATAACTTTAAAAGAAACGTAGAATAATACTATTTTTTTTCTTTTTTCTTTTTAAGAATATTTACCTGGATTTGCACAGCAAATGTTATAAGGGGGAGGGTAAGCTTTTGATGGTCCCCATGAAGTGAGACAAGGGTGTTAAAATTTGATTGGTGCCAAGCACCAGATCAAGACACAAGATAGGGGCAAGCAAGTCAGTTAAGCAGTTCACCCCCTGTATGTGCCACTACATCTTTTGATGAGTTTATATCATTGGTATGCTGGCATGGTTTAGCTGCAGAGTTGGCAAATGTGACATTAAATCAGACTTTCACTTACTTCCTGTTAAACCCTTGGGATTTTGAGTTGTGGGGGGTTTTGCTTTGAGAAACAGTTTTATATAGACAGGGCTTTACCAATGGGATGGTCTGTCTTGCATTTAGTAGCCTTTTGGAGTCAGCTTTAAAGACTAGAGTTGAAAGGAGTTGTGTATTTCCTGGATGATTTTTTATTTGTTGGTAGGGCTGGATGTGGGCTATGTTCATTTTTGTTGAAAGAGTTTTTTTGCCCTCACCAAGGAGCTAGGTGTCCTGTTGGCTCATGAAAAGACAGAGGGTCCCTCCTCTGATTTAGTTTTCGTGGGCATCAAGATAAATATCATCAATCAGTTTTGTAATTTGCCCCAAGAGAAATTATCAGACCTGGTTGCTAGAATTTCTGTGTTTCTAGACTTTAAGAAAGTGATTCTCAAGGAGTATCAGACACTTATAGGTCACCTAAATTTTGCTTGCCCCAGGTAGAGCCTTTTAATGCCATTTGTGTGATGCAATTGTAGTAGCTGCAAAGTTGCCTCACTATTGTGTTTGTGTATCTGGAGCTGTTAAGAGAAATGTGTTGGTCTGGAAGGATTTTTTAGTCTCTTTTAACAGGGTTTCATTTTGGAGGAATGGACTGCGTCTTAAGGATGCTCTCCAGATCTCATCGGATGTGGCAGTGTCTATTCAGTTTGGAGTTTGTTTTTGAGGACATTAGTGTGTCCAACCATGGCCCAAAGAATGGGCTTGGGCTGACTTGTTACAGGATTTGACATTTTTGGAGTTTTTACCCCCCAATTTTTGTTGCCGTTCAGATTTGGGCCAAAGAATTTGCTAATTCATTAGTTCACTTTTGGTGTGATAATATAGTGACTGTACTTGTTATCAACAACATGCCTTCTAAACTGCATGGGATTATGCATTTGGTAAGGTTATTTGTGTTGTGTTGTTTGTGTTACAACATTATGTTTACAGTGCTCCGTGTGGCTAGTGTGGATAATGGGATAGCTGATGCTCTTTCCTGCCAACGGATGGAGTGTTTCTGGCTTCTGCCTCCTGAGGTGGACCTTGATCTCATTCCTGTCCTGATAGATCTGTGGAACATTTGGAGGGATGACATTTTGTGCACCATAGCATTGTCATTAGTCCTTACTACTAGATAGGGCTATCAAAAGGCAGGGAGGGAATTTGAATCCTCCAGGCATGTCAAGGGGCTTGAGGTAGTTTGGCCTATACCTGTTGACCATTTTTTACTTTATTGTGTGTTTTTGAAAGATAAGGGCTTAGTACCTTAAACTGTTAGATCTAAGCTTTCCACACTAGCATTTGCAACAGGTCTTTCTGATAGCAGTTCTTTCTTACTTGGAAAACTCTAGAGGGATGGGCCAGACAGCATGACTTGATCAGCAATTCCTGTGTCCCTTTGTCTCCTGGGCAATCTTTGGAGTGATATCTGCGGTTCCAGACATTACTGTTTAATGCACCGTCTCTTACTGCATTCTCTGGAGTACTGTGAACTAGTGAGCTCATAGTTTCAGTGAAGGGTGATATCTCTGATAAAGCACTGCAATTTATAGATGTAGAATTTGTTGAAGGGGGCATGGGCTTATACATTAGGTGGTCCAAAACTGATCAGCTTGGGAGAGAGGTGCACCTTAAATTGGGTTATTGTTCTGATTCTTTTCTTTGCCCTAGCATTTCCTTCAGAGAGCCTCTGGTGTTATGTGGAAAGACAGGGAGTACAGCTAGGTATCCTGTTTTGTAATGCTAACTTTATACCTAGCACCAAGTTCCAGTTTTGAATAGTGACTTTAAAGACATTACTATGTTTGGTCCTGCGTGGGGTTAAATTTGGCACTCACTCTTTTAGGATTGGAGCAGCTTCCCCAGCCTCAGTGATGGGCCTTCCATCGCAAGATATTCAATACCTTGGGAGTTGGAAATTCTGAGCAGTTAAGAGATAGTTGCATGCCCTGAAAGTCTAATTATATTGTTTTCACTAACTGGTTTTTGTTTCTGTGTTTTTGTTGCAGATTTTAGATCCAGTGTGAGAAGACAACAGGTCTGCTGGGTGGAGTACCGGGCTCAAAATTACCACTTTGGGGTTCAGCTTGGGCTACAGTGGAGTGGTTGGACAGGAGAGGCCCGCTGTAGAGTGGCCTGTTGCCCTCACTGTTTTAGAGCGCCATGGACTTCTACATGACATTTTGGTCATTCATCTTGGGGGGAATCACCTGGGTCAGTTAAAAGGCAATGCCCTTGTTTTACAAGCACTGCATGATTTTCACATTGTTAAGAGTCATTGGCTTGGGGAGAAACCAAAACAATTTAGACTGCCTGTGGGGCTGATGTGTTATCAGCCATGCATAGGCTAAACTGGCTGTCATGGAGTGACCCTGGCATCAGCTGGACCTGTATCAGGTTGCTTTCCTGCTTTTGTATCTTTCAGGCCAACATGATTTTAAAGAGGACAGGTCAAAATAAATTGGCCCTTAGTTAAGTTTTTGATGATCTCCGTGGAGTGATACCAACGTGTTAAAATTTGATTGGTGCCAAGTGTAGTTTTTTTTTTTTGTCTTTGTCTTTGATTTATACACAAGAAAAAAAAAATTATCTTAAAGTTTTAGTGCATCAGTACATCAGTGAAATGGAACTTGGGCACTATAAAATGTAATGCTAAGGAAAAAAATTAAACAGAGAAAATGTATCCTTCAACTATAGGACTGCCTCAGCCTTAGTGTAGCTCTAAGAAGTTACTGCAGTCCCAAAAGGAATGGAATAAATGGATCCAGAGGAGACAAGAACCAGCAAAACCTGAAGAGCTTTATCTGGAGAACTCACACTTCTTTAGATAAGTCTGGAAGGGCCTTATGTCTTTTAATTTTATTCAGTTCTGACAAAGACAAAAAAAGTTACAACTGTTTGTGGATTTCCAATGATAGTTAATGGAGACAGGGCACACCTGGAGTTTCCACATATGAGTGAGATGGAAGAAAGGGCATTTCTAGCAGCTTCATCTGGTTGTTCCTCTTCTAGTTCAGCAATTACCTGCTGGAATGCATGTGAAGGGTGGGAAAGGATGGCTTGTTTTCTTTATGGTGCTTTAACGTGGTTAGTTTAAACTGTGACAAAGAGATGGAATAGTGGGGTTGGGAACTGGTTGTTATCATATTACATATAGCAGGGAAGGAGAACATGTGGCCTTCAAGATGTTGTTGGACTGCAAGACCCTTTGTCCCTTGCAATAAAAATTGACCATAGTTGTTAAAGCTGATGAGAGTTGCAGTCCAAGAACATCTGGAGGGCCACTCATTCTTTCCCTCTGATATAGAGGGTGCTGTTGCTCACATGCCATGCTTGTAGACTTTCCAAGGGCATCGGTTAGCTCTCTGAAGGAAATGCTAGAATACATAGGCCTTCAGAATTGCTCTTATTTTCTTAGATGTGTGTTATCCATTGTTAAGGAAGGTGGTATATCAAAAACTGTTGCCTCAGAGCTTGTGCAACCAGTGCTTTAGTCTCATCAGCTGATCTCAACAGACTAATCCTTGTCCAACAAAAAATTAACCTCTGTGTTTGCTCTTTTGTCAGAAAAACTGGTCCTGAATGTACATTTCTTTGCTAATACTCCTGCTCTCTTTTGAAAACTGCTGCCTCAGCACCTTCACTCCTGACTACTTCCTTACTGGCTCTTTCAGAATTAGACCCCACCTCCTAGAACATCACTGATTTTGATTGCTCATCAACCTCTGGACCCTTGGGGTCTCATATTTTTTTTTAATTGACCTTCCCAGTTTTGAAGCACACCCATTTCTGTTTTGCCTTGCTTGTTCCCTCTTTTCCCTACCACCCACAGCATCTTCTTGCTGGGTCTGAAATCTTACCATATACAAAGATTATTCTTTTTTAAAGCTTTAAAAATAAATACTATGGCAGCACTCCTGAAGATTTTCCAAACTATTGAGAAAGAACATGGACAGCTTCTGTATTCATGGCAAGAGCTTGTACAGCTGTGCATCTTCAAACAAGTATTCAGTGCAAACATCTGTTCCTGATGTTCGCTTTCCTTGCTTGAAATCATGTTAAATAAATAAGGTCCACATTTATTTGAGCTGCCTTCAGCCTTCACAATTCACAATTTTGTGGATTTCCCATCCAATACTGGATAGATACCAGCATTCCCCAGCACACAGACAAAAAGTGATCAATCATTGTTAGAAGCAGGAGGCTTGTGCAGAAAACTTTTTAAAAGACGAAGTAAGCTCCATATCTCCTCAACCCCAGAGGCCTAAAACACTTCAGGGCTTGGAACATTTCTATGATCATGCTAATACTCTTTGAGTTCCTGATAGCTAAGAGGCATTTTCTTATCTAAATGAAAATTGGAGGCACATGTAACATTAGAAAAAAATGCTTTTGATAATAATTACCCACTCCAAGCAAAGTCCACGTCCTTTGTTTCTGCACAAGTAACTGTTGTGAATGTGACTCCTGATTGGAAGAAATCATGCCATTGTTAAAGGAATCTGCCCAGTGCATCTCTGTGTTAATTGCAGGAAATCTGTGAAAGACTCTCACCTGCCTTCACACCAAGTGCAGAAGGAAAGAGGAAGGAAGACTAGAGGCCTTTAATACTCTTTATTCTTTTTTATGTTGGAGGTGTGCAGAGGGATATCACAGCACTTCTGAGACTACCTGAGAGGAAGAAGTTTGTAGCATAAGCTTTCATAGACTGAGAGTGTTTGACTGCTTTGCTGGTTTTAACAGTCTTGCTGCTTTTATTGCTCATGGCTGTTTGAAAGCCCCGAGAAGATATCAGCTATGATAAACAACAGCCGAGGGAGATTCAATACATGTTATTAGCAGCAAGACTGCTCTATGCAAAATACTGGAAGAAAACAGAAATTCCAACAATTAATTAATAGCTCAGTACATTAATGACAATAGTGGAAATGGACAAGATAACTAATAAATTAAAAAGTTTTTTAGAAAAGAATTTTAAAAAGAATTGGCAATAATTGATTGAGAGAAAATGAGGGTGAAATGATGACTTTGAGATTCTGAACTTGCTGTCACTGTTTTATTTTCTAATGTTTTAAATAGTGGAATTTATAATTTGATGCCATGCAAAGGAGTTTAAGAAAATTATAGGTGATTTTAATTTGCTGTTATATTTTAATACTTTTAAAATATTTTGTCATACATATATTAAATATGTTATATATTTAAATATTGTAAGACAATTAGTCTTTTGTTATGTAGCAGAGGTATTAACTATCTTAGAAATTAACTTATATCTATAGGAGTATTTCCTTGTTAATTCAAAGATTTTTATAATTTTTTTTTGATGTTATAGAATTCTAGATAAACATATAAGCAGCAATATTAACATTAAATAAAAGACTATGAGTAGTTGCTTGCTGGGGCGGGAACCACATTTTATGATATGTGTTAAATGTATATTTCATTAGTTATTAGCATTTGTTAGTCTAGATATTATTTTGTTAATTGTTAGATTAGTTCAGGTAGTTTAGAGAGGTATGTTAGTGTGCTCTTTATTGTTATGTGTATTTGTATTGTGTACTGTATATTATGTGTTTTATGTTTTTCTTTTTTCTGTTTTTTTTTCTTTCTTTAAATACTTAATAAAAATTAAAAAAAAACTCCTAAGAGTAAAGAGTACAGTGCTACATCACTGTAACAGATAAAACCAGCTAACCATCCCAGCATGTTGCCGATTCAGAGCAGGAAGCACCTTCTGTTAAGAGACACAGTAGGCAGTATCAGCTTTCTTGTTTGGTGGTTCTGAATTATCAGCTGAGACCTCTGTGGACACTGAGGTTGACTGGTGAAGCTGGAATTTTATAAGAACAAGTGCTATAATTTGCTGAATCATTTTACAGTACTGGTTCTAGAATTTTAATATCTCTTCTACTAGATATTTCAACTGAGGGTTTTCCTGACTACTTCCTAATGAAATAAGCTTTTATAAAGATACAAAAGTTCTAGAAAAGTGGAAGAAAGCCATGGCTTATTGGCTCCCTTAGCCTTTTTCCTGCCCATATGACATGAATTTCTTCCCTTCCTATGTTTTCCTTAACCAATGTTTGGCTTTACAAAGGTGCTGGTTTGCATGGCAACTGCCAATAGTCGGGCTCTCTTTTAACCACTATTTGTAGACTCATTTCTAACCTGTTTTCAAATTCTGGCTGTGATGGGGAACCATGTTAAAAGCAACTACAATTTATGCAGAACCAAAGTTGCATGAGGGATATTTTTGTTTGTCTGTGTTTTTAAGAAAATTGACCTAATTTATACCTCCCAGACTAGTATGAAGAAAGCAACACAAATGTCTTTGGACTGGAGAGTTCTTTGAATTTGGTGGTGCGGTTCTCACCTGGAAAAGTGTTGCAATAGACAATACGCACTTCAGGGAATATGACATAAAAATGCATTTAGGGAATATTACATGTCAAAATAAATGGGAATTTTTATGTGTTTTTAAAAATTGGATGGAATGGATTTATGATTGAATACATGAGGAGCTGACAGGGACCAGAAACAGACAGATCAATTATTTTCAAAAGGTACAACAAATGTTCATTCATTTTATTTATTTACTGAATTTATATTGAGCATTTCTGTCAAGATGGCTCACAATGAAAAGAAGATGCAGTTAAAATCTTATTTTGCAAAAATTAAAAATGAATTGATGTTGTGTGCCTTCAAGTTGTTTCTGACTTATGGTGACTCCAAGGTGAACCTATAATGGGGTTTTCTTGGCAAGATTTGTTGGGGGGGGGTGGCCTTTGCCTTCCTCTGAGGCTCAGAAAATGTAACTTGTCCAAAGCCACCTAATGGGTTTCCAAGGCTCAGAAGGGATTTGAACCCTGGTCTCCAGAGTTATAGTTCCAATGCTCAAACCACTACACCATGCTTGCCCTCCTTAGATTTCTGGTATTCCCTGGTGGCCTCCCACCCAAGAACTACCAAAACTGACTTTTGTTTGGCTTCAAAATCAGATGAGATTAGGTGTGTTCAGGTTGTATAGTGAACCAGAACCCTCCCTGAATCCGCAGTTCTATCATCCCTTCATTGTAATTGTTTCCAGTTGAAAAGCCTGCCTGCCTCCCTCCCTCCCTCTGATTATGACTGAAGCTAAAAAAAAAGGGGGGATTGTGCCTGTAGCTGAACCTACATACCTCCCAGCAGCATTATATACTGCATTTTTACTAATTTTTATTTTCCTTTAGTTCAGACCCACTTTAGGAACCATTTTCTGCTAGACAAGTGGGAAAAGCAATAATAAAGAAAAACCCAACAAGCAAATAGAAAAAGTTTGGAGACAACTTCTGAACTGTTCTTTTCTCTATTCAGGTATGGGGAATATAGGTAAATGTGAAACATTAGTAGTTATCATGAGATTACTTTTCAATTTGTTGAGATCCTAGTTCTGTTCTTTATTTTACTTATGCACCATGACCATAAAGAAAATAAAAGAAAGGTGGCTATTTTTTTTAAAAAAAGAAACATTTTCTCCTAAACAAACCTGAATTGATTTTAAAACTATGAAAACCTACACTTAAAGTGCAGCAGAATATCATTGTCAGATGTCTAAGACCTTTAATATGTTTTTTTTTAAATTACATATATTTTTACAGCTGTCAAAATTTTTGTTAAAGATGTAATTCAGAGTCCTAAGCGATTTTGTGTGTGTGTGTGCATGCATGCGTGTGCGCAGTATTAAGAAATTCTTTTCAGAATTGCTTTAATCCTTTCCATGCCTGGAAAAATGGGGGATAAGAGCAACTGAATGGAGAGAAGAAGAGTGTCAGGATTTAGCATTAATTGTTCAGGCTCAGCATTTTATCTATAGAAACAAATAGTAATTCGGCTTTTATACTTAATCTCCCAAGACTTCCATATTATGCTCTGAGCAAACAATTCACAGAATCACAGAATCATGGAATCATAGAAGTGGAAGAGACCAAAAGGACCATCAAATCCAATCCCCTGACATGCAAAGCTTTCCCGAAAGAGGGCCATCCAACCTCTGTTTACAAATCTCCAAAGAAGGAGACTCAACCACACTCCAAGGCAGCTTATTTCACTGTTGAACTGCTATCAGGAAGTTCTTTCTAATGTTTAGATGGAATCTCTTTTCCTTAAGTTTGAAATTATTACTCTGTGCCCTAGTGTCTGAAGCAATAGAAAACAAGCTTGCTCCATCTTCCATATGACATCCACCATTGATATGTCTAAACATAGCTATCATGTCACCTCTTAACCTCCTCTTCTCCAATATAAACATATCTAGCTCCCCAAGCCACTCCTCATAGGGCATGGTTTTCAGGCCTTTTATCTGTTTTGGTCCCCCTCCTCTGAACACATTCCAGCTTGTCTACATCCTTCTTGAATTGTGCCCAGAATGGGACATAGTATTCCAGGTAAGGTCTGATCAAAGAAAAATAGATTGGTACTATTACTTCCCTTGACCTAGACACTGTATTCTTACTGAGGCAGCCTAGAATTGCATTGGCTTTTTTAGCTGCCGCATCACACTGCTGACTCATGTTCAGCTTGGGGTCTACTAAGAATCCTAGATCTCTTTCATATGTACCATGGTCAAACCTGGAGTCATCCATCCTATTTCTGTGCATTTCACTTTTTCTGCCCAAGTGTAGTACCTTACATTTCTCCCTGTGGAAATTAATTTTATTAGTTTTGGCCCAGTTCTCTAATCTGTTAAGGTCATTTTGAATTCTGATCCTGTCCTCTGGGATGTTAGTTCCCCTCCTTAATTTGGTGTCATCTGCAAATTTGACAAGTAAACCCTCTATTCCTTCATCCAAAAATCACTGATAAAGATGTTGAATAGCACTGGGTCCAGGACAGAACTCTGTGGCACCCCACTATCTTCTCCATGCAGAGGGGCATTTTCTTATTCTTTCGTTTGCTGCAGACAAATTGTTATTTGGAAGTGCACTATGGCAGATGGTGTATGCATCCACTGCACTCCTTGGTGTATAGGTGGCTCTTATACTTGACACTAAATGGTTCTGGTTTTGGCGGAGGATTGGGCTGATCAGTCAACAGTTGAGTTGGCAGATGCGTGGATCTGGACTCATGTGCAAGCCAACCCTGTTACATTTGTAGCCAATAAAGTTGTGGCCTATTTTCACCCAGTTCTGATGTATGTGTGGGTCCCCCCCCAACTGTACTTGCCCCTGAGCACGTGATTATATTAGTTTGAATTCCTCTTTGGTGATTTCCCCCTTTTCCAATTTCTTGTACATGGCCCTTTTAAATCTTAGCTCAGCTGAAAGTTTTTAGGCATCCACCCAGGTTTCTTTAGACACCTCCCATTTTTCCTTCTCATTGGAACTGTTTGGAACTGTGCTTTCAATATCTCACTTTTAAGAAACTCCCATCCACCATGAATTTCCTTCTCATTTAGTATTCCTGACCGGGGATTATACCCAGAATTTCCTTAAGTTTACTGAAATCAGCTTTCTTAAAGTCTAGAATGTCTGTCTGACTACACTTGGCTTCCCCTTTCCACTGTATAATAAGTTCCAGGAGAACATGGTCACTTCCACCTAAGGATCCTGCCACTTCCACCACATTAACTAGGTCATCACTGTTGGTTCAGATCTAAAATAGCTCATCCCCTTCTGGGCTTTTTTACCTTCTAGACAATGTAATTTTCTGCAAGGCAAGTGAGGAATTTGTTAGACCTGATAATCCTGGTAGAGATTCACTTCAAGGAAATACTAGGACAGTTTCCAGAGAAGCCAGACTGGCACCTTCCCTACTATCTTTCTGCAGTCAAATAAAGGTGTTTCTATTCGGACAGGCATTTGATGCATGACTGTATGTGGCCTGTCTGATAGAATGTGCTGGATATTGTTAGTTGTGTTGCTGAGAGGTGTGTGAGTTTTTAATAATGTATTTCAACATTGTTTAAATTCTTTTTGATTGTTTAATTATGTTTTTTAACTTTTGTATTCTGTGGGTTTTAATTATATCTTTTTAATTGTTGTAAGCCAGTTTGAGCCTCCACCTGGGGAAAAAAGCAGGTTATAAATAAAGATAGTTAATCTACTATATAAAAGTCAAAGTTTGTCTGTGAGTTTGTCTGTGTCAGGCAGGCACAGACCTCATATGATTGGCTGTGTGAGGTGAGAAGACCTCATATGATTGGCTGACTGTGAAGATTCTGTGGAATCTTGGAGTTTGCAGTTTAGGGAGGGGCCTTTAGCTCTTGGGCCTCAGGCTGGTTGCTATGGAGATAAGGTCTACCATCAATTGGGAGGCATATGTGAGAAGAATTAAAGTGACATACACAACATAGCTGGAAGGACTTCTTGCCTCACACAATAAAACTGTATGGGTTCCATATGTGAGGAATCTTAAAGTTGAAATTCAAAACAAAAAATGTTTCCAGAAAAACATAAAGCCATTGCACAAATTTAACAGAAAGCAAAAAAATCAAAAGCCAGTACATCAACATTGCCAGAGAACACAGATTGAATTGGGGACCATGGGGGAAAGTTACAGGTACTGGAATAGGCCGGTTGCTATGGAGATGAGGCCTAGCAGCAAGAAGGAGGACAGTGTACTCCCTCAGGACTCCAAACTGTGTTTGTAAATAACTCTGAATACAGATTGCATTGGGAAATATGGGGAAAAGTTACAGATACTGGAAAAGACAGTTTGCTGAGTTTTTAAGAGGAAAAAAAATCTCAGGCAATGCCGGGTAAATACACTAGTCAATAATAAGAATAAGAATTGGAGCTACAATCTCCCATTACTACTACATCTATCTTTTCTGAATGTTTCACCATCTGTTCCAGGAAAACATTATCCAAGTCCTCAGAGTGGCTTGGTGGTCTGTAGTAGACCCTTATAATGACATCACCATTGCTTCTCTTCACCTTAATTTTTCCCCAGATACTCTCAGTCTGGCTTCCAGGATTTAAGTCATCCCTGTTTAGTCTATTTCTCTGAAACAGGCTGTATGCCTCTCTTGCTACATTCCGTTCATTAGATTTATCCTACCAGGTTTCAATGATGCCTATTATATCATGTTTGCTTTGCTGTGCTACAAGTTCAAGTTCATCTTGTTTATTTCTCATGCTCTGTACGTTAGTATAGAGACATGTAAGACCATGAGTCATTCTCTCTGACTGCTTATTTAATTTTTTTTCCTCCCAGTTTTGGGCTCTTGCACTATTCACCCAGTTCTCCTCATAATATTTGCACTATTATCTCCAGCACTCGAGGAATTCCTGCCCTCAGGAATACTGTATCCCTCCCCCTCATAACTCAGTTTAAAGCTCTCCTGATTGGGTTTATGAGGCTCTCAGTAAAAACATTCCTGCCAACTGCTGAGAATTGCAACCCATCACTTGCCAGAGTCCATCTTGATGAAACCGCTGGCCTTGGTCCAAGAGGCCAAACTGTTTCCAGCAGCACCATTGGTGCAGTCAGTTGTTTACCTCCACTGTTTTTCTCTCCCTGTTTGGGCCATGTCCTGCAACTGGGAGGAGAGATGAAATGACAACTTGTGCATCAAGGTTCTTCACCTTCCTTCCCAGAGAGCCTTGTAATCCCTTATGATCTCCTGAAGGCTGTGCCTTGCAGTGTTATTGGTTCACACTTGGACCAGAGGAAGGGGTAACTATCAAGCCCACTGTTGTGTTACATCATGTTTCTTTGCCCCAGGGAGACAATATATCTCACAAGATATCCTGTCAGGCCCACAAACCACTGCTTCTGTTCCCTTCAGCAGTGAATCACTTACAACCATCACATGCCTCCTTTGGAGATTGGCAGGGGCCAATCCATGTGCTGAATCTTCCAAAGTCTCATGCATGTTCTCTGAGTTTTGGTTTTGTTCTTGATCCTCACTGATAAGGCAGAGAATTTAGAATTGATTCTACAGCTCCAAACTAACAGAAAGATTATTGGTCCTTCTACTTCTGTGTGTCATATTCCTTCAAATGTCTACCTCCTGTGTTTGAGAACTGACCTCCTCCCCAAACACATCTACCATGTGTTCCTTGTTCAGTACAGTCTGCTCTGTCCAAGAAAACCTCATGTCCTCTAATATGCTGAAGAGTGGGTGCCCTGGCCTCAGGTTGCTGGACTTTCTCTTCTAACATGGCAAACAACTTGCACTTGCTGCAGGTGTAGCCACTCACATCATCTGGCAACCATACCTCAATTGTTGCAGATGACTGGAGCAGTTTCTTCACCATCCGTATTCAGTAGTTCTAAGTAGGCACTGAAACAGAACCCCAGGCCTCCCCTGCAAAACTCCCCTGCTATGCCTGTTGGCCTTGCTGTTTGTTTGACAAGCTCCAGGAACTGGGACTGCAGTTATATAGAGAGCTATTGGCTGCCAGCTCCTCCCTCAAGCAAGTCTCTGACTCAGTTCCTCTGGGCCTACACACAACAGAACAACAGAGCCCTAACAAGTAACAAGCAAGCTTGTCTCAGGTCACACAAACTATCAGACACAAGGTCACCAAAACACAGTAGAAGAATAGAGCCCTAATGAGCGTATGAGCAAGCAAGTCTTCTCTCAGCACATACAAACAAGCAGTCTCAACCCAACAAACTCTCTGGGGCTGGGGAGATTTACGGTAACCTAACAATCACAAGATCATTTTATGCTGTCTCTTTCATCATGTGAAATGCCTATTGGCTTTGCTACTTGTTAGCTGAGCTCCTGGTGATGCAGTGGTTAAATGCCAGTCCTGCAGCCACAATGTAGTAAGTTCAATCCTACAGGGTTCCAGGTTGACTCAGCCTTCCATCCTTCCCTAGGTCGGTAAAATGAGTACCCAGATTGTGGGGGGAAATTAACTAAAAACACATTGCAAACCGCTTAGGAGTGCTTTGCACTGATAAGTGGTATAGAAATGTAACTGCTATTGCTATTGCCAAGAATGACTTTATTGAGTTCCTGTAGTCAAACTCAAGAACACCACCCATATATGAGGGACAATGAAATGAAGTTATGTTTTTTACTCATTTAGTGCATCTGTCTATAATGTGTAGGCATGTGCATGTCCTAAATGTTGATACAGTGTACGAAAAAATGTTTCAAGCATTTACATAAAGTTTGGACCTCTATTTCATCCATCACAAAATAGATGTGCTTAAAATGTTTTGAGTTACAACTTCCATCATCCCTTGTCAACTTGGTGATATATGAATGTTTAGTCAGAACTAAGTCCTACTTTGTTCAATGGGCTTTACTCCCATATAGAGTCTGGGAATGTTCCTTTTGGACTACAGCACCGAGAATCCTCCAATCAACCAGCTTAATGCTGATATTGGCAGAACGTTTCCATGTGGTCTTGTAACATTGGGAATGTCCATCCATATTTGCCAAGCTGGCAAAAAGAATACAACCAAAGAGAAAAATACTGGCTAGAATAGCCACTTAGACGTCAGCAAAGACTTGTGCAAGAATCTGGTACAGTCTGGTAACAGTTATTTTCACCAAATAGGTTTCCCCCCGTATCTAATTGATGTTATCTCGGATGATGAGGCAATTGAAGCAAAGTGGTAAATGTTTTGCTTTTTTGGATCTAATCTCAAAAGGGAGCACAGGGGTGAAGAATGGCATTACAATGATTTCTCATTGATCCTGTTCTTTCAGCTCAACACAGAAAACATATTCAGTCACTAAATACTACTGATGAGGGAGGAGAAAATTGGAACCATGTGACATTGGCAGAACAAGTAGTTGGCAGCTTTGCTCCATAATTATATACTGCTCTTGCTCAATGTTTATGTGAGCATGCAGTGACATCTTGAATTTCAATAGCAGTACTCTTAAAGTTGACAGACATTCTTAATTCACCCTAGTGCTTGCTTCCTAAGTTGGCACTTAGCACTTTGCCACAAATACAGAAATTGTTGCTATTAGACCGCTGGCTCTGTATCTTGATCCTCTTTAAAAATAAAATTAATAGGTTAATGACTGTTTAATAAACAATTTTCAGCTGAACGTCTGCTTTCTTTCTTGCCTGGCATTCTAGAAACAAAAAAGAAACCAACACTTTTTTTCCTGATCCTTCAAGACAGGTTTTGGAGAAGCTGAGAAGATGGCCTTGAATAGATGATACTTGTTTTAAATATATTAGAGGGCTGATCCCAGTTGTTTGCAACAAATGTCTTTGGAACAGTCTTTGGTAATATGTCAGTGCTTCTGAAATGCCATGATTACTTTTGGTGGCATGTGCAACAGGTGTGCTATTGACAGTTGTCCTATCTGTTGCTGGATAGTAATTGAACACATAAAATGTGCTTTGTAACATTTAAAATAACAAGAAAGGATTTTTTTTAAATGGAATGATGACTCACTGCTTCCATTCACAATGCACTTAATAGAAAGGAACTGTATAATAACTGTACGCTTCAATTTTTTTTCTCATTCACAGAATCATAGAACCTTAGAGTTGGAAGAAGGCTGCAATGGCCATCAAAGGGCTATCAACCCCTCCCATACATGTCTTCTACAGATATTTAAGGATGGCTATCATGTCACCATAGGCCTAAAGGCCAGATTCCAGCCAATCTTGGAAGCTAAACAGTGTCAGCCCTGGTTAGTGCTTGGATGGGAGACCGGCCAAATGAATACCAGGTGCTGTAGGCTGTATTTCAGAGGAAGGAACTTACAAAACCATCTCTGAGCATTCCTTATCTAAGAAAACACTATGAAATTCATGCAGCTGCTGTAAGTCAACAGGCAACTTGAAGACGCACATACATATATAATGTCATCTTTCAGTCTTGTCTCCAAGCTAAACATACTCAGCTTCCTAAGTTGTTCCTCATAAGGCTTAGTTTCAAGACCATTGAAACCAGCAACTGTTAACCAGAGGATTTGTTCTTCAGGCACCCTCAAACTGTGCAATGACCTGTCAGCTGGCAAGACCAATTTCTTCTGGCAGGCCTATCAAGATGGTTTTTAAATTATGAATTTTTAAGTTATGAACTGATTGTTTTTAATAGTATGCCTTTAAAACTGATGTAAATGTTCTTTTAACTGGTCATGTATTTTTCACCAACATTCATATTTCTAACTGTGTTATGCTTCTGTCTGTGCTGTATTTTAATCTGTTGTTCCCTCTCAATCCATAGAGAGAGGCAGGTAAGAAACAACAACAATCATCTTGGTTGCTCTTCTCTAGATATGGTCCATATTACCAGTATGCTTCTAGAATTGTGATGCCCAGCACTGGAAACAGACCAGGTGAGGTCTGACCAAAGTAGAAAAGAATGAGACTACTACTTTTCTAGATCTGGACACTGCACTACTCCTGATGAAGCCTAGAATTGCATTGGATTTTTTGGCTGCTACATTATACTGTTCACCTTGTTGGTGTGTGCCTTCAAGATATTTCAATCATAACCCTAAGGCAAACCTATCATGGCATTTTCTGGGAGCTGAGAGTATGTGATGCACCCAAGGTCACTCAGTGTGTTTCCATGCTTGAGTAAGCAACTGAACCCTGGTCTCCAGGGTTGCAGGGTTGTTACACCATGCTGGCTATCCACTCCCCTAATCTGCCAAGTTTGTAACTATTTTTTTTTAAAAGATAAGATTAGTTTGGCCTGACTTCTTTTTGAGAAAACTCATGCTGTCTCTCAGTAATAAAATTATTTTTTTCCAGTCCAGTCAGAACAGTCCAGCCTTCTCTCTATCCTCTGTTAGCATTTTATTATCTTTTTTTTTAATGCTGTGGCACTTCCATTTCCACTTCTTTGTTCTTCCTCCTGCTCCAAAAAGAGCCCCCAACCCCTTCCCTACTGAGCCTGAGCTCATTCTGAGGTTTAGCTTTTTTTTTTTACTTTCCCCCTATAAATATTGGCTATTCATTCAAATTCTTCTTTGGTGGTTCCCCCCTTCTTCCATTTTTATACATGTCTGTTTTAAAGCTCAGCTAGTCTGAAGGTTCTTTGTACATTCACTCTAGTTTCTTGAGACCTCCTACTTTTCCTTCTTGGAACTGTTGGCAGTTATGCCTTCAATGCACCATGAACTCCTTTCCTTTGCTCATTTCACACTACTGAATCAGCTTTCTTGAATCATAGAATCATAGAATCATAGAAATGTAGAGTTGGAAGAGACCACACGGGCCATCCAGTCCAACTCCCTGTCATGCAGGAACACCCTCAAAGCACTCCCGACAGATGGCCATCAAGCCTCTGCTTAAAAACCTCCAAGGTAGGAGACTCCACTACTCTCCGAGGCAGCAGATTCCACTGCCGGACAGCCCTGACTGTCAGGAAGTTCTTCCTGAGGTTCAGGTGGAATCTCCTTTCCTGCAGCTTGAATCCATTGCTCCTTGTCCTGGTTTCTGGAGCAGCAGAAAACAAGCCCCCTCCTTCCTCTACGTGGCATCCCTTCAAATATTTAAACATGGCTATCATGTCCCCTCTTAACCTCCTTTTCTGCAGACTAAACATACCCAGCTCTCTCAGTCTATCCTCATAGGGCATGTTTTCCAGGCCTCTCACCATTTTGGTCACCCTCCTCTGGACTTGCTCCAGCTTGTCAATATCCTTCTTGAATTGGGGTGCCCAGAACTGGACACAGTATTCAAGATGGGGTCTAACCAAAGCAGAGTAGAGTGGTACCAGTACCTCCCTCGATCTAGACACCATACTCCTGTTGATGCAGCCGAGAATTGCATTGGCTTTCTTGGCTGCCGCATCACACTGCTGACTCATGTTCAGCTTGTGGTCTATGAAGACTCCTAGATCCCTTTCACACGTACTGCTATCCAGCCACGTGTCCCCCATCCTATATTTCTGTATTCCATTATTTCTGCCTAAGTGTAGGACCTTACATTTCTCTCTGTTGAATTTCGTTTTGTTCGCCCTGGCCCAGCTCTCCAATCTATCCAGGTCATTTTGAATTTTGATCCTGTCCTCTGGCGTATTAGCAACCCCTCCCAATTTGGTGTCATCTGCAAATTTGATGAGCATGCCCTCTATTCCTTCATCTAAGTCATTGATAAAAATATTGAACAGCACTGGGCCCAGGACAGAACCTTGTGGCACCCCACTAGTCACTTCTCTCCAGGATGAAAAGCAGCCATCCGTGATCACCCTTTGGGTTCGGTCGGTCAACCAATTACATATCCAATTAACAGTAGCCCTGTCTAGCCCACATTTTACTAGCTTCGATGCAAGAATGTCATGGGGAACTTTGTCAAAGGCCTTACTGAAATCGAGATATGCTACATCCACAGCATTCCCTTCATCTATCAAGCTAGTAACTCTATCATAAAAAGAGATCAGATTAGTCTGGCATGACTTATTTTTGAGAAATCCATGTTGACTTCTCATGATTATTGCGTTGTTTTCTAAATGATTAGAAACTGAACGCTTAATGATCTGCTCCAGGATCTTTCCGGGTACCGATGTCAGGCTGACTGGGCGATAATTATTTGGGTCCTCTTTTTTTCCCTTCTTGAAGATGGGGATAACATTTGCTCTCTTCCAATCTGCTGGAACTTCTCCTGTCCTCCAAGATTTCTCAAAAATTATAGCAAGCGGTTCCGAAATGACCTCTGCCAGCTCTTTTAATATCCTAGGATGCAATTCATCTGGCCCTGGAGACTTGAATTCATCCAATGCGGCCAGGTATTCCTGTACCACCTCTCTACTTATTAAGTGCCTCATTTCCTCTGCTTCCTCCCCTGCTCCCCTACCGCCAGGTTGAGTGCTTGTTTTTTTGGGAAAATACGGAGGCAAAGAAGGTGTTAAGTAGCTCTCCCTTTTCTTCCCCCCTGTGAGTAATTCGCCATCTTTTTGGTAGCGAGACCCTACTGTCTCCTTCTTTTTCCTTTTGCTGCGGACATATTTAAAAAAACCCTTTTTATTGTTTTTAATGTCTCTGGCCAGCCTAAGTTCGTTCTGTGCTTTACCCTTTTCTGACCTCCTCCCTACATCTCCTGGCTACTTGCTTAAATTCTTCTTTGGGGGTTTTCCCCCTTTCTTCCATTTCCTATACGTGTTTCTCTTAACTCTTAGCTCAGCTGAGAGTTCTTTAGCCAACCATTCTGGTTTCTTCAGATGCCTTCCATTTTTCCTCCTTATTGGCACAGTTTTAGACTGTGCCGTCAGATCTCCTTTTTAAGGAACTCCCATGCCTCCTGAACTCCTTTCCCTTTCACTATTCCTGACCACGGAATTCCAGCCACAGCCCCTAAGTTTACAGAAGTCCGCTTTTTTAAAATCTAAGACGAGTGTCTGGCTACCCTTATCTTCCCCTTTCCCCACTAAAATCAAAATTCCAACAGGGCATGGTCACCCCCCCCTTAAAGATCCAACCACTTCTACCTCATTCACAAGGTCATCCCTGTTGGTCAAAACCAGATCTGGGAATTTTTTGATCCCCTTGTGGCCTCTTCCACCTTCTGGACCATGAAGTTGTCTGCAAGACAAGCAAGAAACTTGCTGGACCTTGCTGTCTTGGCAGAGTTTGACTGCCAGCATATATCCGGGTAATTGAAATTTTCCTATTATTACTGTATCTCTCCTCTTTTAATGTTCAGTCATTTGGTTGAGGGAAGGGGCCCTCCAAGTCCTCAGCCTGGGTTGGAGGTCTGTAGTAAACCCCCACCAGAATATCCCTGTTGTTTCTCGCTGCCTTAATTTTCCCCAAAAGCTCTCTACCTGGCTTTCTGGGTTTAAGCCCCCGGGTTTTTCACAGGTGAAAACATCCTTGACATACAAGGCTACTCCTCCTCCTTTCTTGTTTGGTCTATTTTTACAAAATAGGCTATACCCCTCTATTCCTATATTCCAATCATGAGACTCATCCCACCAGGTCTCAGTGATGCCTATAAATCGTATTTATTTTCTTGTACTAGGAGTACAAGCTCATCCTGCTTGTTTCCCATACTCCTTGCATTAGTGTAGAGACACTTAATCCCCAGGCCCTTCCTGCAAGTCCTGTACTATTGTTTCTACTCCTCCCGCCATTGGCCGCTTGTACTACTTGTCCAGTATCATTTGGGCCTTTTCCCCCCGTGTTCTCTGAGTCCTTGCCCTGAATAATATTGTCTCCCTCCCCCGTGGATCTTAGTTTAAAGACCTCTTAATCTTCCTTGCAAGACTGTTTGCAAAAACATTCCTGCCCAGTTTTGTGAGGTGCAGTCCATCCCTCGCCAGAAGCCCATGTTCATGGAAATTCAGGCCATGTTCCAAAAACCCAAACCGTTGTTGGCGGCACCATGTGCGGAGCCAGTTGTTGACCTCTACTATTGCCCTTTCCCTACATGCGCCGTATCCTTGAACAGGGAGGAGAGACGAAATGACCACCTGCACACCAAGGTCCTTAATTTTGGCCCCCATACGCTCGTAGTCCTTTGCAATGTGGTTTAAGCTGCTCCTCGCAGTGTCATTGGTTCCCACATGAACCAAAATGAGGGGCTTATAGTCAGTGGGTTTGACTAGCCTGGTTAGCCTCTCCGTTATGTGGTTGATCCTGGCCCCAGGAAGACAACAGACTTCTCGATTGAGCTTGTCCGTTTTGCAGATTGCTGTTTCAGTTCCTCTTAGCAAAGAGTCCCCAACAACCAGGAACTCGCCTCCTCTGAGACTTGTCCTGGGCTCCTCGGCGAACCTGTTCTACTCGGACTGCCTGGGCATTCTGTTTAGGCTGGGAGTGTTGATCTAGTCCCTGTTGGTGAAGTTTGATTCCTTCTTGTTGACATTCTGTTCCCTCCGCGTGGTGCTCCTCATTGTTCATAAGGCCAAGTAGTTCGAAGCGATTGTGTATGCTAAAAGTTTTTCTGTTACCTTCCTGGTCCTTTTACTCCTCCGTGTGACATTCGCCCAAACCTCCGTTTCCCGGCAAAGTGTGGTGACTTCCTGATCTGGCAGCTCCTCCGTGCATTCGGTCTTCTGGTAGGTCTTTTCTGCCCTATCCAAAAACTCCTCCCCTTCCCTAATAAGATGGAGATCAGAAATTCGTGCCTCCAGCTGGCGAACCTTCTCCTCCAAGAAGGTGACCAGCTTGCACTTGGTGCAGGTGTACCCGAGAACCTCTTGTGGCAAGAAAAGGAACATGCCACAAGCGTTACAGGTGACTGCAGCAGCTCCCTCACCTTCCATCCTTGAAACTACAGAGAGTAGTACAGGAGAAGCTCGGAGTAAAGGAGTGCAAGTGCGCGCGCCAAAGGCGCGCGCCGTTGGTAGCTCCTAATAAAGCTCCTCCCCGCTAGCTGCCTCCTCCCTCTCGTTAGTCAGACCGTGTGATCAGGCAGAGCCCACGGCCAGGACAGTAGCCAGCAAACAATAGCAAGCAATTAACAGCAAAAACAAGCAAGGCCCCCAAGCACAGCAAAAACAAGCTCAGCAAAAAAAACAAGCCTGTGAAACACACCTGGTCTAGGACGTCTTCACAGGCCCAGCTCTCCTCTGCTCTTTCCTCTGGGAAATGAGCTAGAGGCCCGTTGGTAGCTCCTAATAAAGCTCCTCCCCCCTAGCTGCCTCCTCCCTCTCGTTAGTCAGACCGTGTGATCAGGCAGAGCCCACGGCCAGGACAGTAGCCAGCAAACAATAGCAAGCAATTAACAGCAAAAACAAGCAAGGCCCCCAAGCACAGCAAAAACAAGCTCAGCAAAAAAAACAAGCCTGTGAAACACACCTGGTCTAGGACGTCTCACAGGCCCAGCTCTCCTTGAAGTCTAGAATGTGTTCTATGTTTGACCTCTCCTTTCCTCTGTCCCCAACGGACATAGTAGTTCCATCCAATATTCCACTACTACCATCCCATTGACCAGTTCATCTGTGTTAATTAGGATTAAATCCAAAATAACTGATCCCTTTGAGGCATTTGCTGGGTCTTACATTCTTGGCAGAGCGTAACTTCCAGTATGGTTGAAGTCTCCTATTACTGCTATATCTCTCCTTTTTGAATATTTGGTTGATTGAGGAAGGCCTTATCCAAATCTTCATTCTGGCTTGAAGGCCTATAAATACAACTCCACAATGAAGTCACTCTTGTTCCTCTCCCCCTTTTAAATTTTTTCTCACATGCTCTCAACTTGTTTCCATGATCTAAATCCTGGATCTCCTCACAGGTGTACAGCTTTTTGATGTTCAGTGCTATTCTTCCTCCTTTCCTGTTCGGTCTATATCTTTTTGGGAAAAGGTAATATTCTTCCATTACTATGTTCCAATCATATGACTCATCCCATAAGGTTTCAGTGATGCCTATTAAATTAGGAGTAATTTACCTACCTCATAGTGATTTCTAAGCCTGTTAAAAATACTTTTCCTGATACATCGTGGAAGCTCTCTGTTTGGAGTTTCAGTTTGACTCTAGTCTAACTTGGGCCATTTTCACACTACACTGTTATAGTGCTATTATTCTACTTTCAACGTCCTGTGGAATTCTGGGGTTTGTCAGTTTACTGAGGCCAAAGAGCTCTCTGGTTGAGAATTCTAAATGCCTCTCCCTAAACCACAAACCCCAGATTCATAGGATGCTGAAAGTGGAATAATAACACTATAACAGTGTAGTGTGGAAATGACATTGGATAAACGAAAATGCTCTTCCAGATTTTTAGGCATCCAGTCAGATTTCCTGATGTCCTTATGATTGGCTTCCTTCTTTTCTAGGAAGCCCTTTGTTTTTGGGAAATTTTTATTTGAAACTTGGTACTACAAAATGAAAAGGTGTTTTTTTCAGAAGCAATTTTCAATGCAAAAAGGTCCCAAAATGTGAAAGATAATTGAAAATTATGTAAAAACTCTTAAGGTAGAAATTTTGGACTTCCTTTTGCTTGTAAAGAATAAAGGAATATTTGTTTGTTTTTTAATATTCCACCTTTCTCCCAATATAGAACCCAAGGTGGCTCATAAAATGTACGCTTTCTTTATATATGTACTCAATAACAAAATATTTTAAAAATGGATTAACATTCCCATTTTAAACTGTGGTAAATTAAAACAGTTTGAAAACATAAAATTACCCTACTCCTTCCTAATTGGGGGAAGGGGGAATAAAAACCACCTTCTGCTACAACCAGTTGATAGTCAAAGGTCTTGCACAGCTAGCAGAAGGAAAACAGAGAGGATGCCGATCTAGCCTCCTGGAGTAAAGAGCTTAATTGCCTGGGAGTAGTCACTGAGAAGGCCCCCTCACATGCTCTCACCACACGTTCCTGTGATGGTGGTGAGAATGAGTAAAGGTTCAAGGACTCTAAAACTCAGGAAGGATCCTATAGTATAGGGGGATATAATCTTTCAGATAGTCTGGATCCAAACCGTATTGTAAACAGAATGAGAAGGAGATTGACCACCAAGTCTTTTACTTTATTGTTAACAAAATAACCAAAGAATTATTCTTGTGAACTTGCATCAGGACAGGTAGAGTGTGGAAGAAATGTTGGGGGTAGGGGCTTGAGTGAGACACAGTGCAGGCCTGTGTTCAAAAGAGGTACATCCAAGCATGGTACTAGTGGCAGAGGTTCCGCTGGGATGGCTACTGCAGAAAGTAAATCTTGAAGGCTGGAAAAATAATATATATTTAACATATCCAGGGATGTAGCACAAGACTCTAGCATAATAGTGACTGTATGTTCTTGAACTACTGGCAATGGTCTGCTATAAAGTTGGAAATGATTTGAAGGTACACAACAAAAACAATGAGTCTTATTGACTATAGTTTACCACATGTAAAGTCCAGCAGACTTCCCTTCACAGTCTCTCACTGGTCACTGGAAACAACCTGAAGGCACTTAGCAACATTAACAATCTATGCTCGATTGGGTAATGGCCCTCAAGTGCACAACACTCCTGTCGCCAGTGGCTGTGTGAAAAGGAAGGAAGTGACTGGCTGCACTGCAGAAGGAAGGCACATGTCACTCATGCTACCCTTTTGCAGGCAGCCGGCCAGATGCAGAGGGGAGTGTTTGGGTCACACTTCCATCCCATCAGTGGTACTGCTGGGATTGTGACAGGATGATGATGGAGAAGGGTAAGATGTGGAAATGACCATGCAGTTAAATTGTAGAAGTTGTGATGGCTTCCACCTTGGACATATTTGAAAGTGAATTGGACAAACTTATGAATGATGGAGCTCTCAGTGGCTCCTCACAACACACACAAAATGTAGCACTAGAATCTCATTGTAGAAGACAAAATAAGGTGCTGCTGCACTCATGTCTACCTTTTTGGGCTATCATTACGCAACTGTTTGGCTACTGTCTGAACAAAATTTTGGACTTTGGTCTGATTTTTATTTATTTATTTATTTGTATCCCGCCTCTCCATATGGATCGAGGTGGCGAACAACTTAGAAATAGCATGTATTTCAATACATTTTTCTATACATGCCCCGAACAAGCTGGGTACTCATTTTACCGACCTACGGAAGGATGGAAGGCTGAGTCAACCTTGGAGCCCTGCAGGATCGAACTCATAACCTTGTGGCTTGCAGTACTGGCATTTAACCACTGCGCCACCAGGGCTCCCTGCCTGGATGTTTGTTCTTAACAAGACAGGCCCAAGGTATGCTAAATGAATATACAGATGAACTGAATATGTGTCCTACAGTGATGTTTTTTAGCTGGTAGAACATGAGCATGGCAAAATGGCAGTTTTCCAGAATTTTCTCTGGTAAGAAAAAACAGAAATAAAGAGGTGTGAAATCACTGGAGATAAATCTGTCTGTCTGTGTGTATACAGAGCTTTCACTTAAGAGAAGGAAAATGATGTTGGACAGAAAGAGTGAGAAGTTGAAGAAGAACAGAAAGAAACAGCACAGGAGAGCAAGACAATTTGTTGTTGCCGTTTGCCTTCAAGTCATTTCCAACTTATGGTGACCCTAAGGCAAAAGTATCATGGGGTTTTCTGATGCTGAGAGTGTGTGATGTGCTCAAGGTCACCCAGTGGGTTTCCATGGCTAAGCAGGGAATCAGATCCTGGTCTCCAGGGTCATAATCCAATGCTGAAAGCACTACATCGCTATGACTCTCAAGCAAAACAATTAGTGACAGAAAAGAGAAAAAGAACAAATATTAGACATTGCTTCTTTATCACAAGTTATTGCATGTCCAAGAGAATGGATGGATGAAATATAGATCAGGATCTTCTGGCAAATCTCTTGCTGATGTTCAGGAAGTTAACAATAATTTCTGGGCCCCAATTGTTTAACACTATCAGCTATGAAATGAGTGCCATTCTCCCCTAAATTATACAATGAAGGAAAATGGAGATAAAAACCCTTGGTGCAGCCTGGAGAGCCTTTTTGTGTGTAGGACTATGAGCTCTGTTCAGCCGGGGGTTTAGAATTTGTTAATTTCACTTGTATGTTCTGCCATGATTGGTAAGTCTAAGGGTTCTGATTAAAAACAAAAAACACACAAACAAACAAACAAACAAAAATTACAGTAGATCCCATAAGGCTAAGTCTGCCCATTCTGGCCCTAAAAATATCCACCATCTTCGGACTTCCAGTCACGTGGCGCGCATGTGAGGTTGCATGGAGTAACTGTCTGTACTCTGTGGAACCACCCAATGGTCACCAGCCAATAATAAGATCATTTGAATAGGCAGAAAACCCCCCTGGTAAAGGAGATTTGGAGGAAGTCTAAAGAGGATCCAATTCCGACACCAACTCTTTCAGATAAGAAAGAGTAGAAGGTGCCGCGAGGATCGAAGGACCACAACAGGACCATTGGTGTCGCCGCGGCACAAGTGGCACAAGCGCCGCCGCTGCCTTTTAAAAAGAAAAAGCAGTGAGACGACACTGAGCTGTTCCGAACTGGAATGACAATCAATTTTAGACTACATCAATTTGAGATCTGCAACAATACGCAGGAGCTGCAAGTAAGGAAGATACCCAGAAGAAGGACATTACAATTTAAAGGATTTGACATAAGTATTGAATAAAGATAAGTTTGGGAACTAAAATATCAGTTAAAGGCTGTTAAAGACTGTTAGTGCTGACATACAAAGTTAAAATTAGGTAGCAAAGAGACTATTTCATTTAAAATACATAAAAGAAATCAATTATAACCAGTGAAAAAACTTAAAGATTTTTGAAGCTACATAAAATGAATTGAATCTATAGTGAGAGGTGGGAGAGTTCCGAGTGGAGCGTCTGCCGTACGATATGGAGGACAGGATTTTGAGTTTGGACTGTTTGTAACTTACAGTGGGGACGGTGTCAAGAGGAATTTTGAACGGTTATAATAATTCTTTGGCTTTTGGACTTTTTGAAAAGAAAGGAACTTTTGGTAAACTAGCTTACGACTGGTGAAGTGGATTGGACTTGAATTGAAAGGGGCGATTTTGAAGGAGTATTCATTTTGCAGACTATGGTGTGTCGCCAAGAGGACTTTTAAAACTGCTTCTCTTTCCGGATTTGATCTCTGTATACCAGAGACTTTGTTGGTCCTTTGAAAGCGAACAAAAGAGGAAGAAATAGGGAACTGAAATAAGGAGAAGAGTCTATCAATTTTCTGTTAAGTTGCTAAGTTCGGAAAGCTTCAAGGACAATTAGACAGAGAACAGACTTGGAAACTTTCTCTCTCTCTACCCCGTGACTCAGACTTTGCTATCGCTTCGGTGTCCATAGCGATGAAGAAGATCTCCAAAATAACCAGTTCTTAAGCCAAGGTCTTCAGTATTGCCTTAGTTAAAGTAATATAAACAATTAGATATTGGCTGGTATGCTGGCAAGGAAGGGGGAAAAGGTATCCTGAATATTGAATGAACTGATTGTTAAATTAGCATAATACATAATAAGCAGCAAATAAGTTACACATAAGATAAATAAGTTACAAATAAGTTATTTAGTTAAAAGCAGAAATTTATGGTATACATATAAATAGATACATATATATATAAAAAAAGCATGAATTGAAGTACAGTCATATAGTTAATTACTTAATGAATTGAGTTTATTGTATGTGAAATAGTCAATTGATATATTGCTGGTAAAATTCTCTAGTTATTAAATTGTCCAAGTATATAAGTTGATTGCCTTCCGCTCGAATGGCGGACGCGAGTGGCAGCTCGGTTTGAAGCTCCATAATGGAGCAGCCCCGCGCTGCCTCCCGCTGGAATCCAGCTGCCTCTTTTGTCACCTGGAGGTGGCTAAAGACCCCCCCAGTACAGGAGGTCCGGAAGCGGTCCAAAGGGGACCCCACAACTGGTGTGCAGTTCTGCTCTGCCCGGATGGGAGAGCAGCAGGCATCAGGGGGGTCGAAGGACCTTGACGACGGATCCAGAGGGACGCCGCAGGAGCGCTGCCGAACGAGTTTTTTAAAAGAAGCAACAATGAAATTACCAAAGAAAGAAAACTTTCACTTGTCTCATTCCCTGCTTCCGTGAAAACCACAGCGATTATGGCTTGCTACGGGGTGCAGGAGCGATGGGGGAAGGGCCCGGAGAAGTAAAGCTAGCAGCGTGAGTTTTGGCTTCATGGCTGTAAGAATTCAGAGTTTCTTAAAGGGGCAGCTGACATTGAGGGAAAGAGATTGGGAAGATGTGGAGGAATGAGCCGTTTGTTCCTTTAAATTTCCGGATTTTAAATTTTTCTGACTTTGAAATATTTTAAATTGGCTTAATAAGACTATTTACAAAATTGGGCATTTTTAACAATTATTATAATTCAGATAATGGAAGAAAGAGTTTGGACTGGGCAATACAAAGAAATAATGATGCGAGTTTCGAGCTTCAGGACCAGGACTGATAAATTTTGAAATTATGAAGACATGAGAGCACCCTCCTGCTTTTTCTTTTATGATCCTTGATTGTTGATGTGAATATAAGAGTGGATTGGTAATAAGACTTAGAATCGGAGGCTACAAAGTGTATATCCCCCTGGAATAAGTGACTTTGCATATGGGAAAGCTACTAGAAATGGAAAAGAACATTATGAACTGCGGTCCCACTCATGACGGCGAGGCATCTTGGAACTCTAAAGCGACAACAAGCAGACGTTGAAATATATTAAACATTTGAGATGAGTTCTGGGATGTGCTAGAAGTGTGTGGGGAAGTAAAGCAAAGCAGTTAACTTGGGTAAAAAAAAGGGCTTTATAGTATGGAAATGTGTACTAGTTCAATGAGATATTTTAACAGGGAACAGTTTGAAAGAGAGTGGGGAGTCTATGTTGGGTATTTGTAATCCTACCCCTGATGGCAGGGTGGTTTGGAACTTAAAAATTACAATAAGAGTACAGGAATAGATTTGTGAAGAGTTCTGGGCTATAGTCTTGCTGATGGGGTAGGGAAAGAGTGAAGCATTAGAGAAAACAATTGGGTTTTTTTGTCTGTTTGTGAGTTGTGCATGGACTCCCTGGATATTATGGCTATGGATCAGCGACAGAAGGTCAACGTTATGAAACAGACTCTCTTCCTATGGCTATCTGGAAGTACAGCGATGACGAGACGCCCAAAAAAACAACAACAACAACAAAAAACTGCAAGTGAACTCTGGGTCGCTGGGTTGGGAAGGGAGGGAAAAGGAAAGGAATGATTTTTGGTGGTAGATGACATATAGAGATGAATGTAAACTATTTAAGCACCAAATAAGGGTAAAGGGAGTTATAGAATGAATATGTGTATTTGTTTAATAAGATATCTGAATAGTGTGAAAGATGTTGGGGAGTCAGCTTTGGGTGTAACCCCACGTCTGGAGGTGGGATGGCTCAGAGCTTTCAAGTGACAATGAGAGTACATAGAAATATTTTGAGAACATTTTGAGGAGAGTTCTGGGCTAAAGTCTGATCTCTGGACGAGGGGCGGAGGTTTGTGGTCTGGGTTCGGATACCCTGGAAAGCTATGGATACAGATTAGTGATAGTAGAGGGTGTGAATGGGAAGTGGGAGGGAACTTGTTTGCAGCTTTGCTTTCCCCCATTCCTGGGGGTGAACCGGCCTATACTCGCAAGCGACAATAAGCGACAAGGGAATAACTAATATGAGTTCGGCCGGGGAATCCCATAGGAGGGAGGGAGGGGGGAAAGAAGAGGAGTTAAGATGTGAGGTCCTGATTGAAATGAAACAACAGATATTTTAAAAAGTTCATTAAAATATATAAAAACCCATATTAATAAATTAGAATATGTTAAAGATAGGAAAAGTGAGTAAGAGGCAATAGCAAATCAGCTCAGAATGTTGGTAATATAGTATTATATTGTAAAGGTAGACAGGGAGGAAGAAGGAAGGCCAGAATCGGGTATTAACTGGGAATCTATCAGTGGACAAGACATATTAAGGAGTGATGTATGTCAAGTAGAAAACATGTATATATCAGGGGAAAGCGTGTGAGAAGCTAGCTGTAGCATGGGAACAACAATGTAATGTGGTTCGGGAATGAGATCGTGTGGGCTTCGGGGGACAGGGACTGAGACAGGATGGAAGAACATAAATATTTCATGTTAAGATTTGGTATAAAAATTTGTTTTTTTTTATATTTGGAAACTAATAAAATTATTATTAAAAAAAGTATATAGTATGAAATGACACAGCTGTTTTAAGGGTTAAAAAGAATTAAGGATTGTTAAAGTGCTGAGGCATATCAGGTGTGACTGTTAAGAAAAAATATTAATTTGAAAGTATAAACTGTGCATTGGAGGAGGGAGGAGAGAAAGAGATAGAGAAGAGCAGAGGAATATTTTAAAAGTGAACTAATATTGCCATCTGATGGTGATATAATACAAAGGAAATTGAACATTACAAGTAACTGTTGGTGAAGTAGAGTGATTTGAGACAAGTAAGAGCATTTAAATATAAACAGTGAAATAGAAGGAATCTTTGGGAAGGAAAAAGCATAAAGGAGAAAATAAATTGATTACAAACAAAAGGAGACATGGAACCACGAACAAGAAAGGGGACAGTGGCAGCAGCTGCACCAGCAAATATACAAGCAGTAAGAAGAACAACTATAGACTCATCACAGAAATCTCATGATTTAATTGTTCAAATGATGGAAGAAATCAAAGGCATAAGAGATGAGATTAGGCATAAACTAAAGGAAACAAGACAAGAAATGAGAACGGATATGAAACATGAGATAGATAAATTGGGAAAGAAACGGGAAAATATAACAAAAGATGTAACTAAGTCAAAAAGTGATACCAAATCAATAAAAGAGCATGTACAATGGGCTGAAGCACAAGTTTCCGGTATATGGGAGAAACAATCAGAAGATGAGTCCCAGATTCCAATACAGGAACTATGGTATCGAGACTGCTGTCTCAAGCTGATGGGTGTCCCTGAGAACAGCTCAGAAAATTTATATGACAAATTAACACCAATTTTGGCAGAATATATCAATATTGAAGAAGAAAAGATGGAAGCAAACATTGTCAGAATATTTAGAGTTTCTTCCAAGATTGCTAGAGAGAGAAAATTGTCAAGAGACATAATAATTATCTTTACGAGAACAGTGACCAGAGATAAAATATTACAATGTAGCTATGATGGGCTGCTGAAGGTGGATGACAAAGAGGTCAAAATTTTTAAAGACACATCCTATCAGATCTTAAAAAAGCATCAGGATTACAAACCATTGGCAAGCATGTTGGCAAAGAACCAAATCAATTGCAAATGGGAGAAACTCGAAGGCATTTCGTTTACTTATAAACAACAAAGATACAAAATAAACTCTGTACATAAAGCGAAGGAGATGATAGAAAGGCTGAAGAAGGATCTCCCCGAAACCAAGGAAGATAGAGAAGAAAATCAAGAATCCGACATTATATCGGGCAAGAAATATAGACAAAAGAAAGATCGAGAATTGAAAAGATCAGATAGCGGTGAAATAGTATCTAGTGTTGGCGAAGAAAGAAATGAGGAAGAAGAAGAAGAAGAAGAAGAAGAAGAAGAAGAAGAAGAAGAAGAAGAAGAAGAAGAAGAAGAAATAATACTGGGAGGAGGAGGAGGAGAATTGGAAGGAGAAATTTAAAGATCAGCTGCCAAAATGGGATTTAAGCTACATTAAAGGATTCAACTCAGAATATAAAAGAAGGCACATATTCCATCACTTAGAAAAACAAAACCTGGACGTAATATGCTTACAGGAAGTTCGACTTAGAACCCAAGACTTGAAGTACACTCGTAATCCAAAACTGGGAAAATGTTTTGTGACAACGACAGACAAAAAGAAAAGAGGAGTGTTGATTTACATCAATCAAAAATTTGACACACAGGAAATATTTCAAGATAACAATGGAAGATTCTTGGGAATAGAGGTTAACTCAAAACAAGATAAAGTCTTGATTGTAGGAGTTTATGCGCCAAATGGCTCTAAAGGAGAATTTCCCCCCAAAATTCATGAAGAAATACCAAAAAATATACAGAGATCAAGAAATTCAAACATAATTATAGCAGGAGACTTTAATGGAGTCATTAATCCTAAAATCGACAGATCAATGCAAAAGTCAACACCAAGAAACAATGGAAAATTACCTAAGAGTTTTTTCAACATGGTAGATGACTTGAATATGTTTGATATCTGGAGGTATAAAAATGGACAATTAGATGGACATACGTTTTTCTTGGACTGACACAAATCAATGTCAAGGATGGATATGGTGCTGACATCTAAAGATCAACTAACTAAAGCCATTAAAATCGACATCCTTCCTAAAATATGTTCAGATCATAACCCGCTGCAATGTGTGTTCAATATCAAAGACAGAGAAAGAACCTGGAGGCTAAATGAGGAAATATTTCAAAAAGAGAAGTATATTGAAGAAGCAAAAAAAGAGATAACCAATTACTTTAAGGAAAATCTAACATTGGACATGCCCATGAAAGTAATATGGATGCAGGTAAGGCGGTGATGTGAGGGAACTTCATTAAATGGTCTTCTGAAATAAAGAAAAATAAGAGACAAGAGGAACAAAACATTTTAGAAAAAATGAAAGAGCTAGAAAAATTACTGAGGAAAAACCTATCAGATAGAAAGGTATGTTACAGATGAAGGCATATCAAACTAAATTACATCAATTAAATTTAAATGAAATTGAACAACAAATTCGATGAACAAAATACAACTTTTTTGAACAAGTCAATAAGCCATCAAAGCTATTGGCTATTCAACTGTGTAAAAGAAAGATGAGGAACATTATTACTGAGTTGAAAATAGAAGAAGAAAGAATCATTAAACAAGAAGAGATTAAATAAGCATTCTATAAATACTATGTGAAACTGATGGGGAGAAGCTCTTCAATACAAGAACAATCCAAAGTAAATGCTTATCAGGAAAAAACAAACAAAATTAAATTTACAGAAGACCATCGAACAGCCTTAAATAAATCATTCTCAATGATGGAAATATCAGAAGCAATAAGGAAATTAAAGAATGAAAAAGCCCCAGGACCAGATGGGTTTACTTTGAGATATTATAAAATTTTTGAGCTTGAATTATCCTTACCCTTACAAAATACGATGAATGAGATAAACAATGATGGTATTCCAGATACCTGGAAAGAGGCAAATGTTGTGTTAATTCCAAAAGAAGGCAGAAATTTAACGGATGTAAAGAATTATTGCCCAATATCACTATATAGACTACAAAATTTTCACGTCAATTTTGGCAGAAAGACTTTTGGTGGAAAGAGAGTTGCAGGAAATAATACATGCTTCTCCCTAAGAAATCAATAAAAGAAAACACCAGAACCATACTAAATATCATCGAATACTATGAAAAACATAATGAAAGGAAATTGGCACTAATATTTGTAGATGCTGAGAAAGCTTTTGATATGATTAATTGGACTTTCCTCAAAGTGGTAGTAAAAAAAATAGAAGTTGGAACTAAATTTATTTCCTGGATAGAAGCGATCTACAACCAACAGAAAGCCCGACTGATGACCAAAGGAAAAAAACCAATTTGATAGAGCTCAAAAAAGGGACAAGACAGGGCTGTCCTTTATAGCCTTTATTATTTATTATGACTTTGGAACTCCTTAATAATACGATTAGAAGTGACAATGATATTAAAGGAATCCAAATCAAGAAATATAAATATAAACTCAAAGCTTTTGCGGACGATTTAGCGCTATTTATGGATGACCTATTAAAAAACATATAACATTTGATGGAAATAATTAATGAATACAGTGAATTTTCTGGCTTTAAGATTAACAAGGAGAAAACCGTTTTGATAACAAAGAATATGAGTGATAAGGGAGAGGAGGAATTAACACAAAGAACAGGCTTTAATATAGGATAGAAAGCTAAATATTTAGATATATGGATTGCCAAGAGAAACAACGAACTATTCTATAATAATTATGAAAAAAACTGGAAAGAAATAATCAAGGATTTGAAAAAATGGTCAAGATTGTGGCTGTCCTTAATGGGAAGAATGGCAGTCATAAAAATGAATATTCTCCCTAAGATGATATATCTTTTTCAAAATCTGCCTATTATTATGAATAATACACCTTTTTTTACAATGGAGGAGAGAATTATCCAAATTCATTTGGGAAGGACATAAACCAAGCATAAGCTAGAAGATCTTGACAGACTCAATATCAAGGGGAGGAGCCTGATTACTGAACTTATACATTTATTACAAGGCGGTGGCAATGTCTTGGGTTAAAGATTGGGTCAATTTACAAAATTCAAGAATGTTGGCACTTGAGAGAGCAGATCTGAGAATAGGATGGCATGCGTATATGTTCTACGACAAAGCAAAGATCGATAAGGATTTTTCAAATCATTTTATTAGAAAATCATTACTAAAGGTGTGGAACGAGTACAAGAAAAGAAATATACGGCAACTCCCTTTATGGATTTCCCCACAGGAAGCATTTTATGGAAGATGGGCTGACACAGATAAATGGCTGAAATACAAAGATGTCATGGAAAAAACAACAGCAAACACACTTAAGATAAAAACAAGAGAAAAATTGGAACAAGAAGGAATATTACTTAGTTGGTTTCCATACAGACAATTAACGGAGAGATTACAGTTAGATCAAAAAACTTATGGATTCAAGCAAAAAGAAAAAGAAACAACGATAAAATGGCTGTTTGAGAACCCCCCACATTTATTATCCCATATATATCAAGAAATGTTAAAACAAGAAAGGGAAGAAGAAACAATAAAGGAATCTATGATCACATGGGCTCAAAACATTGGAAAATCAATTCAATTGGAACAATGGGAGCAGAGTTGGAGAGTGACACAAAAATTTACAGTTGCCCAAAATTTGAAAGAAAACTACTTCAAATTATTTCACAAATGGTACATGACACCTGACAACCCTAAGAAGATTTATAAAACTGGTTCTGGGCAATGTTGGAAATGTCAGAGAGAGGCTGGCACGATGTTTCATATGTGGTGGTCATGTAACAAAGCTAGAAAATATTGGGGGGAGGTACATAACAAGATATGCACAACATTGAAGATACAATTTGACAAAACCCCAGAAATGTATCTATTAAATACGTTGCATATGACTAACTGAATGATACAAAAGAAATATTGGAGGATTTTACTATATATGGTTACGACAGCCAGAACTGAATTTGCAAAATTATGGAAATCTCAGGAAATACCATCAATTGAACAATGGTGGGCTACTCTCATTGAAATCAGAAATGCAGATATAGTCTCTCAGAGATTAAAAGGGAAAACTGATGATGAAATAAATAGAGAATGGGAGTTAGTGATGGTAAAATAATGGGTATTAACTAAAGGAAAAAAACTTAGTGGTAATGGAATCTTAATATGGATGCTGTTTAAATGGTCTTGACAAATAAGCAGGATGAAATCAAGGTAAAATAAATATTGGAAAGTAAAGGAACGCAAATTAATGAAAGTAAGGCAGAAACTAACATGGATATTAGCAAATATGTGTTGTAGTACATTGTCTTTTTCAATATGAATATGTGAAAGTCTAGTGAGGAATGGAAGAACAACAAGGATGTATTCAATGCTATGTACAAATATAGATATATAATTTTATGTATTGAAATTTTAATAAAAATAGAATTAAAAAAAATATCCACAATCTTCTGGAATATATCAGAGTTTCTTAGCAAATGAGGCAACATGGAAAGGATTCCCTGTTAAAACCACTGAAGTACTCTACAGAGTTCCATCCCATTCAGATGACTGTATACTTTTATTAGAGATTTCCATTAAATCATTTAATGAAGACAAAGTGCACGTTCAAAAAAGGCTTTTCATTTTTTAGCCATTCACAGAATTTTATAGAGGCCTCAACAACTGTTGCTACTGTTATTGTTGTTGCATTTATTAACTTTGTACTCTGCCTTTTCCACAAAATCAGAACTTCAGACAGCTCACAAATGACAATAAACACACTGTAGTTAAAACATACACAAGAGCAGCATGGCAACTGAGTGAAATGACTGACACCAACAAAAAGAATGTTAAACATACAATTAAAAACAATTAAAAGCACTTTAAATAAAGAAATATGATTAAAGCAGTATGGCACCTTCTTAAAAGCTCTTTCTTTAATAACTTACAGTTCTGAAAACCCTGTCATATTTTTAAAAAAATCTTTGCATCCAGACAGAAAGGCAGCACAAGGAGAGGACCATTTTAGCCTCCCTGGGGAGTTACAGACCTTGAGAGCAGCCACCAAGAAGGCCTTATCTCATGTCTCCATCACCTTTGTCTGTGCAGTTGTTTGGGCGTGAGAGAAAAGCCTCCATTTTTAAGTTCAGTATTTTGCCTCAGTATTTACCAGAGAAAAGGTGGAATAAGTGTACAATTATTTTTTATTTGATACCAAGAAAGAACTTTCTGTTTGGAAACAGAACACTTAAAAATACATATGTAAATATCTGTGGTGTATTTAAATATAAGACTGTTCCACAGACAAAATAATGAAAAAAAAATCATCACTGGTTAAGAGAAGCAAAGCAGTAATAAATAAAAAGTAGGTCAGGAAAGTGCAGTGTGTGGTTGACATAGTTCCCCAAAGCTAAGGTTCCAAAGAGCAGCCCATTTCTACCTCAATGCTGTATATTAGTTTGATTTTTTTTTTACTCAAATGCCCCCTTCCAACATTTAGTCAGCTTATCTTGCTGCTGTTAATGGGCAACGCTGAGGGTGTGGCTCGCCTTTCTTATAGTTCTTTTTCTTTAAAAATGAACTGGCCAGTTCATCAGAAGAACATCTTTAAACAGAAGATTGTCCTCTGACAACTATTCAGATGAAGGAAGACCTCTGGAAAATAAGAAAGATGACTACCCTATTTCAGCAATAAAGAACCAGGAGCAGAATATGTGCTGGGAGTGGCCATATGGCAGAAGACTTGGGTCTGAGAAGTAGGAGCTGGTTGCACTTTAAGTGGGGTCATAGAAGAAAGGGGCAGGGGCATTGGAGATATTTCTCTTATGCTTAACTTGGGGTGGTTGGTTGAGGTGGTCCTCAAAATCAAGGTCCTTTGATAGCAATGGTTTGTATGACTTCTTCCTTTGCTTGCCATGACTAGACCTATGGCAATTTGTTTGTTTGTTTGTTTGTCTTGTTGCCACCTACAGAAATGGCATAAATATGGCAGCCAAGTCAATGAGAACATTGCTTGGGAACATGCTGCTACCTCTCATGATGGCAGCAGAGCCAACAAGAGCATGGCTTCGGATCAAGCTGCCAAACATGGGGAAATCAGGATCGAGAAATACGAGGTGGCATATGAGGACAGGAGTGCTTAAGTCTTTCCCACTGGCTGCTTGTCCTGTGCACTTTCCTTTCTCAGCTACTTTTTCTTAGCTGGAGATTTCAAGCATGAGTGGGAGAAAATGAATTTGGGAAAGGGAGGAGCAGCAGTTATTGGAAAAAGTTAAGTTTTCCTTCTCCTAACCTTCACTTCTTTCTCCTACTATGCCCTTCTACATTTGCCTTTTTTAGAAATTCAGAGGCTTATGATTTTTGGTGGTAGCATTAGAAACCAAAATCACATATACACAAAATCCGATAGGAAATTCAGCAAAAGCCACAACAAGCCGAAACAGTTCCATACTATTTCATTGTTGTTGTCATCACAGGAACTGCTTATGCTTTAAATCCCATTTCTGTTATTGCCACTGAGTGACTTTTCATACTGTGAGACGGAAACTTAGAAAGAATTTGCTTGAACAACAGAGGAAGAAAAAACCTCAGGGGAGGGAAACTACAAAACATTTTCATCAGATAAATGACTTTTGTATCTGGGTTACTCGAGATAACTTTAAACCAAAGCTTTTGTATTTGAAGACAGTGTTTTCATATGTGCTGAGCTGTTTAAACTTTCAGGCACTAAAAATAATGACCTCCCCCAATTGCATTTATTGGTTGAAAAAGAAAATTGGCGGTGGGGATAGGGCTTGAGATTTAAATGCCAATCTACTTTCATTGTTTGTCTAAACAGAAACTTTGCATAAATCTGATAGCAGTAATAAATAAACTGACCCAGATATGCATGTAGAAGCAATGCATCTCTGGGGCTGATTTATTACTACTACTGCTGCTGCTACTGCTATTATTGCTACTATTTAGAATCATAGAGTTGGAAGAGACCACAGGGGCCATCCAGTCCAACCCCCTGCTATGCAGGAACACACATCAAAACACTCCCTGTTACCACGGTTATGCTGTGTCTGGTGAGAGCACTAGATATCTCTTGATATCAAATAATTTGGCCTCTATTTGACCTTTCTCTGCCACCCTACTCCACATGTTTGCAATGGCCACCAGACAAGCATGTAATAGGCGCGGCCGTTAATGGTTGTACATTCCAAACCTCATTTAGGTAGGCAACTTAATGCCTCTCCGATGCTTCAGGGACCATTCCTTCTTGCAAACCCGCTTTGCTCAGCGTGACTTTACACAAAGACGCCCGGCTGAGTGCTGAGCCAGTCCTTTATCTTGGGCCATTTGCATACTGGCCATACTATTGTCATCCAGTGCTAAGCTCATCATGTAAAACCTGACCTTTTCCAACGCTTTTGTCCCGCTCCAAATTTCCTTTGTTCTCACCGAGCATGGCATGGCCTGTAGGCACAGTCCACCCTATAAAAGGTTCCCAATTCCGAGGACTCTTCGGATCGCTCCTGAGTTTCATCCAGCCTTGCTGTTGGTTTGTCCAGAGAGCTCCCCTCAGGGAACTGCGCTGAGCTTTCTTCCCTGCAACTCTTCGTTCTCTCCAGGACTACGAGAAAAGGTGTCGCATTACCCATTCCCCTGAAACTCTCCATTTCTATGTCTCAGTTAGTTAGTGTATGTCATGTCTTTTGTGTTGTTTGCTCCCAATAAAAATATTATTTATTGCTTTAAAAACTGTCTAACCGCTCTCTGACCTGACGCTGTAGACATAGGGTTAAAGATCCCAGCTAAAGTTATCCTGCCTCTCGTTAACTTGAGAGAGTGCTCAAGTCTAATTTCCCCCATCTTGTGTTTTTATTTGGTAATTTGGGCACCCTTCCCGGGACCCCCAACATACAGAGTAACATTCCAACTAATGGCCATCCAGCCTCTGTTTAAAAACCTCCAAAGAAGGAGATTCCACCATACTTTGAAGCAGCATATTCCACTGCTGGACACCCCTGACTGTCAGGAAGTTCTTCCTGAGGTTCAAGTGGAATATCTTTTCCTATAGTTTGAATCCATTGCTCCTTGTCCTCGTTTTTGGAGCAGTGGAAACCAAGCCTGTTCCTTCTTAGATATGACATCTTTTCAAATATTTAAACATGGCTATCATGTCCCCCTTTAACCTTCTCTTCTGCAGACAAAACATACCCAGCTCCCTAAGCCACTCCTCATAGGGCATGGCTTCCAGACCCTTCAACAATTTGGTTGCCCTCCTCTGGACATGTTCCAGCTTGTCAATATCCTTCTTGAAAGGAGGTGTCCAGAATTGGACACAGTATTCCAGATGAGGTCTGACCAAAGCAGAATGGAGTGGTACTATTACTTTCCTCAATCTAGGCACCATATTCCTGTTGATGCAACCAAGAATTGCGTTGGCTTTCTTGACTGCCACATCACACTGCTGACTCATGTTCAGCTTGTGGTCTACTATGACTCCTAGATCTCTTTCACACATACTGTTGTCCAACCAGGTGTCTCCCATCCTATATTTGTGCTTTTCACTTTTTCTGTTTCGGTGTAGGACGTTTCATTTCTCTCTGTTGAAATTCATTTTGCTAGCCTTGGCCCAGCTCTCCAATCTGTCAAGGTCATTTTGAATTTTGATCATGTCCCCTGGGATATTAAGAACTCCTCCCAATTTGGTGTCATCTGCCAATTTGATCAGGATGCTCTCTATTCCTCCATCCAAGTCATTGATAAAGATGCTGAATAGCACTGGGTCCAGGATAGAATCTTGTGGTACTCCACTCTCCAGAATGGAAAGCAGCCATTGGTGAGCACCCTTTCGATTAGGTCAGTCAACCAATTACAAATCCACTTGACAGTAGCCCTGTCTAGCCCACATTTTATTAGCTTCTTTGCAAGAATATTATGGGGAACTTTGTCAAAGGTCTTACTTAAGTCAAGAAATGCTACATCCACAGCATTCCCTTCATCTATCAAGCGCGTAACTCTGTCATAAAAAGAAATAAGATTAGTCTGGCATGACTCATTTTTGAGAAACCCATGTTGATTTTAGTGATTTTAGTGATTACAAGCATTACTTTCTAAGTAATTACAAACTGTCTGCTTAATGAACTTCTCTAGAATCTTTCTGGATATTGATGTCAGGCTGACTGGGCAATAATTATTTGGGTCCTCTTTTTTTCCCTTTTTGAAACTGGAGACAACATTTGCCCTCCTCCAGTCTGCTGGGACTTCTCTTTTTCTCCAAGAATTCTCAAAGATTAACACTAGCAGTTCTGAAATTACTTCCGCTAGTTCTTTTTTTTAAATAATTTTTATTGATTATACAGCAAAGAAAAAAACAAAAACAAAAAAATAAAACACCATGTGATAATACATAATAGTGGAACAAAAAAATTTCAACCAATGCAAACTTACATTATTATTTCTCTCTATTACCATTAGAATCATAAACTTATTCAGCTTATTCTATATCATATTATTTGTATATTTTTGTTACCTATCTTTAATTCTTATTCTCATTATACTCATTTTTATTATAATAGTTTCATTCTTAATTCTATATTTTTCCCTTAGATTTAATCTATTGCTATTACTAAATATAATCTTATTACTTAACATATCAAACTATCTCTAAAGGTAAACCCACTCCCCAAAGCCGATTATATTTTAACTTACTTTTTTTTTTGTTTTACAAAAGTAAACAGCACATATCCAATTTAAACAATACACCACATAATTAACACAGAAAAAAAAAGTGATTACCCACCCCCCAGAGCCAACTTTTTATTTAATCCACTTTCCAAAATTGCCATTCTTCTTGTGAAAGGGTAGCTTTACCATCTCTTATCAAAGCTTTTTCCAAAAATATTTTCCAAATTTCTTCAAAATCATTCCCTTTTAGAAAACCTTTCATAAATCTAATTCTACATGTTAATTTGTCATTAATTGCAATTTTCCACACTTCTTTATACCATTCCTCTATTTGAAGTTTTTCATTTGTTTTCCATTTTTTTGCTATTATTAACCTCGCAGCAGTTAGCAAATTTGTTATTAATTCCTTCATTACCTGGGTACACTCAACCTTATTATATATAGACAACAACCCTATATTTGGACATACTGGTATCTCAACTCCTATTATCTCTTTTATCTCTTTAAAAACCTTTTGCCAAAATTCCATTATCTTTTTACAATTCCACCACATATGCATATATGTACCAATTTCTTGACATCCTCTCCAGCATAATCTTGAATATTTCTCATCTATCTGATTTAGTTTTACTGGAGTCAAATACCATTTCCAAACTATTTTATAATAATTCTCTTTTATTCTTATTGATAATTTTTTTAAATGACGTTGTTTCCAAATTTTTCTCCATTCTTGTATATCTATATTTTGTGATGTCTCTTCCTCCCACATTTTTCTAAGATAATCCTCTTATTCTTTTGCCAATATTTTATATATTTCACTTGTAATACCCTTTAATATTTCATTTTCTTGCATATTTTCTCTTTGAATAATAATTTGTTCAAATTTAGTATATTCTTTAAACTTTCGCTAGTTCTTTTATTATCCTTGGATGTAGTTAATCTGGTCCTAGAGACTTGAATTCATTTAGAGTAGACAAGAATTCCGGTACTACTTTTTTTTACCAATACCATGCTGAGTTTCTGCCACTTCCCCACCTGATCTTCATCCCCAGCTTGAGTACTTTTTTTCCTTTTGGGAGAAAACTGAGGCAAAGAAAGTGCTAAGTAGTTCTTCTTTTTCTCTTCCCTCTGTTCATACTTGGTCATCTTCTTCATGCAGCGACCTTATAATTTCCTTGCTTTTCCTTTTGCTGCAGACATATCTAAAAAAGCCCTTTTTATTGTTTTTAATCTCTCTGGGAAGCCTGGGCTCATTCTGTGCTTTAGGTTTTCTGACTTTTCCCCTACATATCCTGGCTATTTGTTTAAATTCCTCTTTGGTGATTTCCCTATTTTTCTATTTCTAGTACATGTTTCTTTTAACATATAGTTCAGCTGAGAGTATCTTAGTCACCCATTCTGGTTTCTTTAGACAGCTCCCATGTTTCCTCTTTAATGGAACAGTTTTAAATTGTGCCTTCATTATCTTTTTTTAAAAAGATAATATAGTGCATTCTTACTGTATTTCACTGTAAGACAATACAGTGAAACACGACAATAGCAAATTTGTTTTAGGCCAATGTTTATCTGTTCAGGAAAGGTGAGATGGGTTGGCCTCACCTTCCTTTTTACTCTTGGCAGGAATAATGAATTTGCAATATCAAGAGAATATGAACTGTAACAGCTAGCATTCTTGATAGGAAACTGCAAGCTTAAATTAGCAGGTCTACCAGAAATTTGGAATATTTACTTGGAATATTGGCTGTTATGAAAAGTGCACATCCCCTTTGGTGTTAAACATGTTGAATGTACAATAGCAATGTTCAGAAAGCACAAATATCAGTGAACATAACTGTAGAATATTTGCATATCCCTAGCAGAGATTTACATTGTGCCAGGTGAAACTAGCTTGATGTTATGCAGGATTCCTGCACAGGAGCTTGGGAGAGGGGGCCAGCACTGAAAGAGTAGCAGAATAGATATGGTATCATTTTTAATCTCTTTCCATATCTTCAAATAATTATCGAATACTTCTTGGTTCTTTTTTGTTATAATGATTCCTAGATATTTTGTGTTCTTAGTTAATTGACATCCACATCTACTCTCCAAATCGGCTTGCTCTTTTTTAGTCATATTCAATGTCATCATCATTGTCTTTTCCCTATTTATTTTGTATCCTGTCACTTGTCCATATCTTTGCAGGATTTCCATCAGTGCTTGAATTGATTCTTGTGGATCCTCCAAAAATATAATTACATCATTTTAGTTTCAGTTCTTTTTATCTTATTTTCAAACCTCTTATCTGTGGGTCCTCATTTATAATATTCAACAATACTTCCAAAACAGCTATAAATACTAGTGGTGATAGCGGGCACCCTTGCCGTACCCCTTTATTTATTACAAAACTTGTCGAGATATCTCCGTTGATTATTAGCCTCGCAGATTGTTCTTGATAAATCGTCTCAATCCATTTACAAAAGTCTTCTCCCTGGTCATATTCTCTCGATAACCGATGTATAAAAACCCAGGAAACATTGTCAAATGCCTTTTCTGCATCTAAAAAAATAAGTGCTGCTTTCTTCTCTGGGTTTTTGTCATAATACTCAATCACATCTAAAATTGTTCTTATATTACTTCTCATATATCTACCAGGGAGGAAGACTGTTTGGCCTTATTGAATCTTATCTTGTAATATCTGTCTCAGCCGTTTTGCCAATACTGCTGCAAAAATTTTATAGTCTATGTTCAACAAAGAGATTGGTCTATAATTTTTAACTTCTTTTTTGTCTTTACCCTCTTTAGGGATCAATACAATATTGGATTCTCCCCAGGATTCCAGTTTGCCATATTTCTCTATTTCTTTCAAAGTTGCATAAAGTGGTTGAATCAATTCTTTTATAAATTGCTTATAATATAGCACTGTGAAACCATCTGGTCCTGGTGCCTTATCCACTTGCAAAACTTTTATAGCCTGTTTAATTTCAGTAAGTGTTATTAGTTTGTTCAACTGTTTCTGTGCTTCCAACGATATTTAGGAGATCTTTACTTTTTGAAGAAATTCAGACAGATTTTTCCCATATTGGTGAGGAGGTTTTGTTTCATAAAATAATTCCCCAAAATATTCTTTAAATTTTTGTTTTATCTTTTCGTGTTGAGTGATCAGCTTCTTACGATGCTTTAATTCTATGATTATATTCCTTTCCTTCCTTTTCTTGAGTTTATATGCTAACCATTTCCCAATTTTTGTTAGCATGCTCAAATTGAGTTAATTTCATCTGTTCATCTTTTTCTCTATTTCTTCAGTTGTGATTATTGCCATCTTTTTCTGTATTTTCTTGATCTCCTGTTGTAATAGTTTTTGTGATGGGTCTACCTTAAGTTCTTTTTCTTTCTCTTGAAGTTTGATCAATAAAACTCGGTATTTCTCTCGCCTTTTTTTGTTCTGGATTTGTTGCTGCTGTATAAAAAACCTCTCATTACTGCCTTCGATACATCCCAGATTGTTTTCATCTTCATGTCTTCTTTGATATTTTCTTTAAAATAGTTTTTTAACACTTCTTTCACTTGTTTTACTATCTCTTCATCATTAAGTAAACTATCATTCAATCACCACTGAAATTGTTCAGTCTTCTCTTGTATTTGTAACATCACCGGATGATGGTCCGAAATGACCTTAGGTAATATTTCTGCCTTCCTTACTTCTGCTAGCAAATGTTTAGAAATAAAAATCATATCTATTCAAGACCAAGATTGATGTATTTCAGAAAGAAAGGTAAAATCTTTAACATTTGGGTGAATAGTTCTCCACACGTCCAAAACAGATAGATCTTCACACATTTTGAAAAAGTTCTCTGGCAATTTTCCTCTCTTTACTTGATCTTCTATACGCCGAGAGGTTATTTTATCCAGTTTCGTGTCCAGAACTCCATTCCAGTCTCCCACAAGAATCCAGTCGTCATACTCATATACTAATATTTTTTCTCACAGTTTCTTACAAATATCAGCTTTATTTTCATTTGGGGCATAGACTCCAACCAGTAGGATTTTTTTCACCATTTTTCAAAATTTCTATGCCCAATATTCTTCCTTCTTCATCTTCAAAAATTTCTTTTGCTTGAATATCTTTATCTATGTAAATTGCTATACCTCTTTTCTTCTTTATGTATGAAGAGGCAAAACACTGACTTAATTTAGTATTATATAAATACTTTTCTTGGTTTTTCTTTATGTGGGTCTCTAATAAAACCGTGATTTGAGATCTCAGTCTTTCTAGATGATGAAAAATCTATCTTCTCTTTGCTTGTGAGTTTCTTCCTCGTACATTCCATGAAATTATCTTCATATTTGCTATTTTGCTGTCTTTACTTCCCTTTTTTCTTTCCTTTTCTGATTCTACTGATTCTGACTCTTCTTCAGATATTGGACTGGATTCATCTGCTGCCGCCACTGCCATCTGTGTAGATTCCACTGTTTTTTTCTGTTTTTTTTAAATCTTCAGTCCTTACTGTTTTTGAACCAGTTTTCAAATGTTTCTCTTGAAATTCTATTGCTTGCTGAACAGAACTTATCTTTATTCTTCTACCTTCAAAAAAAAAAAAAAAGGAAAGACCTTCTGGTATTTCCCATCTATATCTTATTTCCAGAGACTGCAGACTCCTTATCAAGAATGTGAATTCTCTTCTGCTCCTCATCACACTTGGTGGTACATCCTTAAAAATTTTGATTTCATTCTCATCCACTATTAATTTTTCTTTATAATTTTGCTCCATAATTAAGTCCCAAATCTTTTCCCTGGTGAAGTAGACCATGATGTCTCGAGGTAAGTCTCTTCACTTTGCCACTGCCGATTCAATTGTAAAAGCCTTATCTACAAATACTTCCCAAGAAGCTGTCAAAAAATACCTCGGTGGATCTCCCCCCATGAAGCCTACTACAAATAGAAAATATCTTACTTGACAAATGGATTAAATATGAAGATTTGGTAGAAATTCAGAATGAACGAATAATAATTAGACCCCAACAAGCACTAATTGAAGATGGAATAAATTGTCATTGGCTTTTATACAGGCAATTGAGAGAAAAATTAAAAGCTGATTTAAATATGTGCGATTATCAAGTGAAAGAAGAAGAATTAACAGCAATACTGACAACAGAAAAATCAAAGTATATTTCTGACATATATAAAATATTGTTGAAATGGGACACGGAGGAAGAACAAGTTAAAATTCCAATGATAAAATGGGCCCAAAATATTTCTCATCCAATCCCTCTAGAACAATGGGAAAGAACTTGGAATAAAAGGATGAAATATACAGCATGCCAGGATGTTAAAGAAAACTTATATAAAATGGTATACAGGTGGTATCTTACACCTGAACGTTTATCAAAGATACATCAGAATTGTTCAAATAAATGCTGGAAATGCAAGAAAGAAATAGGGACATTCTATCATCAATGGTGGCGAAGTAAAACAATTTAAAAAATCTGGATTACAATACACACCCAAATAGAGGAGATTCTAGGAATTCAGTTCGAAATGTCCCTGGAAACATACTTGCTATTAGTGATGAACGAAGATATAGAGAAAAAAGCAGGGAAATTGATTTTTTTTTATATGAGGACTGCAGCCAGAATGTTAATTGCCCAATATTGGAAACAAAAAGTTCTCCCCTCAGTCCAGGAATGGGAATTAAAGCTGTTTGACATGTTGCAAATGGATAGATTAACTTATATGTTGAAAGGAGATCAAGTAGAAAAATTTGTCAATGATTGGGAAAAAGTGATCATATATTTCAGGAAGCGATGGGTAAGTATAAAGATGGTGAATGTTGATTTTTAGAAGTATATGAAATAAGCAGGGTAATGTAATTTTAAACTGATTATAGACAATTGTTTTACACTTCGGTAATATTAATACCTCTTACTCAGGGGGAAGTTTGAACGAAAGGAAACTCAAGAATGTCTGTATGTGTGTGTGTAATATGAAGAAATGATGTGGTATAAGATCTTGAATGTATATTATGCTCAAGTGTTTTATTGAATTTTAATTTTTAAAAAGTAAAAGCCTTATCTATTTCATGTTCAAATCTTGCTCTTCGTTGACCTAGATATGGTGCCAAAATATCTGTAACTCTTTGGTGTAAGTTTTCCTCTTTTTGTTCCAGGAAACCTCTTAATTTCAGACATCTGCTTCATTGACGAATTTCCAATCTCATTATAATTTCTTTATCTTTTTGCTGTTCTTTCTTCATCTGCTCCACCTGGTTTTCCAATTTTTGACTTTTTTCTAATATCTTCCACTTTTTGATCTATTGTTGTTAGATCTGTAGTAAGTTTCTGTAAGCTCTGGTTCAGGCTTTCTACTTCCTTTTTCAAGTCTTGTTTTATTTCTGTTCTTGTTGTTCTTATCTCTGTCCTTCTTGTTTTTAATTCTTCCATCATATCAGTTCTCATTTTTTGAAATTCTTCCAGGAGCCTGTTTATCTCCATTGTTCTGGAGCCTATAGATCCTCTTCTTTCTTTCCAGAACTTGTGGTTGGATTTGTGTCTGTGTTGTCTTCTTTTGACCTGTAGCCATACCTTGGCTCACTACTCCCTTCTACTAGAAATCCAATCTTTAAATCAAATTAACATTCAATCAACTTATTCATTAAATATATACTAATTATTATATTAATTGTTATAGTTTTTATATACCAATGATTATTTTAAAAACTCTTAACTACAATATTGAAATCTTAAATTTCTATCAAATCTCTATTTCATTTGTCACGTACTAAAAAAGAAGAAAGGGATTCAAAAATAAATTTGCTATTCCACAGTTTTTAACTTATATCAATCAATCAATTCATATAATTTCAGTTCATATTCTTTTCCATTTCAACTTGTTTAAGCAACAAGAAATAGAGAAAGATTATTTCATTATTAACAGTTAAGAATTATTAATAATAGTTAATGTCAGTTGTTTACACTTCTTGTTTCCACTTTCTGTATTCTATCTCAAACCAACTTCCATCAAAGTCCCTTCACCTCTCTTCCTGAGGCTAATCTAACTTAACTATCAAGAACCAGTCAGTCAATTATTCAGTCCAGTCAATATTCCAAGGTTGTAGTCCCTTCAGTTTACAAGTTTCTCAAAACAATTGTTTTTATCTTTATTATTTGTATATTTGTAGTTCTGTCTAAAGTTCATTCATAGAATAAAGAAGAAAAAAAACTCAATCATATATATTCACCTACTTAGCCACATAATACTACTTACAGTTCATTATTCTTAAACTTCTGTTTCTGATCTGTTCTTAAAATTTATTTCCAATCTCTTTGACTCTTCACCTCTTTTCTCGAGGCTAATCCACAACATTTTCATAAGATATTACTAAGAAAAGATCACTCATCAAACAATGCTCCTCATGGGCAAAAACAAAGCGGCATCTTCATGTCCTCCAAAGAGAACACCATCGTCACCATTTTCAGCCTCAAATTCCCTGTTTTTATTTTTTATTTTATTTATTTGTATCCCGCCTCTCCAAATGGATCGAAGTGGCAAACAACTTGTCATGTATTTTGAAACATTTCTATACATGCCCCCAACAAGCTGGGTACTCATTTTACCGACCTGCGGAAGGATGGAAGGCTGAGTCAACCTTGGAGCCAGGCAGGATTGAACTCACAACCTTGTGGTTTGTGGCTTGCAGTACTGGCATTTAACCACTGCACCACCAGGGCTCCCTGTCTCTTCTCCACTTCATTCAGCTTGATCTTCCATGTCTCATCTATCTCCTGCTTCTTCCTTTCCAACAATTGTCCAAAAAAGTTTAAAGTCAGGCACCCAAAATACAAGTTCTGCAAAATCAGATTCAAGCAAACATACAACTGTCTTATCAAAACTTTAACAATAAAATGGGTGCTCACTCAGAAGAAGGGAAAAGCTCAATCACCAGACATGGGGGAGGGAATCACTCCTCTGCTCATCAGAGTCAAGCCGCGTCGCGTCCACCATTACTGCCCTAAGTCCACTATCAGCGCCCCCACTCCCCCATGCTCCATGCTTTGCCACCGATCAACCTTCACAACAAATACCAGATCAGTCTTGGATTCATTAACTAAGGTCTTTCTTCTCTTCAGTTCATTGATTTTAACTGGATCCTTCTTTGATCCTTCCTCATTTTTTAAAAAAGGTTCTCGCTGGCGCTTGTCAAATAATCTGGCTGCAAATCCACAGCATCAGCTCCGTCCTCCGTCCCATTCACACTGGTACCTCCACTCCTTCTCTACTGGCACCGGGGCAATTTCAGACTCGTGAGCTGCTCTGCTCGAGGGGACCCAAAAAGTCCCCTGGATATGTTTTCCCTTTGGATTCACAGCAGGTAGTCCTGAGCCAGTGGTTCAGGCTACCAGCTGTGCCGACATCTTGGCCAGAAGTCCTCAAACTGCTTTTCAAAGTATTCCCTTTCCCACTTTCTGTCACAGGAGCTTCACCAGGAGAAAAGCTTAAAACAGAGAGCAGAAATGAATGCACACAGGAGAAAGTGTCTGGCTTTTTCCTTCAGTTTGCTCATGCTGTGCTTAAAATTTTTCTCCAGACCAATTTTGTATGGATTTAGCAGATCCTCATACTTCACGTGCAATATTTGGTTCATGTATCTATTGTATATGTTAGTAGATCTTTTATTCCTTCAAGAGATAAGACTAACTTTAAAGCCAGTATATATTGCTATATGCCTTTACTTAAACTTCTAAGATTTCATTTTGAAAGAACAAAGTATAAGGCTAAAATCTGGATTCTCTTAAAAGTAGTAATGAATTTTTGAGCCACTTGACTATTGTCAATTATTTGCTAATTAGCAGAGATGTACTAGTTAGCAGAGAAAGTCTGATCCTGCATAGGAGCACATCTTACAACCTTTATTCTTCAGTTCCCTCAAAGATAAAGGCTTTTGTGTTTGAACTACAGATGGTAAATGTATGGCGTATTTGACATGCCACAGAGAAGTCCATCAAAATGGTTTCCACTTAGATTGTTTTTCTTTAACATGATGCAGATTGCCATTGCTATCTCAGATCATGCACTGTATCTCTTAGAACTGCTTTACTAAGTTTTATTAAATTTTCTGGGGCATGGAGTTCAAATGTTTCACTTCTTAATATTTATTAAAACACATGTACCTTCTGTATTGCAGCAATATTATGAAAACAAGGGGGGACATTAACTTGTGCTGTTGAGTGAAATGAAGGCAAAGCCTAAGTGACAGAAGAAACCTCATAGTTTACATTTTTATAGTAAGCATGCCATTTTATAGTATGGCAGGAGGAGCATAAGGACATAACCTTGAAATATTTTTAAAACTCAATTTGCAGCTCTCTCCCCACCTCATGGTTCTCCCTTTTGGTTCTCTCTTAGTGGATACTACTCACTCAAGGATGTCTCTGGAGCATAGTGCAGTACTCAGTCCTCCTTTTTCAGATTTTCTGTAGCATGCAAAGTAATGATGGCTGCTGCAAACTCCCATGCCCCATTTTCTGACCCCAAAAGATAAGCCCACTCTTGCTTCAATTAAACAACTAAGGAGCACATATGTTTTTGGGGCACTTAAAGCAGAATAGTCTACTCCCTTCTTTGATTTGGAATCTTCAGTCATTCTAACACAATAGATATCATGCTGCCTGATACTGCACAGCCAGGGAAAGAAAGAAGAATGGCTTCTCCTATCCATTATCATTCAATCATCCTTAGGTATGAACATCCTTGCAAGCACAATGGTCCCCTCCATAGATTCAGTGCAGCTTATTTGCATCTAAATGTGAATAGGATAGATGGCATGCAACCTTATTCCCGGGAAGGCTCAGCTATAATATGTCTCTCTCTCTCTCTTTTTTTTTTTTTTGATGCTTGAATATTCAGTACAATTTTGATTTAAAATTCCTGAGGAGACCCCAGCATGTACAAGGGAGAGTTGCTGGCCCAATTTTTCAGATCATTTGAGAAGGCTCAGCATACTCTAGCCATATTCAAGCATCAAGTTCACCGAGACCAAGTTGTTTTTGTCTGTGATGAGCTGCAGATAACTTAACAATAGTAATTAATCTAATTCCTCTAAACAATAAAAGAATAATGCTGCTGTAGTAATCTCATTTTATTCACTGGCAGTTGATTTTAGTTATTTTGGGCAAATTGAGAACCAAGGAGCCTTGGAGGGGTGAGATGATGTAAGCTGTTGGTCTATCAATAGCCCTTAGTACTAGATGAGGTTACAGAAAGCTGGGACAGATTCTGAGTATTTTAGGAGGTTTGTGGGTTTGGAACTTCTTGTCCCATTCTGGTGGAATACATCTTGCAATATAGTGTGTATTTAAAGGATAACAGTTTGGCACTCCATTCTATTAGGTCCAAGCTATCTATGTTGGCACTTGCTAAAGGCACAGGGTTATAATGACTCGACATTGGATCTTAGAGTCTACAAGGCTCTGGAGGGATGATCTAGGGAGGGGGTCAGGTGGCTGACTCCCAGGAGCCTCTTTCTCCTGAGTTACTTGAGGGTTAAGCAATATTTGGCTGGTGATTTGCATTTCAGGTTAGGAGGTAGCCTTGTTTCATGCAGCTGCATTCACTGGAGTTTGGGGGGCCTTGCATACCAGTGAATTAGTAGTAGCAGCTAAGTGTGATTATTTCTGGTATGGCATTGGCCTTTTCAGATTTAGAATTTGTTCATCGCAGTGTGGTTTTGAGAATTAGGTGCTCCAAGACTGATCAATGATGTAGTGGGGACAACATTGCAGGTGGGTTTGTGCTCCAACTTGTGTGATATACACTGCTAAACTTCAGACTACATCAGCAAAGTTCAGGAAATCCGGTAACTTGTCAGAAGCATTATCTCACCACTGTATCTTCTTTCTTACTGCCTGTTACTATGAAAACTCTTGACCTTGATTCCATGTCCAGACATCAACCACCTGTTTATCTCTCAGAGACATGGGCACATCTCACTGTTCCCAGACACTGCAAGTCTACATACTAAACAGAAAGTGTCTTAAAAGCATGCCTCTTACTTATATTGTGCATAAACTCAATATGAACTTAAGCCAATCCCTATGAACCAGACTGGAGTTTAATATATTGGGACATGCTATTATACAGGATACATGAGTTTACATAAATACAGATGTTAGAACTACCCACGACATTCCAGGCTTTGCAGCCCATCTACCTGGCTTTTTATGACAGGACCCTGTGTATGCTCTAAGCGTTAAGTTTGGGATTAATTCTTTTTGGATGGGGGAGACCTCCACTGCTTCTGTGATGAGATTTAGCCCCCAAAACATCCAGTGCTTTGGGTACTGGGAATATGCTGCTGCAAAGAGGTACCTGTGTCCTCTTCAGCTTTGAGATAGTGTCAACTAACTAAATGTTTTCTGTTTCTTTGTTAGATTTTAAGGGTGATTTCAAAAAGTGGGGAGTCCTGATATGCAGACACAACATGGAGTTCTGGGCAGTGTGACAGGCCTGAAATGGATATTTTGGAGCTCAACTGAGATTGAACAAGGTGGCCACTATAGAGTGGCAGGCAGAAGAGGCCTCCAGTGGAATGGTTTGTTGCCTTTCTTGTTTGAGGAGCAGGTTGGGCTTCCTTTGTGTGTTTTAGGTATTCGCCTTGGTGGTAATGATTTGGGCCTGCTGAAAGTGCTGAAGGATTGTCATACTATAGACAGTTGTTGGCCTGGAGTTCTGCTTGCTTTTTCAGTCATTGCGTCTGGGAAATGTGTGGCGAGGGACAGGTGATCCCAAGTGCATTGACTGTGCCCACAGGAGGGTGAATACTGAGCTATGCAATGCCCTGAGCAGGGAGTTGGGCTACTTCCTTGTTCATCATAACATAGTTTTTCAATGGTGAGAGCTCTACAGTGCTGATGGTGTTCATTTTTCAGAAGAACGGAATATGTTGTTCCCAGGGAAATTTCAGCTATTTTGGCTGGGCTGGTGGAGGAAAGGGATTAAGCAGACCCTTGTCCCTTGTTCATGACAGTTAGTGGGGGAAGGAGAATAGAAATCTTTGGTGGTCACCTTGGCACTCCTTTAGGTATAGGGCAGAGCTCTGAAACCTCACCTTGTAGAGTTCTGCAATCTGAGGGGTTGTGGAAGGAAGCTGCCCTTGAGGCTAACCTGGGATTCTGCAACTTGGGTAAGTGTCCCCTGCATTACCTTCCAATTATGCTGGGCCAGGGAGCAACCAAAGGCATTTGGATTGTCCTCAGGGCTGAGGTATTTCATTCAAGGGAAGGTTGAGGAATTAATCATTGGGTGACACCTGGCCTCAGCTGGACCTGTATCAGGTTTGCTCCCCTCTCTTGCTCCATTTCCAGGCCAATACAACTTAAATAGGTTAGGTCAAATAAAATGGCCTTTATTTAACTCAGTTTTCTGTGTCTGGTCTCATTATTTTATGGCTGACTATCAATACATCTATCTGGGGCAAGTCACACTCTCTCAACACTCTCTCATCAGAGAAAGAAAAAGACAAAATCTCCTCTGAACAAATCTTGCCAAGAAAAACCCATGATAGGTTTGCCTTAGGGTCACCATGAGTTGGAAATGACTTGATGGCAACCAACAAAAACAAACCATAAATTCAGTGAAAGACCAGCTAGGGATCTTTGTCCTCATACCCCTACCTATACTAAGGTGCCATCAGACCATTGCTCTTGCTATACAACATTAAAACTCAAAAGGATACCATAGAATCATAGTGCTGGAATGGATTGCAATGGCCACCTAGTTCCCTTTAAATTATACCAAATGATCGCATCCTGCTTTCCATGCTTCATACAATGGATCTCCTCACATGCATGCACATACATCCTTGACATATAAAGTTGTTTCCCCTCAAAATCTCAATGAAGCAAAGAATAAATTCTTAAAGATGCAGGACAAATGTTATTTGTTTTGACTAGTCCATCTTTCAGGTGGATTATTAGCATTCTGAAGTAGTTTATTCAGAAGACAAATAGCATTTTTATTGCTGTCCAAGAGAGTGAAATTTACCTTTCAGTTTTGTAGAGGAGTCTGACTAAAGTGTAAACCTTTTACATTTTACTACTGACTGCTGTGCTATCCATCTGAACTTCCTAATATGTAACGCTCCATTTTGATAGACTACAATAGACTGGAAAATAGCCAAAAATGGCTTGTTTAGTCCAGGATGTAATTATGACTTGCTAAACAGGATACACCTTTAAGTTATAATCTAAATATGATAAATGGAGCAAACCTCCAAGTGGTGGGTTTTGAAAAAAAATCCCAGGGTATAATCACTGAGTTAAAGGAAGCACCTGTAAAATGTTATTGTCACTAATTGAATAGCATGGAGCAAGAAAAAATTCTACAAGTTTTTTTTTAAAGCTAGTTGTCCTTCCAGGACCAGCTTTAGAGGATGGAAGGTATTTGCCCATGTCCCCAAAGTTGGCCTAGGGTGCAGTTCCCTCAAAGTGCTGCCCTTCTTACAGAAGGTTGTAAGAAGGGAGCACTATCCTCATGTCATGTACCTCACTTTTTGCAGTTTGGGGGCAGAGAGTACACCACTCCACAAATTTGCATGGATTTGTGGTATCCTCTACCCCCATATGAAAAAAGTAGGATATATTGTATATTTGTTATGGTCAATTTTTAGAAATTTATTAATTTTAAGACTGTATGTGATGTATTTCTTCTTTTATTTGAGGAAATAATTGCTGTTGGATGCTGTTAATAATAAAAATTTTAAAAACTTCTTTTAAAAAAACCTGCTGCAGTCTTGGACAGCAGTGAGAATGTCTTGGTTACTTCCTACAGTTCTTCCTTATAAACATTTTGAACATTTTCATCAGGATCTGTGGAACCTTCTGCTACTATACTCCTGGATTTGTTAATCTGACTGACTGCTGCTGCCACCAATTCTTGAAAGCTTGCTGGTAGCCTGGAATTCTAGGCTTAGATGTGAGATGAACACAGTACAGTGCAGTCTCCATATATGATACAGGGATTTCATTCCAGGAACTCATGGGTAAAACAAATTCATTGACTCATTATAGTCAATGAATATGATGTGTGTGTGCCCATAGCAGCACAGGAGCATGCCACTGCGTCCATTGACTATAATGGAACACAATGTTTTGGGCAACCTCTTATTCACGTATGTGGAGGTCACGTGAGAGGAGGGCCCATTGTAATTCAAGGTGTTATAAAATATTGACTACAAGTATTTATTAAAGGGTTATCATTTTACAGAAGAGAATATTGTTAGTTGATTTGGGAATTACTTTCAAGAATTACCTACTGACAGTGTAAGGAGAGAAACTATTACTGTCTAAAGCTCCTGGGATTTTTGGGGGCTCAACCTGATATTCACTCCATTAAAATACCAATTTCCTTACCCCAATCAGTAAATTTTGTTTACAGGATGTGCCCAGTTTCCCCTTAGCTTTGTATTGTCCTTGCATCGCTACTTTTTTAAGCTACCAACTGAGCTCTCTGACTGAATTTGCAAAACGTCAACTATCTGACGGGAATCAGAATCATAGAGTTGGGAAGGGTCCTAGGCCATTGAGGGCACATGCAAGAATCCAGCTACAGCACCCCCAGCAGGTAGCTGTTTAGCCTTATTTTGAAGCTTTCCAGAGAAAGAGACTTCACTACCTCTCTAAGTATCTATATCTAGTACTATGCACATGAGAGCCAGTGTGGTGTAGTGGTTTGAGTTTTGAACTATAATTCTGGAGACAAGGGTTCAGTTCCGTGCTTGGGCATTGAAACCTACTGTCACACACTCTCAACTCCAGAAAATCCCATGATCAGTTCACCTTAGGATCACCATAAGTCAGAAACAACTTGCACACAATATGCACACTATGCACACAAACCAAAAAAATACTTTTGTGCACTTCCCTGCTTCTGTTCTCTTCTTCTCTAAACTTAGGTGATTGGGAGCAGAAATATACCATGATTCAATTTCACTTTAGAAAGTTCTTGTTTTGTCATGACATGTGAATCAAGAACATGGTTTAAAACAAAATCTAATTGCTGTTAAGCAGGGGAACAAACAAACTATCTGATTCAATGTTCTAGCTTGTTTAACAAACTGCAGCTTATTTTAACCCACAATTCCTGCTGCACACCACACATAAGGATAAACCAGAAATCTAACAATATCTACTAATTTTTTTCCTGTTCCTCCTCCTAGTCACATGGGAGGAGGACTTGCACTTAATCTTAATTTGCTAAAGTGTTGCACACAAATTGTGCTTATGAAACTACCTATCATAAACCTCATCAGAAACAATTTATTACATTTCAGTCACGGAAAGACTTACCATACCTACTAAATTCAAATCTCCAAATGAAAGTAATAAAAGTGATCGCCCCTTCTTACAGAATATTATTTTGCCTTTAAGTTTCTATTTGACATTTGACAAAGCATTAGAAATGTGAGAAGGGCATGATTGAAGAGTAATCAGAATGAATCATGGTCAAGACTGGAATGGAGTTATAGAAAGTAATAGCCAAATGTTGACATCAAAAATATATTCTGCAGCTCGGGATCCCTAGGATTAGTGGTTTGAGCCAGTAGCAAAATGTATTTCTCAGTGGATGAAGTGAAAACAGAAGGTTAGGCTCCAGCTATTTATCAAAATTGAGCCATTACTGGTAACCCCACACTGGGGCTTACGCTGAACACCCCATTGCCTTCTACGCATTTGTGATGTGCAGGAGGGGGACAAGTTTGCCCAGATCACAATAGCTGACTAGGCTACGGCCCTAAGGCTACCAGTTTGCATGCTTGGCTCACATTTATCATTGTCACTGAAATAATCTGTAGAACAATCCCCAGTTAAGGAGGAAGGAGAAACTGCAGAGCAATTACAGCACAAACACATGCCAGGGCTAGAATCCAAACCTAGTTTGGGTCCAGTGCCATATATTAGCTAATTATCCAAGTGCTGAGTATTCACACAAAGATGCAGCATTTTCCTCTGTGATTATGTGCCTTAATTAAGTGATGTGGGGCACTTTTAACCTCAGATGCAAGTCTTGAATAGAACTCTTGAAATGGGATAACGGAGGCTTATTAGGTTAAGAATGAATTGTGCATACTGAGGCTGACTTTAAAAACATGATTAGACTGGTCTTTACTCAGAAATAGCCAGGCCCCCTTAATCGGCCTTCCAGGGGCTTATTAGAACAATCTAACAGAGCTGACAGTGTCCTATAGCAGCGGTTCTTAACCTTTTCTTTACTAGGGACCCCGTAAATATAATTTATTGCCCAGGACCTCCGAGACTTAACTCCAGATTTAAATATTTAAATTTATATTTAAATATTTAAATATGTATTTATTATTGACAGCTTCCGGAGACTAGGATTCAAATCCCCTCTCAGACAGTGGCTGACCTTGGGCAAGCCACATTCTCTCAGCCTCAGAGGGCTGGGAAGCAAAACCTCTATGCGGGGAAAAAATAAAAATCCCTGTGATAGGTTTACTTTAGGGTTGCCATATATCAGAAGTCATGTTTCTCTCCTTTAAATACTGACTTATGGTGATCCTAAGGTGAATCCATCATGGGGGTTTTCTTGGCAAGATTTGTTGCCTTTGCCTTCCTCTGAGGCTGAGAGAATGTGATTTGCCTGAGGTCATGCAGTGGGTTTCCATGGCTGAGTGGAGACTCAAACCCTGGTCTTCAGAGCCATAGTTTGGGCACATGCATGTGCCTGCTTATGTGTCTCTTCTGTCAGGGATGCAGCAGCAGAGGGTATGGGTGCTGAGGGACATGGCAGCTTCAGCACCTGCACTGCCTTACTGCCACGTCCCTGTTGGTGTCCAGCAGCAGAGCTTTGCAGACCCCCTATGAAGGCTTCATGGAACCTCAGGGGTTTGCTGACCCCATGTTAAGAACCACTGTTCTCTAGCACCATTTATTCTCTGTTGTACAGAAAAGAAAGGAGGAAGAGGCAGAGGTGTAGGAGGTGGATGGATAGGAATCTTAATTATCAATATTACATTAAAATACCTTTTACTTTACAGTGTTGGATTTATAGCATAGTACTCTGATGCTTTCCTATTGTAACACAAAGTCAGTCTTATGGTTAAGATCCAAAGAAGGTACACCTCTATGCAAGAGAGAATCATACATAAACCTGAAAACCTTCCAGCAGTTCTTCTCATGGTATTCCCTGCTGTATCCTTCTGTAAGCAACACAAGTAACATAGATATATTTGGGCCTCTCTGTCTTTTGTATGTGAATGCCTGTTATTTAGACTGAAGTCTACAGATATAAAGAAGAAACACAACAACTCAAACAAGTATTATTTAAACAGGGAGAAAGATGGCTTTGCTTAGACTTCTGTCACTGAGTCTTTGATGGCACAAGCATTGCCACCAGGGTTGCCAGGTCTCAGGGTGCTGGCTGGAGTCTCCGGGAATTGCTATGTTTCCATGGTGACAGAAATCTCAGGATGAGCTTGTGACTTTAAAATCTGTGTGAAGGCATTTTTCTGTGTGTTTTGCTAGTGCAATGTCAGTGTGCCAGGAGTAAGAAAGGGATGGGGAAGAGAAATAATCAGCACTTGCACTTGGGTTTCTCAGGCCATTTTGAATAGGGATGGAAATATTTGAATATTTGAAAATATTTTTTAAATGTTGAAAAAATGCATTTTGAGTGTTGGGAAATGGTCTGACAACACTCTTTGCAGTTTGAGACTTACTCTGAACAAAATTTGCACACATTTATGTATGTATGTGTGTATTTATTTAATAAATATCCCATCTTTCTCTCAGAATAGGATCTAACACTTTAGAAACACAATACAGTTTAAAAACTCTTAGTTCAAAAATTAAAACACAATGAAACCAAATTTCTATTTAAAAATATAAGTTAAAACAGCAATAAAACATAAACAAAAACACATTACTATTATTGTTATTAGTATTAGCATTACTATTAATAATTTTTGCATAAAATCCTGTTTCCTAAACAGAAAATGCAATAGTGGGGTGGGAAAGTTATTCTGTACAAAATGTTCACACTTTTTCTTTCCCACAGAAAACAAAATGCTGTTTCTTATGCAAAAACGCCATGTGTGATTTTTACACTGAATAAGACCACAACTACAGTGTTATCCATGCAGGAAACAACATCTTCTGCACATATAATGGATGGTATTTCCCACATGGAAAATGCTGTTTTCTTGCCAAAAAGTGCAAATTTTGTACACAGTAAGTTCTGAACTGTGAATAGCCACTTTTCATAGTGGGAAGAAAATTGCTAAAATTATGCATTCCTTCCTTCAAGAACTAATTTAATAAATAATTACATCCCTAAATTTAGGAGTGCTGTTTCCACAATTAGCTGCCCCAGAGGTGTTCCACATTCTCTCAACCTTTCCTGCATCACTCTGTAATAGCATAAGCATCTGCCTATCTCTCTTGATATCACAAGGGCCAATGGCATCGTGAGTTCCCAGTGCAGGACAACCCTTTCAATTGCCTAACTTGCTCAAGACTAGCTACTAGATGTGACGAAAGCCTATATAAAGTCCTCCTCAAATCTTGTAGGAGGATGAGCTCTTGTGAGAATTGCATGCTTCTGAGAGATATGAGACCCTCCTATGAGACATGCTGCTTTCTTAGTCACCTGGACCACTAAGAGTAGGAAGCAACGGTGCCATCTCTGCTCACAACAAATGGAACCCATTTGAAGCTATTTTACTGTATACTAAATACTCTGGGGATGGTCTGTGTCTGCTCTTTCCCAAAGTGGGTGCAGGCCACACTCACAACAGATCAACCCTGATCATTTGGAATGTTGTAAAATGACATAAGTTGTTGTGAATGACGCTAGTGCCCACTCTTCATACTCTCAGTTCTACTGGTGATTGAGCACATGGGGCAGAATTTGGGGTTGCTTGGCCTTGCTAGATGGGAAGGAGGAAGAAGGGCAGCAGCACAACAGATCCCATGAACAACGTACATGGATCCCCAAGCATTTGGTATATAATGCCATTTAGCTGCATACCAAGTGCTTGGGGGTTGGTCTGCTGGGAATGCAGTTGGTGCATGTACTCAATAAATACAAGCAAGAAATATAACCCCCCTAGAACCAATATGGTTCTGGATTTCAAGCCTTCAAATATGAGATGTATCCTAGAAAATAAAATATCTGGGAATCCTAGATCATATTTCTTTGGTCCCTGAGGGAGTGGGATTTGGTCCAGAGCTCTTCTGGTTACCAGTTTATTAGGCTTAATAGCTCAAATATATTCTTTACATTCTTTACATTCTATAAGGATGTTCTTTGTGTTGACACAGTGATTGATTTAGTGTGTACTTTTTTAGTTTTACTCTGATTTTTGATATTAGCAGTTCATGCTGTCTGCCACAATATGCCCCTGGTAATGTTTTTACAGAAAGAATGGAATATTCTCAGTCTTCTGCTTCCAATTTTGTAGTTTATTTGATTTTTTGCATTGGCCATCAGGTGGCATCCATGAATACAGTTGTCTCTTTGGTTACTTGAAGACTATGCTTGCAATGAACAAATGCAGGGCATATGAAGTTCAATAAGAAACTCTCCTGCTTCCTTTTCTGATCCTGTGCCAAATTCTCCTGCAGTCTTTGATTCTGCTCTGTTTCCTTCTTTTGCATACCAGTTACCTATGATGATCAACATTTCCTGTTCTGGTGTATGGATTCTGTATTGGATTCCGGTACAGAATCAGTTTCTTCCTCATTTGCCTTTGCAATAAGAGCATAAACTTGGATTATGGTTATACTGATAAGTTTTCCCTGGAATCTTTTTGATATTCAATCAAACTTTACAATATATCTCCTGATGGATTTTGTTATATCTCCCCTCCCTATCAATGTCACCTAGTTTCTTCTTAGAGTTAAATTTCTTGAGTAAAATAGTGTGTAATTATTGATTCCCTTCACATCTGTACACATCAGCACCTGGATGTCTTTTCTGCTTTAGTCCAGTTGTATCTGGTTGCAGCACTACCCCTGTTTGCCCTCTGCTCTTCCCCAGTAGCTGATTGAGAGCTTTCTGACCTGGAAATCTTAACCTTCTAGTACTAACTCTTGCTTCATTTTGGATAGTCTCATCCTAGGCTTCTGAAGATAAAAAGCATTCAGGAATAGTTTACTGATGCCTTTTCCTCCCATGCAGTACTAATAATGGTTGCCTAAAGTGCCACTGCCTTTGACTCTGAGAGATCCTCTGCCGGTATCATCCTGGACTACTACTGCCATCCAGTAGTTCTCTGGCACATTTGGTTGGGCTCAGCCTCTCTGATTTGGAGGATCCTACTGGCAGCTGTGTTACCATCAATGTAGCCCCTTGTTACCCTGATTTCTGGGGTCCTTTGGGGTACACCTCAATGTGCTCCACACAATGGGGAATGGAAACTAGCCAGAGCACAAGCACTAGCAATACGAGAGGCAGGGTAACCTAGCGAGATCTTTTACGGGGTCAGGCCAAGCCAAAAACCAAGCAAAATGGTCTAATGAAAGGATTTTATTAAAAACAAAGACTTGCGCACGTTCGCACTTATGCACTCACTCACACAAGAGCTATTTAGAAATAAAAGAGAGGAAAGGGGGCTTTCTTTGGAGGGTTACAGCTGGGGAATACTGCACCTGGTCCTGAAGTCTAGAGGTCTGAGACAGCAGCGGAGAGAGAGACAAGACTCAGCACTTGGAGGGCTGAGGGGATAGCTCAACGGATGGAGTGATGGTCTGCTGGGAAGCCGAGAGCGATCCAAGAGCGGTCCAAAGGGCCGCTCAAAAACTGGATCTATTTACCTGGAGGCTTAATCCTTTCCTGGGGAGAACAATAGTTGGAGGAGCTAGAACAAAGCTCCAAAATGTCAGTGTCCTGTGCATGATCAGATTTTGCCAGGGTTGTCAAAGCCTCGGCTGTATGCAAATCATCTTCGCTTGATGGGCTGTTAGTCAGATGCGTTAATCCCTTCAAGCTGGCTTCTCGGGGCTGAGGACCCTTTGTATATATTATATTTTACCTGGCTGGAGGTCTCCTGGGGCTACGTGACTATGGATTTACTGGCCTGATCGGGTTTTTCCTGTTTTCGGTCGTTCGACCGTGCCTGCCTACGTGCTCCTCTCAAGCATGTGGAGATATTTTTAATATTAAATTGTAGACCCCGGGAGAGGGTTATCTACTGCAGTAACACCCTTGTCATTCAAAAGCACACAATTCCACCACCATAGAAAGGCGGTATCAAGGTGAGACAAACAATGTGTGGCATGGGAAATATGGTTTCCAGTGCCTCCTAATTCAATCCTCTTGAGTCAGGGAGCAGTGGCATTTTCTACACAACTTAGTTATAGAGAATTTTGCACAGGAGTGTATGTAACTTAAATATTCAGCTTGGAGCACCGGTAGGTTTCAGAGGTATTACAGATAGTTCCTAATATAAACTTTGAAAAAGAATTACTAGTTTCATCTGCTTTCTCAACTGAACTTCAGTTTCTCTGCTTGTCAGACAGTGCAGCCTCATGGAGACCCAATCCATTTTAGAAGATGTCACTCACATTTAATTGGAAAACTGCTTTCCTATATATATTAATTGGGCAAACTGCTAACTGGGCAAACTATTTTAAAATGATTACTGCTAAAAGCTTTATTCACATATGAAGTCTGCAGTTCACATTAGAAGTCTGCAGTCTATATGCACATAGCAGCAGCAGACTCACGTCAGATGCTGAGAGTGGTCCTTTTCCCTGTTTTCTTTTGTAAGGGGCAAAAAGAAAAAAAAGTCTAGTCTTCAGGAGTGCAATGTAAGCTTGAAAATGAAGGAGCAACCATTCCTGCCAAAGTGGTGCCTGAAGAAGGGTTCTGCACTCTGCCTAAAAAAAAATTGTCCCTCCCCAGGATTATCAAAAACAAAATTATATAAAAAGCAGAGACATTTTACAAGTGTGCAGAATTTATGCAAGCCACAGAATCAAGTTTTATTTTCATGCTGATCTAAGTTTTTTTTTAATACATAAAACACGAAGACCTAAGCATAGGATTCAGTGGAGGTTATCTTGGGATAACTTCTGCTGCTGCTCTTGGGTAAAAGCTTGTAAAAATGTTCTTCCAGCAGTGAACTGCAGTTTCTTAAACAAGTTGGAAATGGAAACACATTCAGGATTATTTGTTTTAATAAAGAAAGGAAAAGAACAGTGAAAGATTACCTAAGACATTGTAAAATAATTTTTAAAATGCATTTTCAGTTTCTGTACCGTGAAAACAAATCTTTTTTTACTTCAGCTCTTATTCCTAAATATTTCTGAAAACTTCTAATTATTGTGCTGAGAAACACTTAGCATAACTGATGCATGTTCAGCATATGATGATATGTTGACTTTGCTGATTTTCCCAGCACAGCTTTCTTGGTTTGGTCAGAGCTGACTCCTGTCATCATCAGTTGGACATTTGTCTCATGCTTACAGTTCTTATGCTGCAGAGTGTCTTGCTTAGAAAGAAATACTAATACTAATACAACCCCATCACGAGGGTGATGTAAAGGATTTTCTAAGTCAACAGATGTGCTATATTTAATTAAACAAAATTTCTTTCTGACACACTTCATGTTTCAGAGAAACTGGACTATCAAAGAAAAGAGCTCAGCTTATGTTTTTTGTTTATTTTGTTTTAAAAGGCACAAAAATAAAAATCTTGCAGACAGTGATGAAAAACCCGTGATGGAGCCTAGGAGTGTGGCTAACCTGAGTGGCAGGGCAGCCCCAGCAACAGGTTGCCAGATAACCAAAGTGGCTCTGTGTGAGAAAAACCCAGCCCATTAGTGAAAGGGAGGCGCTGAGGTTTGAGGGGAGAATGTGTGTGTGGTGTGTTCACGCATGTACACACACACACATATAGCAATGACACTGGGACTTGGATTTTTCAGATTTCTTCAGTGATATTTCCAAAGAGAGAGAGAGAGGGAGCGGGAAAGGGAAGAGAAAGAGAGCTCCAGGACAGAGCCCTTCAGTCAGACAGGTGGGTTATCTGACTAGGATTGGCTGTCTTCTCAGAGGTCTAGAGAGAGAGAGAGACAGAGGAGAGACCAAACCATTTTTGAATTGGGTCAAAAGATATAACCTATATTTGAGAATTAAACCTTTGAGCAAAGGAGAAACCAAAGGCCTGTGTGTGTATGAAAGTTATGTACCTGTATACTGAGTTATGCTATGACACTTGATAAACACTTTTTAAAGTTCTGTCTTGCTTGGATATACTTATAACACCCAAAAACTTTCCCTATTTGTTATTTTAATAAAGATTACATTATATTTTTTATAAATTCAGACTCAGTAGAATATTTTTCATTAGTTCCAATCAATCAGAAACATGCTACCACAGATCAGTAAATCATTTTGAATAACAACTGAGAGGCTTTACCCTTTATACACTAAGATGGTGGTTTTAAAGGGGGAAAGCAGAGTTGTATAAGGGGGCAAGGCGCTTTAGCAGACTGGGAGGAAAGCAGCTATTCCAGTCTATGAGAAAGAAAAGCAGGCCTGGCCTCTGCAATACTGTCCCCCACATACAGTTTTTAAGGCCAAATCCAGGACATCTCTATGCTGTGTGGGACGGTAAGTGATTGCTATGACCAGCTATATTGCTCCCTGGCGCATATTGTCTGTCTGTCTCTCTCTCATTCACTCTCTCTCTGCATATGTGTAAGGAAACAATCACATCCTAACAGAGACTCTGGATGGAAAGCGCAGGTTCCTTCCTTTCTATGCTATTGTTATCGCCTGCTAGAAGATGTTTTCAGTGTAATAATCTTTGTAGCAAGGGACTCAGCAGAAGTCCAATGTTATGAGAAGCCAAATGTTTGTTGACTGAATCATCAGTGCCTCCATTTCATGTAATTTTTTGTAGTATGGAAGCCATTTCAGCAAGACTTCTGCCAATGTCATATCAGAAGGCCAAGAGTATATGAGAGGAAAGCTCTTTATGGCTTCTTGTCATGCTCAGGCTGCCACCCATAGAAATTAGAGTCATCCTGTTCTAGATTTGTGCCATGTCTTTCTCATTGTAAAAAGACACTTGTCTTGGCCCTATCAAGACACTGAAGGTATAAAACTATCACATTTAATCTTTCATATAAAATTTCTACAAATTCCTGCCAGACTGAAGCCCTATGCCATATTAGGCCCAAATGAATGTGTATGGTGATGGTATTGTGATAGCAGGCCCTCTTCTTGACCTGTGCATTTCATTATAAGAGGTAGGGAGGTATTTCACATATGCAAGGAGCTCTTCACATATATTTCAATGTGTGCTTGTGGTGTGTGTGTGTGTTACTGCAGTTTAGGCCTACTTGGAGATACCCCCAGATATCTTTTTGATATCAATAATTTGGCTCTCTTCTACCACCCCTCTCCACGTGTTTGTGAGGCCCCCCGGACAAGCACAGAACTAGGCTCGGCCACTAATCGCTGGACATTCCATTCTCCACCCAGGCAGGCCAGAAATAGCCAGATCCTTGCTTTACGAGACCTCTCTGCAAACACCCTCATTATGTATGCACGCTGTTTACAAAGGACTCCCTGCCCCGAGCAAGCACTCTGCATTTGCATACTGGCTAACCCTTTGTCAATTCGGACTTAACTCAATCATGTTAAATTTTGACCTTTCCAAAGTTTTGTCCCGTGCCCGAAACGCATTGTTTTCCCCAAGTATGGCATAGCCTGCAGTCACATTTCTCTCTGTAAAAACCCCTGATTCTGAGACCATCCTCGGATTGCTCCTGAGTTCCAGACCGCCTTGCTGCTGCTTTGCTTGGTGAGCTTCCCCTCAGCTCCACGTGCTGAGATACATCGAACCCCAGCATCACTCTCTATCTTCTTTCCGGGCTTCAGGAACAGGTTTTGTATCATCCGAATCAACTATCCCTCTGAAAATCCCACTGTCAAACTCAAACCTTTATTTTCCTTAGTTATCTGTGTGCGTGTGTTGCTTACATTGTGTGCCTGTATTTAATAAAGATCAATCATTTATTTCCAACATGGTTTGCTTCTTGACTTGGCCTGACCCCGTAAACATTGGGTTACAAGATCCTGCTGTGTTACCCTGCCTCTCGTAGTGCCAACCAGTGCTCTTGACTAATTTCCCCCATCTTGCGTAACTGTAAGATTATTTAGGTGTCCCTCCCAGGACCCCCAGTAAACAGGGTAACGTGTGTGCGTGCGTGTGCGCATGTGTATGTGAGGGAGAGATGAGGCCTATCAGAATCTAGTGAAATACACTATGACTAATGTATAGATGCAATCCTTTACACACATCCATGGGAGTAAGTCCACCATGGAAGGAAATAAGGCTTAAATTTTGGTCAGCCATGCAGAAGATTACAAAGTACATCTAATCCAGTCCTGGTTCACAGTTAATTCCTAAGCCATTATGCATTCCTAGCTGTAATCTAGGCTAGTTCTGTGTGCTTCTATCAAAATGTTGTTTGTTGTTGTTGTGTGCTTTTAAGTTGTTTTTGACTTATGGCAACCCTAATATGACCCTATCGTGGGTTTTTTTTTTGTTTTGTTCTAAGAGTGTGTGTTACACCCAAAGTCACCCAGTGGTTTCCATGGATCAGCAAGGAATAGAACCCTGGTCTCCAGGGTCATAGGCCAACCCTCAAACTACTACACCACATTGGATTTCTATCAAAATACTGAGTGTAAACCCATTAAAACTCATACGTTTTTGAAGGCATAGAACAACAACAAAAAACAAAAAGGAAAACAGAAAGGGAAGAAGCAGTTCTGAATTGTGGGAACCTCCATCTTCAGTCCAAACTCAATAGTGGAAGAGGAGTTACACTCAGATTTCTTAAGTGGCAAAATTTTCCCCTTTATCTGCCTGAAATTCGGTGCCCTGTAGCTTTTCAGCCACAGCCAAGCTAAACATCCCTGGGATCCAAGAGCAGCAAAGTTGCATACAGGCTCCTTTTGAAGCACACAACTAGCCTCCCCTTTCCCTCTTGTTTGACTATATTTAGGATTCATGCTGCTTTTTGAAATGCTGAGGATCTTTGCACAACTGGAATTCCAGAGTTCCCAAGAGGGCAAAGGAAAAGTTTACAGCAAGTGCAAAGGATAAATATTTATCAGAATTCATCTGTGACAACAGGAAACCAATTTTTTTCAAAAGATAAATACAAACAATAATAATCAAGTGCTGGCAAAAGAACAAAAACAACAACAAAAGGCTAAGTGTTTAGTTGAAGTATTTTTATGCTAAAAGAACAGCTTGAAATTGAAAAGGATTTTTCCTTCCTTTACTTGTTTTACACCGTCACTGATGGGCTGCGGGAATGGTTAGAGAACTTTATTCAGTTACTACCCCACCTCAGTGGCAGCTGATTTCCCTTAGCTGCCACTCTAAGATAAATCCTGTTCCCTCATGGCTTTAGTCCATGTAAAGATCTCTCTTCCCATTGTTTTGGTTTCTCCCGAAGCCTCTTTGGAGAGTGAACTGCATTTTATTGTCTGCTGTTTCAGATGTGCTCATCCTATCTGATTCAGCTTATTCTAAAGTTAAAAAAAGAATGTGTGTTAATTAATCTATGCTGGGCTGAAGTTCTGAAATTCTGTAAGGTCAGCCCTGGAGGATTCTGAATGATAGCTTTTGTCCTCGAATGCAGAGTAACTTTTAGTTTGGGAAATGATTTTCATCAGGACCTGATGAGAAAGGAACCCCTTCTGCAGCTTACCTTTTGGCAAATCCATTTTGTAGGGATCCCGCTGTTGGCAAGAGGAATGTGACAGAAGCACTCCCCTCTGCACCGGCTGCCTGCTGGAAGGCAAGAAGCATGATGGGCCCACCTCTTCCTTCCACAGTGCAGCTGGGCACTTTCCCAGGCTGTGCTGGGGGAGGAAGTACAGCTATTGCACTTCCTGAGCCTCTGCACAGCAGGTAAGTGTGGAAGGGCAGCACAATTGCATGGCATTGATGTGAAAATCATGTCAATGATCTACTCCACAATTGCAATGGGTGGTGATAGAATTGTGACAGGATCACAACAACATCATGCAGAACTGTCATAGTGATCCCATCGTGATCCCGTCGCCACTGCGGGTTGGGAGTGGGCTGCAGAAAGGGCCAGGATTAATCACCAGTATTCTACACACTAAAGTCACAATCTCTCCTCAACATTTTTATATTCTGGTATAGAAACAATAACCATAACCTATACTCTCACAGCACTGGAGCCTGACATTAGTTGGATGAATTATATGACTTGAACATTCCAAATATTCAGGGTGGTGGACAATGAAAATGAAATTGAGAGAATGGAAAATAGGAGAACTGTATGCCAAAGAGACCTCTGAAGCACAATTCTTCTATTTTTTCCAAAAAAGAAAAAAAAAGGTCCAGGGTCTGCAGAAACAACTGTAGAAGCCACATGAAGCCTAGGACTATGTGGTCTCCACTTGTTCTTTTAGGCAGCTCACTGGCCACTTCTCCTCATGTACGTTGAGTTTCATTACTTCTTGATTAGTGCAGGATCTCTGCCCGGATTCTGATCTTGTTGTAACTTTCTCTGTCCCCGGCTTTGGGCAAGCTCATTTTCAGACCCCAGATTATGCCTGGATCAATGTGATCTGAACTAGTACTCTAGTGATGAACCAAGTCCTAGCAAGATTGGAATTGACATTGGCTAATGTCAATTCCAATCTTGCTAGGACTTGGTTCATCACTCATGAATATGAATGACTGTATCTGAGATTTCAGTATCATGGAGCTGCACAGAGCTCTGGGTAGCTAGTAATATACTAATGGGCTACTTTGAGAAGGAAATATTGAGTAATGGGTGAAGAACAAGGCAGCAGATGGGCAAATATTAATATTACAGGTTTTCCCCCCTCCATAGCTTCTTTTTGCCTGTGAATAGTGATTAGACAGCTGATTGGTGTACCAGGTCAGGGGGTATTAGTTTCTCACTGTATCCAAGAGAAAAATTTTGAAAGATAGTCAGACAACATTCTCATTGCAGCTGATAAGAAAAAAGAAAACCTTGTCTTGGTTCTCCAGCTTCCTTTGGCATGACTTACTTTAGCAATGCTTCGTGGTTTCAAATGTTTTCTCTACATGTAGGAGAGATTCTTGGTCTCAGCTGTGTAAATGTTTTAACTGGGATCTGTGCTTGGTTCTTCAGGTCATCCGTTTTCCTTCTGGCCCACACAGGTCAACATGCGTCTATATAAGTTGAGACCGTCCAAAACTAACACAGTGCGGTTTCCCCCCCTTGAACATACCCATGGCACGTGGCTTATTCAAAGTACAGGATATGATGCCAGGTAATAAATTAGTACACTTGCCTGATATGAACTTCTTTCTGTCTATCTATCTATCTATCTATCTATCTATCTATCTATCTATCTATCTATCTGAAAAGAGAAACATGTTGCTTAACATATGTGGCTTGGCAAAATCTTTTTCCAGATAAGGAAATTGGGGAGAATTTTGAGCCATCCTGTCAGAAAATATCAAACTTAAACCAAAAAGAAGTTTGTGTTTACAATCATTTTTAAAAATAAGACTAGGTGGAAGACTCATGGTATCAGAAACAAACACACACCACCAGCCTGTCCAATGCTGCAACCCACAGGAAAAGCAGCTATAACTTTGTGGAAGAGCGCTTACTATGCCTATAGAAGGACTCAGTTCAATTCCCAGCATCTCTAAGTTGGACTGAGAAAGACTAAAGAGACCCTGGAAAGCCTTTGCTGATCAGCGTGAGCTAGATGGCTCAGCAAGCTAACTCAGTATAGTGCAGCGTTGTGTGTTCATTTATATTTGTACAGGGATCCAGAACTGTCTTTAAAGTGGAGGCACCCAACACTGGCAGGCAGTGTCATGTCCAGTTCTCTCCATGCCACGTGAATGAATGTAGAACATGCTGAGTATGATATTGATGCATATTGATATAACAGAAGATTTATATGGACATAATGTATCACCAAATGGTTGATGTTGAACGTTGTTTATTGCATTGTTTATTATCTGGAGTTGTAAATGGACATTTAACCAGCCTGGCCAGGAAAAAGTTTTGTATACTTAGGAGTGATAGCAATCAGTGGGTGATTTACTATGAATGGACTTTAGATTACTAGGGTTAGGAATGCAGTTAAGAAGAGGATAGCATATCAAAGGGAATGGCTGGGAATCTCAGCCCAGTGAAGAGGGATCAAAGAAAGTAAAGCGGGGTGGGGGGAAGGATGGCTGAAAATGCCTGTACAATGTAAAGTGAGATACTTGGTGGAAGGGTAATAAAGATGACACAGGAGATGCAGAAATGCTGGAGTCAAAGCATGTGGCGAGGTTGCCTTGGGGAAAAAGCTGCAAGTTTAGGCGAGGTGTAAACCTGGAATATCTACCAATGGAAAAAATCCAGTAATAGGCACTTTTGTGTGACAAATGTGTTGGCTGGGGCCATGCAGGAAGGGTGGAAGCATTATCAAGCACTTCCTTAGTGCAGTGCTGTAAGAGGCCAGCTGGATTGTGGATGGAAAGAGTGTGTCCCGACCGCTTCTCATCTGCCAGTAGCCAGCTGGCTGTGGAGGGGACTGTTTGGGACAGTCTCCCATCTTGGCAATTGCACTGCTGGGATGACACTGGGAAGTCACAGGATCAGGTATGATGTGAAAAGGGCCCCAGTGGGCCACTGATATTAAAAAGGGAAATCCCAATGTGGACATAAGAAATAAAACTGATCTGTAAAACCCTGTAAAGGTGATTTGAAGGACTATATCTGCCCAAATTCTAACATCTGCTGGAGATGCACTTCTCTCTATTCCACTGTCTTCAAAGGCACAGTTGGTAAGAATGTAGAATGCCTTCTCTATGGCTGCTTCCACATTTTTGAACTCTGTACCTAGTCCAGCAAGCTTTTGGAAACTAATTTCAACAAAACTGGCTTTTATGGTGCTGTGTTGTTTTCAATCTGTTTCAGGTAAGATTTTAATTGGTTTTAATGCTGTTTTTACTTGATACTGTTTTAATCTTGATATTGTATGTCTTTAACTATATGTGTTTTATTGTGTTCTCTGCCTGGGGAAAGGCAGGATATAAATAAAGAAATGGACAGATGGGATGGATGGATGGAACTGTCAATATCATGCTGTCATTATTCAATTCTATGGTGCAACTACATCTGGAATACTGTATACAATTCTAGTTACTGCCCTGAAAAATGATATTGTAAAGATTGAAATGGTGCAGAGATGGAAAATGTGTAGAAAAGAACAGTCAGAATAACCAGAAGACTGAAGCAACTTGCCTATGAGCACAGACGGCAAAGTTCGGGTCTATTGAGCTTAGGAAAAATTTGAAGGGAGACATGATAGAGGTGTATAAAATTATATACCTCTCCTGATCCTTCAATTCAAGTTCATTCTCTGAATCTGAATGGTGATAAGAGCCAGGACAGATTTTTTTTTTAAAAAAACAGCATATACAGAACAGAGATAAACCTGTGGAATTCACTGCTGCAAGACACTGTGATGGTTGCCAACTTGCATGGCTTTAAGGGGGGACTGGATAAATTCAGGGAGCATAGGCCTATTAATGATCGCTAGCCAGGATGGCTGTAAATCATCTCCAGTATCAGAAGCGTTATGCCTCTGTATATCAGTTGCTAGAAAGCACAAGGTAGAGAGTGCAGCTGCACTCATGTTCTTCTAGTGGGCTTCCCACATCCAACTGGTTGGCCACTGTGAGATCAGAATGTTGGACTATGTAAGCCACCAGTCTAATCCAGCACAGCTGTTCGTATACTCTTCAATCATACCATCAATTGAAAGATCCATCATATTTCTTTGAGATTGTGAAAGAAGTCTTTAAAAAATTGAAAAGTCAAAAATGCAGAAAAATCTGGCTCCCATTTTAAACCCAGCTGTGGGAAGAGAACAGGCCTCTTCCTGGTCATGAGACCGAGCATCAAAAAAATGATTTCCTTTCCCTTTCTGGAAGAAGTTCCATATACTCTAGCTGAAAATAGAAGAAAATGTGTAAGCAGGCCAAAAAAGGAAGAGAAAAAGGACACCCTTATATTTGGGCACCTTGTCCAAGTGCCGCTGGCACACCTCCATTTTTTTTTTAAACATGTCTTTTTTCTATAGGAAGTTACCCAGAATTTTTCCTTCTGTTCTTGTTTTTTAAAGGCTTCTCTTGGTCCTAAAATGAGAACACAAAATGTGGAAATATTGCCTCCAGGCCTCTCAGTAATGCTAGGGAATATTTTGTACAAATTCCTTCTTTCTCTATGGTTCTGTAATTCAAATCTGAGCCATCAGTGTTTAAAACTGCTAAAGTATTAAGATAAATTAGAAGAACTTTTTATTCAGATTTTTCTTACTGTAAGCTGTAAGCCCTGCCCTGTTCCCCTGCTCCAGGATATAAGTCCACCCTTTGCTCCTTGAAAAATCCAATAAGCATAAATCTTTCCAAGGGTCATTGGGAACAGGACAGTCTACCTCTTACTGTGATTTTGAATCTCCACTCATATCATCTCAACAGCCATCATAGTCACAAAGAGGGCAAATTATTTCTCCCATCCATTGTTGTTCAGTCATTCTTAAATACAAAGACTCTTACAAATACAATGTGTACTTAGAACTCCCCTCTCTATGCTCAGTGTAGCTTATTCCCAAGTAAGTGTGTGCAGAGTAGATGGCATGTGGCTTTTATTATTCCTGAGAGGACTTCCTGTTTCTTGCACTTTAACATCATTTTTCAAGCGCAGTGACCCAAAACTGTACATAGTATTCTAATTATGGTAGTACCATGGATCTACATAAGCAATTATGATACTGTCAAAACAGACCCATAAAGGGTTATGAGAATACAATAAACAAGAGCCTGAAAAGTTATTTTTAAAATGTAATTTATGCCATTACTCGTTAATCATTGCAGTGTTTAAAGACACTACAATGATGAAAAATAGTAAAATATTAGGTTACTTCTTGCACTATTCATACTTTTCTATTATTTTCTTTCTTTTAAGAAAACACCTCTAGAATTGATATAGTGTCATAAAACTGGGAAAATTCTTGTGAAAATGCTTATTAAAATGCCTTTTAAAGTGACTTTTGGAAGCAATCATAAATCACTACTCATTATACCCCAAATTACCTTGCTTTATTACCTAATGAAGTAATTTAATTTAACTTAATCCAGCTTCATTGCACTCAGTACCTCCCTATCCATAACTAGTCATAAGTAGCTATCACTGTCAAGCTCTTAGTAGAACACAAAAACCAGTCAAAGAGATCTAGGGACCTATGTAAAAAATGTAAATGCCAGAGAAATGTTGAGAAGAACTTTATTTACAGGTGTTTCTATACTACTGCTATGGTAATAACAGGATAATTATGATTGCGACGGACAGCTCACCCAGTGTGTGCCAGCTGTCAAAAAGGCAAATTCCATGTTGCTGCTGTAGTTGTTGTTCTTATGTACCTTCTTAAAGTTATTTCCAATTTACGGTGGCCCTAAGGTGAACCTGTCAAGGGGTTTTCTGGGGCTGAGAGTATGTGACATGCCCAAAGTCAACCAGTGGGTTTCCATGGGTTATCACAGTTATGATATGTCTGGTGAGAGCACTAGATATCCTTTTGATATCAAATAATTTGGCCTTTGCTTGACCTTTCTCTGCCACCCTACTCCACGTGTCTGCAGAGGTCCCCTGGACAAGCATGTAAGGGTACGGCCGTTAATGGTTGCATATTCCAAAACCTCTTTCAGGCAGGCAATTTAAGCCTCTCCATTGCTTTAGGGAAAAATCTCCCTGCAAACCGGCTCTGCTTGGCGTGCACACACAAAGCCACACAGCCAAGAGCCAAGTCATTTCTTTATGTCAGGCTATTAATGAACTGGCCACGCTATTGTCTTAAGAGCTAAACCCATCATGCAAAATCTGACCTTTTCCAGCTCCTTTGTCCAACTCCAAATTTCCTTTGTTCTCACCGAGCATAACATAGCCTGTAGGTAAAATCCACCCTATAAAAGGTTCCCACTTTTGGGACTTCCTTGGATCACCCTGGACTTCCACCCCGCCTTGCTGCCGCTCTGTCCAGTGAAGTTTTCCCCTCAGTTCTCCATAACTGAGTCTGCCTCCTCTCTTTGGACTACTTTGGACTTCCATCTAGCCTTGCTGCTGGTTTGTCTAAGGAACTCCCCTCAGCCAGCCACGCTGAGCTTTCTTCCCCGGAACCCCATCTTTTTCTCCAGGACTACGAGACCAGGTGTCGTATTACCCATTCCCAAGCTCTCTATTTCTGTTTCCAAGTTAGCTAGTGTGTATGTTGTCCTGTTTGCTGCTTATCTCTCAATAAAACTGTTATTTTTGTTACTTTTAAACTTGCCTGCTTGCTCTCTGACCTGAAGCCGTAGACATAGGGTTAAAGATCCTTGCTAAAGTTACCCTGCCTCTCGTTTAGCCAAGAGAGTGCTCGAGTTAAATTCCCCCAACTTGTGTTTTTATTTGGTTATTTGGGCGCCCCTCCCAGGACCCCCAACACACAGGGTAACACATGGTCCAGTCGGGAATCAAACCCTTGTTTCCAGGTGCCGTAGTCCAGTCCTCAAACCTCTATATGACACTGGCTCTCAAAAATAATAAATAAATAAACAAATAAAAATAAATAAATAAATAAAAATTTAAAAAATTCATGTTACACATAATTAAAAAGGGAATTCAAAATAGCCCAAAATAGCAGTGTTCTAATCTATTGTTCAGACTCTCATTAACTGGAAGGAGATAAATTGTTCATGGTCTGCAGTATGGTGTGGCGAACTGGAGATTGTTAAAGGCCTAGGTTGTAAAGCAACGTGCAACACAAGGCCAAAGCATGCTAAGACCGCTAAGGTTTGAACTATGACTAATGATTAATTAATTATTAATGATTAATTTTGGAAGAGATTTTGGGAATATATTGGATAGTTGAAAACACTGTCACTGGGCAATGACTGTGACAAAAAGAGGGAAAGGGTTTGAAAATTAAACAGCAATTATTGTAATATGTTTATTTAAATCTGTAGTGTAACCACAGAGTTAAATGTAGTTTTTGTCATCACATTTATGGATATGCCTTCTGAACACACATTGTGAGATAGAGATAGAGATATAGAAGGCAGTGGGCTATTCATAGAAACTAAGAGAAATGTTTTCCAAATCCCTGCTGCTTTCTGATGGACTACTGTCTAAACCACCATACTCCTATTTCAATTGTAACTGCTTTTAAAAAAACTCATTCTTACACATTTTCAGAGAGATAACCACTTTGTTATGCAGCTTCCAGGGCTGCCAGGCACATGGAAAAGATATTCAAGCCATTTTCTAATCATAAGACCCTGTCACAATAAAGTAAATATGTTTTCATTTCCTTACAGGATTTGGCTGGCCCTGACCAGAAAGAGGTATAGATGTACTTCAAAACTTTTCCTGCATGTTTCTTTCCTAAAGTTCTTTCTTGGCAGCCTTCCCACTGTTTGAGTAACCGGAAGGGTTTTCTTAGCTTAATTTATAGCCCTGAACATTGGTAGCATTATCATTCCTTAGTTTGTGAGGCTGAAAAGCTTTGAGTTAATGTATCATAAAATAATTAGGGTCTCATTTATTTTTAAATATTTTGCCAACATTCTGCATCCTCTCCAGAGCATTCACACTTCATTTTCCCTGTCCACCAAGAATCAAGGACAGTTTTGAACCATGAAGTTGGCATTTCTGCTGTGGCCTTAAAATTCATTAAATCTGCTAGGGTAAATTCGGAATACTGTTCAACTGCTGGCTGGCACCTTCCTAAACTGCAAACCCCATGATTCCATAGGATGCTGAAAGTGGAATAACAGCACTTTAACAGTCTAGTGTGAAAATGGCCCATGTCACAACAAGGCAAACAGGGTTTAATTTCCTTCTAGCATTTGGCTGGTCCATTTGGCTGAATATATTTCAAAACATTTTCTGCCATATAAGATGACTGGGGTTTCATCCTTTTGTTTTTACTTTTGTTTTTTTTAAATTCTACGAGTTGCGCAATGTCCTTTCTGCTGCTTTCTTATTACCTGTACTTTCTTGGATTGGCTTGTGAGCAATGTAATGGTCATTCTTAAGCCAATAATCATATAGTCATTTTTGCATCAGTGAAATCAGCAACCATTTATTGGTATAAGCAATCCTTATCATAATCCATCAGGATGACATCGTTCTTAGTGGGCAAGATCTGCGCCTGGCAGACATGAAAACTACTGGAAAGTTGTTACTGTGGTCCAGGCGTACCTGGAGATAGCACTCAATATCACTTTGATATCAAACAATTTGGCTTTCCTCTGCCACCCCGCTCCATGTGTTTGTGAGGCCACCGGACAAGCACGTAAACAGGAACGGCTGATAATTGCTGGACATTCCATTCTCCACCCAGGCAGGCCAGATACAGCTGGTTCGTCGCTTCAGGGACCTCTCCGGCAAGCACCTCATTGCATATGTGTGATACTAACAAAGGCTCCCTGTCCTGAGCAGGCAATCTAACAAAGCTGTACAAAGCGCTCCGCCTTTGCATACTGGCTACACTATTGTTAATTCGGCTCTAAGTCAATCTTGCTAAATTCTGACCTTTCCAAAGCTTTGCCCCACTCCTAAATTGCATTGTTCTCACCCAGTAAGGTATGGCCTACAGTCACAATTCACCCTATAAAAACCTCTGATTCCGAGACCTTCCTTGGATTGCTCCGGACTTCCATCCCGCCTTACTGCCGCTTTGTTTGGCGAGCTGTCCCCTCAGTCCCACGTACTGAGACTCCATACCAACGAGCTCAATCTCCAAACCTCTCCAGGACTATGAGACAGGTGCCGTATCACCCATTTCCCTCTAATTAAAACCAAAATAAATTCTTATTGCTAATAATAATTATAACCTTATCAATAGTTATAACATTCTTTATATGCCCATATAAATATATACACATGTAAGTAATATATATAAATAATTAAAAAAGCAAAAGAGAGTCCACAACCTTCTAAGGTAATTTGTTCCACTGTTGAATAGCTTGTGCTGTCAGGAAGTATTTTCTAATGCTTCTTTAGAATTTTCTTTCTTGTAGTTTGAATTCATTAGTTTCAGTTATTTTCTCTAGAGAAGCAGAAAACAAACTCATGGTCTCATCTACAGTATAGTCCTTCATCCACAGGACAGCCATTTAAAGTGGTTACCACATTGCTTCTCAGTCTTCTCTCTGGCCTAAACATACCCAAGTGCCTCAACCATTTTTCATAGGACTTCATTTCCAAACCTGATCACCATTCTCTTGACAAGTTCCATGCCTAAAATTGGAGAGAAAATTTCAGTTGAGGCTTGATCAAGGCAGCATAGAGTGGCACTGCTCTTTCCCTTAATCTGTATGATATATTTCTATTGATGCAGCCTAGAACTTGTTACTGCAGTTTAGGCCTACTTGGAAATACCCCCAGATATCTTTTTGATATCAATAATTTGGCTCTCTTCTATCACCCCTCTCCACGTGTTTGTGAGGCCCCCCGGACAAGCACAGAACTAGGCTCGGCCACTAATTGCTGAACATTCCATTCTCCACCCAGGCAGCCCAGAAATAGCCAGATCTTTGCTTTAGGAGACCTCTCTGCAAACACCCTCATTATGTATGCACGCTGTTTACAAAGAACTCCCTGCCCCGAGCAGGCACCCTGGCGAGCTGAATACTCAACTGCCAAGTGCTGAGTATTTGCATACTGGCTAACTTTTTGTCAATTCGGACTTAATCATGCTAAATTCTGACCTTTCCAAAGCTTTGTCCCGCTCCTAAAACGCATTGTTTTCCCCAAGTATGGCATAGCCTGCAGTCACATTTCTCTCTGTAAAAACCCCTGATTCCGAGACCATCCTCGGATTGCTCCCAAGTTCCAGACCACCTTGCTTGGCGAGCTTCCCCTCAGCTGCACATGCTGAGCCACCTCGAACCCCAGCATTGCTCTCTATCTTCTTTCCGGGCTTCAGGAACAGGTTTCGTATCACTCGAATCAGCTATCCCTCTGAAAATCCCGCTATCAAACTCACACCTTTATTTTCCTTAGTTATCTGTGTACGTGTGTTGCTTACATTGTGTGCCTGTATTTAATAAAGATCATTCATTTATTTCCAACATGGTTTGCTTCTTGACTTGGCCTGACCCCGTAAACATTGGGTTACAAGATCCTGCTGCGTCACCCTGCCTCTCGTAGTGCCAACCAGTGCTCTTGACTAATTTCCCCATCTTTTGTAATTGTAAGGTTATTTAGGTGTTCCTCCCGGGACCCCCAGTAAACAGGGTAACAACCTGTATTGGATTTTTGGCTGCCACATCATATTGTGAACTCATATTTACCTTGGGTCTACCATGACCCTTACATGATGTGTTAGCCTTGATCCAGCCTCAGTATACAACAGCACAGATATTGCATACTACTATAGCAGCTTTCTTAGCATCCATGTCTATTCATGGTGCGCAAGCTTCTTAGGGCCTTTCTGCCCTACACTGTTATAGAGCTATTATTCCACTTTCAACATCCTATGGAATCCTGGGATTTAGGGAAGGGTATTTAGAATTCTCAGTCAGAGAGTTCTTTGACCTCAGTCAACTACAAACCTCAGAATTCCATAGGATATTGCAAATAGAATAATAGCACTGTATTGCACAAAGGCCCTTACTGTCCATCTTTCTTTATCCTAGGTCTGCAGTTGCATAGTACTTCAGTCCAACCCCTCCAACTTCCTCATTAAACAAATATGAAAAATGTCCATGCTTACTCTCTGCTCATAAGCTCCTGCAAAAGGAAGCTGGGAGAGATAATGAGAATTACATAATTAAATGCTGTTAGCGCCACCCTCAACCATTTACAGATGTAATAGAAAACAAAGCTAATAAGGGTCTTATGGAATCCTGGTTCAGATATAGTCCAGAAAAATGTAATGGCCACATTCTTTGCTGTTACTTTCAAATAGGAACTCCTTGTATTTTCTTGCAGTGTCCAATACCAACATAGTTCCACCAGTGATCTGGAAAGTTATAGCTTCTTGTCTTCTGCAGGTACACAACAGCTCCCAGGTACAGCTGTATTTCCCCCAGCCGGCAACTGTCCATGGGAAACATCTGGCTGTCCTTCTGTACCTAGAAGAGAAGCAGCAGCAGCCATTACCCTCTAGAGAAGGCCAGCAGCTGTTTCTTCATTTCTGGGGACCTAAGGACAGCCTGATTGTTCTCAGATGCACTCCCATGTCCAATCACTGACAAGGTATGGAAGGAGAGCTGCAACTGGGATTTTCCAACAGTCCTTGCATACTGGGCACAAAGATAATACACAAGGAGGTATAGGAGTCCTCCTTCTGCAATCGTTGTAGAAAATAAAGTTCATTTTTTTTTGTCAAATACTGATCCAGCAAAAGTGATTGTTTCTACTATGAAAAGATATCAAATGTGTAGCTAATTGGTGCATGGTAAAGATTTGTAATGTTTCCATCTTCAGCATTTTAATGAAATAAACAGAAAATGCCTAAATACCCTAAGGGGACCAGATCTTATCTGATCTTGGAACCTATGCAGGGTTAGCTCTGGTTAGTACTTGGATGGGAGACTGCCAACAAATATCAGATACTGTAGGCTATATTTTAGAGGAAGGGACTGGCAAAACCACTTCTAAGTATTCCTTGCCTAAGAAAGCTCTATGAAATTCATAGGGTTGCCATAAGCTGACAGGTAACTTGAAAGTGTGAGTGCAGGCACACACATGTATTTATGTAATGTGCAAAAGCCAACTGCAAGATTTTAGCCTATATATGCAGTGTTGGGTAGTAATTGTTTTCCTGAACCATTCACATTTTTCCTGCTCCCTTCATTAGTTATGCTAGCATGGAAGAAAAGATACAGAAGCAGCAGCAATTAGAGGAAAAAAATGAACCGGGAAATGATTGTAGCGGTGATCTTAGAATTCCATAGGACTACCAATTACATAGTGGGGGGTGGGGGGAATAGAGAGTATTTTGAAGCCTTCAGGCAGAAAAAGCAATAAATGGTCTGAGAGTTTTGGAAACCATAAAAGTAACTATTTCTTTCAGGTATAAATTGACTATGATGATTTTTTAAAAATAATAACAATATATTATATGTACGCTATGTAACGAGGCTAGGATGGAGACAGGCATGAAAAAATTATTAAAGATTCCTTTTTCACAGCTTGCTCCAAGATTTGGGTAAAACTGTAGTTGCAACAACTAGGATCACTTGTCTATTCATAGCAACCAGTTTAGAGGCTGGTTGCTATTCATAGCAACCTATTTTAAGTGCAGTTTGTTTTTTAAAGGCTGGTTGCCCAAAGATTACTAGTACTGCTACTACTGCTGCTGCTCATACTTACTACTGCTCTTACTGCTGACTCATTGACTAAAGCTGTTTTCTTAAGTTTAAGTCTGCAGGTTTACAACACAGAGAATTCGCCTGACTACTTATTTTGAAAATGTAGTATGCTGCTGGAGTTAAAAGGCCACAAGCTCCACAGTCATGGCTCTAGCTCCATCTTTCTATGGACTGAGTCAGGTCTCCATTATCCATTATGCTATAGAGTTGCAACACACCAATGTTGTAATGGGCTTATCTGGGAGTTTCAACTGCTCACATCCTTTTTGAGCAATACATTTCTAAGAATATGGTATTTCTTGTTACCACAGTGGGTGCTCCTTACTTATTAGACATGCAAGCAATGGTTGCAATGAATACCATCTGTTCCAAAACATGTTAGGCACAAGACATTCGGCTGAAAATAGAAGTGGACTGTATTACAGCTGCTGTGGCCCACCTCTCCCTCGGTAATGCTTGTAGTAGCCTCTACTGAAGTCATGAAGGTGACCTTGGAGGGTTCTATGGATGGAAGAGCTACTGTCGATTCCAAGAGGATGAAGATATATATGTGGCGGTATTAGTGTTGCAGAAAAGATTGAGATCAAGACCCACGGAAATGATGGACAAGTTACAAAAACCAGGTGATTTCCCATTTAGAGTAATAGAAGCAGGGCTGTGTGGGTCTGATAAGATATCTCAGAAGGTATGCTGTCTCCCAGGGACAAAGATTCATGGTATGACAGAGAGGCTGCAAAGACTCATCAAACCTACTGACCCTTCCTTCTGACATACTTCAAGAGAGTATGAGGCCTTAGGGAGGGACCTTCAACATATTACAACAAACTATGAGGCTTTAGGAAGGAAGCCAAAGGACCTTGGGGCCTGTTGTTATTCTTGCATGCCTTCAAATCATTTCTGACTTATGGCAACCCTAAGGTGAAACTATTATGGGGTTTTCATGGCAAAATTTGTTCAAAGGAAGTTTGTTTCTGTCTCCCTGTGAGGACTTGGGGTTGCTATTTCATTGTTCTTTCCTGTTGAAGGACATAGCCCAGGAAAAGGAAGAAGAATACTAGAAGTGAATTTCAGCCCCACAAACATTCCCATCAAGAAAATTTGGCATCTTGGACCATGGTCTGTGCTTTCATAAGGAAGGGTTTCTGGCAACAAACAGGTTGCATCTCATAGCAGTTGGAAAGCATGCATTTGCTAGGAGTCTCACAAATCTGGTCAGAAGGGCCTTAAAATGAATTATATGAGGAACAGAGACAATATTCCAGAGCGTAGGGGGGCATCAAATACTGGAGGCAAGAGCCTTAACAATATGGGGGAACTGGGCCAACTGTACAAGAGTCCCACAGAGGGCAGAAAAAACAAGGAATCAGCTTGAAAGAATTACACATGGTCTTAGATGTCTCTACAATAATACCGAGAGATAGGAAATATACAAGATGAACTTGAACTCTTAACGTAAGAAAGCAAAAATATTTTAACAGGCATCACTGAAACCTGGTAGGATGAGTTTCATGACTGGAACATAGTACTGGGAGGGCACCATCTATTTCAAAGTGGACCAAACAGCAAAGGAAGTATTATTATATGACAAGGATGTGTATATAGGACAGCTTGAGAACAGTGCATGAGATTCTACCTAAACATAAGGAAAAACATTTTAATGGTAAGAGGTGTTCAACAGGCAAATATATTACTTTGGAGGCTAGCAGTCTCTTAATCTTTGGAGGTCTTTAAATAGAGGTTGGATGGATGTCTTTCATGTATTCCTGCATAGCAAGCAAGACTAGATGGCTTCTGTGGTCCAATTCTCTGATTTCTAATTTGGTGTGTGTATGTGTGTGGTTTTGCCAGTAAAATATAGGCTACACCCTCCTCTGAAATATAGGCCATTTCCGCACAGGGTGAGGGAATCGCCCCATGATGCTACTCACTGGACTTTTGGGCTCCCCGGTCCAGTCCACGCTTCTCTGGAGCAGTCCGTGGCCGCCGCTCTGCACTGCTCCGGGGACAAAAATGGCAGCTTCCGGTTGGTCGAGGGTCTCGACCAACTGCTGAAGCTCGCCAGCCTAAAATCCACCCTTGGCAGATCGCAGGCTTGCACCAATGTGAGCCTGTGAATCTGCATATGGGAGCAGGCTCACAGTGGTGCGCTCTGTGCTTTTGAAACCCCTGTTTTTAGCAGTCTTTCAAAAGCACGCTGGACGACCACTTGGGGTCGTTCGGGAGTGGGCTGGACTTCGGATCTATGTTCAGTAGGTCCGACCCATCCAGTCTCAGGTGCAGATGTCCTCCCTGGAGGACGCTCTGCCCTGTTTAAGAAACCCCATGTGGAAATGGCCATAGTCTACAGCTATATTAATTGGGGGTCTGCCATACAAGTAACCATGGCTGACCCTGTTTATCTTCCAAGATCAGATGAGATCTGGTACCTTTAGGGTATTTAGGCCCTCTATGACTCAAGTACTTTGGATTTTTCTTTTTTTGAAGGTTGATTTAGTATTGAGATATGCTATTCATACCTTTGATGCATCAAATGTTTCTCTCTTCATAGAAACGTAGAGTTAGAAGAAACCACAAGGGCCACCTAGTCCAACCCACAGCCATGCAGGAATACACAACTCACTCCTAAGAGATGGCTATTCAACCATTATTAAAGGATCTACAAAGAAGGAGGGTCCACCATTGTCTGGGGCAACCTATTCTCCTCTTGAACAGATCTTATTATCATGAAGTTCTTCTGATATGTAATTTGAATTCATTGGTTTCTCTTTTCATGTAATTTGAATTCACTGGTCCATATTTGAACTTGTGTCTTATGGACAATACTTGTTTGAGAATCAGAGTGACAGCATAGTGTTCAGCAAGCAAGATACTGCACCAAACTGCTCAAAATGGAGAGTTTTTATATCCCAAATCTACCTGGAGGGCATCAGTGTGAATGGCTGTCTGGCCAAGCAAACAATGGAGGCTGCCACATGGACAATGAGGCCTGGATGGAGTTACTGGTCTTAGTGTTAGGTAACAAAGAGTTAATGGCTGTTGTAATAGCTCTGTAATTGTGGACAGGTAAGAGAACAATACAGGGAAACATCCAGGTGCAAGGATTTCTCAAGAAAAGAAAGTGAAATATTTGGACGTAAATATTTCAAACAAGACCTCATCACTTTTTCAAGATAATTATGAAAAGACCTGGAAAGAAAGAAGATCAGAACTCGAAAGATGGAAATTTTCTTTATTAGGAAGAATATCGGCCACCAAATGAACATCCTTCTTAAAATACTTTTTTTAAATTTCAGATCATGCCAATTATAAGTTGTGACATACCCTTAAAAAATGGGACAAAGATCTATCCAAGTTTGTATGACAAGGCAAGAAGCCAAGAATTAGATATAAAGTGTTACAAGATGAAAAAGTGTGGATGATTGGGATTATTAAATTTGAAACTGTATTTCATGGCATGTGCCTTAGTATAGATGAAATAGTGGGTCGCATTGGGAAATAAGCTGCTGCAATTGGAGAGTGATGAACTGAAATATGGATGGCATGCATATATGTGGTATAATACAAAGAAAATAAAGAGTTCAAGAATGATATCATTAGATGTGCCTTATTAAGAATTTGGAAAAAATACAAAAATATTTTATGATCATCGTACAAGAAGTCTTTTTTAAAACCCAAAAGAGAGCAACATGAATCAGCTGACTTATAGAGACCTATTATATCTACAAAATCAGCCATATAATATTAAACGCCAAAATGAACTAAAAGAGCAAGGATGGGAAATTGACTGCTTTGAATATAGACAACTCAAAGAAAGGTTTTTGAATGAAAAGAAAAGTAATGGATTTGAGAAAGAGAGGTAACAATTAGAAATAAAACTCTGCACAGATGAAGATCATCTTGTCACTAAAGTGTACAAAATGGAAGCAGAAGTGATCAAAAACAATATGATCAAATGGGCACAAGGACACATAATTGAATCAGAGAAATGGGAAGGCTATGGACTAAAGGGCTAAAAGATATTCTTTGCTATGAACTGAAAGAAAATGTGTACTTCAATGTGATCTTCAAATGGTACCTTACCACCAACAAAAATATCTAAAATATATAAAAATTCAGACAAAATATGCTGGAAATGCAAAGAACAAGAATGAACTCTATTCCATATGTGGTGGTCTTGTTCTTGTACAGAACATCTCTGGAATGAATTTCAAAAATGGTTGCAAGAAATTTAAAAAATTAAGATTAAATTAACTCCTGAATTAATGCTAAAATCTTGCAACAAGAAAATATTACATTACATGGTCATTGCAACGAGAACTGTTTATTCCTCAAAATGGAAAAGTCCAGACCAAAGAGATTTGGATTTCTAAAATATTAGACACTGCAGAAATGGATAAACTCTTAATGCAGTTGAAAGGGAAAATGACTGATCAATTTCAAAAAGATTGGGAGCCTCTACTAAACTTTTTAAAGATAAAAATAGAAATTACAGCATTGGGAGAATTCTTGAATTAAAGTTAAAGTGACTGTGAAATATTGGGAAAAGGAAAAGAAAGAAAAAAGGAAGAAAAAATAGGATACATTTTATATGATATGAAGTAGATAGTATGCAATATACAACTCTAAAATATATATATATATATATATATATATGATTTATATATTGCATACTATATATTACATATATAACATATTTTATAATATTAAATACTCTATATTTGAGACTATAACAGGGGAATGAAAAAGAAGGAAGGGAAAGAAGATACTATGAGTATATATATAAATATATATTTCCATACAATTAAAGAGATAGGACCGTGACTAGGAGTAGCAGAAGTAAATGAATAGAGTATATTTTGGCACAATGATTGATTCAAGTTTTCTTTTTTTAAGCTTTAATTTAATGTTTTTATATAAGAAATGCATTGGTTGTGCCACAGTGTGCTTCTGGTCTTATTTTTGCAGAGGAGAATGGAACTTCTGTATTTTCTTTTTACTATTATACTGGATTTCAGTATATCCAGTCTATATAGTATATATACTCAGTATATATTCAGTGTATTCAGTATATATAGAGGCAATCCACTGATGTCCATGCATACAGTCATCTGTTTAATTGCCTGAAAAGCATGTTTGCAATATACATTATTGGCCTCACAAAATTCACTAAGTCACTGTCCTGCATCATTGCTTGATCCTAGGCCAAAGTCTCCAACAATGTTTGGTTCTGTTTAGGGATGGGACAAATCCAGAATTTTCCAAATCCGAATCTGGATCCGAATCCCTGGAAGGTTCTGGGAATCCACGAATCTCACGAATCATGAATCTTTTGAATCCTTTTTTTAAAAAAGGGTTTAAAAAGCAAGGGAAAGAAGGATAATCTTGTGCAAGACACACTCTCTCAGCCTTAGCAAAAGCCTAGGCAAAGGCAAACCTCTTTCTGAAGAAATCTGGCCAAGACAATTGTCATAGTTTTGCCTCAGGATCTCCCCAGATTGAAAATGACATGAAGGACCTTTCTATACAGGTAGGAAAATGTGGATTAATCCCACATTTTCCTGCCTGATAAACAGGGCCACATATAGAGATAATCCAGGTCAAAACTGGCTTTTCTTTGCATAGCTCCTTCTGGCATCCTGGGGTTTGTAGTTTGATGATGCACCAGCACACATTGGCAGAGAAGGCTGTGACCCCTTGTAAAATTCCAAACCCTAGAATTTTGTCTGAAAGAGGTTTGCAAGGGAGCTATGCAAAGGAATGTTTCAGCTGCCCTTGAAATCTCAAGCCTGTAGTTTCCAGTCAACTACTGAACTTAAATATGAAATGTTCAATTTAAATATCTTAGAATACAATCCCAGCTGTAATTTCTGAAATTGTTAGCAAAGGCCATTATTACTCACCTACTTACTATCTTCCCTTGTATGTCTGGTCTCCCAGGTTTTCAGGAGTCCTGGTCTCCCAGGTTTTCAGACGTCTCAGTCTCCAATAATCTATTTGGTTGGCGGAATTGAAAGATTCAGTTTGCCTATTTCGGCAAAGGGATTCGGATTCGGGAATCTTGAATCCTTACCCAGGATTCGAGGATTTGAGGATTCGGTTGTGTCGGGGTGCCCCCACATTTTATTGCTTTTGTATGGCAGCTGCCTGTGGGAATGGTGATAGTAGAATGTTAGGTTATTCCTAGGTGTTGAACATTCCTTCCGGCTGGAATTTCAAAGGAACTGTTGGACAGATAGTCGTCATGGTGATTGGGGTCATTTGTCCTTTTTACAACTATCTCAGGGGAAACTGTCCTTTTAAGTGTAGAGTGTGGGAACCAGATCCCACTCTCGAGCTTTGACGTCTGTAAGACAGCATCCCTTGCTATGTTACAATAAATCTTCTATCAAGTTTATTGAATACGTGTGAGCGTGAATCTGTTCCTGACAGAAAGCTCGAGAGTCTCTTTCCTAAAATGTATCAAGTGACGGACCAGTCAATTACTGCAGAAGAGCATGCATCTGCAGAATCTGATGAAGCCGCAGAGACCGAAGTGCTCATGGACACCAAGGGAAACTTACGACTGACCGAGGCTCCGGAAACCCCCACCAGCGGCCAAACCTGGGTCTGGGGAGAGAAACCACGTATGTCGTTGAGACAACGCAGAAGGGCTGCTAGATGGGACACATCAGCAAAAGACCTTTCCCTTCTGGAGGAGATAAAACAAATGGAAATGGAACTGGAGAGAAAAGATGAGGAAATACTTGAACTCAAGACCATGCTACGCGAGATGCGCCTCCGTCCCTCTCAGGCAGGGAGAACACCAGGACGAGAACCACGAGCTGCCGTCCCAACAGCAGGCACCCCTGGTCCACCCTGGCACCCAGCCAGGCAAGCGCCAGCGCCACCGTTACTCAGAAATGTTGGAGACCTGAAAGCGTCATTCAATGGAAAGGGGGAAAAGCTCTCTTTTTTATGACCATGGCAAATAATTTCATGATTGATAATGGCCATCTTTTCCGGGATGATGCGGCCCGAATTCGATACCTCAGCCAAAGGATGAAAGGACTGGCAGCAGACTGGGTCGCGAACCTATATGACACCCGCGCCCCAGAAACTGAAAATCTGCAGCTCTTCATGAACCACCTGCGTGAACGTTTTGAAGACCCTCATCTACTGGAAAAACACAAATATCAACTAAAACGAATGAAACAAGGCAGGAACGATGTGGGAACATATTCTCGTGAATTCAGAAACCTGGCCACCAAAGTCCTGTGGAATGACAAAATCCTTATTGAGTTATACAAAGATGGCCTAAATCCCGATATATTACACGGGTGCTTACTTCAGGCCAACCCACAGACCCTGCTAGGTTGGGTCAGGCTAGCTACTGAAGTGGAAGGAATAACCCAGACGGTGCAGCTGAACCGGCAACGACAAGACATGGCAAAACGACAACCTCGCCATCCCATCATCCTCAACGCTGAGGAACGGAACAATCGCCTCCGTCTAGGAATGTGCTTCAACTGTGGCAAAACGGGTCACCTTGCTAATACTTGCCCTGAACACCAAGCCCCGGATGGGATTAAGGGAGCACGAGCAGACACCAAGAATAAGGAATCCACAAGTCAGCCAGCGGCTGTCAAACAACCACTTAGACGCGCTTCTAAGGCCCCGGCAGCTGCGACAGGAAACTTCGCTCCCGACGCTGAATCCACCACTTCGTCCTCATCTGAGACAGACGGGGATTCTGAACACAACGGCGATGACTGGCAGGCAGCGGGAACAACCGTAAGTACTCCAAAAATTCCCCATTTCTACACCACAGTTACGCTTATTGGCAGAGATGGGACCATGCATGTACATAGTGCATTAATTGACTCTGGTTGCTCCAGAAGCTTGTTACACCCCAAACTGGCTAAGGATTTACAAATCCTTTATGAGCCCTTGGAACACCCCATCAAATTAACTCAAATGGATGGGACCTCAATGACTGGAGGAGTAATTGACAAAATTACTAAGCCCATCTCATTTCAAATGGGAAAAAACAATTACAGCATGCGCTTTCTGGTTCCCAAGGTGGTGCAGTTCAAATTGGTCTTGGGAATCGATTGGCTTCGTGAATATAACCCCCAAATAAACTGGACTGCTGGCACTCTATCCTCTTCAGAATCAAACTTTCCCATTTCCCATGAAGATATGCAACATATTCCTTCACACTACCGGGACTTGCATAAGGCTTTCCACGAGAGGGAAGCTGACAAATTGCCCCCCCCACAGATTTCGACTGTAAACTGGAATTGGTTGACGGGGCCAAACTACCTAAACCAAAAATTTATCCCATGAGCCAACAAGAACTCCTTGAACTCAAGAAGTTCCTCAATAAAAACTTGGCTCGTGGATTCATCAAGCCTTCTACAGCCCCCACGGCGAGTCCCGTTTTCTTCCGAAAGAGGAAAGATCCCAGTGCGGATCCGAGGCTGATAGTTAACTACTCTGCTATTAACCAAGTTATATCTTCCAATTGTTATCCCATCCCTCTGATACGGACTGTTTTGGACCACCTTGTTCAAGGAAAATATTTCACCAAACTTGATCTAAAGGAGGCTTTCCACAGGGTTAGGATGGACCCGGGCTCTGAGTGACTTACCACCTTCGCAACACCGCTCGGTAACTTTAAATGGACGGTTCTTCCCTTTGGTTTACAATCTGGACCGTCTGTGTTTCAAATGTTTCTGAACACCATTTTTCATGACTTATTGTATTTCTGTTCTGATTTATTTGGATGATATTCTAATTTATGCAGATTCCATGGAATCTCATGTGTCATTGGTCCGTGAAGTGTTTAAACGGCTGATAGACAATAATCTTGTGGTTAATCTCTCTAAATGTCAATTTGACACCCAAACTTTTGATTTCTTGGGCTATAGGATTCAAGATTGTTCACTGAAAATGGACCCCTCAAAAATTGACTCCATTTTGAAATGACCCATTCCCAAAACTTTGAAACAACTGCAGCAATTTCTTGGCTTTGCGAACTTCTACCGTAACTTTATCGAGGATTTTGCTGCAATAGCGCTTCCACTCACTAACCTTTTATGGAAACCTAAAGGTTCATCTGCAAGCAAAACACGTAGACTTTGTTGGTCCCCTGAGTGTCAATCGGCGTTTGACCATTTGAAATCCAAATTTACCTCTGAGCCATTGCTTCTTTTCCTGGATAGCACCAAGCAATTCATTGTGCAAACTGATGCTTCGGATTTTGCCATGGCGGCCGTTCTTTTACAACATGACACTGCGGGAGCGCTCAAGCCTTGTGCCTTCATTTCTAAGAAGTTTTCTACTCAACAATCTAATTGGCCTATTTGGGAGAAAGAAGCCAAGGCTATTCATTTTGCGCTCTCCTCTTGGCGTCATTTGTTAGAAGGGGCCCGAATCCCCTTTGAAGTTTGGACTGATCATAGGAATTTGCAAGCCCTGCAGTCAGCTAAGAAACTTTCCCCTAAACAAGCGAGATGGGCTGAATTTTTCCAGAGATTCCGATTTAAAATTGTTTTTAAACCTGGCCGCACTAACCAGCTGGCGGACCCTCTCTCTCGGCTTCCCTGTTTTGCGGGACCCCCTGCTGCCTCCCCCCCAAAAAAACCTTATTTCCTGCCTCCTCTCTGGCTTCTCAAGTCACTACTCGCGCTACAGCTAAAACAAGGCTTTCTGCCTCTTCCCTCTGTGACTCCGCTCTCCGCGATGCTATCATTCATTCAGCGCACGGGGATTCCTGGCTCCCGGCGAACAAGGACAAAATAGCATGGGTTGACAATCTCCCCTTCTATGGCACAAAGGTCTACGTTCCCCCTGCTGCCCGCGAGCATGTCCTTCATCGTCATCACGATTCCAAACCCGCTGGACATTTTGGGTTTTTGAAGACATTGCACGCGATTCGCCGTTTTTTTTGGTGGCCTGGATTAAACTCCTCTGTGCAGATTTATATTAAACAGTGTGCCACTTGCAACGTTGCTAAATCACCCATGTCTAAGCCTCAAGGGCTACTGCAACCTTTGCCTATCCCTTCTGGTCCTTGGGCGGTCGTTGCATGGGACTTTATCGTATCTCTCCCTCCTCACAAGGTTTTCATGTCATCTGGGTTATTACTGATCATTTTTCCAAACAATATCCTTTTGTGCCCCTAAAAAGGGTCCCTTGTGCTGAGAAATTGGCTGACCTGTTTGTTGCTCATGTATGGAAACTTCACGGATTGCCTTCTGTAATCATTTCGGACAGGGATCCTGTTTTTACTTCCAAGTTTTGGTCGTGTCTACTGAAAACACTGGGCGTCACTCAAAAACTCAGCAGTGCTTATCACCCCCAGACGGATGGCCAATCTGAGCGTGTTAACAAATCCCTCGAGCAGTTTCTTAGATGTTTTGTTTCTGAGAACCAATCTAATTGGGCCTCGCTCCTCCCTTTTGCTGAATTTGCTATTAACCATGCAGTTCATTCCTCCACTGGGAAGTCCCCCTTTGAGATTGTTTACGGTTTTCTACCTTCCCCTCCCCCCCTCCCTTCTTCTGCGCCTCCCTCTGTGTCGGCTTGGGTCTCTAAATTTTCTGACATTTGGCAATCCGTCTCGCGTGCTCTCTCCCTCGCCAAGGCTTCCCACAAACGCTTCGCTGACCGTAAATGGCAGCCTAATCCCCCTTATAAACCTGGTGATTTGGTATTCCTTTCTTCTAAGAATATTTCCTCACCCTCCCCATCTAAGAAACTTTCCCCTCGCTTTCTCGGTCCTTTTCCTGTGAAACGGGCTATTAATGATGTCTCTTTTGAACTGGATCTCCCTTCTTCCCTTAAAGCTATTCATCCTGTTTTTCATTCCAGTTTACTGAAGAGGGCCCCTTCGCTGACTTCTTCACCGGCTGATGTTCCTCAACGCCCCGATTGATTTTTCTGCTGCATTTATTTTGCTATTTAGTCTTCCTGTATTTCTACCGTTCTGTGGTATTTTCTATGTATCATATATATATGTCTGTATGTATTTTTTTTTCCTGAAGGGGGGCAGGATGTGGGGTGCCCCCACATTTTATTGCTTTTGTATGGCAGCTGCCTGTGGGAATGGTGATAGTAGAATATTAGGTTATTCCTAGGTGTTGAACATTCCTTCCGGCTGGAATTTCAAAGGAACTGTTGGACAGATAGTCGTCATGGTGATTGGGGTCGTTTGTCCTTTTTACAACTATCTCAGGGGAAACTGTCCTTTTAAGTGTAGAGTGTGGGAACCAGATCCCACTCTCGAGCTTTGACGTCTGTAAGACAGCATCCCTTGCTATGTTACAATAAATCTTCTATCAAGTTTATTGAATACGTGTGAGCATGAATCTGTTCCTGACAGGTTGGCTCATCTCAGTTCTGTTACATTTCCAGCTTTGGCATTCCAGTTGTATATTGTTATCAACATGTTTTGTTTTTGGTCTTCTTCAAGTCCAACACAGAAGCTTTCAGTTTCTTTTTCTTCTCTCCTTGGGCCATACACTTGTATTATGGTGATACTGGTGGGTTTCCCATGCCATCTGATTTATATTATTTGGTCAGACTTCACATTGTGTCCATTGACTTGCTACATTTGTTACCCTGTATTGTGGGGGTCCTGGGAGGGACGCCCAAATAACCAAGCAAAAACACAAGATGGGGAAATTAAATGGGGATTGGAATGTCCAACCATTAACGGCCGCACCTGTTTACGTGAGTTTAGCGCTGGATGACAATAATGTAGCCAGTATGCAAATGGCTCAGCATAAAGAAAGTGCCGGCTCTCGGCCGAGCGTCTTTGTGTAAAGTTGCGCTTAAGCAAGGTGTGTCTGCAAGAAGTGGTCCCTGAAGCAACGGGGAGGCATTAATCTGCCTGCCTAAATAGGGATTGGAATGTCCAACCATTAACGGCCGCGCCTGTTTATGTGCTTGTCCAGTGGCCCTTGCAAACACGTGGAGCAGGGTGGCAGAGAAAGGTCAAATGAAGGCCAAATAAGTTTGATATCAAGAGATATCTGGTGCTATCACCGGGCATGTCAGAACTGTGGTAACACATTTCACCTCACTATTAACACCATGCCATTTCTTCTTAGATTACCGTTTCCAAGATAGAACAAAACAAAACAGAAAACAGTGTTATTATCCCAGTCCAGTCCATTGCACACACCAAGTATTGCAATGTTTCTGTGTTTCATTTCCTATTTTCCAGTGTCTAGTTTCTCCTAATTTGTGATTCTTATATTACATGTTCCTATCATATGCATTGCCCATATCTGAGTATGTCAGCAGCTGAACATCGTTTCAGCTTGAGTCCAGTTGCAGACTTCGTGGTACTCATACTAGTTCTTCCATATTCCCCAGGAGATAGTAGAGTGCGTTCTGACATGAGAGCCCCATCATCACCTCTGACTTCATTTTTGATTGTCTCACCATAGGATTTTCAAAGTAAAAGACATTCAAAAGTGGATTCCTGTGCTACCTTCTATGCAGTACTAATGAGCATTAATTAGCTGTGGTGCCACTGCTGTTGTCTCTGAGAGACAGTGCGTCAGTGTCACCACCCACTAGTGCTGCTGCCCATTAGCTTCCCTTCCAGAGTTTCTCCACTATTCCTTATCAATGGAACTACCAGTTCTCTTAGGCTGATGTGCCTATTACTTCCTGGAAAAGGTGGATGAGTCCAAGTCTAGTGCATCTGATTTGAGCAGTGGATGACTCTGCCATGAGTCTAGACTCTTTGATAAAGTTTCGCATCCTGGTGGTACTGCTCTCAGCCTCCTTGACACACAGAATTTCCCACCCTCACCACTATGTTAAGGTGTACATACAAGAAAAAGAGTTAACGATGGTATTCTACAGCAAAGTGTGGAGTGTAGCACTCCCCACACACAATTCCATGCTTCTTCTTCAATCTCCCAAAGGCAGCTGTCAAGCTCTGAGTGTGCTGCCATGGTCCTTTACACTGGGGAAGGAAATAGGTAAGGCAGCTAGACAGTGACCTGCCAAAGTTCTGCAGCCAGGGGAATAGGACTGAGGTTACTGTCTCAGATCTCCAGTGAGTTATTGGAGTATTGAAGCCAGAAGGGGTTCTGCCTCATTGCTGATCCCATCCTTCCACTAGCCAATAAATAGCCATGATAGAGCTCCAGGACTGACAACTGCCTTGGGAGGACAACGGAAGCTGTACTAGGCACTAGCAAATAGTTCCTTCCTGATATGTCCAAAACCAGACATATATGTTTGTTACCATTACATTACACACACATATTTCACCAATGGGATTTCAACCAATGTCTTTAGGCCCATTTCACAGTATGTAATAATAGTGCTTTTGTTCCACTTTGATTGCCATCATTCTATCCTCTGGAATTCTGTGATTGGCAGTTTAGGGACGGACATTTAGAATTCTCAGCCAGAGAGCTCCAGTGCCTCATCAGACTACAAACCCAGGATTCCATAGGATGGAGCATGGCAATTAAAGTGGAAGAACAGTGCTACAACTGTGCAGTGTGAACAGGCTCTTTGCTTTTAGGACTATAACGATCTTAAAATCCCTGAATCCAGAGAATTATCTTCTCCTCCCCTCAATATGATGCTAAGAGCTGTTTTGCTTGCAGATGCTTTGCCTGATTAATTTTTGGAGCTCTTGGCTAAGTGTCTGTCCTTGCAATCCTTACACCCTAAGCTCAAGGTGATTCCAGAGGAATAATCATACTCAGTTTGACTTTGGAACTAAATCTGGGGTGCCTTTTTTGTGGTCCATCTAGTGTGGTCCTTGCCAACAGGTAAATAAAATCACTGTTTGGTTTTATCCCAATGATAAGGTATCTTGATTCCTGTGCTGAGGGAAGCATATAAGAAAGGAAAGGTCCTACTGTTTGTTTGTTTTTTACTTTTACCAGTGTGACTCCCTCCTACACCCCTGCTCTTGACTATAAAAGCATCACCACACAGCCTTCTTGGTTCACTGCTCACTGCTCACTCACTGGTTGTTAAGACAGGGTTGTTTAGCCAGAATCCTCTTTGTGACCCATGCCAGCGTAATAGTTTGCTACATTGGCATAAGAAACTTTTTCATTCAGGGACTACTGACAACAGGGGGGCTGCAGTGAAACCATTAGAGAAACTTGCCCTACTGGATCGTAAGCTGCTCAGCAGCCAGCAAGGTTTTTCCAGCCATCTCTCCTGTAGTTATAGCCCATGTGGTCCCTTTTCCTCTGTCACTGTGATGCCACATATGCTGCCTCCTTCTTCTCCTTGTAAATTATGTAAGCCAATAGGATTATGGCCTCAGTTAACTGTTAAGTAGCTATTTTGTTTTATTTCCTTTGCAAAATTCTATTCTGTCCTTAATGGCATTACTAATACCATATGTAAGAAATGAAATCTGTCTGAACCATATGAAGTATTTGAACTTGCATACACCATGAAACAGTAGGGTCCACATAGTCACCAGTAATTTATATAACAAATCTAATACTCTGCAGGATGTTTATGATGGAGGTTTTTTTATTTATTAAAAGACATTCACGTTATAGTTTAGGATTATAGTGACGTTTTACATTTGGATGCATAAATCTGAAGTGTCAGAAGTAGATTAATAATGTGGTATTCCACCCAATATTTTCTAATTTTAGTAATGTATTTTGAAATTAGCACTTAGGAGGTTGTTTAAATATAACCTGTCAAGTTTTTTCTCCTGCCCAGATTTAAGAATCTTGCTAGCATTTGCATTGTGAGGCTACTTGGTACCATTCTGCTCCTTTAGCTGCTGCTACTGCTTTGGTCAGCAAAATTTCCCTTTTTCTTCTTTCCCTTTAGCCTTATTTATGAACTCTTCCATTTAATTCAGTTAGATTATGTGATTCTTTTAAAAAAAAAAAATTCTGGCACTGCACCAGTACTGTTAGTGTTGATGATATCACAAGTGTCATCACAGCAGTAGTATTTATGTCAGTGTTACAAATGAAGCTGAGAACAGGAAGATGAAAGAAGGGGAAAACACACACACACAACAAAGGTAATGCAAATATGCTCGCAATGAATATATAAAATCATGCAAAATAGGAAATACTTTCTGAAACACAATAAAGAGGGTACAAAACAAGCAAATGCATTTTACCCAGCCTCAGTAATCTACTATGTAAAAGTCAAAGTTTGTGAGTTTGTTTGTCTGTGTCAGGTAGGCGAAGATTTCATATGATTGGCTGTGTGAGGTGAGAAGACCTCATATGATTGGCTGGCTTGAAGATTCTATGGAATTCTGAGGTTGGCAGTTTAGGGAGGGGCATTTAGAATTCTTTACCGGAGAGCTCCTGGGCCTCAGACCAATCGCTATGGAGATGGGGCCTAGTAGCAAGAAGGAAGAGGGCACTATATTCCCTCAGGAACCCAACCTCCGTATGTTAACAGCTCTGAATACAGATTGTATTGGGGAATATGGGGATAAGTTAGAGGTACTGGAATAGGCTGGTTTCTATGGAGATGAGGTCTAGCAGCAAGGAGGAGGAGAATGTATTCCCTCAGGAACCCAACCTCTGTATATTAACAACTCTGAATACAGATTGGATTGGGGAATACGTGGAAGAGTTACAAGTACTAGAATAGGCCGGCTGCTATGGAGACAAGACCTAGTAGCAAGGAGGAGGATAGCGTATTCCCTCAGGAACCCAACCTTTGTATGTTAACAACTCTGAATACAGGTTGCACTGGAAACTATGGGGAAAAGTTACAGGTACTGGAGAAGACAGTTTGGTGAGTTCTAAAGAAGAAAATAAAATCCCAGGCAACGCTGGGTAAATATGCTAGTTTCCTTATAATGTACAATCTGGCTAACATGAACCAGAAGTGGTTCCAGATTCATTTCACGGATTCATTTATATTCCGCTCCTTTCGAAAAGGAGCTTAAGATGGTATAAAAAAGTCTCTTCTTTTCCTCATTTTTATTTTCACAACAACTCTGTGATATAGTTATGCTGAGAAATAGTGACTGGCCCAAGGTCACGCAGTGAACTCCAATGTCAAGAAGGAATCTGGAAGTAAGTGTCTGGTGCTTCGAATATTACTAGTCTAATACTCTAAGCACTAGTCCACACTGGCTGTCAATATAAGGAATGCAGCCATATGTCCCCAGAAGTTGCATGTATTTGGAAAAGTGATGGATTCAGAGGCCCATTCACACTATACAATTCAAGGCCTGTCCAAGTATTGGTTCATACTTAACTGAATCATAGAGCTGGAAGAAACCACAAGCAACACTGGGCCCAACCCCCTGCCATGCAGAAATATACAATCAAAACACTCCCATCTAGAAAGAGACTCCATCATATTCCAAGGCAGCATATTACATTGCTGAGCTTCTCTTACCATCAGGATGTTCTTCCTAATGTTTAGGTGGAATCTCATTTCCTATAGTTTGAATCCATTGCACCATGTCCCAGTGTCTGAAGCAGCAGAAAACAAGCTTGCTCCATCCTCCATATGTCACCCCTTCAAATATTTAAACCTGGCGATCATGTCATTTTTTAACGTCCCCCTCTCCAGGCTAAACAAACCCAGCTCCCTAACTGGTACTATTACTTTCCTTGATCTAGACACTATACTTCTATTAATGCAGCCTAGAATTGCCCTGGCTTTTTAGCTGCCACATCACACTATTAATTCATGTTCAGTTTGTGGTCTACTAAGACTCCTAGATCTCTTTCACATGTATGGTGGTCAAGCCAGGTGTCATCTGTCCTATATCTTTGCATTTCATTTTTTTCTACCTAAATGTAGTGCCTCACATTTCACCATACTGAAATTAATTTTGTTCATGTGGCCTAGCTCTCTAATCTGTCAAGATTTTTTTGAATTCTGATCCTGTCCTCGGGGGTGTTAGCTATCCTTCCTAATTTGGTGTTATCTGCAAATTAGATAACCAGGCCCTATATTCCATCATCAAGGTCATTTATAAAGATGTTAACTACATAATATACAGTTAATAAACTGCATTTCAAAACAAATTCAGGACCAGGTTGTAGTTTTTTAAACGACTAATTTAAATGATAATTGTAATTATTAATGGAAAAGAGAATAAACATAGTTCTATAAAAAGATACTTATCTGAAGAAAAGAAAGCCCTCTAGAAATAATGTGTGTTAATTTTATGGATATTTGCTGTGAGCTCCTTTTAATTAAGCAGCTTTTGTTCACCAAGATATTCGTGCTAAAAAACATTCCCATGCCTCTATGTTGGCAGGTTTTGATGTTATCATGCACTAAACCTCTACCACAAGCTCTGACAAGATGCAACAAGTGCCTACAATAAGCACACATCCTGGGAAAATTCAGCTTAGTTTCATGCATGAGAGAGGCTATGAAACGCAGCCAGTTTTTGTTGATATATTTCTGACCACGAATACTGAAGAAAGTTGCAGAATTAGAGTATGTAGTTTTGCTACCCCAAATATACTTATTAACGAGAGCCAGTGTAGTGTAGTGGTTTGAGTGTTGGAGAACAGGAGAAGTCAGCAGACTGGAGGATATAATCCACATCTTCAATAAGGGGAAAAAAGAAGACCCAAATAATTATCGCCCAGTCAGCCTGACATCAATACCAGGAAAGATGCTAGAGCAGATCATTAAACAGTCAGTTTGTAATTACTTAGAAAGCAATGCCATAATCACTAAAAGCCAACATGGATATCTCAGAAATAAATCATGCCAGACTGATCTTATCTCTTTTTATGACAGGGTTACTAGCTTGATAGATGAAGGGAATGCTGTAGACGTAGCATATCTTGATTTCAGTAAGGCCTTTAACAAAGTTCCTCATGACATTCTTGCAAAGAAGCTAGTAAAGTGTGGGCTGGGCAGGGCTGCTGTTAGGTAGATTGATAATTGGTTGACCAACCGAACCCAAAGGGTGCTCACCAATGGCTGCTTTTCATCCTGAAGTGGCACTAGTGGGGTGCCACAGGGTTCTGTTCTGGACCCAGTGCTATTCAACATCTTCATCAGTGACTTGGATGAAGGAGTAGAGGGCATGCTGATCAAATTTGCAGATGACACCAAATTGGGAAGGGTTGCTAATACCCCAGAAGACAGGATAAAATTTCAAAATGACCTCGACAGATTGGAGAGCTGGGCCAAAGCTAACAAAATGAATTTCAACAGAGAGAAATGTAAGGTCCTACACTTAAGCACAAAAAATGGAATGCATAAATATAGGATGGGGGCCATGTAGCTGGATAGCAGTGCATGTGAAAGGGATCTAGGAGTCTTGGTAGATCCAAGCTGAACATGAGTCAGCAGTGTGATGCGGCAGCCAAGAAAGCCAAAGCGATTCTTGGTTGCATCAATAGGAGTATGGTGTCTAGATCAAGGGAGGTAATGGTACCATTCTATTCTGCTTTGGTTGGACCTCTTCTGGAATCCTGTGTCCAGTTCTGGGCACCTCAATTCAAGAAGCATATCAACAAGCTGGACCATGTCCAGAGATGGGCGCCCTATACGGAATGGCTTAGGGAGCTGGGTATGTTTAGTCTGCAGTAGAGGAGGTTAAGGAGGGACATGATAGCCATGTTTAAATATTTGAAGGGATGTCATGTTGAGGAGGGAGAGGGCTTGTTTTCCACTTCTCCAGAGACTAGGACAAGGAGCAATGGATTCAAGCTGCAGGAAAGGAGATTCCACCTGAACCTCAGGAAGAGTTTCCTGATGGTCAGAGCTGTCCGGCAGTGCAATATGCTGCCTTGGAGTGTGGTGGAGTCTCCTTTTTTGGAGGTTTTCAAGCAAAGGTGGATTGCCATCTGTTGGGAATGCTTTGATGTGCATTCCTGCATAGCAGGGGGTTGGACTGGATGGCCCCTGGGGTCTCTTCCAACTCTATGATTCCATGATTCTATGACCCTAGAGACAAACATTTGATTCCCTGTTTGGCCATGGAAACCCACTGCGTGACTTTTGGTGGTGCATCACAGACTCTCAGTCTCAGAAAACCCTGTCGTAAGTTCACTTTAGGTTTGCCATAAGTTGGAACCAACTTGAGGCACATAGCAGCAGCAACAACACTTAATTTGTTCCATATTCAAGCTTCTGGTCTCATACAGATTTGAAAATATTTTGCTCTAGGCTCTGATGCTGGCCCTTTCCAAGCAAAAAAAAAACTGTGTAAACCACTTCTTACACATTATCCCAATAACAGGCTAGCTCAGCTACCCATACTGTAGGGGAAAAAGTGCTAGAATGCTGAGCTGGTAAAATGGATTAAACCACTATTCAGTTAGAGAACTCGCTTTTTATTGCTTCTCTTCAATAAAAACATGTTAAAACATGTTAAAAAGCAGCACAGCAAGCAAAAGGTTGTATTCATTTTCATGTTTTTCTTGATATTTTTCTTCATGCTTTTTGTTTTGCTTTTTTGTTCAAAAGGGTTATTTGTAGGTGGGAGAGCATTCATGTTCCACCTGAAGTGTTACAATCCAGTTTAGCACCTCATTGCCAAGCCCACACTGCAGATGGGAAGCCAAGAAAACAGCAGCTAGTACAGAGTTCATTTTTAATGTGGGGTTAATACATAATTAGACCAGCATGGAACCATATATGCCAGAGGGAAGAGAGCAAATGAGAGCTTTGAAAATTACTTTTTGGACAACAAATCCAGGAATACTGTTAACTGTACTGGCAGGGGGATTCTGGAACCTATAACCAGAAAAGCAACATTTCCAAGTTCTTCAACAACACACAGCACTTTTTATGAAAAGGCATGCCATAGCTGATGTCAATACAGAAGCAACACCCTCTGAAGTAAAACCTATCATCCCTGATGTATGTGGTTTCATCTGTTTAATACTAAAAAAAACTACTCTTGAATGTGTTGACAGGCACTTTCTTCCATTTTCATCAGAGTTTCCAACTGGATTGGCAAAAATAATCTAGGGTGATTTTGTATTTATAAAGTAATTCTCTTCTCCAGCTTGTACACCTTGATACAGAACTTTGACTCAATGGTAGCATGAGAACTTATTCTACTTTCAATCTAAAATATAAGAACAGAAACATTTCCATTTCCATTCTATGCTTCAAAATAAATTACACATGTGAATGTATGTTTGCAGATGTGGGAAAACACTGTGTAACGCAGAAGGCACACTGCATATCTTCAAAATCTGTGCAAGGTCAGAATCATATTCTATATAACTACTGGGCAGCAGCTGTAGCAGCGGCTGACACTGGTGGACGAACTCTCAGAGACAACAGCAGAGGCATCATACCTAACACTTCTTAGTGCTATGCAGAAGGCGGCAATGGTAAAACAGTCATAAAAACTTCTACTGTGAAAACCCTATGTTAAGACAGTCCAAAATGGAACACGAGATAGTGCTAGACGATGATACTCCCAGGTCAAAAGGCACTCAACAAGCTACTGGGGAAGAGCAGAGGACAAGTATGAGAAGCAGCTGCTGATGTGCTCAGAGGTGAAAGAAAGGTCCAAAGGTGCACAAAACATATAGGAACATGGAATGTGACAAGCATGAATCAGGGGACAGCTAGACATTGTAAAACAAGAAATGAAACATATAAACATGGCAATACTTTAGGTGAGTGAGATAGACAAGAATGTGACATTTTCTGTTAGATACAGGAACTACCCAGTGTTTTACTTAGGAAATGAAGATCTAAGAAGAAATGGGTTGGCATTAATAGTGAGGACAGATTAGTTTAAAAAGTCAAGGGAATAATGCAAAGTCTGACCAAATAATACCAATAAGACTTCAGGGAAGACTCATCAATATAACCATAATCCAGTCTTTTGCTGCAAGCACAAAGGCAGATGGAGGAAGGAATTAAAAGATTTTGTGCTGGAGTCCAAGAGGAAATTGATCACATAACAAAACAGGATATATTGGTAACCATAGGCAATTAGAGTACAGAATTAAGAACCCATGAAGAGCCACAGATTGTTGGAAAATTTCATTGAGTGTATTATTGTCAACAATTAATAAAGAAAGAGAAAGTCATCGTGTATCAACTCTTGGTATTAACAGTATTAACTGTGTATTAACTTAGGGTGGATGAAACTGTCAGCTCCCTTTCTCTAATATTTTACTGTTTTTAAAATGTTGAGCTCTTTCCATAAATTTTTGAAGAAATGTACAAATGTTGGTAGGTCCTGTAGATAACCACCACCTGACAAACCATTTGCTCTGGCAAAAATAAATACAAGTTTTCCAAGCATATACCATTGTGATTGTCAAACATGAGAAGAGAGGGGAAAGAAAACGCAACTCCAACACCACAAACACAGTTGAAATGTGCAGGGATTCACAGACTTGTAAGTGCTGAGAATTCAAAATCCAGATCAGCGGAGCTGTCAGTTTTGTATATTCCTTCATTCATCTTTTTAAAAAAATGCTGAATTTGTCCTGATGTCTTTGAGGGAGTTTGTGAATTTTGATAAATTCTTCTTCTTCCATTTTTTTTTTTTTAAAGAAAGGAGTTAGCCAAACTCCACAACCATGCCCAGTTTTAAAACCTAGTGCATTCTGAGTTGAGTTAGGTGTTTTTTTTTCTTTTTAGGGTAAACTGATGGTCAAGGATGTAGGACCTTCTTTAGAGACACCCTTCTTATAGAATTCTTTGATCAAAGGTTTACAGAGCCATACAGTTTATACTGGCATAAACTTGTAAACTTGTGAAGGCATTCTTATGTAGATAGGAGGCCCTTGCAGTACAAAATTAGTTGATTAAGATTTGTTGTGTCTCTTACATGGTGTTTTAAAGTTTTTTTTTCCTATACTACTTTCTCTTCAGTTGATTTTAATACCTATTTCAATTATATAAACCAATCAGAGGTCTGACTAAGTGAAGAAGGAATTTTAAAGTCAAGGCCACTGAACCATTTAAAAATAATTTATGGTGTAAAAGAGTTTGTGATAACTGACCTAAAAATTCAAACAGAATATGAATCTACCCCCCCCCATTATCATTTCACATTTTGAAATACTCTGCTTATTCTGTTTGTTGCTGGGCACATATTAAATAGATATTTTTCATCATTTGAAGATTTCTTCAGTAGCAATCAGCTCTGGCAGTGTCTGAGTCTAGTGTAATAGAATCAAGCTACTAGGAGTAAACTGCTGTGGTATCATTAAACTACATACATGATTCACAACCAAAAGTAGTAAATTTCCTAATTTACTAAATCATTTAGCCCACTAGCCATTGGCATTACTAAGTTCAATGTAAAGTTTGAATTATAAAATCAAAATCTTAGTTGCATATTTCAAAAGTGCGTTGAATTCTAAATTTTAAAAACCCACATTATTTTTAGTCAACACATACACACTCCGTCTTCCCTCTGCTTATGTGAAAGTTATTATATTGAAATCAGTTCCTCCAAGTTAAAATGGTTTGGAAAGGTAATACTTGTGTTATTTAGAAGCACAGAAAAAGAAAACAACCCTTTACCTAAAATCTGCAACAACATACTGTACAATTCCATGGTCATCTCTGTTGGTGACAGCTTTATTACAAAAGTGGGCAATATATCTTTAAAGTTATGAAACTGGAGTGGTGTGATTTGTTTTGCAGAGGGTGGAGTGAGAATGAGGGTAAGGTGTGGTTTTTCTTTTCTACACAGTGCATGTAAGGTCATGGACTGGCTGGCTCCAGTCAGATTATTGCCCTTGTGTCTGCAGACATGCCTTTCAGTAACTATTCCAGGGGACTGTTTTCTAAAAACAGAATATGCAAAGAATGGGCCATCTTCAGAAAAATGTGTCAGGTTGTCCAGCCTTTACCATAGAAGAAAAACATTCACTACATTCTCAGACTATTATTAGTCATTATTTCGGTCATAGACAGGAGACTTTTCCCAATCACTGAAAAAGAAGATAATAGCAAGACACACTTTACTCTCATTTTTTTAAAAAAAGTCTTGGCCAAGTGTAGCAGCCTTTTCAGCTTGCTTTTAGCAGTTTACAAAAAGGGCATAAAAGAGATAGCACCCTATCCTGTTTCTATCCTTTTCAACTTTCAGTGAATTGGCAATTGTCAGCTACCCGCTACAGATGATCTGGGGGCATATTTTAGGGTGGTACTACTCAAAGTCATGGTCTAGACTGAGATAGGTTCCAGTCAGAAAGTCATCAGCTGCTGTTCTGTGGGGAGTTTCGAAGAAATTACATACACATGGCAATAGTATGATACAAGTATGGTACCGGTCCTTGATACAAGAGTGGGAAAAAACCAATTGTCTGCCACATTACAGGGAACATATTTAGTTCATGGAGGCACCACATAAGTTATACTTTCGGTGTGGATGAATTCAGGAATCCTCTTCACATTGTCTTGACAGTACAGAAGACTTTTACTGTTTTTTAATACTTTTTGTTTTAAATTACAAAAATTACTGTCGGTGTTCATTTCTCCAAGCTAAATATACGCTACTCCTTAAGTGATTCCTCAGAAGGGGTGGCTTCTAGACCTTTGACCATCTTGTTAGGCCTTCACTAGACACATTCCAGCTTGTCAATATCAGTCTTAAATTATGGACAGAGTATTCCAGGTGGGGTCTGACTAAAGCAGAATAGATTGGCACTACTGTTTTCCTTGATCTGAACACTGTTGATATTGCATATAACTACATTTGTATATAAAGGTTTAGTACTATGTGCACAAGAAAAAAAACTTGCATGCTCTTTTCTGCATTCTGTTCTCCTCTTGTCTCAACATAGGTGGCTGGACACAGAAACATACTAGAACTTAGTTTTACTTTTACTTTTTTCTTTTGGCTGATACATCAAATTGTCAAGTCATGTGGTCTACTAAGACTCCTAGATTCTTTTTGCATGTATTGGTTTCAACCCAGGTGTCACCCATCCTATATCTGTGCATTTCATTTTTTTCTGCCTAAGTGTAGTACCTTACATTTCTCCCTGTTGAAGTTAATTTTCTTAGTTTTGGCCCAGCTCTTCACTCTGTCAAGGTCATTTTGAGTTCTGTGGTATTTGCTACCTCCCATAATTTGGTGTCATCTGCAAATTTAATAAGTCTGTGTTCTATTTCATCATCTAAGTGGTTTATAAAGATGTTGAACAACACTTCACCCAGGACACCCCACTAGTCCCTTCTTTCCAGAATGAAGAGCAACTATTGGTGACCAATGTGTGGCTTTGATCAGTCAACCACCTAACATTAACACCATTTAGACAGCTTGTCTGTAGGAGTATCATATGGACTTTGTCAAAAGCATTACTGAAATCAGCATTTGATACATGCATTGCATTTCCTTGATCTACCAGTGGGATAATAACATTTTTGTTTAGGACTTATCACATGATGTCATTCCTCTTCTGTTTTTCTACTGGTGCAAGACCATTTGGAAAAATTTCTTTTACAAGCACAACAAATCTGTTAATGACCTCCTTTGCAAAAGAAATGCTTTCTGAACAGTCTCCTACCAGAAGAACAACAGAAGAAAAATAACATCATAAGTTTCAGCCAAAGATGCTATTATCCTGCTGTAATTGCAATTTACCTTCCTCATGTGATACTGCCTCTTCCAGAAGTATTTAAAAAAAAACCTGGGTCGTGGTTTTCTTGTTTGAAGTGCAAATTTTCTCCTCTCTGAATGTTTTATGTTTTTTTTAAGTTAAAGAGTTGTAGTGAAAACATGCCTTTCCACTGACCCACTACAGCACTATAACACTTTTTAAAAATTAAAATGAGAGGAGGAGCAGGGTTCTGTTCTGCTGTGTCTCAGAACTAAAAAGAATCCTCTTGAATTGGAACAAAATGTTTCAGCTGATGCTGGGATTTGCCAGAAATTAGTCTGAGACAATAGAAATGTCAATTAAATATTTTTAAAACTCCCTGAGAACTACACCAACAAATACTGCACTCTTCTGATATATTTACCCCATCTGGAGGAGCCTGGGGCAGAAACTGATTTCGTGTGGCTTGAGAAGCACAAGTCTTCCTGCCAGAACGACACTTATTGATTTGTCTTCCCAAATGCTATAGAAGGTAGGATTGTTCATGGCCCTCTGATTCAGTTCACAGATCAATCTGGCAATCTGGATCCGTGGTTGATTTGGTCTAGATCAGTTCAGTCCCGACCTGATCTGGACTCCCAAATTTTAACAGAGATTCCAAAATCCAATGGGAGGGACAAATTAAGGATATACTAAAGAGTCAGTTTGATAAAAGAATGTAGATGTATGTACAAACCAAAAGTATATTAACAAGAACAGCAAAAGAGTACAGTTAAGAAACAGAGAAGAACTAAAATATATAGAAACTCAAGCTCTTAGTCTGCCCAAGTCTGTGACACAATCACAACCAGCTCAGCTCCTGCAACTTAATAGCCCTGAGTACTTCTATCGGCGATAACCGTAAGCAAAGAACAAAAGAAGAGCAGAAGAAAATGGAGTATGTAACTTACAGTGACCTCACACAATCCCTCCCTGCATCTATGTACCTGAAACTGAAGTCCTGTTCTTAAGTGCCTGTGAGACAATGCAGTGGTAATAACAGTGGGAAAAGACAGAACATCTAAAGGCATGGAAAATAGCATTCCCTCAGGACACAATCAAGTATTTATGCTTTTGGTGTAATTGCTTTGATGTTTAAGTATGTTTTAAGACAAGCTATTGATTTTTGGCTATGTTCTTGTGGCTAAATTGTGATTTTATATTTAAAATAATACAGCTATGAATTTAAAGGTATGAAGCAATGTAAGAAATGTGTTCTCTCTCTCAGATATGTTTGCTCTCTCAGATGCATTAACTTTTCTGTCAAAGATTCTCTGCCAAAAAAAAAAAAAAGACACAAAGGAATTCATTTTTAATAAAAAGGATTCACTCCATAGAAAAGTCACTGTACTGATTTTCCTGTTTGCTGGCAAGTGGGGCTGAATCTTTAAAGTAAGAAGTCCTTGGCTTTTTTCATTATATTTCCTGCATTGTGCTGCAGACAGCTAAAAGATAGTCAAAAGATCAAAGGTTTCCTTTGATGGTTTATATCAAGGATCCCTGCTGTATTAAAAAGGATCTCAGGTCAAGATATTCTTGTTCACACACAGATCTGAACAAGGGCTGAACAACAGTAATCAAACCGGATGAAGACTGAACACATCCATCAAAGGACTGGCCACAGTAAAACTGAAGAGAAAGTTCTAGTTCCAAACCACAGCATTAAGTAGTGGCAGATGTCTCCCAAGAATTTTGCTTTTGATTCATCAGCATTAAAAAGGAAGAGAGGGCTTATTGTGGGGGGCAGGAGGAGGATTATAGCCAACAAATTACTCAGGACTTTCAGAAATAAATCCCATCTTTCTTTTAATTGGAAAAAAATATATCAACCACCCAATAAAGAAACAGATTTGTTGTGGCTCAATAAAACAACATCATGCAAACCTAAGCAACATCTTCAGTAGTGGAAGTCAAAAACAGAGGACTAGGAACAATCAAATAAAAAACCCAATTCAGCTCACAATTCCAATACTGGCAAAACAGCATTTTTACCGACTTCCTAAATGGAGGCTGAGATTGACTCAGCTGTAAGAGTCAATGGGCAAATGGAAAGGCTCTGGTCCACATCGCCACCCATTATCATCTTGAGTAGCTGGGAATGTAAACCCAGGGATAATATATATGTCTACAGAAGAGTACTGGAGGGATAGAGATATTATTATTGTCAGATATTATTGTCAGATTTCCTAAGTCAGTTCCTGAAATGTAGTCATTAGATATAAGGGAGGCCAGGTTGGGATAGAAAATTGAGGTGGGGTTCCCTGTCCATGTTTAGGGGGAACGGAGGGGAACAAGCTTTTATTCTTCCCGTAACACACATACTGTGAAATGGTCATAGATCCATAGGGGCAAAGTGGAAAGGGCGACATGGCACAATAGAGGAGTCTGCTGTGAGTTGTTATAAAATGCTCTTACTGTGCAATTCCAGCATGATTTTTTTTTTTTAAAGAGCAGGTTTCTATAAGCTTTCCCAACATGGCAAAGGCCATCAAAAAGGGATGGGCAAAGATATGGAGGTGAAGTTTCAGGAAGAAGGTGAAATAGGTGGGCAGTTTGGGAGGTTTTCCTTTGTGCTACTGCTTCACAGTCTTTTCATCAAATGGGTGGGGAAGTATGAAATGTGCCTTTCGGTTTCTGAGTTTAATCCACAAATAAAAAACCTAGTTCTCTACCAGCAAAAGTGACCAGTATGAAAAATCCCTGGCATAAGTCACTCTTTGCTTGATAACTCTTTCACCAGATAGCTCTCTTGTTGGTTTATATAATTGTTAATATACTTTAATCCTACCACCATAGTTATGTTACTAGCATGCAGGCATAAACAAGTAGGTTTTCTCTACCTAGGGCTCTTTCATACTATACAATTATGATACTTTTTTGATATCTAATGGTTATGGCTTTATCCTAGGATTTATAGCTTCCAATGGTATTTAGGATTGTCTGCAATGGAGCTCTAGTGCCTCATCAAACTACAGTCCTAAGGATTTGGTAGGATGCAGCCATGGCAATTAATGTGGTAGCAAAGAGCTATAATTTGTGAAAGGACTCTGTACACCACTTCATTTTTGCACCTATATTAAAGCAGCAAATACTGAGAATGTATATTCCAGTTCATATTAGTTGGCATTTATATCAATGTTATAGAAAATAGAGCAAATCTACTGATAAAAACTTCAAATTATGGAAGGTGTTTAATATTTTTAAAGCCTTAAAATAAAAATGAAAGAAGAGCAAAAGCTTCATTAATCTAGAACTGCTGACACTACTTAGGTAAACTGTAGTTCACCTTTCATTGAACACCAGGTCCAGAGTGGGGGGAAAACCTGCTACAAGGTAGTGCTGAGAAAGTAAAGTTCCTTACATCCATTGGTGTAGCCACAAGTACAATGCCTTAGGAATCACTGATCTAGGCAGCCGTCAGATCTTAGCATCAAACTTGATGGTAGCTATCGTTTTCTGACATACTGAAGCCACTCAGTTTTGGGGTCATTGTGTTGATGTGTGCCTTCAAGTTATTTCCAACTTATGGTGACTCTAAGGTGAACCTTCATGGGGTTTTCCGGAGCTAAGAATGTGTGACACACCCAAGTTCACCCAGTGGGTTTCCATGGCCATGCAGGGAATTGAACCCTAGTCTCCAGTGTAGTACTCCGACATTACTGGACCTCAAAAAGTATATCTTGAAATCAGATCTCAAAACATGTTGCTCCTTTTCCCCCCAAAGCTTTGGAAATTAAGATTTGATTGAACCTTACGAGGCTATTACCATTGCCACCTTACAAATATTGAAAAGTACCATCAGTGTTAAGACTATTCCAGATTTCCACAGTGTATTTTAGAGAAGCCCTACATCTTTTATTCTTGGGATAAAATGTTAGCACTTGTAAAATTGTCATTGAGTTTAGACTGCTATGAAATTTGTGGCAAATTTCCTGATCATACTTAGCACCAGGCTAGCACAAAGGTAAAGGCACAGCTATGGCCAAAAAGAGACACTGCCCATGTGGCACATTCCCATTTTTTCCCATAGCACCCAGTGAAATTTACATATGGTATGATGTCATGGCATTTTATTTTTTTCCTCTCTCTCCTTTTGTACATAGTCAATGATGAGAAACAGGCAGGGGGAGGGGCAGGGAACCAAATGCAATGCCTTCATGACAGGAGGCAAGATTAAAAGGATATTAGAGAGGGGAGAACTTTAAGCAAGCTCAGTATTTACTAACAAGGTAAGTTTTGCCCTAGTCCCAGCCAATATATCACTGCCTTGTTTGAAAACAGAAGGCTTCAAACTTCAGTCTTCTAAATAGAAGCGAAATAATAGGCAGTATTGTCAGGGATTCGAAGCTTGGAACCCTGGAAAAATGCCCAGACCACTGCAAGGCGTTGCATCATACTCCAGCAGTGTGTATTGCAAGACATTGCATCAGGTACTGGAGTGGTGTGCAAAAGGTACAGGGTGGTATGCAGACCCCTGTAGCTCTTTGGTTGTAAATATGTATATAAGGCAGCAAAGTTCAGTTTTTTTTGTCGGATGACCAAACCCAGAGCCTGGCGTAAGCTTTTGTCAGTCAGTTTTATGTTTTGTGTTCATGTACATATTGGAACCTCGAAGCTAAGATAAAGTGCCTCCTGTTTGAAGAAAGCTTTTCAGTGGGGAGTATTCTTCTTGGGAACAGGGTTGTTGCTGTCGGTTTGCTGAGAACCTTTTTTTCCGCTGTGTCTCCGTGGGGATTGAAACTCCCATCATTCCCCCAACAGTGGTTATGGGCCCAGTGTTCTCATCATCCACAGTGCACCTGTAGTGTTTTTCCCTGGATACTGGGACTGTTTTGACTGTTTGCCTGATTCCGGTGCTTCGGGAGTTTGTTTTTGGCAAAGAGACAGCTAATTCTCCATCCGGTGCTTATCAAGAAGCCTTGGAGGCCAGCCAGCTGCTTTGTTTGTTGTTTCTTCAAAGGCAGTGTAAATGGCTGGGGAAAGCTTCTCTGCTTTAGTGGTTGACTGACACAAACTTTCAGAGCTGGCAGATTTATGTAAAAGCCTCTCTGACAAAGGAAGGTTTATGGCATGTGCTGCAGAATGAGGGACGGCCCCCAGCGGGGGTGTCAGCTGCTGAAGTTGTTGCGTTCCGTGTGGCAGATGAAAAGGCCAGGGCAGCAATCCTTCTTTCTCTGAGCCCTTCCCAGTTAATTCATACAGCTACAGTGGACACCTCATATGAACTGTGGCAGGCTTTGAGACGCGTCCACCAATCTTCTTCACATCTTTCAAAAATGGTTTGGACCAAGAGGCTGTACAACACGAAGTTAGGTCCTGGAGGCTGTATAAAAGACCACCTCATGCAAATGAGGCAATTATTCCAGGAGGTTGCTAACAGAGGTGTGAACATCCTAGAGGTGCAGAAAAGTTTCATTCTGCTGGGAAGCCTCACAAAAGAGTGGGACTATGTAATGTATAGTTTGCAGGGTGTTTGAGAGGAAGATTTGACCATGGACCTGGTAGCTGGGAGGATTCTGGAAGAGGTCCAACGTAAGCAGTTTGATTCCAGATTGCAGATGGCACCTGAGGGAAGGACAACCAGTCGTGGCCAGGAGGGAGAGACAGCTCCGGAGGCATCTGTCCTGGAGGAAGGAGTTTGCAAATCGCCAGACACTGTTACAGATGCAAGCGAGTCAGCCATCTCCAGAAGGACTGTAGGATGCCAGCACCAAACAGGGGGAAGAAGAAGCCAGAAACGGAGGGGCATGTCTTCACAGGGTGAGGGCCATGTGTTTGTGGCAAAAGAACAGTCTGAGTGTGGTTGCTAGACAGTGGTGTAACTCACCACATGGTGAACAATTTAAAACTGTTAAGTAATGTACAGAGTGCTAACATAACAGCAATTTCCCTTGCACCCAGCAAGGTGCAAAAGATGGGTACTGGGTATGTGCCATGCCTTGGCAAGTCATTTAATAATGTCCTGTGTGTAACAAACGTACAGAATTGCATATTAAGTGTCTCCAAACTGACTAATGATGACTACAAAGTTGTGTTTGAGTGGGAGAAATGTACAATAACAGCCAAAGGTGTGTTCTGTGCCAAAGGGGTGAAAAAATAGGGATTGTATCACATGTTGCCCAAGGGGAAAGTGGCGATTGTTAACCCTATGTGTAATAAGCCCCTACATGACAAATGTATACATTACCTGCATCGAGTCATGGGCCATGCCAGCTACAAAGGCTTGAAAGAGTTGGCAAAGGTGTGCCCTGGGTTAGAGGGAAAAATTGTCCAAAATTCCTTGAGTGTGCAGTTTGCAGAAAGGTGAAGGTGAAAGCTTTCCCCATAGCAAAAAAGAGTAAGTGTGTCACTCAGAGGCCATTTCAGGTTGTACATGCAGATCTGGCTGGGCCATTCAAGCAAAATGGTTACTTCCTGGTAATTGTGGATAGAACCCCCAGATATTCCTATGTGTATTTGCTCAAGGAGAAAAGCCAAGCAGCAGATAAATTCTGTGAGTGGGTAAATGCTGTTGAAAGGGAATTTCCCTATAAAGTTGCCAGTCTGGTAACAGACAGAGGGGGTTAATTCCTTTCCAATAGCCTGCAGGCCTGGATGTGCAAGAAGGGCATAAGGCACAAAACCACGAACCCGCATCTCCCGGGGAGGCTGGCCTTGCAGAAAGAAAGATTGGGCTTATGAAACAAATGAAAGACTGCATGATGGAGGATGCCCAAGCCCCAGCAGGGCTTTGAGGAGAAGCAATATTGACTGCAAACTACCATTTGAATAGGATGTGGAGTTCAAGTGTGCAGCAAACTCCATACTTCCTATTATATGGGAGAACACCAAATATAAAACATCTCCGTGTTTGGGGTCGATTTGCAAATGTGTATATCCCTCCAAACCTCAGAAATTCTGGAGAAGAGAAATCTAAACGTTTACGTTTTGTGGGGTCCCAAAGGAACAAGTACAGGTTCTCATACCATTCTGGGGAAAAAACATGTACTCCAGAAGTGCAAATTTTGAGATTCATGCAGGTTGGGACAGATTGCATTGTAACCAAGAGGTTTTCATTCCCCTGGGGAAAAGTGTCCTGATACACTCGAAAATCCTGAAAATGGAGGGGCAGTAAAGTCAGATGATGAAAAGGAAAGTGATGAGGGGGGGAAAAACCCGGAACCTCACATGACACTACACCAAGCTGCACAACACTGCCACCTAGTGTAAACCTGAGACTTCTCTCAAGAAAGAGCCTCACACTGAGAGCAGCAGTAGTCCAAGCGAAGATGAGTCAGGTAGAACCGAAGTGCTTATTCCTAGGAGATCTAAAAGGGTAAGAAAGGATCTTGACAAGTTTGTTGTTCAAGGGGTCAAACCGTTTAGTGTTGTGGCAATTTGAAATGTTATTTAGGTGTTGAAGTGGAGAGAACCGGTGATGGTGAGTTTTTCCTGAGCCAAAGGAAAAAGATTGATAGTCTTGTTGCAAAGTGTGGATTGAGTGACGAAAACTGTCAGAACTCCCATGACAACAGATTTTGTAAATCTGGAAGCAAGTGAAGTTTTTGTAAATCTTCAGCTGTACCATTCTGTTATTGGAAACCTATTGTTCATTGCAAATAACACAAGACCAGACATCAGTTTTGCTGTTGGATTGTTAAGTAAGAGTTTCCAAACCCAGACAAATAGATTGGATTGCTGTGAAGAGAGTCATTAGGTATCTCAAGGGGACTGAGATCTTTTCAAATGGTGGGAAGCCAAAAGACACTAAAATGCTACGTTGATAGCTCTTTTGCAACTGACACATCTGACAGAAAGTCGGTAACTGGTATGGTAGCCAGATATGCAGAAAGCCCCATTGTGTGGAGGTCTAGAAAGCAAAACTGTGTAGCACTCAGCACAACAGAAGCTAAATTTGCAGCATTGTCAGAAATGGCTAGCAAAGTTCAGTGGCTAAGGCAAATGCTGACAGACATCCAAGAGCCATGCAACAACCCTTGAAATACACGAAGACTCACAAGCCTGTATAGCAATGGCTGAATCAGAAAACCAAAAAAGTAGGACCAAGTACATTGGGGTACTTTACCTAAATGTGAGACAAATGATACAAGAGGGTATATTGTGTTTGTTTTTATTCGTAACACAGTATCGCAGATTTGCTCACAAAGGCCCTTCCAGTATCAAGCCATGAGAAGTTGACAAATAAACTGGGCCTTGCCACCAGAGTGTAAGGTGGAAGAAGTAAGATGAACCGTACCTTTGATCCTATGTACTGTGTAACATGTATCTGTTTGTATGTATCGGATCTGATCTCAGGGCGGGGGGAGGAGCCAAAGGGGCCAGGCAGCAGCTGCTGTAAAGAGCTCCTCTGAAAGTTTAGCCTTTTGTTTATTCTTTTGTTATCCTCTGTTATCTTTGGCATAGTTCACTGTTTGGATCCCAACCCATTCTGTTGTACATTTGTTTTTCTCAGGTGCAAGTTTAGCTGCTTAAATTGGTGCACCACTGACTTTGTTTTTTATGTACTGCTTCTGATAAAAAGGGGGTGGAAAAGCAAAGTTTTTGCTCCTGGTTAGTCTTGTTGCTTCGGTCTGCTACCCGTAAGTGCAGTGGAGGGTTTGGTATTCTATTAGTCCAATTGAAGAAAGGAATAACTTGTTTTTTTTTAGCCTTAATGCTGATTTTTAACTGGATTTTAGTGAGCAAGTTGATGCTTTTTTTATTTTTTTTATTTTATTGCTTTTTTAATTTTTCAACCTTTTTAACATTGGATCTTTTAAACATTGAGTTTTAAAGTTCTGGGGTTTTAAAAACCCCCCCAAATTTTTATTATTTAGGGTTTTAATTATTTAAGATTCTAAGTTTTTAAGACTTTTTTTGGGGCAGCTGTGATCACTTACAATTAACCTACCTGAAGTTTTTGGGAAGGCCAGCTGAGGGCTAGCTGAGTGCTGGTAGAGTGGAGCCCAGGAAAATTTACACTGGGTTGTTTACATAGAGAAGACACTTCTATTCACAACTATTCCTTAAGAACTGCTGTTTTGCCATTTTCATCTGGATTAGGACTGCTATGGATATTTACTCAAGTTGAAGAAGCTTATATACAACAGTCCTTTTCCATAGCTGTTTGCATTTTTGGCATTGTCCTTATCATCTTTATTTGCCTATAATTTGGAACTACAGCTGAAATGCTAAAGTGGTGAGCAGAGGCTTGAGATTTGGGGTTTTATTTTACCTGTTGGGCTGGACAAAGAGGAGGAGGAAGGGAGGTTATAGAGCCTTTAATCCTTTAAGGTCTGATTATGTGGGGACAAAAGCTGTGAACTGCAACTGTTCGTTATCCCTTTGTTTGAGGGTCCTGGGGTTGGGTAGAGAAGAGACTAAACTAGAGTGGAATTGAAATAAAAATGCTGATAGCTCCTGCTTTTGAGTCTGAGGAATTACCTCTGGGGAGTTCTGATGAAACTTTATAAAGCCTGTGAACGAAGACAAAAGAGACCCCAAAAAGCTGCTGCCTACAACAGTCTGGATGCAGATCTGAGTTCAAGATGCCCCCTGAGTTTATATGCTACTCAGCCTATTTGCTTCAGGATCATAAAATTGAACTGCACTGCCTTCTTTGTGAAAACAGTATTTTTTTTAGACTTCATTTTCTTTTTCATTTCTTTTAGATTCTCAGATATATGTTAATCATATGTTTCTTTTTTTATAGTCATATATATGTGTACATATCTGTTTAGCTATTTAATTATTTAGTTAATTAAGATTATTTACTTAACCCAGTTCTTTTAATTTCTAGTTGAAAGCCAATTAATATGGTTTCTAGAAAGAGATTTTGGGGGAAAACCCACTTACTTTCCCCCCTTTAAAATTAAGCAGCCCAAGTTTGATGACTTTTTTAAACCTGATAGGCAGCCATTAGATGTTTTTAAATTTGCAGTTCCTACCTCTAAAGGTTTGATTTTTAGAAGAGGAAAGCTTAGACCCCCAGTATCTAAAAGGCAGAAACAATACAACTAAAAGCAACCTAGTAGATGGGAGTAGACATGATGACTTTCAGGAGATTATTTCTCCTTCTAATGATAGGATGTTTTAGAAAAACAATATAATCGGGTCCAACTGTAAAAAGTATTTATAGTAAATTTAAAAAATTCTAAAAAACTAGACTGTCTTACCTCCACTAAAAAAAGGGAAAGTCATACATTTCCTTCAAAAATATACTAAGAAGCGGGTGGTATCAAAGTTGCAAATACCATTCATACAAGCCAGCTTCCTTCTTTCCCCTTTAGCTAAAAATTTTTAAAAGGATATGAATCTCTCTTTCAGGTTAATCAGGTTGCTTTAAGTATATTCCCTTATAGACAATCTATTCCTGGTGGAATACAATGAGCTGTGCTAGGAAGCATATCAGTACTATCTACATTTACCAATTAAGGCAGTTATTTTCATTTATCAATTTTTTATATGCCCCTTCTCAAACGCAAAAATTTATCCTAGTATTTAGGTCGGTAAATACCTTCCCTCTTTAGAAGGAAAGCTTTTTATTAGGTTGGGGGGTGGACCTACCCCCATGTTTCTGGATACAGTGAGGAAACCTTTATTATCTCATTCAGTAAAGAATAATTCCAAGGTTTGGGAGAATATGGTTCTAAAAAACTTTTAAGTTTGAAAATTTTAGTTTAAAAACTCCACCCTTGCTCTCCCCCAATAAAGAGTTCCACTGCATCAGCAACACCCTGTATTACAAAATCTTTTGAGAAAGGCTGCCCACAGGACCCATTTAATATCTCTAGGGTCAGTGAAGAAAAGCAGTTAATAGACTCTTATAAATGTTTACCCCTGACTGAAAAAAAAAAATCATAACAAGACTGGGCGTCTTAAGAGAAAGGCTAACTGTGATGAGTAGGAAAGAATTGGATTTAGCTTCAGCTCCTATGGAACAGAATGATTTGATAATGTTTGAATCCCCTCCCAGTAATAAAAAACCATCTCATCAAGCACGTCAAACAACAGTGAATTGGAAATGGGAAATTTGGGGTCTTATGAATCAGATGAAAGGAAGACTATAAACAAAGATACTGTATTTGCCGATATACATCAAGTACATTGTAACCCTTACTTACAAATAAATGGGTCGGTGGTAACTTCAGAGGAAACCAATGAAATCCAGGTTTTGACACAACAATGACAATCAATGTATTCAATATCTGGACTTTCCTGTTTGTCCTGGAATTTAGCAGGCTGGAGGAAAAATAGAGGATTGTGATTTTCTAGACTATATCAAGCAATTTCAGGCCCGCTATTCCAGGACCCGGCTAAAGCATGATATTTGGTTTGGAAAGTGGCCACCCAAAAAAATGCACATTTTTTTCTAAAGGTGGTAACCAGTTCCTGGCTATATTGATATCCATTTCTCTTTCAGCTTCAATTATTCCTCTTAAAGGATTAGCTCCATATGCCATGGCCATTTTTATTAAAAAAATACACCACTCTTATATTTTTGTTAACATCTATGTTCCCCCCTGCACCTCACCATTTTGATCCAAATTATTGGTATAAGTTAGAAGAATATCTATGCGAGTTAGAGTATGAATTTCCTTTAGTTCCATTGGTAATTTCTGGCGACTTTAAAGACGCATAGGTTCATTAACCAAGATATTGCTAGGGTTTTAGGAGGCCCAACTGAGTTGTGGGAAGGTTTGGAAATTCAAAAATCTAAAGATAAGAAATTAATGATTTTGGCCGCATTTTTTTTTACTTTACTGACAAAACTAAATTAGCTTTAATAAATGGTTCCCATCTTGATAATTCTAAGGGAGAGTTTATTTTATAAATAACTTAGAGCGAGTACAGTTGACTATGTGTTAATTTCACATGACATCATCTTTGTTCCTTTTTTTCACAGTTGATCCAGTTGCTGGTAGTGATCACCAGCCACTTAGATTTTCCTTGCAGTGGGTTTTAAAAGTACTGTTATAAATCTCTCACACCTTAATTCTGAACAAGCCCAATTAACCTCTGATAAAAGGATCAAGGAATCCCCAGTTCCAATCAGATTTGCAACAGAGACTCACTCTGAGGAATTTCTGAAATTTAGGGAAAATCTGATTCAAGCATCCAATATTGAATTGCAAATCAGTTGTATGCACAATTAACAAACTCTCTAGACCCCTCTTAATAAAAAAGGTATCCCACTCAGAAAATTGTAAACCAAAAGTAATGCTTGGTTTGACAAAGACTGCAGGAATCTAAAAAGGCAAATGGGGAAAAACCATCAAATTATATCATCCATAACTCCACGTAATTCCCTCACACTTCTATGATCTTCGTAAAAAATATAAAAGATTAATTAAGAAAAAAAAGGAAAATTAAAGGGGAAAAGTGGAAGGAACTAAGCCTAGCCTCCTCAAAAGAATCCATCAAAATTCTGGGATACAATTGCAAAGCTTGAAAAAAAGGGCATCTCCAATTTTAGAAGGAACTATTTCTAAAAACAACTGGGGAAACTATTTTGGAAAGCTATTTAACATTCAGACCATCTTAAGATTATTCCCCTGGATTATACTGGACCTAGATGGGAACTGCTGGAAAATATTTCTGTAGATAGGGCTAATTCATTAATACTAAGACTAAAGAAAGGTAAAGCACCTGGTGAAATGGCCTTCCATCAGACTTTTATATTGCATTTTCAGACTGGTGGGCTCCAATTTTTGCTTCATTATTTTCTTTAATTAATAATGTAGGGGTTATACCACCTAATTGGTCATCTGCTATTGTAGTTCCAATCTACAAAAAGGGTCCTAGAAATGATCCAGGAAATTATAGACCCATTAGTTTTTTGTTTCTGGAAAATTTTCCAGGTCTCTTCAGATACATTGGAGGATTGGGTGGAAAAGAGATTGTTGGCCCCAGAACAGGCTGGCTTCCGTTCAGGCAGGTCAACTTTGGATAATTGTTTTATGTTAAACATGTTATTGATAAATATCTGGCAGGAACTGTAAAGCATATTTTTGTGGCATTCATTGATTTGAAGGCTGCTTTGCTTATTCACGGGGACGTTTTGGGTTAAATTCAAACTATAGTATTGATAAGAACCTTCTAAAATGTATAATATCCCTTTATTCAAATACATCCTTGAAAGTCAGAGTTATGGTACACACCTATCAGACTCGATACCTGTCTCTAAAGGAGTAAGACAAGGGTGTCTGTTGCTCCCCTTCTTTTCAATTTATTTATAAACAATATAGTTGAGTTTTTAAAAGGTGACCAATTTTTCCCAGTTAAAATTGGAAATGGAAAATTGATCCTATTGTATGCAGATGATGCTATCCTGATTTCCTATACTAAATAGGCCTGCGTAGGTTGTTGAATCAGTTTAGTTTATACTGTAAGAATGAACAACTTTCCATCAATTACTAAAAAACAAAAGTGATGGTATTCGGCAAATCCAAAAAAATTTATAACTGGCTACTTGACGGGAATAAATTGGAACAAGTCACCTCCTTTAAATATCTTGGTGTGGTCTTTCACTGGACTGGTAATTGGTCTTCACAGGTTCAATCAAGTACCCTGTTAGCTGAAAGAACATTAAATGGATTATTAAGATTCTATCGCACAAAAGGGGGCAATATGATTCAACCCACTTTAGAACTCTATAGGCTCAGAGTCCTGCCTAAACTGCTGTTTGGAGCACCACTGTGGGCTCTGGCCAACTTAGATATATTAGAGAGAGCACAAAATAAATTTCTGCGCAGACTTGTGGCAGTTCCCATTTCCACAAAATTAGTATTGCTCCATGCAGAGTTAGGTATAATGCCAATTAAAACAGAGGCTCTTAGATTAGCCCTCCTTTTTTGGTTAAAAATTATTTTTAAGCGGGTATCTGAGCTCCTTTTGATGTCCCTCGAAGAGCCTGGTCCAAATTCATGGATGCATAAAATGCAATTGGCTGTCATGAATTTGGGGTTCTCTGTTCCTTTTTTCCTGACTCAAGGATATGATAAAGCAAAATTACTTATACTCCAAAGACTCAAGGATATAGCAATGCAATCCCAGATGACTGAGATTAAGTCCTGCCAATCTAATACATTTTTTGTTTCTTACATTCCACTAAACTCACCCCTTCCTCATTATCTGGTTGATCTTCCAACTTTTAAAATGAAGTTAGCCTTTCTGCAAGCTAGATTGAACGTTCTCCCACTGGCAATTCGGATGGGCAGGTACAATAATGTTCCTATGAAGGACAGAGTATGTGCTTGCAACTCTGTTTCAATAGAAGATTTAATTCATGTTCTACTTGAGTGCCCTATTTACAATGATCTTAGGAGCAAGTATATTTTTCCTTTATTGAAGTCTTTTAAGGGAAGTTCTTCCTTTGCGAAAGTTTGTTTTCTGCTATCTGATACTGTGAAATATGTGTCTTTCAGAACATCTAAATTTCTTGTTAGGGCCTTACAATTACGTGCTATAAAGAACAAGGAGGGGTATGGAAAGTGATTCATTTATTGTTGTTTATGTATTATATGTATATTGGCTGGATTATTCTTTCTCATTTTAATCTGATTTTATTCCTTCATTTTGTGCAATGGCTGGCTGCTAAAATGCAATAAACTTGAACTTGACTTGACTTGTATGTATCGTAAAATGTCCTACGCAGTGGCCTGACCATTTTGGAGGGGACTGTCAGGGATTCGAAGCTTGGAACCCTGGGAAAATGCCCAGACCACTGCAAGGTGTTGCATCATACTCCAGCAGTGTGTAATGCAAGACATTGCATCAGGTACTGGAATGGTGTGCAAAAGGTACAGGGTGGTGTGCAGACCCCTGTAGCTCTTTGGTTGTAAATATGTATATAAGGCAGCAAAGTTCAGTTCATTTTGTCAGATGACCAAACCCGGTGCCTGGCGTAAGCTTTTGTCAGTCTGTTTTATGTTTTGTGTTCATGTACATATTGGAACCTTGAAGCTAAGATAAAGTGCCTCCTGTTTGGAAGAAAGCTTTTCTGTGTGAGTATCCCTCTTGGGAACAGGGTCGCTGCTGTCGGTTTGCCGAGAACCTTTTTTTCCGCTATGTCTCCGTGGGGATTGAAACTCCCATCATTTCCTAACGCAAGCAAGAACAAGTGTATCAGTTTCATTATTTTGCATATAATAATATCACTGGCAAAATATCTGACTTGCAGTTTTGAGACAGATGTCTTGCATATCTTATTTCATAATCTATCAGCTCCTGTTGAAAACTAAGATGAAGGTAGACTTTGAAGAATTCAACTTTTAAATTCGGAGATCCTAACTGGATTAGATTAGCAAAATCTTTGTCATTAAGTTTTTGGTAGTTCAGTGTTAAATTTTTGGGAACATTTCTTCAAAGCAGTATAAACTGTGCAAATAGATATTCAGAATAAGGTAAAAACAAATCATTATAATCGTAGATCAGGTCAGCAAATTGGTTCAACACTTTTTCTTCACCCTCCCCCCAATGCATCTTTTTCTTTTGAAATCATTTTAATGCTCACTGGTTTTCATAGGTGCTTTGACCAAGGATACAGACTAGATGTTGGTTAGAGCACAGTTGGTACAAATCATGGTCTGAATGTGGAAAAAACAGAGGCAAGAACACACTATCATCACAGTGTTGGTGGCAACGAAAGCATAGTTTCCCACCACTACTGTGCTGGTGATTTTCCCGGTAGATCTTTTTTGTCTTGAGGTTGGACTGGTCACATCTAGGCCAGCAATGGATTCACTTAGAGTCTCAGAGGAGCTCTGCGATGATTTTGAGGGCATAGTCATTAACATTTGTACCAAAATGAGACCCTACAATTATTGCTGGTCCTGGGTAATGGAGGGCCTGTTGTTTCACAGCATTTGCATTATTTAAGGAAATGGAAACATACTGATGTAGAAACACTTTCACATCATATCTGCAATAACATTATGCTGCTGGTTTGGTGATGCATGCTCCCTCAATCAGTCTTCAACATAATCCCACTGATCCCGTCTCACATTCGCTGTAGTGTAATGCACTATACATTTTTTTTTCTTTGCACAATTTCAGCATCTTGGGACTTCCTACCCATCTTTTGACATTGTGTTTTCCTGTCATGCTGCCATTTTTACATTTTGCTCTTCCAGACTTAAGGTTGACTGTTTTGCACCAGGACAGCACAAGTGTGCAATTACACCAAAAGTTAAAAAAACAAAATAAAATAAAAAACCTACTGGAGAGTGGAGTAAAAGCAACATTGTTTACCTGTATCATGATGTCCTTTCTGTCCTTGCTTAGGAAGGGGGGGGTAGAATGGGGGGAGACCAATGCCTATTGACACCATGTGGAGTGACACCATTGTACAAATACACAACAGTGGAAATGAAGCATTATTGGAGCCATTGGTGGGTATCTCTTGTGAATCAAGGGAAACGACCCAATAACAATTGGAATGCAATTCATCAATGGGAGAGTGATGACATCATGTGGTAAGGAGAGATTTAAAAAAATGGAACTAAGCCAGTGCATTTGTGCAACAAACCAGTGTGTGATAAGGCATGGAATCAACTTTATTTACTGTGGCTTGAGAATGCAGACAGGATGTTTGTTAGGGGTTAGGCCAACTACTTGATCTTCAAGGCTAGTGAAAACCAGCAGAGATGTACTGAATGGGGAGATCCAGGAAATCGTACACATGTCATTACGAGAGGTTGTTACGCCAGCTCTTTTAAAGGAAGTGACAGTGAATGTCTTTTAAAGATGCCTTCCCCAGACCTGGAGATCATTAGTGCCCAGTTGCAAATACTCCACTCCCATCCTGAGTAAAGGGGCTGAGAGTATCTGACCAACTGCAACCATTTCTGGATGAAACACATTATTTGGACCTATTTCAGTCTAGCTTTAGACTTGGACACAACAAAGAAACAGCACTGGTAACCCTGGTTGATTACTTTTTTCACAAGAGAGAAGGGGGAAGTACTATGGTACTGATTTTGCTTGACTTAGATACTACCAATCACAATATCCTCTTGGAGCAGTTGGGTGGCCTGGGTGTAGAAGGCACTGTTTCACTCTTTCTACCTTTAGGGCCATTATCACATAGTTGCATTGGGTGATTTCTGCAGGTGGTTACATTGTGCAAGTCCACAAGGTTCCATCTTGTCTCCTATCATGTTTAATATCTATATTACACCACTGGGATCCGAGGTATCACCTGGGGATTAGGAACACAATGCCATAAATGTACAGGTGAGACCTAGCTTGACTTTGTTTCTGTTTCATCTGAGTTAGGAAAGGCTGTGCAAATGCTGGGCCAGTGCCTGGACTTGAACAAATGGCAGGCTGGATGAGAGGCAATAAACTGAATTTAAATCCTGACAAGACAGAGGGTCTGTGGGCAGGTGATTCCCAGGTCTAGGAATTAGTCAGGCAGTCTGTTTTGGGCTGGTATAGTGCTCCCCATCCTTGGTTCAAAGGTGTCAGTAGAAGGTCAGGTGGTCTCATTCTACAATTGTGTTTATGGCCAATTAATATTGGTCTACCTTCCTGAACACTCAAAAGGCACCAGATCCTGTCTGATCTTGGAAGCTAAGCAGGTCAGTTCTGGTTAGTAGTTGGATAGGAGACTGCCAATGAATACCAGGTGCTACTGGCTATATCTCAGAGGGAGGAACTGGCAAAATCACCTTTGGATATTCCTTGTATTTTTTTAAAAAAAACCCTGTGAAATTCATGGGGTTGGCATAAGTTATGTGACTTAAAGGCACATAGACACACAGCCAGGGCAGTTCCTGGACTTGGGTAATTTGGCTGCAATTGCCCATGCTCTGGACTGTATTTCCTTGGAGATATTCTGGAAGATACAGCCTCTGCAAAATTCTGATGCCCAGGCATTGCCAGGGCAGTGACGAATGAACATATAACATCTATTTTGGAATCTCTGCAATGGCTGACAGTGAGTCAGTGGGCTCATTAAAGCTGGTATTATTAGTGTACAAAGCCCCAAATGGCTTAGGACACTGATATTTAAACCACTGTCTCCCACAGTACTCATTCAAGATTTAAAGCCAGCCCTGGAGGCTCTGCTTGAGGTTGTCTCAGAGCTCTATGGCCTGTAAACTACTGGCTGTGGCACAGGTTGGTACTGACTCCTCAGTCATGGAACTCCTTTCACTCAGAGACCCAGTTATCCTCTCACCCTTGTCTTTCAGGCATCTATAAGTTTTTAGGAAATAAGCACAGTTTTGTGCTGTCTTTTACTCTTGCTTGTTTGCTTTTGTTGTACTTCAGAAGAAATTTGTATTTGTTGTTTTAAGTTTGGTAATTTACGTGTTTTCATATTTTCAATTTGTGATTTTAATTACATGTTTTGATTTAAATTGTCAGACACCTTTTTCTTATGAAGATGATCATGGCATAAATCAAAACAGCAACAAGAGCCATTTAACTTCTAACTCATTTCTTAAAGTCCCCTACACTAACTGATCCCATTCCTGGACTAGATGTGATCAGTCCAGATGCAACCCAAAAGAGATCTACAGGGCAAATCACCAGTAAACTAAATTCCCAAACATATTTTGAGTGGACATGTATAACTATTATGCTTTTGGTCTTTAAGATTGTCTTGTCAGAATGGACACATTTGCCATATTTGTTTTGCTTCAAGTAGATTCAGAACTTGGAAATAACTAGTTAAATTTAGTTTGTTATATTTATTTTATGTAACTAATCAGTTACTCTCCTTACCTAGTGATGCTGGACAAGCTCATTTATTGGTTAAAAGTATTCACTATCAGAGCTTGGAAATAACTACATAAATCTCGCTAGTTATCTGCAAATTCATTTCTCCTTCTCCCCAGAAGGATTAACAAGTAAATTTGCAGCTTAGCAACACTAGCTTTTCCTGTTGTGGACTGAATAAGAAGAGTTGCCTTGTTGTTCATTGCAAGTGATGGTTGTGTAGGGGAGGATGACTGGTAAATACCAAGGCTATTAGAAAGTTGAGATGGCAGGGTTGAACTGGAGCCCTCTTGCATGCAAAACATATGCTCCAGCATAAATCTTTGTAGATAATGGTTCTGATTCTAAGACAGTGAATGAAATACAGAGCAATACTCTGCATGTTCTCAGAGGCACTAAAATATTCTTTATTCTCCATCCAGATTTTTGGAGCCACTGATTGCTGTACTTCAGCTGGAATGAACAGAACATTTCTTCTTCACATTTTCTAACACAGACAAACAATCCACGGTGTTTGAAGGGTAGTGAACAGTATGCATGTTGGTGGAGTGAAAGGAAAAGAGATGGAGATGTGTACAGAAACATATTTTATTAGGTTGCTGGGGCCCAAGCTTTGGGAGAAGAAACCAACCTGACAGTTTCCAGATGTGCTATGCTGCAAACAAGCTGAGCTGTCAATCAGATTGTGAAATGTGAAATACATAATACATCTGGTTGCTAGCATGAGGAGAGGAACTTTAAAAACTAAAAAAGTGACACCTTTGAAGGAGCTAATAATAAAATGTGCAATGAGGAGGCAGAGGTGACAATAAAACATCCCATTCTCTGTAGAACCCCACAATGTATTTGAAAACTGATTATTTGCTTCATAAATTAATTCATGATAACAGACTAAATTAAACCCCATCCCTCCCTATATTAACAAGTTTCCCTATTTCTAACCATCAACATTAAGGGATTAATTTTTAAACATAACATTTCAAGCTCTGACAGTATTGCTAAACAACAGAAAACAGTTTAATTTCTGGAGATATAAATAGATGTAGCTGCTGAAGCAGAGACCCAAATACCTGACCCAACAAAATCTCCTGTTTCCTCTCATTCCTTTGTACCTCTTTCTGTTTTCAGCATCTTGCCTGGAATATCCTATTTTCTTCAAAGACTGACAGCTGAGCAGCACCTTGCTAATATATTACCTGATTATAATAAGTACTTTCACATGTGGAGTTTAGCACATTTAACATCCAGCAAGTGATGGTAATAAATAGGGTATTAACTAGCACAGTGATTAAAGACTTGCAAATTCTGACAATGGTAATAAAACACTTTTCCAACAATGGTGGCATTGGGATCAGGAATCTTAAATCAGGGTATTTGCAAACAAGCTCTGCTTTCTTTCAACTCGTAGCTATTCTTCCATTTCTAATAAGGTTAACAAGCCAGAGCTGAAGGATTGGAGTCTGAACCCTCCTTTTTCTAAGGATCTAATGAATCACCATCATGCCATTCACATCATGTGCCCTTCCTAGTGCAGCACAGGGCTCTCAATTAAGCTACTTACCTTTTGTGTATTGTGCAACAGCTGTGATACACAAGAAGCAATTCTTAATTCATGTTTAAAATGTCACTACTTTCCCCTTCAGAATCCAATTTGATTATCTCGTTAGGGTTTCAGGATGCTTTGTATTGCCCAGAGATTTACTCTGACATTAAGACATTTTTCTTCTTTCCCAGAGAAAAAACAGAAGCAAGTCAAACAGCTACCATTCTTTCAAAAACAGCACCACTCTGAAAAGCTGATCAACAAACATATTAGCATATAGAAGATAAGTATATTGGCACTACTATATCTTCTTTGTGTCCCTTAAGTTATAGAACTTTACCTAAAACTACTCTGTAGTGCCACTTAAAAAAACAGCCTTTCTGAAAAGCCTTCTTAGGCTGCAGTCAGAAAGCCAGGCATATTTTGTAAGCTGTTACTACTGATGAGTCAATAGTTTCATCAGCAACTTTTCTGACCATTTCATGCAGTGAGGATGGGGACGTGGGGTGAAGAATAAATAGACCAGTAGATGAAACACCAAACTTAGTTATTTAATACCACCAGCTAGTATAAATACCTCCCCTCCAGCTTTTGTTATTGTGGTGAGTTAAGTGAACTTTGGGAAACACTTCTGTCACACAAACCCTCTATGAAAAGACACGATATCATGATGCAGAACTCTTTCACTCATTCCTGGTGTGTGTATGCATGTGTCTCTCTGTGTGTGTGAGAGATATCTGCCCATATTGGCAATAGTACATGGGAGAGAAGAAACAACAGAAAATACTGACTTACTATATGAAATAATCAGAATAAACAAACATCAAAGTTCTATAAAATCCATTTTGGAGGGATGTGTTCTCACACCATTCCTAAAAATAATAGAATGACTGGTGCTACTCAGTAGGGAATATGCTCCACAATGTGGGAACAACTCAGGACAAAGCCCAGTTCTGCCTATTCATCTTGGTATTCTCCAGGGAGTCTTTCCTGAACAACAACAATTTCTATCCTGCCTTTTCCCTAATTTGGGGCTCAAAGCTGCTAACAAAAAATTAAAACATGTATGGTTAAAAATCCACAAAACACAAAAGTTAAAATGAGATTAAACAATACAAAAATTAAAACATGTATTATTAAACATGCACACTCAGACCAACACAACAGTTAGGAAGATCTACTACATTATCTCGGTGGAACAGGCTTTGTAGTCAATCATCAAATGCCTATCTAAACAGAAAACACTTTACTTGTCTGTGAAAAGTACCTAGGGAGAATACTTCTCTAAATTCTCTGGGAAGAGAGTTCCATAGCCTGGGGGCAGCTACTGAGAAGGCCTTCTCCTGCTTTGCCACCAGATGTGACTGTGAAGGTGGTGAGCCAGAGAGAAGGGCTTCCCAGCAGATCTCAAAGCCCAGGTTTGTTTGTAAAAAAGAATCCAGTCCTTTAGATAATTTAGACTTGAGTTGTGTAGGGCTTAAAAAGTCATAACCGGCACTTTGACTTGTGCTTAAAAATGGACTGGCAGTCAGTGAAGGTGTTGCAACAAAGGAGTTGTGTTCCTTGTAGCCAACTCCAGTGAGAAATCTAGCTGCAGATCTTTGGACCAGCTGAAGTTTCCAAACATTCTTCAAAGGCAGCTCTACACAGAACACATTACAGTAATCCAACCAGGATGTAAATAAGGTATGTATCACCATGACCGGATATGGTGTTTCAAGGAATGAGTGCCACGGATGCCTAAGATCTGACTGTGCAAATACACTCCTAGACACTGCTGAAACCTGAGGGCCTTTCCACGCTACACTATTATAGTGCTATTACTCTGTTTTCAACACCCTGTGAAATTCTGGGGTTTGTAGTTTATTGAGGCCAACAAGCTCTCTGGCTGAGAATTCTAAAGGCCTCTCCCTAAACTGTAAACCCCAGGATTCCACAGGATCTTGAAAGTAGAATAATAGCACTATAACAGTGTAGTGTGGAAATGCCAAAGATTCTGACATGGGATAGAAGTAACAACAGAGCCATTTGCTGACATGGAGTTTTAAAAACACTTTACCACAAAATTCTTTCCCACTACAAGTAATGGGAGCAAATTCTGAACAGCCTCAGAACTGGTCCACATTTTCATTCTGTGTTGGGCATATGGTTGGGAGCTGAGAAGAATCTCCTTTACCATACCTGGTTACCTTCCCCTACCTGGAGTTCTGGCCTGGAGGTGTGAAGCCACAGCGGAAACCTAGAATCATAGATTGGAAGGGACAAGGGCCATCTAATCCAACCCCTTCCATGCAGGACATGCCATCAAAGTAGTCCTGAGAGATTATTAGAGTGGTACTATTGTATATCTTCATCTAGACACTATATACCTATTGATGCAGCCCAGAACTCCATTAGCCTTTTTGACAGCTGTAGTGCTTTGTTCACTCATGTTAAGCTTCTGGTCTGCTTAAACCCCTTAGATCCTTTTCACATGTTCTGTTGTCAAGCCAAGTGTCACCCATCCTATACTTATACATTTCATTTTCCTGCCTAAGTATAACCATACACTTATCCTTGTTGAAATTCATTCTGTTTTTTTTTTACCAAGCAATCCAATCTATTAACATCATTTGAATTCTCATTCGGTCCTCTGTGATATTAGCTATCCCCCCCAACTTGACCTCATCTGCAAATTTAGTAAGTATGCCCTATATTCTGTCATCCAAATCATTAAAACATATGGCACCCCAGTAGTCACGTCTTTCCATGATGAAGAGGTGAGTATCACTGATGAGTACTCTTTGGGTTCAGATCTTCAACCAGTTTCAAATCCACCTTACAGTAGCATTGTCTAGCCCACATTTAACCATATTGTCTGTAAGTATATCATGAGGGACCTTGACAAAAACTTTACTGAAATCCCTGACCAACCATGGTTGTAACTCTATCAAGAGAGAGAGAGATTAGTGCAGCATGGCTTTTAGTTATCATAGCATTCTTCTCTAAGTGTTTAATGATCTGCTCTAGAATCTTTCCCAGTATTGACATCAGGCTGACCAGGCAAAAGTTGCTTGGGTAGTCTTCCCTCCCTCCCTCCCTTTTTGAAGATAGGGATATTTGCCCTCCTCCAGTCTGTTTGGACCTCTCCTATTCTCCGAGCATTCTCAAAGGCTATAGCCAGTGGTTCTGAGACAGGATTTGCAAGTTCTTTAAGCACCCTTGGATGCAGTTCATCTGATCCTGGAGACCTGAATTCATCTAGAATCATTAGGTATTCCTTTACTACCTTATTACGTATGCTAGGATGCAGTCCCCTTGCTGATCATTTGCTCTGTTTTCCCGAGACTGAGCATTGTTTTTCTTTTGAGAGAAGACTGAGGCAAAGAAAATCTCGAGCAGTCCTGCCTTCTTCTGTCCCCTATTAGCCACTCACCATCTTCCCGATGCAGCAACCCTACTGTTTTATTGTTTTCTAGCTCCGAATATAGCCAAAATAAGCTTTTTTTTTTCTTTTTTTTTTAAATAATCGTTTGAGCAAGCCTGGGCTCGTTCTGAGCATTAGCCTTTCTGATTTTCTTCCTGTATGTACTGGATATATATTTGTATTGCTCTTTGGTGATTTCTCCTTTATTCCATTGCCCTTTTGAATCTTAGCTCAAATGAAAGTTCATTATAATCCACCAGGAATCTGAAGTAAAGGAACACAAGTCCAGAATTAGATACAACAGATTTTGTTACTATTCCAGCAAACTCCCAGCTGGTTGAATCCTTTGTGGTCATTTCAAGTCAGGACAGAGCCTCCCCAGGTAACATTCTAATAGGTCACCAGGGTGGCTTGTTGGAGAGAGGGACAAGAGCACACAGATCTCTCCATTGCCAACTAGAGCTGCTCACAGGCTCTAGGCTGAGCTTGGACTGTTATTGTAAAAAGCAAATCATTACAGCTAGATTTCCCAGATGAAAGGGGTAGGAAATTACCATTATAGCTAAGTTTACATTTTACTCTCTGATTTCTTGAGAATAACTAAAATAGTCACTTTTAGCTATTTCTTTTAATCTGACTTCTCCAGGCTGCTGGTGTGTGATACAAAATATATTTCCTTCCTCTTCAACATGTTGCCAACTGATCACTCACAAAAGAGCACAAGGCAACAGCACAAACCAGCCCTTGGACTGTGTGATATTCTTCCTCCTCTATTTATGGAAGCTGTACCTTTAAACTATCAAAGAAATCAAGAAGTTGCAATTATACTGCAGAAGGAGTGAAATGATCTCTCATTAAGTTACAAACATAATGTAATATGGATTGTAGTTATATCATTCCTATTGAAAAAACACTGAATAGCAATTATTTGTAATTAGTTACTTCCACATTCTAGTTCTGACAGTATCACATAAAAATGAGGTTGCTAGGCAGCTATTTGCTTCTCTGACAAATAAATGAGTATCAGGTTCAGCTTTTCCCATGGCTGCAGTGGTATAGGGGGCAGGGGGTATAGCCACACCTGTTACATCTTAGAACACAAGTGTTACCCATCTGCTTTTCTTTTTTGATGCTGTTGCCTTGGCTGCCTTCTGTTTGTACAAAGTATCCTTTTTGTGCTTCGCGCTTTTGCACCAAGTTCTCTTTCAGCAAATTCCTCTTTGTGGTCCTCCGTCCTCATAGTTTTATAAATCTTGGAGCTTCTTAGTCATGAGGGCACATAAATATTGACCATTTTACATGTCTTCAGATATGATTCATACTTCTTTCCAAGGCTTATAAATTTAGGATTGCCATAGCCTGGTCTTTCTAATCTGGTCAGCCATATTTTCATAATTATACTAATTATTTGCTCATTATTTAAATTACCAGGCAGATCATCACATGCGCACACACACATATACTAATTTCCCAGTCAAAACCATTCCTTTCCAAATTGTGTATATAGAAAACAGACGGTGGGTTTTCTTAGAGTTTTTCCATGCACTCTACCTACCAAAACTATTTTGTGTACCTTCACAAAGACAACATAAGTAACTCCAATTTGTTGATTGATTACATACATTTTAATCAGATAGCAGTCCTCACTATTATGTATATTTCTTTTTAAAGAATGCCAAAATTTGAGCTGCTTTGCTTTTTGAAAATTGCTCTTGAAAATTGAACAATTTTGCATCAAACATTGTTTGCTGCACGTCTACATATCACTGTCATGCATGCATGACACAAATCTATTTAGTTACAGCTTTGGAACAGGCCCTTTCAAAGAGCTAGTGCTCTGCTTTAACCCTGACTTTGATTTATTGCTATATTTTTCACAGCATGACACGCATTGTTGGTGAAGTGCAATCCGCAATAAAATCTCAGGAGGTGTTAAATTTCACCGGCTGGATGGCAAAGAGTAGAGTCAGGAGAGAGCATAATGTGAGTCAGAGTGCTGCGCTCTGAATGAATGAACTTGCCCTGTGGGTCTGGTTACAACAGGCACACTGCCCTAATCCATCAACAGCATGTTTCTTTACAAACCAGCCTTTGTCTTTAATCCACAAGCCTTTCTGGAGTCACTATAACCAAAAGGCCAGCCAGAAAGAATCCAGTAGGGTAAACCACATTACTGCAAAGAACTTGAATTTTGCACTAGAAAAATATACATCACACATATACATGGTAATGAATATAGAATTCCTAGGTAATGCAGATAACATTGCTATATATATCAGGAGTTGACTGGCCTGAAGTCTAGATATCCACACTGTCTAGATATCCATGTTGGCATCTACAAGATGTTTTCAGAACTTTAACTGTATGCCAGGTGCACACCCCACTGAATATTGTTTACTAATGGAGATAGCCACTAGGATTTAGATTCTGAATGCTCCCTCAAAAGCTGGGTTGCCAGTTTTTCCACCCCTTGACATAAAGAGAGTCACCTGGATCTTGCTGTTAGAATATAAGAAGCTAAGAATATATTGAATGCTTTGCTAGGAATGCAACACTAGGAACATCCATGTGCTCTGTAGTGTATGTGTGATATACATTATCAAATAGCTTTTTACTTTGGGCTGAAATTGGCTAGTGGAAATATAATGGAAAATTATTTGTCATGGTGCTGCCAAAAGGAGTGACAGATGGTGACCAAAGCACCATTACATCATAAGCCCTGACAACTCAAGGCTGCAACTGGAACAGCTGCCAATAAATATTCCATTTTTGAACAGCCTTCTATTAGATCAGCATATAATATCACAACAGAATTTGATTAGAAGTAAAACACTCTTATCTGCACATCAGAACTACCTATGTTCCTGACTGACAGAAGCAACTTGCAATACTTCAGTTTATAAGATTTCACATTTATACCTTGCCTTTAATTTATGGAGCCCAGGTTGGTGTATACAGGGGTGTATTCCAGAGCTTGGAAAAGTTACTTTCTTGGATTGCAGTTCTTAGTACCTGTGGCCAACATGTCCAATGGCTATGCTACCTGGGCAGTTCTGGGAATTGTACTCTTAAACAGAAACTTTTCCAAGCTCTGGTTTATCCCATTTTATCCTTTGAATAATCCTGTAAGGTAGATCTAGTTGAGAAATAATGAATGGCTGAAAATTCCCCATGTAGGAGAAATCCCAGCTCAGGACTCTTTTCTGGGTCAAAGACACTGTTCCCATACAATGTTAGTACAGTAACACACACACAGGAGTCTCACTCTACTTGGGATGGGCAGATCAATCTATTTCCAGTCTGTGACACAACTGCATATGTCTTATGACTTCTCATAAATATATACAAACCAATTTCTACATTATTCTGTATACTTTAAGATAAAACCTGTATTTTAAATCCATTTTTATACTTTTTTTGAGCAAAGAAGTCCATCACAACAGAGAAGTGTGAAATGTAAAGCCCAGGAGATCAGTATACTTTATTAAAGTTTTTTTTAAAAAAATATTTTGCATTACACACACATTTATTCAGAGGCTTGGAAGTATGAAATCTAGCTCTGTGAGGGGAACATACAAAGCTTATGGAAAGAAGTCTCAGCTTTGTCACCTAATAATGATTCTGAGGATTCTTTGAGGGACATTTACATTGGTTTTATAAGTGTGGAGTACTTATTTGCCCTCAACAGTTTTAAAGCTATGACTGCATTTGATTCTATGCTACTGAAATTCAGCTATGAAGCAACATAGAAGTGAGAACAGGGAGTAACAACATTTTCCTTTGAAAACAAAATATGCAGGACGCAAAATCCCTGCGCTCAGAAGCTCACTGAAAATGTAATAGTATGGCAAAAAATGCAAAGGCACAGCAGCAGGTGCAGCCCCCATCAAAGTTGCCCACCCCAATATAGTATAGATCTTCTCAATTTTACTTCCACAGAGTGGCTTAGTGTTTTGAGTGTTGGACTATGATCCTGGAGTTCAGGATTTGATTCCCCCCCCCTTAGCCATGGAAACACACTTGGGTGACCTTGGGAAGTCACATACTCTCAGCCCCAGAAAGCTAGGATTGCTGTAAGTCAGAAACAACTTGAAGGTACACAACAACAACATAGTGAGTTTAGATCAAGGGGAGTAACCTGTAGCTCTCCACCTAAGTTCATTTAGCCCTTAGCCTAATTTCAAAAGGATCTGTAAGTGATCACCATACCTCTGCTAAGGGCAATTTGCCCCTTCCTTAGCAACCTGGTGAACTGAGAGCAAGAGAGAGAGGGAGAGAGAAGAAAAGTGGCATATGGAACAGGGGAAAAGGGGATGACCCTTGACTCGGCCTATGACTGCTGGTTTCAGCCCCAGTTACCACTGGCATGGAACATTCAACAGATTACTCTTGGCAGCAGAAAAAGGTCCACCAGGCTTGGTTTAGATAATCAGACAAGTTTTTCCCCACTATGCACTATATGGGTAGATGTGGTAACTTGATTCTTTGCAGTTTTCTAACTTGAAAGTCAGTCTGAATGATATGGGTACAGGTGTTTTAGATCACAGTTTTAGGATATCAGAAGGGGGATACAATAATCTTCCCCAGGAATGGCAAGCATTGAGTTAGATGGAAGTGAAGGGTTGCACTATCAGGATGAGAGCTAAAACTGAACACATCTAGGGATCCAAATGTTCTGGGATGGGGATCTAGTTTTTTTTCTCTCAGAATGCATCATTTCCATTGTTCCATACAATTCAATGGAAGCTTATGGGAAAAGTGTGAGGACCTATCTGGGTTCTGGGTTCATAGTGTGACACTGGGATATGATGGCACTGGTATCTATATAAAATAATGTATTTCAGGCGAAGTTCTCATTTATGGAAAAATGAGAAGTCCCATCAAGAAGTTCTTACTCAGGTAAGTGTTTGTACCTCGAAGGTAGAACTGTGGGTGGTGCTGAACATAGGACGCCCCAAGTTTAGACCTTTAAAAACATTTTCAGGTAAAACAAACAGTGCTGGGCTAAATGGTCTGACTCAATGTCAGATCACTTCATTGTTCCATGGCTTCAGATACTGTTGGCCCTCTACATTCACTAGGGGGAGGCACAGGAACACTCTCAAAACTGGGAAAATGGCAAATATCAAAATGTGCATGTATGCCTGTGGGAAGGGGGCTGAGGTACAGTGTGGAGACTGAGCATTCAGGGTGCACAACAGTTCAGGGAAAGGAGAAGGAAAGGAGGGATCTACATGGTAGCCCTATAACTTCCTTTCTTGCCCATCTCATTCAATGAGTATGTGGGGTGTGGATATCAGGAGAGGGTTTGGAGTACTGAGAAACTGGGCTGCAAGTTGTCCTTAGCTGGTTAGGCATTGGCTGGTGGAGGAGGACGGCAACCAAAGGCAGTTTTTTTAAAGGGCTGTGCAGCCTGATTAGAGCCCCCAAGATTGAAGCCCCACCCCCCAGAAAAGAAGCTCCTAAAGTGGAGGAGGGCAGGGATTGAAGAAACTCACAAATCATCAAACTGTGAAAGTCAAACATGCAAATGTGGAGGGCTGACTCTATTCTCTTGTAAGAAGGATGGACCTTGGACCACCTGCTCTTTAGCTCCTTGGAACTAACTCTCTACCATAGCCAACAACTACAACACAACATGCCAATATATCAACTGAATCCAGTGATTTTAAATGTTTTCCAAGGCTTTGTATGTGAGATATTTTTGATATGATTGTTTTAGTATCAGTATGGTATGCCTTTAATGCTGGTTACGTTTGTTGAGAAGTACAGTATATTTCCACAACCATGACCAGCACAAAAGCATACTAATACTGATACCAAAACCGTTAAATATAAAAAGTATGTCTCTCATTTTGATTCATTAAAATCTTTCCAAGCATATAAAATCACTGAACTCATTTAAAAATGAAATGAAACTGAACAATTTAAAACTGATTGCAACCTCCATTTTAATAGCAATTAGTTTATCTACAGAATTATGTTCCTCAAGGAGGAAACTGACGTAATTGTTGTCTGAGTTCCCTAGTGAGACTGCAGTAAAAGAGTAATTAATTCCTCACATGAGCCTCTATTCAAGCAAAACAACAACAAAACACAAGGAGTCACCATTTCAATATTTCTGTCTCCACATACACTTATTAAGTTATGAAATGAGATTCACCTATATTGGCCTTCAAGTACCAGTGAAGGACATTCAAACATGCACTTGAGAAGGTTGTCTTATATTTTGGGTATGTTATGTGCTACAACTAGGAAAACAAGGAATCAAGGCAATCATGGGACATTTTGCATCAGATAATTATGCAATGTTTTATTCAGGAAATTAAAAGCTAACAAAAATCCGGTACAAGTAATAGTGGGAAGAGAAGTAGCAAAAGCAGTCAAAAGATGTAATGCAAAGTCTGGTTGAATAGTACCAGTAAGCCTTCAGGGAAAATTGATCAATGCAACCATAATCAAAGTTTATGCTCCTACTGCAGAGGCAAAAGAAGAACAAGTGAACTGTGCTGGAGTCCAGAAGGAAATGAATCACATATCAAAACTGGACTTCTTGTTAACCATAGGTGATTGGAATGCAAAGAGAAGAAGCAGAGCACAATCAAAGATTACAGGAAAAGTTTGGCCAAGGATCTAGAAATGAAGCAGGACAGCGACTGATTAAATGTTATGAGGTCAACAATTTGTTCATTGTTACTGCAGTTTCTAGCCCGGACTTGAGGGATATTAGATATCACTTTGATATCAATAATTTGGCCTTCTTTACCTATTCCTCTCCACGTGCTGCAAGGTCCCCCAGAGAAGCTCACAGACAGGCACAGCCGCTAATCGCTGTAATATTCCAAACAATACAGGCAGGCCAGAAATAGCCATCCCGCCACTTCAGGAGACTCTAAGGCAAGTACTCTATTATGTATGCATGCTACTTACAAAGAACCCCCTGCCCCGAGCAGACAGCTTGATTAGACAAATCCTCATCTGTTGAGCATTCTGCGTTTGCATACTGTCTACTCTATTGTCAATTCAGACTTAACTCAATCATGCTAAATTCTGACCTTTCGGAGGCTTTGTCTCCAGCCCAAAACTCATTGTTTTCCCCAAGTACGGACTAGCCTACAGCCACATTTTCCCCTATAAAAACCCCTGACTTTGAGAGCTTCTTTGGATTGCTCCTGACTTCCATCCTGCCTTGCCACCTTGCTGCCACTTTGCTTGGCTTTGCTTCCCCTCAGTCCCACATACTGAGACTCCATACCTCCAAACTTCTGCTGCAGACTACCCGGGCTTCAGGACAGCTGTAGTATTGCTCAAACCAACAACTCTTCTAAAAATCCCTCTATCCCAGTCCAACCTTTATTTCTATAGTTATCTGTGTGAGTGTGCTGCATACACTGTTTGATTGTATTTTAATAAAGATCACAATTATTATTTCAATTCTGTTTGCTCCTTGACTTGGCCTGACCCCGTAGACATTGGGTAAAAGAACTCGCTCCGTTGCCCTGCCTCTTGTATTGCTAGCTTGTGCTCTTGACTAATTTCCCCAACTTGTATAATTTGGAGTGCACTTAGGTGTCCCTCCCGGCACCCCCAGAAAACAGGGTAACATCATCACATAGCTGTTCTTCAAGTGACCAAAGAGGTGACATGGACATCAGCTGATGGCCAATTTAGAAATCAAATAGACTACATAATCAGGAGCAGAAGATAGAGAAGCTCCATTCTTTCTGCAGAAACAAGACAAGGAGCAGATTGTGTCATAGACCATGAACTAGCAAAAAATGGAATAAAGCTAAAGAAGAACATTAAACCAACCATCATGACAAAATATAAACTGAAGAACACCCATACAGAATTTAAAGATAATGTAAAAAGTAGATTTGCACTGTTAAGCCTACCTTACTGGGAGCCAGATAACCTCTAGACTATAACCAAAGACTTTGTGAGGAAAGAATGCAAAAAGACACTATCTGCAGCCAAAAAGAAAGAGAAACCTTAACGGATGACAGATGAACCTATTGAAGCAGTTAAGTACCAACAATAAGCAAAAATAAAAGAGGACAGGAATAGGTCAGAACTCTGAATGGAACTCTTCAGCACTTTGTACACAGGACAAGGAGAACTACTATAATAATCAATGCAGAGAAATAGGAAGATGACCACAAAAAGGAAGAACAAGAGATCTCTTCTACAAGATCTGAGAAATCAAAGGAAAATTTAAACCAAGAATGGGGATGTTGTATGACTTGCAGGAGAACACATTACATGTACAAATGAAAAGCCAATGAAACAATACATTGAAGAACTATATAAAAAAGATGAAAGAATGACAGAATCACTCAAAGAAGAATCATTTGAATCATTTGACTACAGTTTTAGAACCTGAAGTGGAAGCTGCACTCAGAGTGTTTGGGAGAAATAAATCATCAGGGACACATGGCACACCAATAGAGCTGCTTCAACCTATAGAAACAGAAACTATTCAAGATTTAATTAAATTCTGTCACCAAATATGGAAAATAAAACAATGGCTCCCACACAGGAAATGTTCAATATGCATTCCAATCTCCAAGAAAGGGCCACCAGAGATTGCAGGATCCATTGGATTATTGCATTAATCTTTCATGCATTGTTTCATATATGGAGCAAAAGATGCCAGCTATCCAAGCTGGGTTCAGGAAAGAAAGAGGCACTAGAGATGATATTGTAAACACACATTGGATAATGGAGTGCATAAAACAATTTCAGAAGAAAATCAGCCTGTGTTTTATAGGTTATTGCAAAGCCTTTAATTGTATAGATCATGAAAAATTACACATTGCTCTTAGAGAAGTGGTTGTGCCATGACATTTAATTGTTCTGATATGTAACCTGTGTTCAAGATAAGAGGCTACCATCAGGACCAAATATAGAGAAATGGAATGGTTTCAAATTGTCAAGGGGATCAGGCAAGGCTGCATTTTGTCACCCTGTTTAACTTGTATGCTGAACATATCCTATGTAAAGCAGGATTGGATCTGGAGGAAGGAGGCATGAAAATTGTAGAATGGAACATCAACAATTTAAGACATAGAGGTGACACTCTATTACTTGCAGGAAAAAAAATCAAGGATGTGGAACAACTACTGATGAAAGCAGACTACTGAAAAGATAAATGAATGGGTACTAGAGTGAATCAAGCCTGAACTTTTCCTAGAAGCCAAAATTACTACACGGAGACTGTTGTGCTTTGGGCATATATCATGAAAAGATAAGGCTCACTAGAAAAGACAGCAATGCTTGATAAGGTAGGTGCTTGGTAAATACTTGTTAAAGTAGTAGGAAAGGAGGATGACCACTTTACAGATGGATAGGCAGTCAAAGCAGCCACGGCTCTGATTCTGCAAGGCCTCGGCAGCATTATGGAGATCTCTCATTCATAGAAGTGCCATAAGTTGAAGCTGGTTTGAAAGCTGTTAACAACAATCCTAGGAGTGTGAAATAAGCATGAGGCGAGTTTTTGCTGTTCCATGGTGGCCTCAATGGGTTTTTCTCTTTTCCATATTTAGAATTAACAAGAATTTATTAGCATAAAATTAGCAGATGCCTAAGATTATGAGGTGAGAGTGGTGAAGAGAAACAAGAGAACCCAGGGTAAGGCTGTACATCTCTGTGTCGGGTAGATGGTGCTGATGGGAAAGCTAACTAGCATGGAGGACAGAAGCGAGCCCTGAGGGATCCCACAGGCCAAAGAACATGGAGTCGAACAGGAGTACCAGGAGCACCTAGTCAAACAGGAGTACCCAGTACCACCTTATGGGTTCACCTCTCCAAGAAGGAACGAAGCCACTGTAAAACAGTGCCCCCAAGTCCCATCCCTGCAAAGCAACTCAGAAGGATACCATTGTCAATGATATCAAAAGCCACCAAGAGGTCCAGCAGAACCAACAGGAACACATCCCCACTATCTAGTTCCTGGCTTAGGTCACCCACCAAGTTGACCAGAGCAGTCTCAGTCTCATAGCCAGGCCTGAAACCAGAAATGGATCTGGATAATCTGTTTCATGCAGAAACCCCTGGAGTTGGGAGACCATCACGTGTTCCAGAATCTTGCCCAGAAATGGAATGTTAGAGACTGGCTGATAAATATCCAAAATGGTGGGATCTAGGGATGGCTTTTTAGTAATGTTTTTATAACAGCCTCCTTGAGGCAAGTTGGAACTCTATCATGTTTTAAAGAGGCATTAACCACTCCCTCTAACCACTGAGCCAGTCCCCTTCTAGCTTTTCTAAAAAGTCAGGAAGTGGAAGGATCTAGAGCACATGTGGTAGCTCTCATATCTTCAATAATCCTTTCCACATCCTCAGGCTGTGCAAATTGAAATGTATAAAATGTATTGAAATGTATCACTGGTCAAGCAGAGGCCAGAGTTACATTCACAGGATCTGAATCAATCATAGCATCCAAGTCACAGTGGATCCAAGCAATTTTATTTGCAAAACTTTCCTCATTGTCCACTTTCACCACTGTACACAGAAATTAGAAACACTATATCATGGACAATCCCGACTTTGGTCTGTTTCATTTTATGTCTGTGGATCTTATCTTGTTCCTTCATAGCACTACTCCAAATCCTAGTCTTCTGTTCCCTGACAACAGTCTCCCGTTTAGTTTATGACTGAGCCAAGGTATAGAAAATCTTTATTTCAACATCTTTGTTCTCACGTTAAAGTTACATAAATCATCTGTGGTTATTATTTCTGTTTCCTCAGTATTCAGCTGCAACCCTGCTTTCGCACTTTCTTCCTTAACTTTCATCAATAGTTGTTCCACATCCTTACAGAATTTGATTGCATTCTGTCTCTGCAACTTAAAACAGCTCTGTGGGCATGCCATCTGTTCCTGAGGATTTATTTCTCTAATGTGCTTTGAGAAGATTTTCCAATTCACTTCCTAAAATTATGGGTTCACCTTCAAACAGCCACGTAGCTTGGAGTGCAGGTTGGGGGGCAGGGGCATGGCCATGTCATATGGAGAACCCAAAAAAATGGCTACCTGGGGCACACCACCCTCTTCACCCTCCATCCGCATGCCAGTGCCTTCAAATGTTGTTTCCTTGATCTGTCATCATTTTATCTATTTTACATAGTTCTTCGGTGTATTGCTTCCTTCATCTTTCTATTTTTTTCCTTGATCATACAGCATGTTCCCCTCCCAGTCATATAGCATCCCTACTCTTGGCTTGAATCCCTTTGTTTCTTGGAACTTACGGAAGGCACCTCTCATTCTACCTTTCTGTTGTCCTCTATTTCTTTGCATTGCTTATTATACAACTGGAAGTTTTTAATCAGAGGTTGGATGGCAATCTTTCAAGAGTGCTTGAGTTGTGCATTCTTGCATGGCGGGGATTAGACTAGATGACCCTTTGGCTTCTTCCAATTATGAGATTGTTCTCTTTTGTCTCTATACAAAGTTAGTGAACAATTGTGTTCAGGATTTTGATCCTATTTCTGTCATCTTTCACATTCACTTCTTGACTGTTCTTAACCATTTGAAGAATTCTATCTGTCATCCATTGAGGCTTTTTCTTCTTTTTGACTAGAGTTAGTATATTTTTGTATTCTTCCCTAACAATATCCCTGGCTTTGGTCCCAATTTTATTTATTTATTTATTTGTATCCCACCTCTCCATATGGATCGAGGCGGCGAACAAATTAGAAATAGCATGTATTTCGATACATTTTTCTATACATGCCCCCAACAAGCTGAGTACTCATTTTACCGACCTATGGAAGGATGGAAGGCTGAGTCAGCCTTGGAGCCCGGCAGGATCGAACTCATAACCTTGTGGCTTGCAGTACTGGCATTTAACCACTGCGCCACCAGGGCTCCCTTTCTTTTTGTTCCCCACCATTTAGGCTTAGTTGTGAAAATCTGTTCTTTGCATGTTAAGTTCTACAGGATGTTCTTCAGGTTGTGTCTTTGCACAATGAGGGCTAGGTATATTTCTTTAGCTTCACTCTAATTTTTTATATGATCATGATCTGTGCCATGCTTTTCTCCTGGTCTTGTTAATGAAACTTCTTTATCTTCTGCTTCTGATTATAGAGACTATTTGATTTCTATATTGACCATCTGGTGATGTGTGTGTGTGTGTAGTCATCCCTTTGGTTGCCTGAAGAATTGGTTTGCAATGAACAAACTGTTGCCCTCACAAAATTCAAGAAGTTGATCTCCTAGTTCATTACTTGGTCCAAGGAAAATTTTCCTATGATGGTTTGTCTGCTGTTTCCTATTTTTGTGTCTAATTACCTATGATCGTCAGAATGTCCTTTGACAGGATGCTTTGTTTCCCTACCATGGTAAGATAAGGGATCCTATAGAAAACACTCTAGTTTCAGGTGTGTTGATTTGCATTTCATATAACCTGCTGTATGCTGCTTATATATAAGAACCACTTATGATCTAGCTATGTATTGTTGTCATATATATTATGCTGCTACAATGTATCCAAATATATAGTGAATAAAGTATCCAAAAGTAGGTTCCTGCAGCTGGTCACATCAATGGCAGACACAATCTGGCAAGCTGTGCTCAATCATGATCCCCAGAAACATAGTATCTAATGGGTGGGAGATCTGCCCGTCAAGCTAGTCAACTCCCTGACTCATGGGGAGTCTGAAGACTCCATTGAGCTAGGATTGGGACTGACAACACGTCTGCTCAGGGATGGAGTGGTCACAGCAGATCCCAAGGCCCTGGGAGGATCTTATGCTCGGCTGGAGCCAGGAGATGAGGACTGCACCCCCCCCCCAATATGGACACTGCATTCTCTATGTCCAGACCTCTTGTTAAGTATGAAACTTCATTTCTTCTGCTTTTACCTATAGAAGACAATATGCCCTTTGGATGAGACAGTTTGAATCTCTGCCTATTCACTTTAAAGCATTCTTGCTTGTTATTTAAAGGGACAGTACTGCTTTTTGGATTGACATGGGAGCCACATATGATTAACTTTAAATACTCAATTCTTCCTTTTATTTCCCCCTTTGGTGGTTGTTGTTTTGTGACTGTCAAGACCCAGGGTGTGGGCAGTGAGGAAGTCAGATGCAGACACCAGGGCCGGGACAGAGAACAGACACTAGGTCAGGAGGCCAGGGATCAGAGCTCAGCAAGAGTCCAGAGCAGCAGAAACCTACTTGGTAACAAGAGTCCAAAGGACCAGAGGCAAGGCCAGGACCACTGAAATGTCCAGAGAAGCTACAACCAACTTCAGGGAGAACCCAGCCCTTCTATAACTGGCTCCTGGCTGCTCCAGCTGCACTGCATCTGAACAGCCAGCTGGGCCTGAGGCCCTGGGCAGGATTCTGCAATGACTAGGGTCAAGGCCAGGATCTTTGCAGGTAGAATCCTGCAAAAAGACTTAGTCACAGACCCAAATGCTTACAGAGACTTAATTATTTTGTATTTTTATACATTTAGATGGGGCTGTGGATTTCTCTTCTGAATTTTTAAATGACTGACAGCTTACTTTTGGTCTTGGTGTGTGTAGTTTTGTTAGCAAATGATTTTACTTCCTCTTCTGATTTGAATATTGAATAAGACTTTGTTCTTACTAATAAGACAATCATGTTGGACAATATGAAGTTAGAACTTTTAAAGTTACCATATTTGCTGGTGTATAAGATTGTACTTTTTTCTCCTCAAAATAACCTTTAAAATGGGTGCATCTTATATGCCGAGTACCTAGTTGGAAGCCCTCCTTTCACCACCACCCCCACGATGCTGAGGCAAAATGCATGCCAAAGGGAGGAGGTGAAAGGGGGACGCCCATGAGGCTCCACTCATCCCTCTTCTCTGCTGTTAGACAAAACGCCTAAGAAAGGCAGGAGAGGGGTTGCGAAGATCCGCACAGGCACTGGCTCCATCCCCTGGACCCTCTCCTTCCTTTTCTAGGCATAAGGAAGATGCCTAGAAAAGGCAGGGGAGGGGTTGGGGAAGCCCTGCATGGGTGCTGGCTGTGCCCTCAGCCCTTCTCCTGCTTTTTCTATGCATTTTCCTTATGCTTAGGAAAGGCAGGGGAGGACCTAGGGAGCAAAAGGAACACTCCCTCAAGGCTTCCCTAGACCTCCTCCTCTCTTTCCTATGCATTTTGCCTTGGTGGGGAGAACTCTCACTGAGGCGAAATGGAAAGGAATGGGAGGAGGGGGAAGCCTCACTGTTGTATAAAATGTACTGGTACTAAAAAAGGTTTTCCCAAAAAATAACCCTCAAAAGTGGGGTGTGTTTTATATGCCAGTGCATCTAATATGTTGGCAAATACAGTACTTGCCCAGTTGGATTTCTGCACAGGGCTGCTCTAATTTTACACCTATGGGAAAGTTTATGAGGAGATATTTTGTTATCTGAATGTTTTGAAAACACAGCAATTGTTTAAGAAATACAGGAAACACTGAACAGAAACTATCTTGGCTTCAGTTGTAGATTTTGACATTCGAACTGAAAAGGACTCAAGTCTGAAGGTATACCTGAATACTTTTTGCACTTCCTGGATGAATTTAGACAGGCTATCTCACTTCCAGAGAAAAAAGTTTGAAGTGCTCTGAGAACAGCTGTCACAATTGTCACAAGAGCTAGAAGACAGACTTGATAAAGATGAGGATTTTAAATAACAACAAATGGTTGAAATGATATGCCAGCAACCTGAGCAAAAAGCACATACACTACAATTGCTACAAGAGATGACCTTTGACTTAGAAGTCCTTCAGGGTGAGATAAATACACAAAATAGATGGAGAGAGCTGATACAGCAGATTTTGGAAAGATGAAAAACACAAAGGGTGTCACAGCCCTACAAGTAACATCTCTCCTTGCTATTAATGCCACTTTGTTTCTTCGTTAATATTCTTTTTCTGAATAAAACACTGTGTAATTATCTGATTGAAAATGTCTAATTCTTGTCTACTTTAGCTTGCTCACCCCAAGTACTGCAATGTCTATGTGTTCTATTTCTCACTTTATGATTTCCAACTTTCCCTGATTTATGCTGCCAATATTCCTGCTCCTACTATATATGTTGTGCAGTTTTGGATTTTTCTTTCATCTCTGCATTTGTCAGGACCAAAAGATCTTTTCAGCTTGGGTCCAGTTGCATCATTAGTTGCATCCTCTGCTCTTCACAGTGCAACACTCAAGAAATAGTTGGGCTACAACTCCCAGCAACCCCAGCCAGCAGTCACTGGTGAAGAATGCTGGGAGTTCCAGCTCAGTATCAGAAGGGCCAGATGATTTTTATACCTGGTTTAGGGTTTAAAAGGCTAAAATTAGCACTTTATACTGTGTTCAGGCCATGTTACTGATACAGATTGAGAGTAAGTGTCTTTGTTTAGCCCCTACAAAGATCCTCACTACCACATTCTCTAAAAATTGCCATTTCTGAACTGACTTTAAAAGTGGCCTCTGGCACAGTAGATTGCAGTAATCCCACCTGGATGTAACAAGAGCACATATTACTGAGGCAAGCTCACCTTTTTCCAGTGAAGCAGCTAAAACTGATTTAAAGCACTCCTGGCCACCAATGACTGAATAAAGACTTACATCCCTATGGAAGACAGGTTACAATCTCCTTCCTGATTATCACTGTATCTCAGCTTCTTCTTTGTTAAGCAAGAATAAGGGTCTATTTAAAACAGAACCCATTCATTTCTAATTGCTGTTACCTACAACCTTTACAATTCTATGGGATAAAATTATAAACAACAACACACCCTATGAAGTAAAGTAAACCCATCTCCTGAGAGAGCAGGTTGTCAATACTTGGTTCCTTCTGCTTTTAGGAAAATTAGTGGTACAGTTTATGGTAATGAGAATTATATGATCCATTGCATCCCTTTAATTTCTATGGATGTCCCATTATCCCCTCACAGAAATCGCTTATATGTCAAAAGTGAGGCACTGCAGTATGATGTATCTTCTCTAAGAACCTCACAGGGTTGATTTGTTGAGGTCATTGAAAAGGCACGGTGTCACATTATTCTGAAACAGAGTATCAGTGCACAAAAGCAAGGTTTACCAGCAGGATTATTAACAGCAGTTTAAGCAGTAATAAATTACAATTAGAAATAATTACAAATCAAGACATCTCAAATGTCTTTTGTAGCATGATTCAGACCTCTCATGATACCACATCTGCTTGAATATCAATAATTTCAGCACTGTTGTATGTCACACTATGTTACGACTGGGTCTTTTTAAAATCCAGATGTTTTGTGGCTGTTATTACTGGTAATCACTTTGACACTGGAATTGTGCAAATATGTATCTTTTAGATTTGATAAACTTATAGGCTTCAGGTTGGGCCATATGCAACAGGTCAAATGTTTCCATTTTATTAAGACAGATTTCTATGAAGGAGAGCTGCTCAAGGAACACTTCCTCACTTTGCCACTTTCTCAGGGTTGTGACAGTGGAGGAGTATTTCTCTGTGTTCTCATGCTATAGGGAGATATTAGAGAGTGGTGCCTTTAATATCTCTCCATAGCAAGACCAAAAAGATGGCCTTGAAACACCTTTCTTCAATCATTTCTGTACTATGGGTTTGTATGGGTTTGTATCAAAGCCTTTGGTGCACAATTGATTTCATACAAATGTCCACATGTGCTTGTTTTTAAATTGTCATAAACTTTTTCAACTTCTTTTAAACTGTCCTCTTTAAACTTCAAATTGTTATTAAATTTCTTTTATACTGTTTAAATTTGCTGAACTGATTTTATTGTATGCTACCCTGAGATCTTTAGCTACATGGTGGGGTATAAATATTTGAATTAATTCTTTTTTTATTTTTAAAAAATTCACAACAGTAGGAGTCCTAATGTGCTTATAGGATTACCGAGTAAGATTTCACATTTAAAGCTTTATCAGAGAAAAGTCTCTGCCTAACGGATGCAAACTCTCATGACACATGCAGCTCGCCTTTGTTCTACCCAGACTGCTGGTTGGTACCAGGCTGTTCTTCAGAAAACAGACTATATAGTTCCTTTTTCCTTGTATGCTTTAGCTTTATTGTGCAATACCATACATAAGAAATCATCCCTGAATCTGCACTAACAATTCAGATACATGTTTTTTATAAGATACTTTTCCTTAGTATGAATGTGTGATTTCTGCTCTGGGTACTAAAAAGAATGAGTGACTGTTATGCCCTTGATTGAAATGAGAAGTGAATTTAGACATCAGTGCTTACAGAGTATCTCTTTGGAACATTCATAGGATTTTTCAAAACATAAAACATTCTGTTCTGTACAAGCCAATTCCTATTCTGTGATTCCAGGTGTAAAGTTTTTATCACACTGAACAACCTAAATGCATTTCCTATCAAACAGGCCAATTACTCTGAGAATACACAGTGGCCAGAGGCTGATTTGAACAAAGCTATTTCCCATAAATGTCCTATCTGCATAGTTTGTAGCTGCTTTCCATCTCTTCTTATATTCTCTCAAAAGCTGAGTTCTAACACCATTTCACCTGAGTGCCTTGCTGACTCACATGCTGAGTTTTTAAACACAGCTATTGTATTCACTTCCTTTCTGTGTCCTCTGTGTTCATTCACCTATAGAAAAGTGCAGACAAACAAGGCACAGGTGCAGAAAATTGGGTCTTTCCTGCTGTTTATTACAATGTTGACCTCAAGGATTTCTCAAGGGAGGGGTGAGGGAGAAGAAAAGAAAAATACACATGCTTTCCAGTCTGAAGGCAGTTGAAATCCTGCCTTCCTTCTGTTGCTAGGTAAAAAACCACATCTGCCAACAGATTTGAATCTATGTATTTATGTCTAAAGCTGCATAAGCCATTGGAGACTAAATCTGCTTCATTTCCCCAGGTCTTATGTTTGCTCCTGGAGGTCGATCCATAATAATTAAAATAATTAAAATTACCTAGAGCCATTAGTATATATAGAGATACACACTGAGAAAGTTATAACGTAGATTGTGTGGGAGTCAACAGAAAGAGAGAGTGTCAAGCTGCTCTGTAACAACTACAAAATTAAGCCAAAAACTTCATTAAACACTTTGAGATGGGGTTTTAAGGTAGAGCAAGTGAAGCAGTAAGGTGGAAAGACAGTAATGAAGCTGTCATTTACACCAGGAGGAAAACTCCTGTTTGCCAAAATGGAACTACCTATATAGACTCATATAGAAGTTGAGGGCAAGTTTTGGGACCAAAATTGTGGATTTTGATACAACTCGTGGATAAAGTCATTCTGCAGTCATTCCTCATAGAGGGATCAGCTGTCCCTTGGTCACTACTGTTACCATTTTCCCATCCAGAAATTCAAAAAGGCCTTTTGCCACTCTACTCAAAGAAGCAGATGGTTCTCTTTCTTTCTTTCTTTCTTTCTTTCTTTCTTTCTTTCTTTCTTTCTTTCTTTCTTTCTTTCTTTCTTTAAGTTCCAGTTAGGGTATTAACTCCTATCAAAAAAGGAACCTCTCCCCTTTTCTGAGGCAATCTGTCCCAGGAGAACCAAAACGAGCACCAACTCCCTCCACTCTCTTGGCACTCCTTTGAGGGGAAGTGCCAAAGAGCCACCACCACCACCACTACCATTTCCCCACCCAGGCATTCAAAAAGGCCAGAAGCAGTGCTGGAGCAGAGAGAGTGAAGGGGGCTGGTGTTTCTTTTAGGTCCTCCTGGGAAGGACTAAGCTCTTACGTTTTGCCACTCTACTCAGAGAAAGGATTTGTTCCCTTTTTATATATATAAGAGTAAAAGAATAGTACTTACCCTGATCCATGGATGTCAATCTAGGTTTTGGGGGTCAATTTTTTGATTAAAAATTCTAGACGTATACATAAGTATATGCAGTAACGTAGCTGCTTCAGAGAAAACCTGCTCCTCCTCTTCCTTTCGGTGAGGACTATTGTTACTATGGTTCAGGCCTACCCGGTGATAGTGCTAGATATCTCTTTTTGATATCAAATCATTTGACCTTTTTCTGCCACTCCACTCCACATGTTTGCAAGGCCACTGGACAGGCACGTACACAGGCGCAGCCGGTAAGTGCTGGGCATTCCAAATCCCACTTAGGCAGGCAGATTAATGCCACTCTGTTGCTTCAGGGACCTCTCTTGCAGACATCCATTGCTTAAGCGCAACTCTACACAAAGACATTTGGCCTCGAGCCGATGCCCTTACAATGCCAAGCCATTTGTATACTGGCTACATTATTGTCAAACCTGAGCTAAGCCGATCATGTAAAACTTGACCTTTCCCAACGCTTTGCCCCGCTCCAAACTCGCATTGTTCTTGCCGAGTATGGCATGGCCTGTAGGCACAATCCACCCTGTAAAAACTCCTCGATTCTGAGCCCACCTCGGATCGCTCGCTCGCCCCGTCCGGACCTCTCGTCCCATTTGGATTGCTCTGGACTTCTATCCTGTCTTGCTGCCATTTTGCCCAGCAAGCTCCCCTCAGCGAACCGCACTGAGCTTTCTTTCCCGCAATCTTCCAGTTCTTCAGGACTACGAGAAAAGGTGCCATATCACCCATTTTCCCCGAAACTCTTATTTCCAATTTCTAGGTTAGCTGTGTGTCTGTGTTGTTTCTTCTGTTGTTCGTCCTTTAATAAAGATATCATTTTTACTATTTTAAAAACTGTCCGACTCCTTAATTGACCTGACCCCATAGACATTGGGTTACAAGATCCCTGCTAAGTTACCCTGCCTCTTGCTAGCTTAAGAGTGTGCTCCAGTTAATTTCCCCATCTTGTGTTTTTGCTTGGTTATTTGGGCATCCCTCCCGGGGGCCCCAGAGAACAGGGTAACACTATGGTAAGGAGGAAAATACTAAACCTTCCTCACCCATGTTGTTTCTGTTCCCTCCCTGTAGTTCTGTTCACATTCACTCAAATAGGGTCATTTCTACTAGCTTTTTGATGGAGTCCTAAAAAGGGTTGTGCATAAATTCATAACCCAGAAGACAGGTAAATCTTTATTGATTAGGTGAAAGCAAGACAGGTAAGTGACAACTGATAATCCCCCTGGTTCTTAAACGTTACTGATTTTTCTTTAATTTGAATTGACATTTATTAGTCTTTTTTTTTTAACGGCTAAGGTTTTCAGCATTGCTACTTTCTGATGGAAATAAACACCACTTTAGGGTTGCTAGACTGAAAACTGAAGGGGCTCTTGTATTTTTAATGCTGTATAGAAGATGAAATTTCAGGAAGTGTTACTTGTTATGCAACCAGGCAATAAGCAACACCTGCTGTAATTCAATCTTTGATACAACCATTAAAAGTACAGGAGCCCTTGCCAGTTTTCTATCTGGCAACCCTATATTTGAGAGTTGTTAGCTTCTGAGCATGTTGATTTCTGATGGAAGCAAGCACTATTTTCTATGAGTGAGATAATACTGAATTAGCTATTTTTAATTTATTCAGTTTCATTTGGTTATTTTAGCAACCAATGATATAGGCCAATGTCTTTATAAATGGTGTATTTCTTTGCATAAACTTACAGGAAGTACAACCTTACCACAGCCTCAAGAAGCTACAAAAGTATACTGTATTCTGTTGTGCTTCTGGTGATGAAACCTCTCAGGGCCACCAAGGTGTTATACCTCCAGAGCAATGTGTTATTCTTGGTTTGGGATCAGTCCTATCAAATGACATTGTTGCTCACCAGCAGCTATTGTGTTGCAATCGATTTGAAATGTGCCATTTTTTCATGCTGTTAATAATCTGTTAATGACCCCCTTTGCTGCAACAATCCAGTTAGCTGTGGAAGTGCGGTCTCCTGATAGCACTTCCTTCCATAGATGATCCAGTAGTAGGCTTGGTGTGGGTGTTCTCAGGTTGTCCATCCCTCAGTTATTCCCAAGGAGATCTCTGCCCAATAACCTCCAGACCAATCATGAGGTGTGGGGTACAGAAAAGTACTTGACAATGACGCTGTAATGTGGAGAGAAGAACAGTGCAAATGACACTACTCATCTACAGATGTTGAAAGGAGCGTCAATAACCTGATGCCATCATAGGAAAGGCTATAGTGGGATTCAAATTGAACAACATGGTATTAAGGTATGGTGTGATAAGGCTCTCAGTACAGAAGAAAATAAGGAAAAATGTGAGGAGTGAGGACAGAAAAGAAAAGATTAAGCAAGAAATTGAGAGGAAAAGGATGAGAAAAGGTGGCTGTTCCACCCCTAGCGTTGAGGTGGTCTAGGTGTCTTCAGTAAATAGGAAGAAGGAAATTGAGGAGAGAGGTGAGACAAAGGAGGGCAAAGGTACGATCTTGTCCTTTGCACTGCACAGTAAAAGAACTTTGGCCAGCTTTGGAGAGAAGTGAGCACAAAGACAACACAGACAGGAAGAAACAATTCTTCTAATTCCAATTCTTTGCTATGTGATGACAAAAGGAATAATTGTGTCTCTTGGAATTTATGATGGCAGAATGTTGCTAAAAGCTGGTAGAAAAGATAGTAGTTTAAGAATGTTAATTTCTCTAGGACTTTATGATTTACAAAGATGGCAAAAAAGATCAATGTACTCCAGGCCAATCTGTTATGTCCTAGAAATTCTACTCATCTTTCAGTTTGTTTTTTTTTTTAAAAAAATCTTGGGTAGTGTTAGCATTTCTCAGTTTTTTGTACTAACCCCATTTAGAAGCAGGAATGTCTCCCATCATTCCCTTTCCACTTTTTCAACTGCATTATGAAGATAATGGCTAGAAACTGTTTTTAATTTACCAGGAATGCCACTCTCTTTATAAGTTTTCTTTTCTTTTTTTACAGAAAACACATAGTTTTTTGGGGAAAGCATTTATAGATGCTACCATCTCTCAGTGTGATTAACTAGATCTGTGGGGACTCATGTCATTGTAAGATTTAAACTCTGTGCTTTATAAAATGTTTCTTGGGTATGACTGCTTTGAAAGAAGACTGAAACCATTCGTTAGACCAGCAGTTCTCAACCTGTGGGTCGTGACCCCTTTGGGGGTTGAATGACCCTTTCACAGGGGTCGCCTAAGACCATCGGAAAACACATATTTCCGATGGTCTTAGGCTCCATTCCCTCCTTGGTGGTGGTGCGCAAGCGCGAGCCACGCACTCGCATCCTCCTGCCCCCTTTGGTGGGAGCGCATGCAGCTGCACGTGCTCCCGCCAAAAGGGGTAGGAGGATGCAAGCGCGTGGCTCGCGCTTGCGCACCACCACCCAGGGAAGACGGGGGCTCAGTAGCGTCGCCACAGCAGGAGCATCCTGAGGGAAATTTGTGCCTCTCCTGAGGAGGTACCAACGCAGGAACGACAGCGAGTGGGGCCGGGCTTCTCCTGCAAGTGCCACGGGGATGAATTCAGCCACCATCGCTGTCGTGCGCTTCAACTCCCCTGAGGGTGTTGGAGGCGATACCCAGCCCTCGGCGCCTCTCGCCTCTCCCACGGAGCAAACGCTTGGCAAGGAGAGGGCGGCTTCTTGGCTTGGCCTGTGGCTTGGTGCCCTGCTGGCCTGGATGGAGGGATGGAGAGGGCCTCGGCTTCTCTCGCTGGCCCTAACATGCACCTACACCCCCGCCCCCGATTGGGCGGATTCCTGGATACCTCTTAAACTACCATAGGCCCAGGGTTTCTTTTTATTCCCCTCTATTAATGGCAATGTAGAAACTGATTTGGGGCTAAGTGGACACAAGGAGTAGGCAGTTTGTCTCCTTCTGAGGATTTTGGACACCTGTCTTACTCAGAGCGGCCAGTGGTTGAGAATTGTGGGACCTGTAATCTGAAATATCTGGAGGGTGTCAGGCTTAAAATTGACAGATTGAAAGCTGGAGAGGGCTGTGTAGAAGAGAGAATTTCAAGCAGCTGCCAGGTAACAAGCAACACCTGGTGAAATTCGCTTTTCTATACAACCCTTAAATGTACAGTAGGCTTCTCCGTTCTCCCCCTCTCCACTGGCAACCCTATAGCGGTCTAGCTGCTTCACTTGTGTTAGTGGCAAGGGCAGCTGTCCCTGAATTTTTCTGTGTTTTTGTCCCCAGCCTGGACAACTGGAGTAATGAGTCTGGAAGTCTTGGGGAAAAGGCAGGATATAAATAAAGTTAATAATGGTGATCATGATGTTAATGATGACAACAACAATAATAATGGCTCTTTTCCCTTTGGATACCATATTGTTTTAGTTGGAAATGTCATTGCAAAATACTGATTGGGTCCTTTAAAGTACTGTAAATAGAAACTATCCCCTTGCTTAATAACCTGTTCACTAGAGGCAGAATGGAGACAAAATTCAAGACCTTCTATATTACATGTATGTACTTTAAAAGTGACTTCTGGTTCTTTCTTTCTTTCTTTCTTTCTTTCTTTCTTTCCCCCAAGAATTAAAAGTGGAAATATTTGTTATACAGTAAATTAGAGTGAGCAACTGTGGCTTCAGATTTTTTTTTTTAAGTGATTGCAACACCCAGGTTTTGTTAAGTGGTTGCAGAACCCACAGTTTTATTAGGGCTGCTAAGAGTTCTTGGTCAGAGGCATGCAAAGAGGGCTGCAGTTGCCCACTTTGGTGCAAATGGTTTTTGCCATTAGACTTGAAGCACAAATAGTTTTGTGTGAGGAAATATCCACCATGTGGCAGAGTTAAAATCTGCATATAGGAACTATTTTTCAGTGTAAAGTCGAAGGCTTTCACGGCCGGAATCCATAGGTTGTTGTGGGTTTTCCAGGCTTTGAGGCTGTGTTCTATTAGTATTTTCTCCTGATGTTTTGCCTGCATCTGTGGCTGGCATCTTCAGAGGATCTGAAGCCACAGATGCAGGTGAAACATCAGGAGAAAATACTAATAGAACACAGCCTCAAAGCCTGGAAAACCCACAACAACCTATTTCTTAGTGTTTTGTGTCAAAAATCCATTTTCCTCCTGCTCTCTCTCCTTCTCCATTTTCCTGCTTTGTCCTTAGCTTACTTTCACTGCTGTAAACTGAGTTCAAAGTCCACAAATAATTTGCACTCAAGTAACTCACCCAGGGGTAAAGGAGATGAGAGACTGGATTCTTGCCCTTCCCTGTAGGCTGTAGTTTACTGTTGTTATATTAAGACTGTTACCCATGCTACACCATGCTTCAAGACAAAATTTCATTAATTTGTAATTAGAAAAGAATATTTCACAATATATAATTACATATTGTTTTTGTGATTAATCACTATGTTTTAATTATGTTCAATTTGTAACAATGAAAATACATCCTGCATATCAGATATTTACACTACGATTCATTGTAGTGGAACTGAGATAGAGACCCACGGTTTTTAGAAAAGAGATTTATTTGTGCACAATGTCCCAGTGCGATATTTCTCAAAAGTCTGGGCCCCGCCTCCTTACATTCAAAGCAATTTATATATCTCCAGTACAAATACATCACATTGTCAAGAAAAGAAACTGACATGTACAAATGGTTCCCGCCATTCTCCAGCGTAATCTTACAAATGTTGCAAAGTAAAGGAAGCATAGCAAGGCACATTCCATCCTCCCTAACATTCTATCTCACAGAGTTCTATTGGATTCTTTTCAAACACAGAGGGACTTCAATTCCAGAGGAAATTAACTGCTCTTCTCTCACACCCAGAGGCCATCTAGGCTGACCCGAAACTGAGACCCACTATATTCCCCCCTTTTCTGCTGAATTCATTAGCAATTCAAGCATAACTATTCCGTTATTTTGGCCTTGCCATTAAAGCATATACAGCAGCTTTCTCTATTACTCTAATCATTACAGATTGAAAACATGCAGAATACAGACAGGCAGATTTAGGAAGGCCATTATTTATACACAAAGCAATTCTACAAACAGTGTCTTTTACCCATGCTTACTTAGGAAACCAAATAATCATGTCCACATGTCTGCAGTCTACAAGAACGATTTTCTAACATTGAATCCTTCAGAATGCATTTTCCCTTTTCACATTTCAACTCAGTTACACAATAGTAGATAGTCCAACCAATTTCATGCTGGGCTGACAGCCAACTATGCATCTGCCTTACATGAAAAACAATTTCCTCCATAGAGATCATGATGACTCCCAGCCTCGCAGATATGTGTTGCCAGAATCATACCCATTGCTTCCATTATAAGCTCTTTTCATTCTTGCCCAACCAAACTGTTTATCCCATACCTGCATTGGTTGGTGCACTGGGTGAAAGGTGATACCCTCAGTGGTCAAACCAATTCATCCCAGAAGACAAACCATACATCCACGTACCATTGTAAAGGCTGGTTTCTTTCTAGAACTTATTTATGGAGCACCAGGCCCCCCTTTTTCCCATATAACTCAAAGAAATCATTGCTATAACTAAAGAAGAAGTTAACATTGGGATATTTTCCTGGGCATGCCTGTAGAGATTCAGGGATTTCAAACTTTACATTACAATTGGGATAGTCTCCTGAGCTTTGCCCATAAGAACATACCCAGCCATTACTGACCTTCAGGGCGCTCAAGATCTGATTGACTAATTGGTGAAACCAATTCACTTCCTAGCCTCCCTTGCCCAGTATCATCCTCATCATCACCAATAATTACCACATACACATATCTTCCAATCCCACAGAACATCCGTCTGTAGTGATAAAACAGGATGGCCAGGCTTCCTGCCCCTCCTATGCCTGCCACAACCCATAATATTGTCTGGCTGTACTCAGGACAGTGCTTCCCGGGGAGCACTGCAGTAGGGACCAGTCCCAATTCTTCTTTCCTCTCCAGGTGGAGATCTGGCCGTGTGCAGGGTGCCTGGCTTCCAGGTTTGCAGGCACAAACAAGGCCTAGTCTCAGATCTTCTTACTGCCTTCTGGTGATTTTCAGCTTCTGGGGTTGCCCTGCGATTGGGGCAACAGTCCAGTCAAAGTGACCCTTTTATCCTAGTGTTATACACCCAAGGCTTCTCCTGGCCTCCTTTTCCACAGTGGGAGTTGTCTTTACTACCTGATAGGGTCTCCTCCACCCATGACCAAGTTGCCCCCAATCCTTCACCCATATCTCCTGGTTGGCAGGGGTGCACCTGTGTCTGTAAAAAGGGGAATCACTATTCTAACATTTTCTCCCTTGTTTTACTCATAGCTTTCCCTAATGCACTAACTCCTTCCTGTAGAGTTATGTTTCCTAATTCCTTTGTGTCTCTCCTTAATCCATCCAAAAATGGCTTCATACTTTGGCTAAAAAGGAAACAACCTTATGGTTCTGTGAGGTGTGCACCTCATCCTATGCTTTATCATAATGGGGCTCTGGGAAGAACAAAAAAAAAAAAAAAACACTCCTTGTGGGCTGCACATGGAATAAAAGTGAAAAGTCTCTGTAAAATGGGCTAGGAAGGTGGTATCATACCACTTGCCCTGTGTTGGCATCTGGCTGCTGTCTGGGCCATACATGTTGAACTACTGTGTCTTCAGGATTTTGTTTCATCTTCTCCACTTTTCTTGAGTTCTGAGGTCTGCAGGTACAATGTGACTTTTCCAGGTGATTCCTTGAACAGTGGTTTAATCTTTGATGATCTTGTGGACAAATGCAGGTCTGTTGTTTGAGCCTCTATGGTGTGTGGGCTTTTTAGGGCTGTCGTTGGTCTCTCAGCTGTCTCACAGCCTTCAACACTCTTTTTCCTCCACCTTCTCAGTCAGAGTCCTTTAGCTACAGTTCCACTTCCAGCCTGGAGGGGCACTCTATCGCCTCCATTCCTTCCAGTTCAGAGATGTGCCATCATCTCTTTCTCCCAGCTTGCTTCTCGGGGTCACCTCCTTTAGCCTGCTGGGGCTGCCCCAGGGAGCCTTTCCAATTGCCGGTCTATCGGGAACTGGTGAGGGGCTCCTTTGCAATTTGGACTGCCTTGCATCTAGGACTTCTGCCTTTCTCTTTCCAGGATGTCACAGCTTCAAGCCCTTGCCCCTCTCTGTGTGTGGGATGAGGGATGAAAGAGGGAAAGAACCTTTTCACACACCACACCATGGCTCTCCTCTCCTTCCCTGTCCGCCGGTTTGCTTTACACAGAGCCAGCTTCCTGGCTCTGCTGCTACGCAGCCTCTTGGACTTTTGGTCCTGAATTTCTCTTCTGCCCAATTCTAAAATCCTAAACATCAAATGAACTAAAGAAGGGGGTGTGGATCCCCTCTTTTGGGTCTGACTCCTCTGCTTCTGCTTCGGCCGCCGTCCCTTTGCCAGCTCCGCCCTCCTGCTGCTTATTATTAAGCTTAAAGGAGCCTATTGCTTTTGCTTTGGCAACATCCCGGGCTTCATGTCACTGCTGCCATCAAAGGTGGGGGCCATGCCGCCTATTCCCTTCCGTCTTGTCCAGCCTCGGTTGCATTCTGTCAGTCTCTGCTGCTCAGAACCCTCAGACAGCCTCTCTGGTGGGATCTGCCGCTACTTCCATTCTTCCCCCATAGTCTTCCTAGTCTTCATAGCAGGCACCCCGGCTGGGGGCAGGGAAAAACCGCTGCAGCCATCACTTCTCCTAGTCTCACTCTCTTCTCTTTCATGCAAACGCAGGCAGGGGCTCTCACTCTCGCTGATTCTATTGCTCTCCCCCCCATCTGTCTCCTTAGTGGGGAGGGAGGCAGACAGGCGAGCGGGTGAGTGAAGGAAGGGTCGAGGTGGGAGGGGCTGGCTGTTTCGTCTTCAGACAAGGTGTGCCTCTGGGGTTGGTGTGTTAAATGGGGCCATTTAATACCTTACTTCTCTGTTCCTTACATTTAGGGGGAATTATTCAATTACTACAATTCCCATGTGTCCAAAGTTCCTATGCCAACTGCTTTTTCACAAAACACAATGTCAGACAGAGTTTTTCAGCCTTTTAAAGATTCCATCTCCACTCCAGGAGGAAAAAGCTAAAAATCAGTCATTCCTCTTTCTCCAGCAAAGAGGAGGGGTGGGTGGAGGTGAATGGATTGGAAGTCCTTTGAGTTGCAAATTGCCAGCCCATTAAATCTTCACTGAGGTTTCCTTTCTCCCTTTTCTGAGACATGAGAGAATTTACTAAGAAATCAGACTTGCTCCTGGGGGAAAGCCCTGCTGCCTGTCAGGCTGAAATGAGTTGCTCCCTCTGCTTTTAGCAAGGAACAGAGTGATACTTTTCTAGTTAATCAATGCAACTAGTGGTGTTGTTTTTAACAACTTGTTGACATAGTAATAGTTCTCTGGACTTAAGGCAGGCTTCGCTTTTCACTCCCTCCATCTCAAGCGAGGAAGAGGGGGAAGGGTGAAGCTAACAGGCTTTCAAGATTTTTTCTCCTTTCAATTTCTCCTTTCAATTTCTCCTTTCAACGGGGGGGGGGCAGGAGGATTCCTGGTGGCTGCAGAGTTTTTGTAAGACATGAGACAGACAACTGTCTTCAGAGTTTTAAGCAATGTTTCCAAAGTTTTGCCATTCTGTGTCCATTTACTTGAAGGCAGTCTTGAAGGCTGCTTCCAGTTCCTTAGGCATGCCTCCCACTATTCAAGATCAAGCCTCCCTTTTCCTGTTCACTATTCCTTGTCCATACCTAAAGGTTGGTTTTCTCATTTACACACTAACAGAATTCCTAGTTTGCCAAGGCACTTGGCAAAATGAACTTCTAGTACAAAAACAGCAACTATAGGGTTAAACCTGAGAGCCTGAGGAGGAGGAGGGAGAGGCCACGGGGAAATGGAGCGGCTTCAATTTTCCTACATACATTAAAGCATTATCTGACCTCAAACCAGATAAAAAGTACAGAGAAAATGCAGTTTCCACTTAACCCTTTCATTTGAAGTTCTCAACATACATTGAAGCAGAGTCTGAAGCAGTGTCTGTCAACTGCCACCCTCCACCCAAATCGTTTCCCAAATGACAACACACAGTAGGGGTGAGGGTGAGCTGAGGGTGAGGGGTCCCAACAGCTCGAGACATTAAGGGTTAACACTCAATCTTATGCATCAACCCAGGCACCCGGAAACTCAACGGCGTGAACTGGGAACTGCGACGCCATTCACTCTTTTTACATGCACACACTTTCACTCAACAACAGCCTCCCATCTTTCCTGTGTGTCTAAGGAATCCTGCGGTTTCATTGGCCCCTCAGCCAATATACTCGAGCTGGATTCCAAGGGGGTGATCAGACCCCTTCTTCTTCCCCAGTGTCCCACACGTTAGGGGAAGGCCCTTAACACACTTACCTATGGCTGTTCTGTGACTGTGTGTGTGTGTGTGTGTGTCCTGTATCGATTTTCCAAACTGTTCCTGGGTTCTTTGGCTGGCAACCGTTCCCCTGGCTTTACAACCCCACGAGGAGGATAAAAGAATTGGGGCGCCCTAGGTCCTTATCAATGGTGTACAAATGCCAGAGGAAGCAGCTGCCGCTTCAAGAGGGCTAAAAAGGCCCGTCTATCCCGGACGAGCCCCCAAAATATGTAGTGGAACTGAGATAGAGACCCACGATTTTTAGAAAAGAGATTTATTTGTGCACAATGTCCCAGTGAGATGCTTCTCAAAAGTCTGGGCCCCGCCTCCTTACATTCAAAGCAATTTATACATCTCCAGTACAAATACATCATATGGTCAAGAAAAGAAACTGACACATACAAATGGTTCCCACCATTCTCCAGTGTAATCCTACAAATGTTGCAAAGTAAAGGAAGCATAGCGAGGCACATTCCATCCTCCCTAACATTCTATCTCACAGAGTTCTATTGTATTCCTTTCAAACACAGAGGGACTTCAATTCCAGAGGAAATTAACTGCTCTTCCCTCACACCCAGAGGTCATCTAGGCTGACCCAAAACTGAGACCCACTATATTATAACAGTAGCAAAATTACAGTTATGAAGTAGCAACGAAAATAATTTTATGGTTGGAGGTCACCACAACATGAGGAACTGTATTAAAGGGTCGTGGCATTAGGAAGGTTGAGAACCACTGCGTTAGACGTAAATCCAACAGCAGTGGACCCATTTAAATAATGGGAGCTTGGTGAATCAACACCTTTGTTTCACTTATTCAGTGGGTCTCAACTCAAGTAAAGACCAGTAGAGTAACTGGACTAAAAAGAGTATTCAGGCTCAGGTGCATCATGCCTTGGACCAGCAGCTGTTGAGAGCCCCTCCTTTTGTATTCGAACTGCCATTGCTCTGGCCTCTATGAGAGAGAAGAACAGCCAGGCAGAGCTCCATCACACCTTGACCCCAGCAGCTGGTGAGAGGCCCTCTCTCCATTCCAACTGCCACTGCTGTGGACTCTCAGGGAAAGAAGAGCATCGAGTCAGAGCTCCATTGTGGCTTGACCCAAGTGGCTGGTGACCTTCCATTCCAGCTCACTGCTCTCTGCAGACATGGAGAAGAAGAGTATCCGGGCTGCTGGGCATAATCCCCTCTTCTGCTTTCATTCTCTTTTCCCTGTGTGTACTATCTTATTTAGATTGTAAGCCCAAGGACAGGAAACTCTCAAATTAGCAAATTTGGCCAAAGGACAGAGTATAAAGACTCTAAATAAATAAATAAAGCAGGCAAGCCAACCAGCCTTACTAGTTTCTATTAACCCCTTTTGGACAGCAGAAGAGAACCATTAAAGGACAACAAAGTATAGTAATGCTGAGTAAGTAAAATCCAACTCTCCTCCTGAGAGCCTGTTGGTCACCCTTCTCAAGGCAAAAAGGGGCACAGAGAAGGCAACTAGTTAGCAGTCCATATTCATCTGTGCGGGCTGAGATGCAGGCTTACTATACCTCACATGCTTCTTAACGTAAAGAATATAGATTTGCCATTATCAGTTTCAAAATGCAAATTTATTGAGTTCACCACAGTAAGATGCATTTTACACATAGCATAATTTATACAAGGACATCTCCTCCACATTGGGAAGATAAAGTGAGACATATATAGCCTAAAATAATGTATTATGGTGATTATATATGGCAGATTTTTGAAAGTTACCTTTTAAAAATAGTTGCAACTCTAGTATGAAGGAAGCAAATTATAGTTACAGTTACATCTCCCCTACAAAAGCAAGTCTTTACTTTCCTGTTTTATCAAAAATAAGTAAAATAGATGCTGTTACTTAAAAAAAAAAATCACCTGACTCCTATAAGTCACTGGCATGTGGTACAAAACACATTCTCCTTGTTGTTAATACCATGTTGTTAACTCAGTACACACAATAACAGAGCATAAGGTTCTGCATGAGCCAGGGTTTAAGCCACGTGATGTTCTTCTGCCACTATCTAATGAGGCTACCTCCTGAAACCATACCAGTTTTAAAACCTTATTTTAGGATTGTTTTTAGACTCTTTTTTAAAAAAATTATAATTAGTATTTTAATGAGTTTAAAAATGTTTTATATCTGTCTGCTTTAATGGCTTTTATTTGTTCATCACCTCTGGAGCCCCTGAAGACTGGGAGGTGATATAGAAATATTTTTTACAAAATAAATATGTTTCAATTGTAAAGGCCTAAATGGAATGTTGTAATGTATTGTTTTGTTTCTTTTCCTTTCCTTTTGTTGACAATCCAGTTAAGTTAATATATTCTCATCAACAGCTATTTTGTTTTCTCTTTCTTTCTCTTTCTTTTTTCTTTTGATTGTGATAATTCTAATTATTGTTAGATATATTGTTTTAATATTTGATTTGGCATTGTGTCTGGTATTTTGTATAATTGTACTATGTATGATTTTTTTTTCCTACATACATATTGTCTGTGTATATCTTTTTCTGTTTTTAACTTCTCACTAATTTTTCCAATCAAAATTATTTAAAAAAAATAAAAAATAAATAACTTATAAAGTTATACCAGAAAGGAATGAGGCAATTCTTCATTATGATACAGTGGTAATTTGTACCACTTCTCTCCACAAACATTTTATCTCCTAATATTTCTTTCTAATTTCTAGTTACTTATTTAATCCTAAATGACTTATTTTTTTCAATTTCCACAATCTATGCAACTATTGTAGATTACCATGGAGCATTTATTGCAGAGGCCGCCTGTAAAACGTGCGGGAAAAAACCACTGCTTGTCAGTGCTGAGTGCGAAAGTCGCACCCAAGCCTCACACTCAAGGCTTGCCCAGCCTAACACCTCTTTGTGTTCAGGTCTGAACAGCCAGGGAGATCTCTGAATCAAGCCAGGGCCAGGACAAACGAGTCTGCCTCAGTTCTCCCTCTCAGAGAACGCAGTCCCTTCCTCACTCTTGTCCCCCCTTGGCTTCTTCCTTTCAGGACTCTCCCCCTTTACTACCTTCCCTAAATCTGCCCTTCACCCAGATGTAAGGATCAGCAGTGATTTATATTTCCAAGATTGTAGTACTGTTGGCACTAAGGTCAAGATGATATTATTGGTAGCGTATATATCCCAGGATTCAAAATAAGACTCTGTGACACTGTTTTAAGGAACACAGAACTTCAAACATTTATTGTAACACTGTTGCTTTAAATGTGTCTTGTATCTAAATGTTTATAAACAGCACACCATTCCTCTCTCTCTCTCTCTCTCCATTCACTATCTCTCTTACACCCAATTTCTCAGTTCTCTCTCCACAGAGCTCTTCAAATCTCCAACCTCTCCCAAACACACCACAAATCACACCCTTCTTCAATCACTCCCCAGGCAGTTAAAATCCATTATTTTCCTCTTTCCACCAGCCCCTCCCCTGGGCTATCCAAGGTTCTATTTCACCAGCCAATCAGCTTAAACACTCTCAGTTGCCAAGGAGGCTCTGTGTTTGGTCTGTGTTTTGGTCTGTGTTTGGCTGTGGGATAAAATCAGAAGCTTATCGACCAGCCATGCTTCAGGGGACCATCACAGCAAATCTGTGAGTCCTGGTGTGTGTGTGTGGGTGGGGGGGTTGTATGTGAGACTGTGGTTGTTGCAAACAGTGGAAGAGAATGTCAACCTCTGCGGTGACCAAAAAAAAAGACATACACAGGTGAAAGGTGGCATAAAGATCCCTTCCACCCAAGCCTCAGAAGTCTTAAAATCAGCTTTGAGGAGGTGTTGCATTATTTTAGTGTCTAAGACTTCTATGAAATGTTGATAGTGCAGTTGAAAGCATACTGAAAAGTGAAACAACTTTTTAACAACAACAACAACAACAACAACAACAACAACAACAACCTTTTAAAAATATTGTCTCAGGACTTATCCAGGCAGGGAATTCTCAGCCAGAGAGCTTTTGGGCCTCAGTCAACTACAAACCCCCAAGTTCCACAGGATGTTGAAAGTGGAATAATGGTATTGTAACAGTGTAGTGCAGAAAGGCCAGTATGAATCTCCAGAAGAATGCATTGATAGAAGTAGTTAATCCACTACTTCCAACCTCTGAAGGTTTCAACAGGGAAAAAAATCAAAATATGGTTGGAAATGTATATTTGTGAGAAAAGAAGTTGAGAGAATTTTTTTTAAAAAAAACATACATTTAAATACAAACTTAAATTGAAATTCGCATTGTGGTGAAATATTAAATAAAAGATCACAGATCTGTGTGCAAGCAGATACAATGGATTTATGAGTGAACAAAAATAATGTGAAATAGACTGATTTGCTTGCTCTGTGCTAGAAGAAAGCCCATAGCTATACTCAAATTTATCTAGAAACTGGAACTTTGCAAAGACAGAACATAAGGGTATCTGCAAAAGTGTTTCCTTTCTTTTTATTTTAAAACCCTATAAACATACATATATTTTTCATTTTAACATAAACTGAATTTACAAGTCATTCCCTCCTCTTCTTACCCCCTATGTCTTCCCTTTACACATTTTCAACCTTTAGATTTACATTTGCATTCAATTGCAGTAACTCCTTTTTGAAATAATAGTTCTATCAAACCTTTTACCATTAATTCTAAAAAAAACAGTTATACTCTTAAATTAATAACTATATACAAACTATATAATTGCTTTCTTTTTACCTCTTGATTTAGATATTCTATAATTGATTCCCCCTCTTTTTCAAATTCCTTGATATTTAAATCAAGAGGTAAAAAGAATGTAATTATATTGTTTTTACACAGTTGTAAGTTTTACCATTTCCATTGTATTTAACATCTTTAAAAGCCAACCCTCCAACTGAAGTATTTCTTCCTTCCACTTTTGTGCAAAGACTGTCCTTGCTATTTTACCCCAAGATTTTTGCCATTTTTCCTATTCAATCACATGGCCAATATTTTGCATCCACTTTATTGTACTTTCTTTGATCTGCTCTTTTTCCAAGTTTCTTTTCAGTAATAAACTATATAAATTAGCAATAATTTCTAGATTTTTAAAATAGTAATGTATCATTTAATTCATTATAATCTTTCTCAAGTCCTTCTAATTCAAGATCCATTTTAAGCTTTCCTTGGAGTTGTTTGTATGGGAACCACTAAATATCAATTTGTTGTATCTTTAGTTCTTCTCTTGATTTTAATTTAGGTGCTTCCTCTTTGCATTTAAGGAGGTCTTTATATCTCATCCATTCACTTTCTTTTAACGTTCCTCCTATAAAAAATGCCTCTTGGAGAGATGTCCAGCTTGGAATATTATTAGAGAATTTGTGTTTCTATATTGTCCATATTTTGATCAAAGATTTCCTAATATAATGGTTTTGAAATTTCTTTGTTTCTGTTTTATTGTACCATAAACACACTTTCTACCCAAAATTTAAATTGAAGCCTTCTAATTGTAGTAATGTTCTATCTTCCATTTTAATCCAATCTTTTAGCCAATCTAATTCACAGGCATGATAATATAATTTTAAATCCAGTAATCCTATTCCACCTCTGTCTTTTGAATCTTGCAGTATTTTCCACCATGCCCTTGGGTTTTTTTCCTGCCCAAATGAATTTCAAAATATCTTTATTCCATTGTTTGAAAGGGATAGCATTCATACTTATGGGTAAATTTTGAAATCTTTGGAAGCACATTTATTTTGATTGTAGCAAATCTATTCATCTCATAAAATTAGGAAAACAAAAGAGAAGAAACAGATATTGGAAATAAGAGAAGACAAATTACTTCATGTGGGTCATGAAAGATAAAGAGAACCATTTAGATATTTGAAGAACGTGAAGGGTTCTAGTTTAATAAGAAAATATTTGGAATATGAGAAAAATTAAATATACTAAAAATAATAGAAGAACAGAATAAATTGTTAAATCAACCAATAACAATAATGGAGATAAAAGAAGCAATCAAGGAGCTAAATCTGGCAAGATACCAAGTCTGGATGACTTTACCACACTTTATTATAAGAAATTAGAAGCATTATTATTATTGCCTCTACAGGCAACAATGAATAAAGTCAATAAGTGGGGTAAGCCAGGAATTGAGCAAGAAGCCAAAATCATACTAATAACAAAAGAAGACAAAGATTTGAAAGGATACCAAAATTATAGACCAATATTGCATCTAAATGTGGATTATAAATTTTCCACTTCAATACTGGCAGAAAGGCTGAAGAAGGTATTGTCTTATTGGATTCATGAAGATCAAAGTGGCCTTTTAGCAAGAAGAGCATTAAAGCAAAATATGAGAATAGTAATAGGCTCCTGTTAGGGGGATTTGTAATTGGTTATAATTGTAATTTGTAATTGGGTGACTGACTGAACCCAAAGGGTACTCACCAATGGCTTCTCTTCATCCTAGAGAGAAGTGACTAGTGGAGTGCAACAAGGTTCTGTCCTGGGCCTAGTGCTATTCAACATTTTTATCAATGACTTGGATGAAGGCATAGAGGATGGGCTGATCAAATTTGCAGATGATGCTAAATTGGAAAGGGTTGCTAATACCCCAGAGGACAGGATTAAAATTCAAAATGATCTTAACAGATTGGAGAGCTGGGACAAAACTAACAAAATTAATTTCAACACAGAGAAATGTAAGGTCCAATACTTGGGCAGAAAGAATGAAATGCACAAATATAGGACACCTAGCTGGACAACAGGACATGTGAAAGGGATCTAGGAGTCTTAGTAGACTACAAGCTGAACATGAGTCAGCAGTGTGATGTGGCAGCTAAGAAAACTTGATTCTTGATTCTTGGTTGCATCAATAGGAGTATGGTGTCTAGATCGAGGAAAGTAATAGTACCACTCTATTCTGCTTTGGTCAGACTTCATCTAGAATACTGTGTCCAGTTCTGGGCACCTCATTTCAAGAAGGATATTGACAAGCTGGAAAAGAGTTCACAATGATCTTCATTGACATGGAAAAGCCTTTTGATACCATACAATGGAAGTTTTGTTTGAAATACTGGATAAAATGAATGTGGGTGAAAAATTTATGGAAAGAATTAAACCATGGTGTGAAAAATAACAAGCTCAAATTTGGAATTAATGAATTTGAGTTAGACAAAAACAGGAATAAAATGCAGCAATGAGCAAGCTTTTGGAGCAAACTGCTGTATCAAACATATCTAACTTAAAAAAAAAGATGCTGGATTTACACTGAAAATGTAATGTAAACCAAAATTCACAGTTCTCAAAGAGGTGTCTTATTTATATGATTCTGACTAAAGGTCATTCATTGTTAGCATTAAAGCTTTCATCCTTATCATGAATTAATGCACCAAAAGCAAAACATAACAGAAAGGGGTTCTAATGTAGTCTTCTCCCCAACAGTTTAGTTTACCATTTGAGACAGCTACATATTCTGTGTAATGTTTAGTTCAGCCCTCAGGCAGAGATCTCTCATAGGGGTAGATCTTCAAACGTAAGTGCAGGCCCAAGGCCAGGGAGGGTAAAGTGTGGCTCTGAGCCCATGGGCAGTCCCTTAGACAGTTTTTGCTGCCATTTCTTTCGATCACTTTTTTTCCTCTAAGAGTGAACTGGTTCTTCCAAAAGCTTCCAGTAGAAGCAATTCACCTTTTAAATGGATTGTCAGCCCCCATATATCATGTACTATTTTAACAAAATTGCTACTACTTAGCAAATACTCAAAAGAAAAATTGCTTGAATAGGAGGTGGAGGATTCACTTCCCAAAAACAAGCACTGAAAAGGCATGAAAGAGTTTTGCACCTGACTGGCAAGAAAACAAAACCCAGTCATCTTCTGCTTCATGAAGTTCAACATTTCCTGGAGAAAAATGAAAAAGAACAATGCGCCTTCCATTCTTGTCAATCATTTTAATTACTTTGTAAATCACTGCCCTGATACATGAGTGGATGCCTTTCATGGGCCTGGGGGCAAATTTCAGAGACTGAGATCATTTGGAGACCATGCAGACTGCAAACAAAGGGGGAGAGAGAGGGAGAGAGAGAGAGAAGGGGATGAAAGTTCATATCTGATTTTGAAACAAATTAAAAAAGCATTTTCAATATTGAAGATTACAATAGGCTGTGATGTATTTAAAGAATGACTTGCAACTCCTGGAGGTTTCCAAGAGAGGTAATTTATCTTCTCTTTCCAGAAAAAGAGCAATCCATGGGACCCTCATTGTTGTTGTGTGCCTTCAAGTTGTTTCTGACTTATGGTGATCCTTAGGTGAACTTATCATGGTTTTTTTGGGGGGGGGCGGGGTGAGAGACTGTGATGTGTCCACAGTCGCCCAGTGGGTTTCCATGGCCAAGCAGGGAAATAACCTTGGTTTCCAGATTTGTAGTCTAATGCTCAAGCTACTACACCACACTGGCTCTATGGGAGCCTCAGGAAGCTGGGAAAGCAGCCTTGGAGGCTGCGTGTGACTTCAGGACTTCACTTTGCTCAGACCTGATCTAGACTAAAAACCTGCACACATTTTCTTCTTCCTGAACAGTCTGATAGAATATAGCCACGCAACAAAAACTAAATCAGGAAATTCAGCTACATGAATTGACTTTAATTGCGGCTACACAGCCAGCATGATGTAGTGGTTTCTGCATCAGACTGTGACCCTGGGGACCACAGTTCAATTCCCCACGCAGCCATGGAAACCCACTGGGTGACTTTGGGTGTGTCACACTCTCTCAGCCCCAGAAAACTCTGTGATAGGTTCACCTTAGGGTTGCCATAAGTCAGAAAATGATTTGAAGGCACACAACAAGAACAGCACATCACAACATGTAGTGCAATTTCAGCAATATTTTCATGATTTGGGCCAGTGACTCTTCCAACCTTCCCAGTCTTTGAGAGATAAAAGTTCACATGAGCAGAATGACTATCAGAAAGATTAACAAACATATGGTTTGAAAATCTACATATTTCTGCACGTTGTAGGTAGAAACTACTATTCTAAATGGAAAAAAAATAACTTCTGAGTTATAGACATCTCATGCAATTAAGCAGACGGACAAAGGTGCTCTAAATGCTTGTTTCCCTGTCCTTCCCTGTGACTCTCTTGTTCTACAATTTGCAGAAAATGCCACCAACTAATGTGATAATGTCAGTTTGCTTGAGAGCAGACTGACCCTGCTGTTTTAAAACAGTTTCAACTTCGACAGTCAGGAGCCGGTCTAATGTTCTGTGGCTGCTTCTGGTCAATGACATGGTAGAAACTGCCTTATCTCCCCTTGTGGGAGGATGTCAGTGCCAAAACCATGACTCCTAGAATGAGAGAGAAAGCAGCTTATAATGATTAAGTGAATTATGGAAGTTGAGCCAAGTCTTCCTAGCAGCCAGCCTTAAACAATTTCATTCTGAAATTATTTTCTCTGCATGTCACATAGAGGCTTAGCTGCGCATAGGATTAAAGAGTAAATGTGGAATCTTTAAGCTGAAAAGCCATTTACTGATATATTTTAAGCTGGTGCTTTTCTAGCACCAGATTCCTTCTAATCTTGGAAGCTAAGCAAGGTCAGCTTTGGTTAGTACTTGGATAAGACACTGTGAATAAATACCATTTCCTATAGGCTATATTTCAGAGAAAGGAACTGGCAAAACCACATTTGAGTATACCTTGCTTTAAAAAAAACCCTATGAAATTCATTGGGTAGCCACAAGTCAACAGGCGACTTGAAAGCACATGCTCTCACACACCCTCTTTTTATACCTCCCATCATGGGTATCCAAAGCAACCTGTCCTCACATGAATTTCACCACTCCACTATCCTGTAACTATTGTGCATTCACTGAATCAAATAGTCATCCAACCATGGCCCAATCTCTATAGAAATCTGTTGCTATATTTAGGACACTTATATATAGCTGAGAATATGAAAATTTTGTTTCCTGAAGAAAAACAATAAAACAAACAGAAACACTCACTGCATCAGTATGAATACCCCTGGTATGAATATGAATTCCCCTGAGATAGTGACATAGTGTAACAATTTTTTAACAGAACAAACAAAACATTCACCATGACTTGCATATTATTTTCCCCAAAGATATTCAATGTCTATGTGAATTCTTTGGTTCATAGGTTAACACCATGAGAAAATAGTAATATATTTACCATTTAATTAAAACATCTCTCCATAGGTCCAGATGTGATTGTGGAGGATGTGTAAACTGTAAACATTGATGAAATCAGTAGAAGGTCACACTGAAAAGAAGCTTAATTCTGGCTTTGTACAGCAGATTTCAGATTCTCTATATGCACAATGTTCCAATTTATTAATACTAGGCTTCAACAGAGAAGTACTCAGGGTTTTTCCCCCAGTTCTCAGCTACTATCGATCTTGTAACAAAACAAAACAGTTGCAATCAGTTCTTTATGTGGACAGAAGTCATCCACAAAAACTGCTTGATTTTCAATTTAATTCATCAATCAAAATATATTTTGTCAAAATTCAGAAATCATAGAATTATAGAATTAGAAGTGCCCACAAGGGCCATCAAGTCCAACTCCCTGCCATGCAAGAATACACAGTCAAAGCATTCCTGACAGATGGCCAGTCAGCCTCTCTTTAGAAACCTCCAAAGGAGGAGACTCCACCACGCTCTGAGGCAGCATATTCCACTGTCAAACTGCTCTTTCGATTAAGTAGTTCCTCCTAACGTTTAGATGGGATCCCTTTTCCTGAAGTGTGAAGCCATTGCTCCATGTCCTAGTCTCTGGAATAACAGAAAACAGGCTTGCTCCTTCCTCCACATGACATTCCTTCAAATATTTAATGATAGCTATCATGTTGATTATTAACATTCTCTTCTCCAGGCTAAACATACCCAATTACCTAAGCTGTTCCTCATGGGGCATGGTTTCCAGGCCTTCTACCATTTTGGTCACCCTCCACTGGATACATTCCAGCTTGCAAATATCCTTCCTGAACTGTGGCACCCAGAAGTGGAGACAGTATTCCAGATGTGATCAGAGCAAAGCAGAATAGAGTGGTACTATTACTATCCACATGGGGCGTGAACAGTCCTGATAACCCTCCTCATCTGGTGCCACACTGGACTCAAAAGGGCAGAAGTCAACTAGAAAGTTCTTCACCTGCTTAAGCCATGCTCCAGCATGTTTTGGAAGCATACATTCCATTTTCTGCTACACCTTCTCTTACCTCAGAACTGAGGTGGCCAGAAAGGGAAGTTGCTGGGTAAAACGAATACCACAATTCCCAAAAATCCATTCACCACATTCAAGAAAGATGACGAGGACTTCTGAGAAATATAGTAAAGTTAGTCAGTCAGTTTTTTTAAAAAAAAAAAATTCTCAAAGTTTGTTTAGAAGCATGGAGGCTTTTCCTCTATGTTGTTGTGTGTTTCTACTGTCAACCAGGAATTGTGCTTCCAGGATTTGGGACTAGATTGTCCTTGTGGTCCCTTCTTACTGTATGATTTTATGACTTAGGATTGTCTGATAGAGTTCTAGTCTACTCTTAGACCACATCAGAAGTACCAGTCAGGAAACTAGAAACCTATGATTTCGTAAGATGCAGTCTATGCAGCTGGAGCAACAACAAACTGCAGTGACTATGGAGAGATTGACATGATCCCCTTCCATTCCATGGACTCCTATGATCTGTAGTTAATGTGCTTAAAAGTCTCTGCTATGGAACTCTAGTGCACTAGTTCAAGGGACATCAGTAGAGGAGAAAATTTTAAGTCTCTTATAAAACTAGACATCCCACAATTCAATAGGATGGAACACCAATTGTTAATGTGGAATCAAAGTGCTATAACTGTGTAGCAGGGATATAGCTACAAAAGGTAATATGGGGGCATTGCACGTGCACACGCACACACACACCCCAAATAAGAATTTTTCTTCCCATGAAATTTTCCTATAAACTTGGAGCATTATAGAGTGATAAATGAAGATCTTTTATACCTACAGCTCTTCTATTTTCTCTGTTTGCATTCCCTTGGTCATTTTGCCTGCCCCTTTCCTTGGGATGCCTATGCTCTATTTCTAAATGCTTCACTGGAGTTTGAAATGACTGCAATACCAGATATTTGGAACAGAAGGATATTTTCATTTGGAAGGGGCGGAATTCTTATGGGGAGGCCAGTGCCCTCATTTTGCAACCCAATAGTCACACCTCACGCTATGTGTTGTTGTTGTTGTTGTTGTTGTTGTTGTTGTTGTTGTGTGCCTTCACGTTTTCTGACTTATGGAGACCCTGGGATTTTCTTGGCAAGATTTGTTCAAAGTGTGGTGCTTTTGTCTTCCTCTGAAGCTGAGTGAGTGTGACTTGCCCGGTGTCACCCAGTGGGCTTCCATGGTGAGGTGGGGCTTTGAATCTGTTCTCCAGAGTCATAGTCCAATGCTCAAACCACTACACCATGCTGGCTTTCCTTTATTTGTACAAGATCCAAATGTCCACGCAAATATCTGCCCCACATTTTTTTTCAGTTCTGCTTTGTTTGGCTGGTGTTTTCAAGATGCTCAAGGTTTATAATCTGAGGGGTTTTGTGAAATGCTGTTTTCTGTGGGGAAGAGAGGAAAGAAATGAGGGGAGTGGTTTGGAATCTGCAAAGATCTAGGAAGCAGTCCTTACAGCACTGGAGAGAGCTAGAGAGCTTGAATGTGCACCCTGTGGGAGAGGCGGGGGGGGATTTGCTGGCTCACAGCAGAAAGACGAGGAGCTGAGGAGGGGAAAAAGAGTGCGAAGGATACGGGAGGAGAAAAGAAAGTTGGAGTGGGGAGAAGGCGAAAGAAAGGTTAGGAAAAGGGACAACTGTGGCGGTAAGGAACAGCAAGGAAAAAACAAACACTTGGAGACTCAGAAAGTTGGTGCAGTTTACAAAAACTGGAAGGGAGGCAAGCTTGGGAGTGGACCATGGATTAGGGGGGCAGGTTGGTTTCCAGATGTTTGGGATGGTGAAAAAAATGAGAGAGTCTGAGATGTATGGGGAGGGAAGATTCCCTTCTCATAGAATGCGGCACGGGGATGGGGGACAAAGAAGATGAGACCCACAGAGATAAGGGGCTGAAGCTGAGCCAAGGGAGCACCGGCCACACTGCCCTAGTAATGTCATTGATAATAAAGCCCTTCTTTCAAACTGTCACTTCAAGATCTGGTGCAAAGATATGATGGAAGGAAACAAAACAGGAGTAGTGCTCAGATACTCATAATAGTAACTGTGAGAAGGCATTTGGGCTCTGTCAGATTACTGCTTAGAAATTAAAAAGATGAAGGAATGGAAAGCTGTCTTTAGTTTTCTGAGAAAAATAATTCATATAAGAAATACATATTTTCTTCAGAATAATAAGGAGGATGTTTGCAACCCTGTGAGATATGGAACAGCAGTATCTCCTAGGGTGGCTTCCATGTGGCATACAAGAACAACACTATCTCCACCAAAGTCCACATCCCCAAGAAGAAGACCCTGTCCTGTAGTAGTAAGTCAATATATACAAAAGGAGATCCCTGTAGCTCCTTAACAACTGTTGCCTACTGAAGTAGGCCTCTCCCAGAATGCAGCAGATGAAGCCAATCTATTGACTACTGGGCCTTAACTGATCTTTGAGACAGTTCTTCCAAGTCCTGGTAACTCTACAGTCATTGGGCAGCTGGGAAAAAATTACCTTGGCACCCTCTTCTTCATGAATCCTTTGAACTTTCTTCATGAATGTTATGAAATAAGATCAACAGAGTATCCAGTTTTCTAGACATTGTTATCCTTCTGAAAAAGATTCTAATGGACATTTACTGCTGTAAGCATGCAAGGTTATGTCTTTGTCACATCTCTTTTGTCACCTTTTCTGTAGAATATGCCTATGCATAGAATCATAGGACTAGAAAGGAATGCAAAGGTCATCCAGTACAATCCTTCTCATACGTGTATGTGGATAATTTACTTCAGTCTGTGTTTGTGTCCAGTGCAGCATGGTTTGAATGTTTTTGCTTGTCATGAACTGCAGAACACATTTGTGTATAATGCACTGCTGTGTCCATTTGCAAGCTACAGACATGCTGTAGAACTGATGGCAATTTGCATGACTTTTGTTTTCAGTCGGTCTATAAGCAACATAAATTCTTTTCTTAAACTAAAATATTTCTTTAAAAAAATCTTGGAATATTATTACACTTTGCTGTGTAAATGTGTACATAGCTAGCCATTAAACATTCTGCTACAATCTTATTCAAAAAGTTACTGAATCTTTACTACTACTGCCATTAACAAAGCAGTGAACATTATCATTGCTTCCAATGAGTCAGAAGGCCTAATGCTCACCACGTGGGAGCAGGAGGGCTGCATCCAACATCACTTTGTATCTTTTCATATGATCTATAACTTCCAAATCTTTCTAAAACAGATAAATATTTCTGAAACAAGAAACATGGTGAACAACTTTGTTCTAAGTTCAAAGTTGCTAAGACAACTTTGTGATTAATACCATCTTTCTTTTTCATTTAGATAATTGACAGGTTGGATTAAAATCCTAATTCTAATTAAGCAATGTCCAAAAAAGTGGAGGGGGTAACTATGAATAATTTTTTGATAATTAGTTCTCATGAATAAAAGAGACTAACTGAATTTCAAAAGTCAATAGTAGTTGGTAAAAGGAAGCTTACAGTAAGATGTTTACTTTGCAATGGCAAAAATTCCTGCATAAAAATGTGAGAAGCTATATTTAGAATTAGAACTTGACTAAGAAACTGAGTCACAGAAAAAAGAGCATATGCACACATACATGTGTACACACACACACACACACACACACACCCTCACACCACCAGAGCTAAATACTGCCTTCCCTGCTATATGATGCCAATGGGGATTGACCCTCCCCAGCCAGTAAATATAAAATTAGATCTGACATTTCTCTTCCCATGTACATGTTGATTCAAGTATTCACTGTTCAGTCACTGTTCCTATTTGGGAGATGTTAGAAAATTGGAATAAAGTATAAGAAGTCATGCTGGTTATACAGAAACAAATCATCATTGTTGGGATAAAATGCTATACAAGCAATGGTAAACCTCAGTGGTTTGGGCCTCAGGCAACAGAAAATCCTTTTGACAAGTAGCAAACACACTAAATATAGGAACATGATGACTTTTAAAAAGTTCTATCCTTTTGATTCTGAAGTACCCTACAATTTTGAAATTATTTAAAAAAACAGGGGTTTTCAGTGATCCATACAAAGACTAAACTTGAGAGTGAATGAAACCAATGCTCAACTATGAAATTAAGAGTAACCAAGAAAGAACAGAACTCCAGTCCTGTGCAGACAGAGGTATGCAGAGCAACATACAGAAAAGACTGTGAAGTCTGAGTTTGACAAATCCATTCAGACCCAAATCCTTGCTTGCTCAGATGTAGAGATAGGGTTCCTAGATTTAGAGGCCTGGCACTAAGATTCAGTGCCAAGTTTGGACCCTATTCTTGGAGTGAGGGGGAAGAATCTCAGGGTGAGAATGCCCCCTTGAAAAGCATGCGCACATATATTTTCCTAATTTGTTAGAATGGTTGATGCTTAATGTACCATGCTTAATGATATCTCCAGTGCCTGTCTTCTCTGACATCACATGGGGTTATTCCAAGGTCTCAGGCTTTGGCACTGAAATTGCAGGGCCTGGACTTGGCAATCCTAGTATGGACAAAGCTGGGGAAACACAACAAGGCTCCAAAACCTATACTCAAGATTAAATTGTGAATTCCTCAACAATTATAAAATTCATGCACAATTTTATCTTTTCTCCAGTTATGCCTGTCCAGCAATCTCACTGTATACTCATGTATCCATTTCTAACATCTCTCTCTCTCTCTCTGTATGTGCGTATGTGTCCACACACATACAAATGCAAAGGATATGAAAGGAATTACACTTTTCCTTTTATGGTTCTGGATTTAAAAAGTGTGCAACCATACCAGCTCTTTTTTCTTGTATATTATTTGCACACAAAATTTTCCGGAAGTGACTTCTGGTTGGAATGATAGCATGTTGCATTGTCCTTTAGAGAGGCCCACTAAGGGGCAAGTTGCTGGACACAAGAGCCAGTTTGGACCTTTTGAAACCAGCTGGAATTGTTTCTTTAGGACAAGAGACTTGTAGGGTCCCATAATGGTCTAGATACTCCAATCCAGTCCCCTAGGAGACTCTGTGTTTTCAATAAACAACATGGAAATTATATGCATGTTTTCTTGAATAACACAAAGTAGTAGTTCTTGACAGCAGGTCATTTGACTTCCCCTTTTTCTTCATCATCATATTTATTTATTTATGCAAATGAAAGGAAAATATTGTGCCCAGCACATGGTTATGAGAAGCTACATGCAAATGGGTGGTTTAAAGATACATCATCCTTTAAATTAGACTGAAGAATTAGTAGAAAATTAATTTTTAACTGAGTATTAACTGTGAGAATCCATTGTTTGTTTTTCTTCTGGGGGATAAGACTCAAGGTTGTGCTCGTTGTTACAATAACAGGAAGTGAACCTGCTATGAACTTTAAATGAACAGTTTTTCACCTTCCAGGAGAGTGAATGTAAATTATTTGCTGGAAAGCACTGACTACTGAAGAGTACTGATATTTAGTGGTGAAGTTAAAAGGCTTAATTTGACATCTGTCAAATTGCTATCAAAATGCAAAGAATCTTCAAAGAAGAAGATCATTTAAACAAATCATAGAAACTGAATCAAAACAGATGATTTTGGAAGAGATGAGGCAGATGATACAGATGACTCAAATGAAGACTGATATGAGCCAAATGCAGAAGGACATCAAACAATATTTGAAAATTGGTTAAAGAGATAAGACTCAAGGACTCTAACTCAAATAAACACTAAGATGAAAAAAAAAATAAGAGGATGGAATCCATGGAGAATAAGACATAAAAATCAGGAGAGGTTACTGAGAAATTATTTACTGAACAAAGTAAAAAAAAAAATGGATCCAATGGCTTTACTTAAGTTGAAAGAAAGGGAAAGATGCCTTAGAACAAGGGGCATACAAGAAACCCAAAATGAGAATATTTACACAAGAGTGAATGAAGTCTTAGTTGATTTGTAATAGGCAGACAAAGAAATTTGCCAAGAGATGTGTTTATTTGGTAAGAAGGCAAATAAGTGTTCGGGTTCTTCAGTTACATTACTCAACTAAATTACAGATGGATGGGAAGGAAATTATAATTTTTAAGAATATCCCTGCTACAGTTTTGAAAAAGAGGCAACATTATGCTTTTTTGATCAACAAGTGAAGCAACATGGAATATGTTTCAGATATCCAAGTCTTGAATGAGTGATTTTGCATTATAGATAGAAAAGATTTACTTTCAGCACAATTGCAAAGGCAAGAGAATTTTTACAGAAATATGAAAATGGTTTTTGAAATAGCAGAAGCTCCAAGAAAGAGAGAAGAAGAAAGAATTGAAGATAAAAAGAGAGAAGAAGAAAAGACTTTTGACCAAAGTTCTAAAGAGGAAAGCAATGAAGAAAATTACGGGAAAAGTTTTCAGGCTTAGGCAAATGTGGATGTAGACTTAATGAAGAAGCTTAAAATTGCTTTAAAATTTTTCTCTTGGACTACAAAGTGGGCTAACTAACCTTCTGAAAGAAAGAAAGTATTTCATTACTTAGAAAAACAAAAATAAGATTTGCTTTGATTTGCTTAGAAGAAACACAAATTAGAAAAAAGTTAAGTGTTTGCTGAACTTTATATTAGGCAAAGAGTTTGCTTCATTATTGGATAAGAAGAAAAGAGGTGATGTGATCCACACAAGTTCAAATTTGTGTCCAGAAATTTTTTTTGAAGATTTTTTTTCAGAGGGCTATGTGATAGAGGTAGAAATTCAAATTCAGGGACAATCAATTTTGCCAGTTGGGGTTTATTTACCAAATAAAGGTCCTTTTCTGGAGAAGTTATTGCAAAGAATTTTGGAGTTTTCATATAAGAAATTTATCTTTTGGGAGAATTTTAATTCTCATAAACGAAAGTATTTTGAATTTGCAAATAAACAAGTAAAATGGTGGGCCTATTAAGGAAAGATAAGAGAAAAAAGGATTCTTGAGATTAGAGACAGAAAGAGAACAACATCATGATGATAAGCTAGAAAAGACTGTTTTAAAGTTCTTTGCTCTGTATAAAGAAAAAAATGCATCAACAGAGAAGACAAAGGAATAATTGGACTTGCAAAATTTATCAACTATTTCAGATACTCAGATGGCTAGCTTAAATGCAAATATACCTGTGCCAGAAATGGTGGAAGCTTTTAAGAAAATGAAAGTAGGGAAGGATCCAGGTCTGGATGCCTATATGTTATAAAAGCTGCAATATGTTACAAAAGCTTAGGAGAACAGTTATATTTGCCTTTTCAAAAATTCATGAATTCAGTTATTGATACAGGGAAATTTCCAGATAGTTGGACTAATGCAAATATAACTTTGATACCAATGGAACAAAGAGACATGATAGATCTTAAAAATTATAGGCCAATTTCTCTTTTGAATAATTACTATAAAAAATTATTTTAATTTTGGTGGAAAGAATGAAAAAGATTATTCATGTAATTATACATGAAGGTCAGTGTGGATTTTTATCTAAAATACAGATTAGAGACAATACAAGACATGTAACAGATATATTAGAATATTTAGAGGCTCATAATGAGAAGCAAGTGGGCTTACTTTTCTTGGATGCTGAAAAGGCTTTTGATAATGTGCCTTTGTCCTTCATGACTGAAGTGTTAAAGAAGATGAATTTTGGGCAGAATTTTGTTACATGGATTCAAACTGCTTATTCTTTACAGAAGGCGCACCTTTTGATTAATGGGATAAAACAATTTTTTGTGATATACAAATAGGATTAGATAGGGCTGTACTCTATCATCTTTGCTTTTCCTGTTAACTTTGGAAGTTCTTAACAGAGCCATTAAGCAAGAAGTAAGAGTTAAAGGAGAGACAATAAAGACAAGGGTGTTTGTATTCAGAGCATTAGCTGATGATTGAGTGATTTTTTTTTTTTTTTTGCAGGACCCTTTGGATTGTGTTGAGCTCCTCCTTAAGATATTAAATGATAATGGTGTACTGGCTGAACTTAAACTAAAAGACAGTTACGCTGACTAAAAATGTTTTTGATGGGAAAAATGGATTTAAAATTGTTTTAAAAGTGAAATGTTTACGTGTCATTTTTGAAAATCAAAATAGATCAGCTAGAGGGGAGGGGGGAGAGAGAGAAACTGACCCAAAGTACTTCAGTGAGGTTGAGGGCTTAGTGGAACCTGGAACCTGGACTGAAGTAATTCTCAGTCCAAGACTATAAACAGAATACCACACTATTGTTACCCCGATGACATACCCCAATCCCAGTGGTATATAAAACTGATTTCAAATATGCCCGCCATGGCAGAGAGGTTGCCTGGGGAGGTGTGTAGACAAAGAAGTCGAATGACCGAAACTAGGTCAAGGCCAGGAAAATCCCCAGTCACGTTTCCCCTAGGAGACCTCAGGCTAAACACATCTGCATGGACAAAGGGTCCTCAGCCACAAATAGCCAACTTGAGGGGATTACTGGGTTTTCCCCAGATTGAGCAACTCTGACTTTGGAAAATCCTACACGGCGAGGTCCATCTGCACGAACCAATCATGCAAACTATCCAGTTGCTATCGTGTGGCATTTTTCCCTATTGTTTTGGCCATTGTTCTTCACGGGAGGGGGCCTGCCCTCAAGGTAGGTTCTGCCCAGTTTTGGAAAGTCTCTTTGGAGAACTCCCCACCACGCTAGCAGACCAGCACTCTGTTAGTCAAGTGATCCCCTCAGTCACCTCTCTTCACTGAGCTCCATCTTTCTTGCCGCTTCCTGGACCGAAGACTTCAGGATAGGTGCAGTATCACCACTTTTCCACCCTCTCCACTAAATCCCCTATCAATTTGCACCTCTTTCCCTTCTCGATAGGCCTTGTGTGCGTGAATGAGTGAGCGCATTGGTGTGTGAGAACACATTTATTAATAAAAACCATTTATTAGTACAATTGTCTGCCTTTTTGCTTGGTCTGACCCCATAAACATTGGGTAAAAGATTCTGCTGGGTTACCTTGCCCCTTGTTTTGCTTTTGCCAGTGCTCTGCTAATTTCATCCAACCTTTGCATTTCAGAGCAAATCAAGGTGTGCCCCATGGGATCCCCAGAAGTCAGGGTAACATTGTCTCTCAAAAGCTAAATGTCATATATTGATGTGAAGTTCATTAAAGTTCATTTCAGCTTCCCTACTGAAATAAAACAGCTTGTTTGCGTTTGTGTAAGACTAGCAACTGCAGAGACTGCAGTGTTGGGCACTGTGAACAGTATGTATACATTTTTTTTCCCCCAAAGAGGAAACATATTGCTTTTGTGGCACATGTGTGCCTGTGTTTGTACCTTCAAGTTGCCAGTCAACCTATGGCAACACCAGGAATTTCATAGGGTTTTCCTTACACAAAGAATACTCAGAGAAAGTACATGAGCAATCTATAGATAGAATGCCGCCTTTTCCGATACCAATTTGGAAAAAATGCTGGGAACATTAAAATTATATTGTACAATATGTTAATCATACTGTTCAACCCGTTGGTTAGCAACTAATTTTTAGCCATATTTAGTACTAAGAAGAATGTTGGTCCCACCCACTGAGTCATTCCCATGTAGAGAAACACAAGAGTGCTGTTTAACCCTGCCTTCTCCACTGTGAACATCCACCAAAATGTTGATAAAGCTTTCTGTGCTCTTCAGTGACACTATTCACCTGAATGAACTGACAGACTCAGACAAGTAGGAATGGGCAGCTGAGGTCCTTAAGGGGAGAATTTTGCTAAAGCTCATATTGTTATATAAGGAAGGAGAGAGCTGAGGAACATTTATCATTTTGTGGCCGTCTATTTATGGAAAACCATTTGGGATAGCCATGGGTGGAGGAATACTTGTGGGAATTGGGGCTATGTCAGGGGTGAGGGGAAAAAAGCCCAGGAAGCCAGTTGCATATATTTACTCAGAACCAAAGTGATAATTAAGCTTACTCACAGGTACATGCAAAGGTTGCTGCCGTAAGGAAACTGTAGAGCAGTATAAAACATCAGCTTACACATGTCTCTTCCAGCGTGTATCTTTTTTTATATATATAATCATAAATGCATGAAAGAATTGAATGGTACCTTAAGTGGTAATTTCCACATATAAGTAGAGTCCCAGTAATCCTAGATTACCTTAATAATACCAGAAGACTCAGTTTCATAGCCATTTTTTAAGTACAGTAGATCCTCCCTAACTACATGACTGGAAGCTATTGTTTCATTTACCCATGATCTGCTCCAGTGCTATTTCTGTTCTGCACATCCAGGCTGAGAGAGTCTGTGAAACTATACACCTATCTTGGCCCAGGAAGGAGGTGGATACTCCTTCCTCAGCTGAGAGAGGCATGGGAGAAGCCTAGCATGGCTTTACCTGCACTTCTGTCATCCAAGAAAAGAGAAGGGCACTCCTACACTTTTCTCATCCAAGGAAAGAAACGGACACTCCTTCTCTGGCTGAGAGAAGCAGATGGTACTGAGCAGTAGGCATCTCACTGAACTTGGCTCCCAGGAAGGAGGTTGCTTATGATACACCCCTGGGAAAAAAGTCAGGAAGGCAAGAGGAGCCAGAGGGTGGAGTGGACTCCTTCCCTTACTGCCTCACCTGGCCTTGGGGTCAAAATATAGCATTTGATATTATCTGCTCTTTTTGCCATCTATATTAAATCTGGGAATGTATTCCTGGCAGGTATGAGGAACTTACTGTATTTTCCTAATGT